>CP106725.1:83911628-84563875 GCA_025506655.1 Gossypium rotundifolium
TGAATTAGTACCAATAGTCTGTAAGTATCCGGATGTGTTTCCAGAAGAGTTGTGTGGGTTACCACTTACCAGAGAGGTCGAGTTTGCTGTTGAGTTAGTACGGGGACATCACCGATATCGATAGCTCTGTATAGAATGGTTCTGACAGAATTGAAAGAATTGAAAGCTTAGTTGCAAGAATTAACAGATAGAGGTTTTGCTCGACTTAGTTTTTTGCCCTCGGGTGCCTGTGTTATTCTTAAAGAAGAAAGACGGATCGATGAGACTATGTATTGATTATCATTAGCTCAACAATGTTACAATAAAGAATAAGTATCCTTTGCCGAGAATCGATGATCTGTTCGATCAGTTGAAAGGGGCAACAATGTTCTCGAAGATTGATTTAAGATCTGGCTATTATCAGTTGCGAGTGAAAGATTCGGATGTGCCAAAAACTATGTTCAGAACAAGGTACGGGCATTATGAATTTCTTGTTATGCCTTTCAGATTAACCAATGCTCCTGCAGTTTTTATGGATTTGATGAATTGGATTGTTAGACCATATTTAGACAGATTTGTTGTTGTATTCATTGATGACGATTTGATCTATTCCTGAAATGAGTTTGAGCATGCTGAACATTTGATAATCGTATTAAAAATATTGAGAGATAAGAAATTGTTTGCTAAATTCAGTAAATGCAAGTTTTGGCCCCGAGAGGTTGAATTTTTAGGGCATTGTTTCCACGAAAGGAATACGAGTTGATCCGAGTAAAATTTTAGTAGTTTTTGATTGGAAACCACCAAGAAATGTATCTGAAGTCAGAAGCCTTCTAGGACTAGTTGGCTATTATCGACGTTTTGTTAAAGGATACTTGATGATTGCTACACTGATGACTAGATTGCTACAGAAAGATGTGAAATTTGAATGGTCCGAGAAATGCCAACGGAGTTTTGAACAATTAAAAGCATTGTTAATTGAGGCACCAGTTTTAGTTTAGCCTGAGTTGGGTAAAGTGTTTGTAGTCTATAGTGACTCGTCATTGAATGATTTGGGTTGTGTTTTTATACAAGAGGGTAAAGTGATGGCTTATGCTTCTAGATAGTTAAAACCGCATGAAAATAATTACCCGACGCACGATTTAGAGTTGGCTGCTATTGTTTTTGCATTGAAAATTTTGAGACATCAGTTTTTTTGGTGAAAAATGCCATATCTTTACCGATCACAAGAGCTTGAAGTATATAATGACTCAAAAAGATTTGAATTTGCGACAATGAAGATGGTTCGAGTTGTTGAAAGACTATGAATTAATAATTGATTATAATTCGGGAAAAGCGAATGTAGTCGCGGATGCTTTAAGTAAAAAATATTTATTTGCTTTACGAGCGATGAACACATAGTTAACTTTGTTTGATGATGTTTCGATATTGGTTGAATTAAAAGCTAAACCGTTATTTCTTCAACAAATTTGTGAAGCTTAGAAATGTGATAATGAATTGCTAGCTAAAAGAGTACAATGCGAGTCGACTAATGATTCAAACTATCAGATCGAATTCGATGATTGTTTAATGTTCTGAGGTGGAATTTGTGTACCAAAGAATTTTGAGCTCATTCAGAAAATTTTACATGAAGCACACAGTAAGTGTTTATCCGTACATCCGGGTAGTACAAAAATGTATAATGATTTGAAACAATTGTATTGGTGGTCAAGTATGAAACGAGACATTTTAGAGTTTGTGTCGAGATGCTTGGTTTGCCAACAAGTTAAAGTCGAATATCAAGTGCCTTCAAGATTGCTACAACCTGTGATGATACCAGAGTGGAAATAGGATAGTGTTACAATGGATTTCGTATCAGGATTGCCCCTGTCTCTGAATAAGAAAGATGCTATTTGGGTTGTTGTTGATCGACTGACGAAGTTTTCACATTTCATTCTGGTACGTACAGATTCTTCGCTTGATAGATTAGCTGAGTTGTACATCTCTGAAATCGTTAGATTGCACGGGGTGCCAGTTTCTATTATTTCAGATAGAGACCCAAGGTTTACATCGCGATTTTGGAAGAAATTGCAAGAAGATTTAGGAACACGGTTGCATTTTAGTACTGCTTTTCATCCGCAAACCGATAGTCAGTCAGAGAGAATAATTCAGATTCTCAAAGATATTCTTCGTTGCTATGTTTTAGAGTTTGAAGGCAAGTGGGAGAAATACTTGCCATTGGTTGGATTCGCATATAACAACAGTTTTCAATTGAGCATAAAGATGGTACTGTATGAAGCATTGTATGGTCACAAATGCCGAACTCCATTGTTGAAACAGTCCGATTTAGACCCTAGTCAAAATAGTGGTTTCAGGACCACAAATCTGAGTGAAAAAAATATTTTAATATTATTTTCTGTGTTTGTAGTATGTGATTGAGCATGTGTGAAAGTTTCGTGAATTAAATTAGTTGTTTGTGTGCTTAATTTGATAAAAGGATTTAATTGCATAAAATGCAAAACTAGCATACTATGTGTTAAAAGTACCTATGTGCTATGTCTTTATTAATATGAAGTCCTTATGATGTTATTATGCCATTTTTAAGTTAGTAGACAATTATGACCATGGATTAAATGTTTTTCATGAATATTTCATTAAGGGCAAAATGGTAAACTTATAATTAAGCTTAATTAAATAAAACAAAAGCATGAAATTAGCTTTCATTCATCTTTTGGCGCCGAAAATAAGAAAAGAGAAAGGGTTTTAAGCTTCCATGATATTCGGCCATTACAAGTCTTGATTAAGGTATGTATTTTGTTCGGTTTTTGATAATTTCTACGTTTTTGTAATCATTGCTTTGGGTACTACAAAACCCATGTCTTAATTTTGGAATTTGATGAAGAATTTGAAATGTGCCATTGATGGTTTTGTAAGCTTTGTGATGTTAGTTGATGAAATATGAAATATAAGTGTTTGATTAACATGTTTTGTCTTTGGGTTTTTGGTGAATTTTTGTAATTTGGACAAAATTATGAAAATAATACTTTGAGGGACTAAAATGTAAAATAAATGAAATGTATGGATTTGTATGATTATGTTGAAAATTCGGCCAAGCATGGGATTAGTGAAATTTTGTGTATTTTGTGATTTTGTGAAATAAGGACTTAAATGTCAAAATGTGAAAATATGAGGCCTAATTTGGAAATTGCCCTAAATGTGTGTTTTTGGATTGAATTGAATGAATTGGTGAATAAATGAGTTAAATTTGAATATGTATAGATCAGGAACCGAAGAAAATGAATTTAGACCTAGGAAAGTAAAAAGTGATCGAGTAGTCGAATCTGTTCATTTTTCCCGAATACGAGGTAAGTCTATATACAAATAAATGTATTTGAATTTATTTATGTATAATTCTATGAATTTGAATTATAATGAATGATTACGGGAGATAAACATATGAGATCCGAGATAATATCGACAAGGTGTCAAAGTCTGAAAAGTCCCGTACGAACCTTAGGAATGATAGGATTCATATGTCATGCCATAGGTTTTTGATATGTAATATCGTGTAAGACCATGTCTGGGACATTGGCATCGATTTGTGATATACGTGTAAGACCATGTCTGGGACATTGGCATCGTAAATGATTTCGTGTAAGACCCTATCTGGGACAGTGTAATCGATATTTGGTTACATGTAAAACCACGTTTGGGACGTTAACATTGTACGAGTATTCTGAGTATATGAGTGTCCTATTTGATTCTGAATGGTTCAACGGGCAATTCTGAGAAACGAAAGACTATGTGAAATGTGTAATCAATTCAGGTATGTTGGAAAATGAATACTATGTTTGAGTATGAAAAGTGAGTATATGTGAACTTGCTCAAGTGAGAAATGTGTATAGTCTTGTTAAGACTAAATGTGATATATGTATGAATGTGTTATGAAGAAAAGAGATATTTGGAGATATGATGTGTTGGTAAGTAACGGCTAAAAAAATGAGCCAAAGAAGAATTAAGAATTTGCATTAGAGATATATTTATGATCTTATATTTGATATGATTATGAATGTTATATATTAAGTTTATTTGTATATGGCTTACTAAGCTTTTGAAAGCTTACTTTGTGCGTGTTTACATTTTTTTATAGATCGTTAAAGCTACGGAAAGCTCGGGGATTGTCGAGGATCATCACCACACTATCAAACTCTATTTTGGTACCTTTTGAATGTATTTATAGCTAAGTATGGCATGTATAGTCTAGTTGAATGAAATGATGCTTTGAGTTATATATATTAGCCATGTGATATGGCTATATAATCAATAATGTGAATAAGTAGTTCATGCTATATGTTGCATAATTTGGTGTGGTTTGATGTCCAATAGTTGGATTAATGAAATGGCCAAATTTATGGTAAGTTTTTGAATGGGATGTACTTAATAATGCTTGTGATTGGATTGAGATGATTGGTACATTAATTGATATGCATGATATGCTTTTGAATGGTTAGTATAGATGAATATTTTGGTATGATTGGGTTGCATTTTGAGGGCATGAAATGTGTTTATTTGTGCTTGTAGGTTTGACCCTAAGTGGGTGGCAAATTGGCCTTGTAAATGGCCTATATTTGCCCACACAGTGGAGCACACGGGCGTGTGGCTCGACCGTGTCCCTTGAATTTGTAATTTGGCACAAATCAGGGTTGTACACGGGCTAGACACACGGGCGTGTATCTGACCGTGTGAAACAAGTCAGTTTTGACCATGGGCTAGACACACGGGCGTATGATTGGCCATGTGGTGCAAGTCAGTGTCAACCACGGGTGAAACACACGGACGTGTCTTAAGCCATGTGGACAAGTCAGTATGTATGCCCTATTTTGCCACGGCTTGGACACATGGGTGTGTCTGAGGCCTTGTGAGGCACACAGCCTGCCCACACAAGCGTGTGACCTCTGCAGTTTTGAAAAATGTTTGAATTTTAGAAAAATTTTGTAAGTGTTCGGTTTAGTCCCGACCTTTTTCTAATGCATGTTTAAGGTCTCGTAGACCTCATTAAGGGACTATAAGATGTGTTTTGCTATATTATGATGATGATATACTTTATGATATGAATGGTTCGTAAAAGTTCTGATTTGTCTGGTAATACCTCTTACCCTTAAATCGACGACAGTTACGGGTTAAGGGTGTTACATTTGATTGCTATCAAAGCTACGGTTTAGTCAATCCTAGGACTAATGTAGCGTGTGAGAGTCTAGCTATACATGCCATATATACGAACTGTGATAGTGTGATGAATCTTGACGTATAAAATGTGTTTTAGTATAGTAAATGGATCCCGGAAGAGCTGTAGCTGACGATGTTGAAAGCAATGCGCCTGCCCCTGCTCAAGGGGTAGCAATATCTGATTCGAGACCGGCTGCTAGCGATCAGGAAGGAGAGGCTAAACAAGCCTTCTTCCAAATGATGAATGAGTGGTTAACTCAATACGTTAGAATGAATCCAGCTGTTTCACAACCTCCACCTCCATCTAATCCTCCTCAGACTTCAGTTGTGCCACTGGTTATGAATTTGAATCTGATGAATAGGCCTTCGGTTGATAGAATCCACAAATATTGGGCTGAAGAGTTCAGGGCCACTAGTGATGATGATGCTGAGAGAGCTTAGTTTTGGCTCGAGAACACAATCCGAGTGTTCGATGAAATGTCATTGACTCCTGATGAATGTGTGAAATGTGCTATTTTTTTGTTACGAGATGCAGCTTATCAGTGGTGGAAGACTTTGATTTCTGTTGTTCCAAGAGAACAAGTTACATGAGATTTCTTTCAGTCTGAGTTCCAGAAGAAATACATTAGCTAGAGATTTATAGATAAAAAATGGAAAGAGTTTCTGGAATTGAAACAGGGTCACATGTCTGTCATAGAGTATGAACGAGAGTTTGTGAGATTAAACCAATATGCTCGGGAATGTGTTTTGACTGATGAAATAATGTGTAAATGGTTTGTAGACGGCCTGAATGAAGACATTCGTTTTTTAGTTGGGATTCTGGAAATAAAAGAATTTGTTGTGCTTGTCGATTGAGTGTGCAAAGTTGAAGCACTCGGGAAAGACAAAAGAAAAGCTGAGTCTGAAGCCAGAGATGTAAGAAAGAGATTTTCAAGTAAATTGTTTCAGTCTGCTTCAAAGAAATTCAGAGATGAGCATAGTCGTTCAAAGGTTAATGTGGGACATTCGAATAGAGATCGAGCTAGATCACAGTCAAACTCCAAAGCTCCAGCTACTTCGTTGGCTAGTGTGGGAAATGTTCGATCTGATCGACCTAAATGTAAGCATTGTGGTAAAAGACATCTGGGTAGTTGAAGATTGAATGACTAAGCATGTTTCAGATGTGGATCATTAGACCATTTCATTCGAGATTGTCCCGAGCCTGCTGAACAAGAGATTGTACAGAATCTGAGGCCAGATAATGTTTCAGCTAGAGGTAGACCTTCTCGAAACACAAGACATGTCAGTGGTAGTCAGAGAGCTACGAAAGATACTGTTGTGAGATCTGAAGCTAGAGCACCTGCTAAAGCTTACGCCATTTGAGCCCGTGAGGAAGCTTCGGCTCCAGATGTTATTACAGGTACATTTACTCTTTATGATACTTTTTGTGATTGCATTGATAGATCTAGGGTCTACTCATTCGTATGTATGCATGAACTTAGTATCTAGTAAGACTTATCCTGTAGAGTCTACTGAATTTTTTATTAGAGTATCGAACCCCTTAGGTAAATGTTTCTTGGTTGAAAAAGTATGCAAGAACTATCCGTTGATGTTTTGAGGTGCTTGTTTTCCAGCTGATCTGATGCTATTACCTTTTGATGAGTTTGAAATAATTCTGGGTATGGATTGGTTAACATTGCATGATGCTGTTGTGAACTGTAAAAGAAAGACCATTGATTTGAGATGTCAGGACGATGAAATAGTTCGATTTGAATCTAATGATTTGAATAGGTTTCAGCTGTGGTATCAGTGATGAAAGCTCAGAGTTTTGTGAAAAAGGGGTATGAATCTTATTTTGCATTTGTGATCGATTTGAGTGTGACTGAAAAGAAAGTTGAATCAGTGCCAGTTTTTTTGTGAATTTCCTGACGTGTTTCCTGAAGAACTATTGGGATTATGTTTGATACGTGCAGTTGAATTTGGTATGTAACATCCCAAACCCGGCCCAAACACCATGACCCGATCTGGAATGTCACTAGGGAAAAGGGTTTGAAAGGTTTTACATGGTTTGAAAAACAATAGGGAACAATTTAGTAAAGCCAAAATTCAATGACGCATTTGGAAGGAGAAAATCTTTTTTAAGGAAAAGGTATTCAGCTAGCTTAGCGATCAGATGAATGTTTTTAAAACATGGTTAACTTTAGATCCAGACATTATTCGTCGAGAAGGGGGAAGAAACTTTAATTCCAATAAAAGTGTGTTTAAGCAGGTTTGCAAAGAAACTTTAGATTATATATATATATATATATATATATATACATATACGTAAAAAAAATGGTTTAATGTGACCGTTTCATGATTAATGAATAATGAAAACCAACTTGATCGGAGAATCCAAAATTTACCAAATTTAAAGTAGCCTTATTACAGCATAAAAATATCCCAAAGAAAAATAGCGATTACTAAATTCAAGTAAAAAATTTAAGTTTAATAAATAACCCCTCGCATGGCCACCTCAAGTACGATCCAACCCAGTCCACAGCATCACGAGCTACCTGCAATTTGTTAAGAATACAGTGAGTCACCAGACTCAATGTGTAATCAGTCCACGAAATTTCCACAAATGGGCTTGGCCCAAACCACTATCGTATCATCACATCATGCACCAATAATAAGAATGATAGCCCAACCCAACCTAGTACCAACCTCTACACACCGCTCTGTACGTCCATCCTCATATACACCTGTGGGGATTTCTACAATCAACCCTCCATCCGCTACACACCTCTTTGGCAGTCATGCTGACAGACACACTGCTCAAAGTCCACATAAGTGGTCTAGCCACTGTTTCCACACGTGATTAAATCACCAAATCCATAATGAGGCTCCATGCCATCATCAATCGTGACAAAGTCACCAATATGCACTTCCCCTTTAAATCATTTTTATCCCAATATCCCATGCACATGCACCATGGTATACATAATAGGTCACATGATATGAAGTATATAAATGTATCATACTTAACATACACCCACAATCAGGTTATCCACCAACATCAATAATGCATGAAAGTATATGCTGACCTGGTTTTTCGATTTACCCAACACGGGTAATTTAATCACCATTGCCGCTATTTTCGGCTTTCAAGCATTTCACATACATATATAAAGTTAATGAAATAGCGTGATAATTACACACCTGTAACCCTGAAGCACTGCACTATCGACTTCACTAACGTCCTCACTCGTAGGAATCATGACGATCTACTTATCCTTTTCAGAAGTTGGCCCATACCCCGATGGCCAATCCCGAACCACTGAAACTGCTCGCTTCTTGAATTTAGGGGGAACTACGTGTCCAACACCCTCCTTTGCTCGGCTGGCACTTGATTCCATAAGACGATCTTAGTCAGAAAATAGAGTTAAAACATCGAGCAGAGAATCTAAGGGTATACGCTGAATAGTAATAATGATATATAATGATTCCTTACCTAAGTCGATAGAGTTCAGAGATCGGAAGGCTTGGATTAGAAAGTCGATCGAGTACCTATGAAATCACCAAGTGAGAATTGACTGAAAAAGAATAGAGCAGAAGAAATGGCCTTTCGGCCAAACAGAGTTTATGAGCCCTCTTCCTACGATTCGGCCAGAACACCAAAACCTCACCCTAACCTCTTTGATTAACCAACCCACGATAGAAAAAGAGAGAAAAAGTGAAGAAGATCCCTTACCAAAATTGAGAGATGCTTCCAAAGATTCGGCACAAGATTTCACAGCAGAGAAGATTAGATTTGGGAGATGCTACTTCTAGGAACAGAAAAGGAACAATAATCAGAGGCTTGACTGAAAGGGAAGAAGAATGAAACCAAAACTCAAAAGAAAAAGGTTTTATGAGAAAAGATTCGGCCTAGAGTGAAAGGAAAAGAAAAGAGAATATCGAAGACTTACCAATACATGGGTTAAGGATTCGGCTTGAGTGACACAAAAAGAAGAGAGGTTTCAAACAAGAGTTTTGAGGGATGTATTCGGCAATGATGAACAACTCAGAGAAAACAAATGAAGTGGTGCTAAGATTGAGATGTTTTGGCTAAGAGAGAAACTAGGAGAGTGTGGTTTTAGTTTCAAGCGAATGGATGAAGAAACAAGAACTTCAATGTCGGAAGTCAAGAGGGTTCGGCAAGAGAGGAGTTCTTATGAGAAAAAAAGAAATAGAAGGAAAAAGTAGAGTAATGATTTAGGTCTAGAGATCAAATGAAGAAAATCACCCAGAATTTGTGAGAAGCAAGTGTTTTTCGGCTAAAGCTTTTGAGAATGAGCAGGAAAGGATATGAGAGGAAAAATTCTTCTTAGCTTTGGCTATAGGTCATTTGAGCAGAAAAGATTTCGGTTTAAGAAATGGAACAAAAGAATCGACAGAGCTCCTAATCGACTACAAAAATTCGGTACTCTCTACTCTACCATACACAACTGAAATCCCCCTCACCAAGCACTCAATATTCGGCCACAACTCCAATAACCATCAACTCCTTTTTTTGCTCCTACTTTTACTCCCATTCACTCATTTGAATTAGGAGACCAATTCAAATTTCTCCCAGCACCTCTTAGCCACTCATTTCAAATTCAAAGACTCCATCCACTAACCACACTGAAGAGTCCCAATGGAAACCACCTTTTTAGCTTCCTGACGCAAAAAGAGGCTTCTAAAATTTGCCAAAGGGACTTGAACCCTGGACCTCCTTCCCTCTTGTGGCGTCATTCCCCTTCCATACTAAGTTGCGTCCCCCTTGCCACTCCAACACCTCACTTCTTGTGACACCAAACGCCAACTAAACTCCCTAAGCCCTGCTCCCAAATGGCTACCCTCCAAAAGTGCCAAAAATCTAAAATTTCATCAAAGCTTCGGCTTAGCCCCGAGCCTTCCCGAGGCCCCCAATCACAACCAAACAACCAGCCTAACTAACCAATTCACAGAAAACATAAAAGATGCAAAAGCCCCTAAATCTTGGATGTTACAGTTCTACCCCCTTAAAGAAATTTCGGCCGCGAAATTTACCTGGTTAAAAGAGATGAGGGTATTGCTGTCGCATAACATCCTCTGGCTCCCACGTCGCTTCCTCTGCACCATGGTTCTACCACAAAACTTTGACCAAAGGGACTGACTTCCTTCTCAACACCTTAACATCTCGATCCAAGATTTGCACTGGCTCCTCCTCAAAGGACAAGTCTGATCTCACCTCAATCTCTCCCACTGGCATAATGTGCGACGAATCAGAACGGTAACGCCTCAATATTGAAACATGGAACACATCATGAATCTACGTCAATTCTGAAGGTAATTCCAGCTGATACGCCACCGGTCTTACACACTTCAGGACTCGATAAGGCCCGATAAACCTAGGGCTTAGCTTGCCCTTCCGTCCAAATCTCATCACCTTCTTCTAGGGTGAAACTTTAAGAAAACCCGATCACCCACTTCAAACTCTATCTCCTTCTGTTTCAGATCTCCATAAGATTTCTGCTGGTCAGATGCTTCCTTCAGCTGAGTTCGAATTAACTTAACCTTCTCCTATGTTTCTGTAACTAGTTCCAAACCTAAAACATGGTGTTCACCTAATTCCGTCCAACAGGTGGGCGTGCGACACCTTCGTCCATACAACACTTCATACGGTGCCATTTGAATACTAGCTTGGTAGCTGTTGCTGTACGCGAACTCCGCCAATGGTAAGAACTCTTCCCAACTACCCCTGAAATCAATGACAAACCCGCTCAACATATCCTCCAAGACCTGGATTACTCTCTCAGACTGGCCATCTGTTTGCGAATGAAACGCTGTGCTAAAGTCTAGCCTTGTGCCCAAAGCCTAATGCAATGCCTTCTAGAACTGCGACGTAAATCTAGGGTCTCTATCTGATATGATCGACACCGGTACCCGTGCAACCTCACAATTTCTGCCACATACAACATAGCCAATCTTTGCAGAGAATAGTCAACACGAACATGTATAAAATGAGCAGATTTTGTCAACCGATCCATAATTACCCATACTGAATCTTTCTTAGTAGGCGTAAGAGGTAGCCCACTAACAAAGTCCATATTGATCCTCTCCCATTTCCACTGTGGAATCTTCACCGGTTACAACAACCCTGAAGGAAACTGGTGTTCGGCTTTGACCTGTTAACACGTTAAACACTTTCCCACAAATTCTGTAACTTTTCGCTTTAATCCTGGCCACCAAAACTGCTCACATAGATCCCGATACAACTTACATCCTCTAGGATGCATATCGTAAGGGCTACTATGTGCTTCTTGAAGAATCATCTGCCTCAACTCCACATCCTTTGGCATGCAAACCTTCCCGCGAAAACACAAAACTCCATCATTGTTCAAACTGTAATCCTCTACTCCACTATCGTGTACTTGCCGAAGTCGAGCACTCAAGACATCGTCCGATAACTATTTCTCTTTAACCTGACTTACCCATGTCGGCTTCACTTACAGTTCTGCTAATAAACTTTTGTCATCGTACAGACTAAGGTGGGCGAACATCGCTCTCAAATTTGATATTACCTTTCGGCTTAACACATTTGCCACCACATTTGCCTTACCCGGATGATATTCAATCGAGCAGTCATAGTCCTTCAATAGCTCAATCCACCTTCACTGCCTCAAATTTAGCTCCTTCTGAGTTAACAGATATTTTCAACTCTTGTGGTCAGTGTAGATAATAGACTTCTCTCCATACAAATAATGTCTCCAAACCTTTTGAAGTAACAACCACCGCAGCCAATTCTAGGTCATGCATGGGGTAGTTAATCTCATGCGGTCTTAATTACCGGGATGCATAGGCAACCACCTTCCCATCCTGTATCAGCACGCAACCTAACCTTATGTGAGAAGCATCACAATACACTACGAAATCTTTTCCAGCCTCGGGCTAAATTAAAACCGGAGCCTCCGTCAAAATCTTTTTCAATTTCTTAAAACTTTCCTACTGCTTGTCAGTCCACACAAAAGGTACCCCCTTCCTCAACAACTTAGTTAAGGGTGCCGCAATTGAGGAAAAACCCTCACCAAACCTTCTGTAGTAACCTGCCAATCCTAAGAAACTTCGAATCTCCGCCACCGACCTAGGTGGTTTCCAGTCCAGCACCGCCTCAATCTTCCGAGGATCGACTCTTATCCCTTCTACAGATACCACATGACCCAGAAAAGTAACTTCTTTTAACCAAAACTCACACTTGCTAAATTTGGCGTACAATTTATTCTCCCTCAAAATCTATAGAACCCCCCGAAGTTGTGAATCATGCTCCTCTTTTGTCTTGGGATATACTAGAATGTCGTCTATGAACACCACAACGAACCGGTCCAGATAGGGTTGAAAAACCCGATTCATCATATCCATGAATGCTGCTGGTGCATTTGTCAACCCAAACGGCATTACCAAAAATTCATAGTGCCCGTAGCAAGTTCAGAAAGCCGTCTTATGAATGTCTGCTTCCTTTACCTTAAGCTGATGATAACCTGATCTCAGATCTATCTTTGAAAATATTGAAGCCCCATTGAGCTGATCAAACAGATCATCTATCCTCGGCAACGGGTACTTGTTCTTGATGGTTAATTTATTCATCTGGCGGTAATTAATGAACATACGCATAGATCCATCTTTCTTCTTTACAAATAACACCGGTGCTCCCCATGGAGACACACTGGGTCGGATAAAACCATGATCCAGCAACTCTTGGATCTGGGCTTTGAGTTTAACCAGCTCCTTCGGCACCATCCTATAAGGGGCGATGGACATCGGAGCCGTACCTGGTAGAAGCTCTATTCCAAACTCAACCTCATAATTCGAGGGCAACCCTGGCAGCTCTTCAGGAAAGACGTCCACAAATTCCTTTACTGTTCTAACCCCATCCACGGTTACTTCCTTTGCCTTCAAGGCACTAACAAAAGTTAAGAAGGCCATGCAACCTTTTTCTCACCATTCTTTCCACCTTAAGAGCAGACATTACATTGGACAAGTAGTCTCTCCTCTCGCCTATCTCCAAAATTTTTTCATTCTCAGGAGTCCTTATCACCATGCACTTAGCAACACAATCCAAATTTGCATGATACCTTACCAACCAGTCCATGCCCAAGATCAAATCAAATTCCCCAAATGGTAGTCCCATCAAATCAGCTGGGAAAACTAACCCTTAAACTTCTAAAGGCACATTTCTAAAAAGTTTATTTACTACTATCGACTGTCCTAAAGGACTAAATACAGTCATCTCCCTAGAAGTAATTTTAGGATTCATACCCAGAGTTTCGGACACCACACTAGCAACATAGGAATGCGTCGACCCAACATCAATTAATGTAGTAAAGGGTAGACCAAAAATGAGGAACGTACCCGTTATAACGTCTAGTGCATCACTCTTTTCTCGATGTCTGGCTGTATAAACCAACCCGGGCTGTCTCGCCTTAGTACCCCCAAAACCTTGGCCCGGTGCTCTACGACCCGACCAAAACCATTCCCTCCTCTATTCAGACCACGGCCTCTCGACATCTGTTGGCCACCTCTTCCTGGCTGCACATACCCCTGACCTACCATCCGAGCCCTGGTTATATCTAGTGGACCATTCTTTATCAGATGGTCCTTTGATCCACACTTGAAGCATTCCTTATTTCTTCCCCAGCACTCTCTTGCATGCGACCTTCCATAATGAGCACACTGTCGAAATTGCCCAACAGCAGCCGGCGTTACAACACGAACAGGCCCATCAACCCTAGATCTTTTAGGAAAACCCTTAGATGATCCCGAAAGTCCATAACTCCTCTTATTCCTGCCTTTGTCCTTATTCCTATTTTGCCTCTCAGTTCTCTTTACCTTCTCAGCTATCTTTGCTTTTTCCACCAAGATAGCAAAGTCTCTTTCCTTCTGAGGAGATATCAACACTCGCAGCTCTTCTCGAAGCCCATCCTCGAACTGAACACATCGCTCATAATCGGTCACAACTATTCCCTAGGCTTACCGACTTAACCGTAGGAATTTCACCTCATACTCAGTTACCGATTTACCCCCTTGGACCAAATTCAAGAACATTTTTCTCTGGGCGTCCATGTAACTAGCTCCAACATATTTCCCCTAAAACACCATCTAAAAGAAGTCCCAATCTACCCGGTCCACCGACGTACCCTCTCTCACAGTAAGCCACCATTGATAAGCTTCATCCCGAAGTAAAGACACTGCGCCCTTCAGATTCTCCTCAGCTGTGCAATCCAAATCTTCCATAATTCTCTCAGTTACCTCTAGCCAATATTTCACCATGTTTGGAGCTACCCCAGAAATACCCCTAAATATTTTAGCTCCGTTTGCTCGAAGTCGCCCAGGAATGGACTTCCGAGTTGTAGCCCCAGAACTTGCCCCAGCTACACGCTGTAATACCCCCAACATCGCCTGAGACAGCGCATCGTCTCCCTCAGTTCTGTCTTGCGAACCTATTCCTGCCACAGGTAAGGCTGGTGCCTCGCCCTCAGCCTCCGAAAGTTCAACCTCGATACCCTGACTTCTGCCACGACCGCGAGTAACATGTCCACATCCTCTACCACTCATATCTATAGCTCTGCTTTACTCTGATTATAAATTTTATGAGTCAGTACATCTTTCCACTTGTTTATTAATGAGTAGTTTTATGAAATAGAATTATAAGTAGTTCCTTCGTAAAGCATACATACTCCTAAAATTTTTCATCTTTACAGTAAAAATTCTAAATTCCAATCATCCACAACACATAACCACCTCATGCAATTCACTTAACAATCAGAAAACATACCTGGTAGACCTGGGCCGGGAACTCGAGTGCCATTCTTCCAAAAGACAAATTCATATAAAATTTTCTTGTTAATTACATAATTTGAAAATGTTGTGGTCCCAAAACCCAAGGCTGAGTTTTAAAATTGGGCTCTGATACCAAAATGTAACATCCCAAACCGCCCAAACACCATGACCCAATCTGGAATGTCACTAGGAAAAAGGGTTTGAAAGGTTTTACAGAGTTTGAAAAATAATAGGGAACAATTTATTAAAGCCAAAATTCAATGACGCATTTGGAAGGAGAAAATCTATTTTAAGGAAAAGGTATTCAGCCAGATTAGCGATTAGATAAATCTTTTTAAAACATGGTTAACTTTAGATCCAGACATTATTCGTCGAGAAGGGGAAAAAAAACTTTAATTCCAATAAAAGTGTGTTTAAGCAGGTTTGCAAAGAAACTTTAGATTATATATATATATACATGTACGTAAAGAAAAAAACGGTTTAATGTGACCATTTCATGATCTATGAATAATGAAAACCAACTTGATCGGAGAATCCAAAATTTACCAAATTTAAAGTGGCCTTATTACAATATAAAAATATCCTAAAGAAAAATAGCAATTACTAAATTCAAATTAAAAATTTAAGTTTAATAAATAACCCCTCGCATGGCCACGTCGAGTACGATCCAACTCAGTCCACAACATCACGAGCTACCTGCAATTTGTTAAGAATATAGTGAGTCACTAGATTCAGTGTGCAATCAGTCCACAAAATTTCCACAAATGGGCTTGGCCCAAACCACTATCGTATCATCACATCATGCACCAATAACAAGAATGATAGCCCAACCCAACCTAGTACCAACATCTACACATCGCTCCATACATCCATCCTCATAGACACCTGTGGGGATTTCTACAATCAACCCTCCATCCGCTACACACCTCTTTGGCAATCATGCTGACAGACACACTGCTCAAAGTCCACTTAAGTGGTCTGGCCACTGTTTCCACACGTGATTAAATCACCAAATCCACAATGAGGCTCCACGCCATCATCAATCGTGACAAAGTCACCAATATGCACTTCCCCTTTAAATCATTTATATCCCAATATCCCATGCACATGCACCATGGTATACATAATAGGTTACATGATATGAAGTATATAAATGTATCATACTTAACATACACCCAAAATCAGGTTATCCACTAACATCAATAATGCATGAAAGTATATACTGACCTGGTTTTCCAGTTTACCCAACACGGGTAATTTAATCACCACTGCCACTATTTTCGGCTTTCAAGCATTTCACATACATATATAAAGTTAAGGAAATAGTGTGATAATTACACACCTGTAAACCTGAAACACTGCACTATCGACTTCACTAACGTCCTCACTCGTAGGAATCACGGTGATCTGCTTATCATTTTTAGAAGCTGGCCTACACCCCAGTGGCCAATCTCGAACCACTAAAACTGCTCGCTTTTTGAATTTAGGGGGGAACTACGTGTCCAACACCCTCCTTTGCTCGGCTGGCACTTAATTCCATAAGACGATCTTGGTCAGAAAACTGAGTTAAAACATCAAAGCAGAGAATCTAATGGTATACGCTAAATAGTAATAATGATATATAACCATTCCTTACCTAAGTCGATTGGGCTCAAAGATCGGAAGGCTTGGATTAGAAAGTCGATCGAGTACCTATGAAATCACCAAGTGAGAATCGACTGAAAAAGAATAGAGCAGAAGAAATGGCCTTTAGACCAAACAGAGTTTATGAGCCCTCTTTCTACCATTCGGCCAGAACACCAAAACCTCACCCTAACCTCTGTGATTAACCAACCCACGATAGAAAAAGAGAGAAAAAGTATAGAAGATCCCTTACCAAAATTAAGAGATGCTTCCAAAGATTCGGCACAAGATGTCACAGCAGAGAAGATTAGATTTGAGAGATGCTACTTCTAGAAACAGAAAAGGAACAATAATCAAAGGTTTGACTGAAAGGGAAGAAGAATGAAACCAAAACTCAAAAGAAAAAAGGTTTTATGAGAAAATATTCGGCCTAGAGTGAAAAGAAAAGAAAAGAGAATATCGAAGACTTACCAATACATGGGTTAAGGATTCAGCTTGAGTGACACAAAAAGAAGAGAGGTTTCAAACAAGAGTTTTGAGGGATGTATTCGGCTATGATGAACAACTCAGAGAAAACAAATGAAGTGGTGCTAAGATTGAGAGGTTTCGGCTAAGGGAGAAAATAGGAGAGTGTGGTTTCGGTTTCAAGCAAATGGATGAAGAAAAACAACTTTAATATCGGAAGTAAAGAGGGTTCAGCAAGAGGGGAGTTCTTATGAGAAAAAAGAAATAGATGGAAAAAGTAGAGTAATGATTTCGGTCTAGAGATCAAATGAAGAAAAGCACTCAAAATTTGTGAGAAGCAAGTGTTTTTCGGCGAAAGCTTTTGAGAATGAGCAGGAAAGGAAATGAGAGGAAAAAGTCTTCTTAGTTTCGGCTATAGGTCATTTGAGCAGAAAAGATTTTGGTTTAAGAAATAGAAAAAAAGAATCGACAGAGCTCCTAATCAACTATAAAAATTCGGTACTCCCTACTCTACCTATACACAACCAAAATCCCCCTCACCAAGCACTCTATATTTGACCACAACTCCAATAGCCATCAACTCCCCTTTTTGTTCCTACTTTTACTCCCATTCACTCATTTGAATTAGGAGACCAATTCAAATTCCTCCAACACCTCTTAGCCACTTATTTCAAATTTAAAGACTCCATCCACTAACCACCCTGAAGAGTCCCAATGGAAACCACCTCTTTAGCTTCCTGATGCAAAAAGAGGCTGCCAAAAGCTGCCAAAGTGACTTGAACCCTGGACCTCCTTCCCTCCTGTGGCGTCATTCCCCTTCCATGCTAAGTCGCGTCCCCCTTGCCACTCTAACACCTCACTTCTTGTGACACCAAACGCCAACTAAAACTCCATAAGCCCTGCTCCCAAACGGCTACCATCCAAAAGTGCCATAAATCCAAATTTTCATCAAAGCTTCGGCTTAGCCCTGAGCCTTCCCGAGGCCCCCAATCACAACAAAACAACTAACCTAACTAACCAATTCACAGAAAACATAAAATATGCAAAAGCCCCTAAATCCTGGATGTTACATGGTATTGATTTAATGCCAAGAACAACTCATATTTCGATAGCTCCGTACAAAATGGCACCAACAGAATTGAAAGAGTTGAAGTCTCAGTTGGAAGAGTTGACCGACAGAGGATTTGCACGATCGAGTTTCTCACCCTGGGGTGCTCCCATTCTATTTGTGAAAAAGAAAGATGGCACGATGAGAATGTGCATTGATTATCGTCAGTTGAACAAGGTGACCATTAAGAACAAATATCCTTTCCCTAGAATTGATGGTTTGTTTGATCAGTTGAAAGGAGCCACCGTGTTTTCAAAGATAGATCTGAGATTGGGGTATTATCTGTTGCGAGTAAAAGATTCATATATTTCAAAAACTGCTTTCAAAATGAGGTACGAGCATTATGAGTTTTTAGTTATGCATTTCGGACTAACAAATGCTCCTACTGTTTTTATGGATTTGATGAATAGAATTTTTAGACCGTATTTAGATCGATTTGTTGTTGTATTCATTGAAGACATTTTGATTTATTCGTGTGATAAAATTAAACATGCTGAACATCTAAGTATTGCGCTAAAAAATTTTGCGAGATAAGAAATTGTATGCAAAGTTCAGTAAGTGTGAATTCTGGTTGCATGAAGCTGGTTTTCTAGGACATATTGTGTCAGCATCTGGTATAAGGGTTGATCCGAATAAGATTTCAGCTATTTTGGAGTGGAAGCCTCCAAAAAATATGTATGAAGTTTGTAGTTTTCTAGGACTTGCTGGTTATCGTCGAAGGTTCGTAAAAGGCTTTTCAGTGATTGCTACTCTATTAACTAGATTGCTTCAGAAAGATACGAAATTTGAATGGTCTGAAAAATGTCAGAAAAGCTTTGATCAGTTGAAAGATCTTTTGATCGAAGCTCTAGTTTTGGTACAACCAGAATTGGGTAAAGAGTTTGTGATTTATAGTGATGCTTCGTTAAACGGTCTGGGATGTGTTTCGATGCAGGAAGGCAAAGTTATAGCTTATGCCTTGAGACAATTGAAACCACATGAAAAGAATTGTCTGAGACACGATCTTGAGTTAGCTGCAATTGTGTTTGCTTTAAAGATTTGGCGCCACTATCTCTTCGGTGAAAAATGTCATATGTTTTCAGATTACAAAAGTCTGAAATATTTAATGACTCAGAAAGACCTGAATTTGCGATAAAGAAGATGGTTAGAACTATTGAAAGACTACGAGCTTGTGATAGATTATCATCCGGGTAAGGCAATTGTTTTTGCTGATGCATTGAGTCGAAAATCATTGTTTTCATTACGTACGATGAATACTCATTTAGACTTGTCTGATGCTAGTTTAGTTTTGGCTGAATTGAAAGTGAAGCCGTTGTTCTTACAGCAAATATGTGATGCATAGTAAGTTGATAATGAAATGTTAGCAAAACGAGCTCAGTGTGATTTAAAATCGGATTCTGAATTTCGAGTTGATAATGATTATTTTTGAGATATCGAGATGATTCAGTTGGTATTGAAAGAAGCACATAGTAGTTGCCTATCTGTTCATCTGGGAAGTATGAAGATGTACCATGATTTGAAGCAACTTTATTGGTGGCTTGGTACGAGATATTTCAAATTTTGTATCGAAATGTTTAGTTTGTCAGCAAGTTAAAGCTAAACATCAAGTTCTATCTAGTAAGGAAGCACAGTTGCCGTCCAAAAGGGAAGCAAAATACGAGTAAAGAGAAAGAAGGGTTATGGCTGGCAAAAGAGAAGAAAGATCGGTAGGGAACACAATAGAACAAAAGGGAAACGTCAGAAAATTGGGAGGGTGGAAGGGGAAAGCCGAAATTTTCAATTTTGGGATATCTCAACCACTCCCCAATCCCTTATTTTTCTCCCCCATATCCCCACTACAGTGAACCACTCAGAATCCCGTTCCTTTCAAACTCTCGACCGATGCATGCCACAAAAAGAATCCCTTGATTACGTGGAGACTCGAACACAAGACATCCACACACTTGACTTTCCACTTAACCACTAGACCAGCAGACCCATTGTGCTAATTACTTACACACTTTACGTTATAAGCCTACTAACCAGAGTTTTGGGCTTTATTCATAAAAATACCAAAATTTACCCAAGTTGAGACTTGAACTTGGGACCTCCCACACACACCCAGAACACATAACCACTGAAGCAAACACTCATTCATGCCAAAATTACAAAATCCAAAAATAAGCAAAAAAAATCGGGGCGTTACAGACATGGGTCACATAGTCAACCACACGCCTGTGTGTCTAGCCCGTGTGCCCTTCAAAATGGCCACACATGCCCGTGTGCCAGGCCATGTGCTAGGCCGTGCCAAACCTATTTGGTATATTGACTTATGCAACACGGCCAAGTCACACACCCGTGTGCTAGGCCGTGTGCAAATTAGGGGGTATACTGACTTATACCACACGACCGATCACACGCCCATGTGTGAGACCGTGTGGAGCATACTGACCTCATTTAAATTTCAACACCAAGGGACACACGGCCGTGCAACATGATCGTGTGTTACACACGGCTGAGATGCACGCCCGTGTCTCTGCTCGTGTAGGAAAAAATAGGCTATTTACCAAGCCATTTTACCACCCCATTTGGTACACATCTTTATCTATACAAATGAAACCAAACCATAGCATAATATGCAATCCAAAACAACCAAGCCAAGCCTAAATCTTACCATTTCAATACTAACCAATTCAAGGCATATAAGTGCCACAATATGCTATCTAAATTCACACCAATCTTTGTCTTCTCAAATCATCAAAATGATCATTAACAAAGATGCATTATTTGGCCTAATTTCACAAGCATATCTATATCCACAAATCATCAATTTACCATTCATAGTTCCTATTATCTTCAATCATCAAACAACCATCAACCAAATCAATTCATAAGACTTAACTATACATATATGTACGTTATTCAAACATACTAAATAAACCAAAATAATTCATCACACATGGCTATATATACATGCCAAACATAAAAATTTACAATGCCAATTCATATAGCCAATCTCATTACCAAAACATAACCAAAATGACTCAAAGTCCCTATACATGCCATATGACCAAACCATAAGTTCAAAAGTACCAAAGTGATAGTTGGATAGTGTGACGATGTCTCCGTCGATCCCTGAATCTGAGCTAGCTTTGAAATCACTATAAAACACGGGAAAAATAAACCAAGTAAGCTATAAATCTAAGTATGCTCGTATGAAATAAACTCAACAATCCATAATACACAATTCATCGATTTGAACCATTTAACATGTAATTTATGATAACAAACAGACCTCATACTTACTCATATGCTTATTTACAATTTCATAACTTCTTCTATTTAAAGCTTATACTTTCTATATACATACCTGTACAAATTCATAACAAGTTCATACCTATCTGCAATACTGTTGAAAACTCGATCTCTCACACACTAAGTGCCAATACATGGCCGAAGCTATTTTTGTCTTGCACACTAAGTGCCTTACATAGCCGAAGCAATCTCATTCTCACACACTAAGGGCCACATATAGCCGAAGCTATCTCGAATCGCACACTAAGTGCAATATATAGCCGAAGCTATCTCAAATCGCACACTAAGTGCCATATATATATAGCCGAATTATCGTCAAACATGACTGTAGTATCACATACACAATTTATGCAATATCAAAGTGTTTAAAGCATAATTCTAACAATGCTTAACACATACAAACTTACCTTGGACGTAAAAACGATGACACGGGTCAACTAATCTGAAATATTATTCTTTCCTCGATCTAAGTCCATATTCTGCTTTGCTTGATCTAAATAATATCAAATTTAACTTATTCAATCACTAATTTATTCAATTAAGTCCAAAACACATATTTAGGCACGTTTACACATTTTCCCTTAAAGTTTCACATTTTTACAATTTAGTCCTCAATACACAAAATCGCAAATTCATGCAAATTTCACAACACCCATGCTTAGCCGAATTAGTATAAGGCCCCTAGCATCCCATATTTTTCATTTATTCATACATTTAACCACACATTTTCACATTTTCACAAATAAATCCCTATTTTTCATTTTTACTCAAAATCACTTTACAAAACTTGTTTAACAAACAAAAAACATTCAAAATCTATCATCAGTCATTAAAACTCACACATATTCATGAATGGAAACATTGAAAATCTTTAACAGTTTTGCAAATTAGTCCCTGGGCTAGTTAGTACTAGCTGCAACGATCTTAAAAACATAGAAATCATTAAAAACGGGACAAAAACAGACTTACAATTGAGCTAGGAGTTGGTCAAATGCTGCAATCCCTAAGAATGGTTTTCTCCTTTGTTAAATTCAGTTTTTAGCATGAAGATGAACAAAAATTATGACTTTGTTTTGTTTTAATTAATGTTATTCACCAAATTACAATATTAACCTTACTAATTAAACATTAAAAACATATAATGGTTGTCCATAATTGTCCACTCATGCTATTAATACCTTGAATTTAATGTTATAAAGCTATTTAATACTTTTAGCTATTAGAACATCAATTTTGCACTTTACGTGATTTAGTCATTTTTCTAAAATTGACCATTTAAACGATAAAATTTCTTAACGAAAATTCCACAATCATTCAATCATGCTGTAAACATTAAAATAATAATAAAATAAATATTTCAACTTAGGATTTTGGTCCCAAAACCACTATTCTGATTTGACTAAAAATGGACTGTTACAACTCTCCCCCTTAGGGATTTTCGTCCCCTAAAATCTTACCAGTTAAGAGGTTAGGGTACTATTTTCTCATAGCTTTCTTGGGCTCCCACATAGCCTCTTCGACTCTGTGTTGTTGCCACAAAAATTTCACTAAATCTATGCTTTTATTTCTCAACTCTATGATCTCTCGAGCCAAAATAATGATCGGTTCTTCGTTGTACGTCATATCAGGCTGAATCTCAATCTCTGACGAAAAAATGACGTGTGAGGGATCCGATCGATATCGACCCAACATCAACACATGAAAAGCATTTTGGATTTTCTCTAACTCAATTGGTAAAGCTAGCCGATATGCCACTGGACCTATTCTTTCGATGATCTTATACGACCCGATGAATCTCCGACTCAATTTGCCTTTACGACCAAATCTAAGGAATTCTTCCAAGAAGATACTTTCAAAAACACTTTTTCACCGATATGAAATTAAATATCTTTTCGCTTCAAATCCATGTACGATTTCTGATGATATGAAGCTGCTTTCAAGCAATTGCGAATTACTTTTGCTTTCTGTTCGGTTTCTCTAATCAAATCAACCTCGTGAATTTGTTTCTCGCTAAGTTCAGTCCAATATAATGGAGTTCGGCATTTACGGCCATACAAAGCTTCGTACGGTGCCATCATTATGCTTGATTGAAAGATATTATTATACGCAAATTCAAGCAGCGGCAAATATTTCTCCCAATTGCCTTCAAATTCTAAAACACAACATCGGAGCATATCTTCGAGAATCTGAATTACTCCCTCAAATTGACCGTTGCTTTGTGGATGAAAAGCTGTACTGAAATGCAATTTCGTACACAGAGCCTCTTGCAATTTCTTCCAAAATCGTGACGTAAACCTCAGATCTTTGTCCGAAATAATCGAAACTAGCACCTTTTGCAATCTAACGATCTCAGTAATGTACAATTCAGCTAATCTATCGAGTGAAAAATTAGTACGTACATGGATAAAATGTACTAATTTAGTTAATCGATCAACGATGACACAAATAACATCTTTCTTTTTCTAAGACAAAGACAATCTTAATACGAAATCCATCATAACTCTGTCCCATTTCCACTCTGGTATCATCATAAGCTTCAATAATCCTGAAGAAACTTGATGTTTGACTTTCACTTGCTGACAAATCAAACACCTCGATGCAAAATCTGAAATATATCATTTCATACCCGACCACCAATATAACTGTTTCAGATCATTATACATTTTAGTACTCCCCGAGTGAACAAATAGACAACTACTATGTGCTTTGTGCAAAATTTCCTGAATTAGCTCAAAATTCTTTGGTACGCAGATTCTATCTCAGGATATTAAACAATCATCAGATCTGATACTAAAGTCTGAATCTTTATTTGACTCACATTGCACTCTTTTAGCTTGCAACTCAGTATCACACTTTTGAGCTCTGCAAATTTGCTGAAGAAATACCAGTTTAGCTTTTGTAACACCCCAAACTTGGCCTAGACGTTACAACCGAATTCGTCATGTCACATCGAAGTGTCTTCCGAAATCAAGGCTTGTTGATAGAAAACCATTTTTAAGTGAAGAACTTATTTAGTTTTTATTGCTTGGAAAACATTTGGTAAATCATTAAGTTGGAAAAACCACTTATTAAAGCAATTGTCATGTTGGTTTCTTTTGGCTTCTTAGTTGACTAAAAACCCGCTGAAGCTACTCTAATTAATGTCATTTTGAAGTTTTGAAAATGTGCGTTTGTCTTTTAAAACATTTATTATTTTTGAAAACTTAGTTGTATCAGTTTGGCAGTTTCAAAATAAGAAATTAAAACCCAATTAAAGAAATTAAAATCACCAAAGGCCTTATTATATAAATATCAACCCAATGTAAAATAATTAAATGATTACGTTTAACCAAACATCCTCGATCGTGTGGCCACCTCCGAGTCCTTCGCAGCTCCAAATCATCTAAGGCTGGGGATTACCTGTACAGTTAAAAGAAAAGTGTGAGTTAAAAGAACTCAGTGTGTAATCCCTTATCATGTAGTAATAGTCTGGGCCTGAGTCCTACTCAGTAACAGTACAGTGTGGGCCTTAGCCCAATACAGTAACAGTGTGGGTCTAAGTCCGATACAGTATCAGTATGGTGCAAGTATACAAACCCACCCCAAAACCAACCAGCACACCATCCGTACCAACCCAACAAACCATGTGGGGACAAAGTCGACCCACCCAGCCTTCACACCAATATTGCAGCATAGTTGCCAGTAATAATAACGCAGAAGAGCTGCCAATACAGATATGTGGCAAAGCCACTAGTAACAGTAATTGTGGCAGAGCCACCAATATCAGTATGTGTGGTAGAGCCACCAATAACAGTACTTCCTCTATAACAGAATCCCACCCCCATGCAGTATGCCATGTCATCAATATTTCGTGTATGCAACATGTCTTACTCGGTACAGTCGTACAATACATATTTTCATCTATCAATCTATCTCTAGGGGTAAAATGGTCATTTTCATGGATTAGGGGTAAAACGATAATTTTTCCCTTTAGGGGTATTTTAGTCATTTTACTCCTTAGGGGTATTTCAGTCATTTTACTCATTAGGGGTATTTTAGTCATTTTACTCCCTAGGGGTATTTCAGTCATTTTACTCCCTAGGGGTCTCGGTACAGTTAACGACCTTTTCGAAAGGCCTACAATTTGGAGCGACACGAGATAATCCACTTCGGTAAGCGGTATAAATGGGCTTAAAGCTCAATATTACATTAAATGGGCCCACACGCTCGTGTGGCCCATTAGGCACAAATTCAATCATGGCTATGTGATCTATATAGCCCAATCCAGTTTATGCCACTTTTCGTAAATTTTATTCTTGTGGGACCCACAAGCCCATTGGGCCCACATGGCCTATTCTGGCCCAACGAGGCCCAATATGGCCCAAGTGCACGAGAACACTCATAGTGGCCTCTTCAGTCTACCGCCTTCAGTTGTGGGCTCGATTTTTCCACATGAGCGATCGCATGATTGTGAGGCCCTATATGCCAAAGTTTGGCTTCTCGGCTTTTGTCAATTCTTAGCGGAGATAGTGTGATTACACACACTCTTTCGGCTTTACGACAGTAATGATTTATGGTGTCTAGTTACACACCTGTCTGCAAAGTCGAGTGAACAGTTTACCATGCCAAGGCCTACATTCATTTAAGGTATACCATCAGTTTTCCAATCATTAGCGTTCATAATACTTAAACCCAAATCGTCACTCACTACTCACCTTGAACGAATGAGAATAACTTAATGCCCTTAGATCGCCGATTAAGAATCGATCTCATGACCTCACCGATTATTTGCTCAAGCAATGAAACCTATAAGACTGGGTTGTTTACAAGAATAAGACTTAAGACCACAATATTAAAACTGTAGCATAATCGGCCACCAAGCCAACTTACCCCTTCAAACATTCAATTGAGAGACGAAAGGTGAATCTTGAATGCCTCTGCACTCCTGAGGAACCCTTTGAATCGCAATGAGTGCAGTACATGAAGAATTAAATAACAATCGGTCTTTAAGGTTATTCGATTTTGAAAAAAGAATAGAAGAACAAAGGTGCGTTCGATTTTAAAAGAAAAGAAGAGAGTAGCCTTTGATCACTTACTAATTGTCAGAGTTGTTGTAAAATTGAAATAGAGAGGGGAGAGCTTTCGATCACAAATCGAATAAAAGAAAGAATCCCAAGACTAGGGTGATAGGTTCAATCGAAAGGATCAATGGTCGAGAAGGGATGATTAGAAAGTTGGCTGAGACTTGAGAATAGTAGAGAAGAGAGGAAGGGTTCGGCAGATGTTGGTGCAAAAGATGAAGAAGGGAATGGTCAATTGCAAGAGAAAAGAAAAATGCACGAGTGGTAAGTTGAGGTTTCTGCACTTGAGAGAAAAATGAAGAAAGTCCAAAAAAACAGTGACAAAAACTAACAAAAATGGGGAAAACTCCTCAGCAAGGAAATTCGACACACCCAAAAATTGCCCAAAACAGAACAAGAGCAGAGAAAAGCACTCAGAATCCCCCTAGCCAAAATTTTCATGCTCAAGACTCCTTGTTCGGCTACAACACACCAACTTTTGAGATTCCTTGATTCTCTCCACAATACCCTCCCTTAATCCTCTCCACGATTTGCTCCCACAATCTCTTTATGACCAATTCAAACACCTCATCATCAGTGTTTCAGTCCAACTCTTCTACCTTCCCAGCTCAAGCATCAAAATAAACACTCCATTACTTATCCCAGTATTTGAACTTCAGACCTCATATACACACAAAACACGACTTGCCACTAGACCACAAGCTCTTCTTGTGTCATTAACCAAACATTATCATTATAAAGCCTAAATGCTAGTGTACAGGCTCATTTAAAGGAAAAATTTAAAATTTTGTAAAAGCCAAGACTTGAACCCAGGCTTCTCAAATACCCCATACACACCCAAATCACTTAGCCATTAAAGAAAACAAGCAATTTTGTCAGAACATAAAAATATAAAGACCCTATATTTTTGGGGTATTATAATTCTACCCCCAAAAGAAAGTTCAGCCTCAAAATTTACCTGGTCAGAATAGGTGTGTAACACCCCTAGCCCGTATCCGTTACTGAATTAGGGTTAAAGACGTTACCAGATAGATCAAAAACATTTACAGACATTACATTCAATCATTTATTAATCGTAATAAAAGTGTCCCTTAAATAGGTCAACGAAACCTTAATCATGCTTTAAAGTAGGGCCGGGACTAGGCCGAACACTTACAAAAATTCTAAAAAATTTAAAACTTTTCTAAGTTATGTAGGACACACGCCCGTGTGGGCAGGCCATGTGTCTCCCACGGACACCAGATGCACCCATGTGTCTTGGTCGTGCCAAATCAGGGCATGTATACTGACTTTTCCACACGGCCACTAGGCACGCCCGTGTACCATGGCCGTGTGCTCTTAGGCCATATAATGACTAAATCACATGGCTACCAGGAACGTCCATGTGCCAAGGCCGTCCACACTTAGGCTGGATATTGACTTTCACCCACGGCCACTAGGCACGCCCGTGTGCCATGGCCGTGTTGGTAAAACAGGTCATTTGAAAGGCCATAATGCCACCACACTAGGGTCATACCTTCAAGCAAAATACCAATATAAATCATACACATTTGGCAACCAAGAACATATCAAATCTCTACACTCAAATACAATTCCAATCATGCCAATTTGTACAACTAAACACATATGCAATTTAGCATGATTCATCTACCTTTACCCTTCATATATCCACTTCTTTGATCAATCAAACATACTCATAATGCATAAATATGCTTACCATATCTTTAACCATTTCATAAGCTATCTAGCCATGCAAAAACATACATCATTTTTATATATATGCTCAAGTATATTACCAATACTTATCTAGCCACATTTCATGGCTATTATACACATTTCAAACATAACTATAATGACTAGCCTATACATGCCATATCTTGCTATATACATATTTCAAAAGTACCAAAACAAGTTGAGTAGTGTGCTGATGATCCTCGATAGTCCCCGAGCCTTTAGTAGTTTTGACGATCTATAAAACAGAACAAACACACATACAGAGTAAGCTTTCAAAGCTTAGTAAGTCATGTACAAAATAAACTTAGCATACAATGCATATAACCAAATTAATACAATGAAACTTATAGTTCTCATAGCCAATTCATCGCATCAACTTTGTCACATTTGCTTAAGCAAAACTTGCCACATACTTCATTTCACATATCAAATATGTACTTAGCTGATTCAAGCATATTTTCATTCTTGTATCACATTCACATTCTCATATTCAATAACACATTTCATCATAGTAAATTTATATAGATACATACCTATTATACACACTTAGTGTACATATAACACGTACTTGAAATAGATTTACAAATCACATAGTCAATCCATATCTCTAATTTGCCCGTTGAATCATTCAGAATCTAATGGAATACTTAGAATGATCAGAATGGTCGTACAATGCCAACGTCCCAGACGATGTCTTACATGTACTCAAATTTCGATGCCACTTTCCTAGACAGGGTCTTACACGAGTCAATACGACGCCAATATCCCAGACACGGTCTTACACGTAAATCTCATAACGATGCCAACATCCCAGATGTGGTTTTACACGAAATCATAAATCAATGCCAACGTCCCATACGTGGCCTTACATGATATCACTTAACAGACACCTATGTCATGACATAGTAAATCCTATCTATTCCTAAGTTCAAACGGGACTTCTCGGATTTTGATAACAAATCGATTCTACCTCAGAGTTCATGTATACATCATATCATGTGTATTAATCAATATCAATAGTCATATAAACATACATAATTCGATTCAAACACGTTTATTTGTATGTTGACTTACCTTAGGTTTGGATATTCATTCGAACTCGATTATTCAACTACTTTCGCTTTCCCGCGATCTAAGTCCGTTTTCTTCGGCTCTTGATCTATACATATTCAAATGTAATCCATTTATTCACTAATTCATTTAATTTAATCCATGAACACACATTTAGGGCAATTTTCAATTTAGCCCTCACATTTGCACATTTTATCAATTTAGTCTATTTTTCTCAAAACATCAAATACACAAAATCACCCTATACCCATGCTTAGCTGAATGCTCATATATATCATAGAAGTCCAAAAATTTCATTTATTTCACAATTTAGTCCCTCAAATTGCTATTTTCACAATTTAGCCCCAATTAGCTAAATTCATCAAAAATTCAAGAATAAAAAATGTTCATTTAACACATATCTTTTATTTAACACCATAAATCATCATAAATCATATGATTTCATCAAAGTCTTATTTCAAAAACATCATCAATTCTCAAAATTAAGACATGGGTTTTGAAGTATTCAAAGCAACGATTACGAAAACGAAGAAATTATCAAAAACTGAAGTTAAAACTTACCTTTATCTAGCTAAAAGATTGCCGAATGCCTTATCTTCATATTTCTTTCTCTTTTGTTTGATTTTCGGTGGAAGAACATGTAAATTTCTAGTATCTTTAGTTTATTTTTATTATAAACATATTAATACACAAGTGACATAATTAGTCTTTATTAATACTTACAAAAATCATGTATAAGATGGACATAAAAGTCCACTACTATGAAAAAGGGTATAATATCCACATAAGGACTCCACCCTTAAGAAGTCATGATAAATAGATTCCTTTTTAATAAAGCTTGCTAATTTTGCATTGCATGCAATTTGATCCTTTTATCGAATTATGCATACACTAGACAAATTAACTTACAGAACTTTCGTACATGATTAATCACTTATCAACGGTAAAAAAAATAATATTAAATTATTTCACTAACTCAGATTTGTGGTCCCGAAACCACTGTTCCGATTAAGGTCTAAATCAGACTGTTACAATTCTCTCCCTTAGGGATTTTCATCCCCGAAAATCTTACCGTTAAATAGATCCAGATATTGCTGCTTCATTGTATCTTCAGGCTCCCACATAGCCTCTTCTATTCTGTGTCAATGCCATAATACTTTTACTAACAAAATTTTCTTGTTTCTCAATTCTCTCCATTCACGAGGTAAGATACGGATTGGTTCTTCCTCATATATCATATCAGATCAGATTTCAATTTCAGATGGAGCAATTACATGTGACGGATCAGAACGGTATCTTCAGAGCATCGAACATGGAATACATTGTGTATCTTTTCAAGCTCAGAGGGCAACAACAATCTCTATGCAACTGGTCCAACACGCTCAATAACTTCATATGGCCTGATGAATCTCGGACTCAACTATCCTTTACGTCTAAATTGGAGTACTTTTTTCCACGGAGATACTTTCAAAAACACTTTGTCACCGATTTCAAATTCTATCTCTTTTCATTTCAAGTCCGCATAAGACTTCTGACGATTAGACTTTGATTTTAGACTATCTCGAATTACTTTCACTCATCAAATTCAAGAATGCAACATCTCAACATAACCTCAAGAATCTGAATGATCTGCTAAGATTGACCATCCATTTGCGGGTGAAAAGCTATACTGAAATGCAGTTTCGTGCCTAAAGCTTCTTGCAATTTCTTCCAGAATTGTGATGTGTACCTCGAATCTCTATCTGATACAATGGATAGTGGCACCCCATGCAATCTCACAATCTCAAAAATATAAAGCTCAGCTAGTCTATCAAGTGAGAAATCAGATCGTACCGGATTAAAATGGGTAGATTTCATCAATCGATCAACTACGACCCAAATCGCATCTTTCTTTCTCGGAGTCAGGGGCAATCTCGAAACAAATTCCATTGTTACTCTATCCCATTTCCACTCGGGAATCAAAATTGGTTGTAGCAAACCAGACGAAACTTGATGTTCAGCTTTAACTTGCTGACATACTAAACATTTCAAAACTAAATCAGAAATGTCTCGTTTCATACCAGACCACCAATAATGTTGCTTCAAATCATGATACATCTTTGTACTTCCCAGATGAACAGATAGACGACTATTATGTGCTTCACTCAAAATTAGCTGTAACAACTCTGGGTTTCTCGGAACATAGATTCGATTTCAAAATCTCAAACAATCATCAAAAACCCTAAATTCAGAATCAGAATTCGAATCACACTGAGCTTGTTTCGCTATTATTTCATTATTAACTTTCTGAGCTTTACAAATCTACTGTAAAAACAATGGCTTTACTTTCAATTTAGCTATCACCGAACAATGATCAGACAATTCTAATTGAGCATTCAGAACACACAAAGCAAACTCAGTGCATCGGCAACAGCATTAGCTTTACCCGGATGATAATCTATCACAAACTCATAGTCCTTCAACAGCTCTAACCATCTTCTCTTATGCAGACTCAATTCTTTCTGGGTCATCAGATATTTCAAACTTTTATGATCCGAAAATATATGGCATTTCTCACTGAACAGATAATGATGCCAAATCTTTAATGCGAATACAATCAAAACAAGTTCGAGATCATGTGTCAGATAGTTCTTTTCGTGCGGCTTCAATTGTCTCAAAGAATAAGCTATTACTTTGCCTTCTTACATCAGAACACATCTCAGACCATTTAACGAAGCATTACTAAATATCACGAATTCTTTACCTGATTTTGGCTGTGCTAAAATTGGAGCTTCAATTAAATAAACTTTCAACTGATCAAAGCTTTTCTGACATTTATCGGACCATTCAAAACTCACATTTTTTTGAAGCAATCTTGTTAACGAGGTTGCAATCATTGAAAAGCCTTTTACGAATCGATGATAATAACCAGCTAGTCCCAAAAAGCTACGGACTTCAGACACATTCTTCGGAGGTTTTCAATCCAGAATAGCAGAAATCTTGCTCGGATCGACTCGTATTCTAGAAGCTGGTACAACATGTCCCAAAAAACTGACTTCATGCAACTAGATTTCACATTTATTGAATTTCGCATATAATTTCTTTTCTCTCAGAGTTTGCAACACAATCATCAGATGCTCGGCATGCTCAATTTCATCCCGTGAATAAATTAAAATGTCGTCAATGAATACAACAACAAATTAATCTAGATACGGTCTGAAAATTTTGTTTATCAAAACCATAAAAACAGCAGGAGCATTCGTTAATCCGAAAGGCATAACTAAAAATTCATAATGTTCGTACCTCGTTCTGAAAATAGTTTTCAAAACGTCTGAATCTTTCACTCTTAAGTGGTAGTATCCTGATCTCAGATCAATCTTAGAAAATATGATAGCTCCTTTTAACTGATCAAACAAATCGTCAATCCTAGGCAACGAATATTTGTTCTTTATAATTACTTTGTTCAACTGACAATAATCAATGCACATTCTCATCATGCCATCTTTCTTTTTCACAAATAGAATAGGAGCACCCCAAGGTGAGAAGCTCAGTCTAGCGAACCCTCGGTTAGTCAATTCATGCAGCTATGACTTTAACTCTTTCAACTCTGTCGGTGCCATTCTATATGGAGCTATTGAAATAGATATAGTACCAGGCAACAATTCAATACCAAATTCAACTTCACGTATCGGAGGTAATCCTAGTAATTCTTCAGAGAATACATCAGAGAACTCACAAACAACTGGCACTAATTCAACTTTCCTTTCAAATACGTTCGAATCAATCACCCAAGCAAAATAAGCTTTGTAACCCTTTTTCCCATAACTATGAGCTTTCAATACATATATTGTAGCAGGCAATCAATTCAAATCATTAGATTCAATTCAAACTATTGCATCATTCAGACATCTCAAATCAATAGTCTTTCTTTTACAATTCACAACAGAATCATGTAATGTCAACCAGTCTATACCCAGAATGATATCAAATTCATCGAATGACAATAGCATCAAATTAGCAAAAAAAAAATAGATATCTCGAAACATTAATGGACAGTTCTTGCATACTTTGTCAACCAAAACACTTTTACCTAAGGGGTTCGATACTTTATAACAAATTCGGTAGACTCTATAGGAAAAGTCTTATTGAATACTAAGTTCATGCATATATACGAATGAGTAGAAACTTGTAACAGACCGAATTTGACCCTAATCAAAATTATGGTTTCGGGACGACGAATTCGAGTTCGAGAATTATTTAAATGATTTATTTTGTGCTTATTATATGTGAATTAAAGTGTGTGAAAGTTTCGTAAAAAAATTTAATTGTTTATATGTTTAATTTAGAAAAAAGGACTTAATTGCGTAAAAGGTATAAGTTTCAAACTATAGTGAAATGTGTTAATTTGATGATGACTTTTTAATATGGGTATCTAATGGAAAAATATCCCATTTCCAAGGATAGTGGACAGAAAAGGTCAAGTATGAACTTAAAATATATGTTGTTTTTATTTTTAATTAATGGTTAAAATGGTAAAACATTAAACATGTTATAATATGTTAAATAATATGAAATTAAAAGCCATCATATTTGTTCTTTATTCTTCATTGCCGAATGTTAGCTAAGAAAATAAGGGTTTAAAGGCTTTGAAGTGTTTGGTCATCATCTAGCTCAATTCAAGGTGTGTTTTACTTCGGTTTTCAATAATTTTTACGTTTTTGAGATCGTTGCTTTGAATATTAGCTGACCTGTAACATCCCCAAACCCGGCCCACAAGCCCTGACCGGATCTGGTTATGTTACTGCGGAAGAACGGTTGAAAATAATTTTTACTTAGAGATAAAACATGAAAATATACTAACTTTTAAAATTCCATGTCTATTTGATATTGTATGAAAACTTTGATGTTATTATAATGTCTAAAATTAAACCTTAGTGAATATATTAAAACCCATTTGAATAAATAAGTTGATAAAATTTAATTCATCTTCACATAGCATTCAATTTAACCAAGCCAAAATAAAAATACTTATAAAAACAATTCCAAAATATAAATAAAAAGGCCCTTATTACAACCCATAATTAAACATGATACTTAATATAAAAAAAAAAAACACTTAAAACAATTTAACATCTTCTTCTGCATGGGCCACCTTGTGTCCTCTCCGATCCCGGTCCAACCTTACGCATCACCTGAAATGTTAAGAAAATAACTGGGTGAGTCCACAGACTCAGTGCATAACCAGAACACATATTTCCACACGTATGGGCTTGGCCCATATCCATACAATCCTCGAACCATTCATGCAATCATGCATCACAGCCCATCCTAGGTCCATCCATACGCCAACCTTAGCAGACTCCTGCCCTAGGCCGTGGCCCATACACCCCGACCAAACCCAAGTGATCCCACAATTCTTACCTCGGCAGACTGCTGCAACAAGGCGGTGGCGAGCCACCGATCAACCAAAGTGATCCCAACAACATACTCCGTCCACGGTGATGCACATAGCCATCAACCGCCGAGATGGGCACCGAGCCACACCTCCCTTGAGGTAGCACATAGCTCACCCTCAAGCGCTAATGTAGCCCGAGCTAACATTAGACCACGTACATCAATATGTACACTCCTTCCTTCATCGATCCAATCCACCTCCCATGTATGTATGTACAAATGTAACAGGTCAGATCATAACATAAGAGTAGGCATCACATGTTAATTACCATACCATGTGTATATATCATAAATAACTTAATGTCAAAGACTTACTCACCTGATATCCAATTACCCAAAAATAAGCATTCACCACTTAAGCCGTTATAATCGGCTACCACACATCATGCATATGTTTAAACATCAGCAAGCAAATAACCGAGAAATAGTGCGATGATTACGCACCTAATCACTTGAAGTTCTAGACCCTCGATCTCAATGCTATCGCTAAACGAAACTACGACGATCTGCCTAAACTACTGCTCTGACGCTAGCCCACACCCCGGTGGCCAATCTTGAACCGTCGAGACAGCTCTTTTCTTGAACTTCGGGATAGGGACTTTCCCTTGCCCTACTTGACTGGTGTTGGCCTCCATCAAAACGCTTAATCAGAACAACGGTTAATCCCTCAAGTCATAAATCTAGACATCGAAACTTACTAATATTCTTACCAAACAAACTTGAATCCCGATTGCTCCTTCAAATCTGTCGAAATCCTACAACAAACCACATTAAAATCGGTCACCACCCAAACAACATGGCCTTAGGCCGAATATTACCCAACATTTACCTTAGATGATCACACCCAAGAGACTTCCTCAATGCTCCTCCCCGCTAGCTATACACAAAAGAAACGTAAGATTATTGTCTACACACCTTTAGCCGTCCAATAACCCAATACCACCCTCCTTGTTTTGGCACTTAACAGGAAAAACAAACCAACTACTAAAGTGGAGAGTACTTACCACCAAACGCTCCAAAAGACTAAGGGAGAGAGTACTTAACGGCCTCAAGAATCGGCTTTGGCAAGATAACAAGAGAAGAGTAAAGTTTCAGCTAAGTGTACTTTCGGCTTTGGTGAAAATAGGAAAGAAAAGAAAAGCAAAGTGATTAAAAAGAGAGATGGATTCGGCCAAGAGAACAAGTAGAGAAAGAAATGTGTTTTTGGTGTAGATAGTGTTTGAGAGAGTGAAGGCCTAGGAAGTAAAAGCTAAAAATTTGGCAAAAGGAAGCTCACCACCCCTTATATAGAATTCGGCCACTCCCCTCAAATCTTCATGGCCGAAAATGACCCCATGAAAACCCCCCAAGCCGTCCAACTCTTTTACCTCTCACCTACTCCCTTGATTTCCTCCTAAATTCACTCTACACCCACCTTTCAAACCATTTCAAACAAAAGCCAACCCATCTCTTCTCCTAGCCACACATTTAAACTAATTTGAACAAGTCAAAATCCTCCTTTTAAGGTGCCAAAACCGAAACCAACTCCTTCCCCCCTCTCCTGACGTAAAAACAAAAGCAAAAAGCTGCCTTTGCAGCTCGAACACTGGCCCCCCTTGCACCATGAGGCGTCACTTATCCATGCCTTATGTGGCGCCTCTTTGCCACTCTTCCAAAGCAGTTCTTGCGTCAAAACCTCCCAAAGAATTTTCTTAAGGCCTCCAAAGCCAAGCTCCCCTTCTTTAACCCTGAAAACCAAAAATTCCCTAAGGCATTCCACCACCTTTTAGAGTTCTCAAGACCCCTAAAACTCACCCAACCACACACTGAAGTATGCCAACACCTGAGTTATGCACTAAATGCATAACCCCTAAAACTTACCCTCCTTAAAAAATAATTTCGTCCTCGAAATTACTTAGCTGCCTAACCGTCGTGCATCTTAATTCACCACACTACGCTATAGCTGCGCACTCTGATCTCAAGAAACTACCATAATCTCTAGGCACAGTATCCAAGTCCACACTCAAGGTTCTAGATACTTTGCTAGCAATAAAAACAAATAACCACCATAGCGAACAAAACCACAAAGAATATTCCAGACATAGGAAACTTACCCGCTGGCATATCTGTTACGTCACTATCCTCCCTCCGACGAACCGCATATACCAAACCTGGCTGCCTTGCCTCAGTGCTACTATTCCCGCGGCCTACCGCTTCCCGACCTTGGCCGGAACCATTCCCTCCATGGTTCGAACCACGACCTCTTGTCGCCTGCTGACCACCTCTGCCGGGCTGCACATAACTTACCGCCCGAGTCCTATTTGGGTCCTGGAGACAATCTTTAACCAGATGAGACTTGGACTTGCATCTGAAGCATTCTTGATCCCGATTTCAGCACTCGCCAATATGATATCTTCCACACCGAGCACATGGACGATTCGGATTCCCAGCAACTGGCTTAGAAATAAGAGCAGAAGTCTCGACCTTCGGTCTTTTCTGAAATCTCTCAAACGATTCTGACGATCTTGAACTCCTCTTATCCCGGCTCCCTTCTCTATCTCTATTCTACCTCTCAGTCCTCTTGACCACCTCAGCTATCCGAGCTTTCTCCACTAAAACGGTGAAATCTCTTTCCCGCTGTGGGACAATCAGAACCCACAGCTCATCCCGCAGCCCATCTTCAAATCTGACACATCTCTCATAATCCGTAGCCACGATGCCCCGAGCATATCGACTCAAGCGCAGAAACTCTGCTTCGTACTCCGCTATCGACTTGCTACCTTACACCAAATTGAGGAACGCCTTCCTCTGAGCATCCACATAGCTCGCTCCGACATACTTCCCTTCAAACTTGATCTTAAAGTAGCCCCAGTCCACTCGATCCACAGTGGCACTTTCCTTAACAGTGAGCCACCACTAGTAGGCTTCATCCCGTAGCAACAAAACAGCACCCTTAAGCTTCTCCTCTGCAGTTAAATCCAAGTTGTCCATAATCCTTTCAACTGCCTCAAGCCAGTATTCTGCCACGTTCGGAGCTACCCCCGACACTCCTCTGAAAACTTCACCGCCGACCTAAGTCTTTGAGCTACCGACTCGAGTCCCATTGCCCACATTGGCTCCTCGCCACCCTCTCGAGCACCCGCAAAGATAGCTTGTGATACTACATCGTCTCCACCTGTCTGATCCTGATGTTCCACCTCAACAGCTGGTGGTGGCGGCACATCGCTCTCGACCCATGGCTGACCCTACTGTGTTTCGACACCGCCATCCCGCCTCTACCACGACCACGGCGGACGTCCACGACCTCTTGAACTCATATCTCAAGGTCACGACTTAATCTGCTTAGAAAGTTTTATGCATTAGAAATTTTGTTCCTTTGTTTATCCACGAGCAAATTTTATGAATAACAGCTTCGTAAGTAATTCTTTCGATCAATCAAAGTTTCATCTAAAGTTCTTTATTCTAATACAAACATTCACATCCATGTCACTTTCTTAAGCCTTCCCAACCCAGGGGTAATTTCGTCTTTTTCCTATAGGGGTATATCGGTAATAACTCATAGTTTCCAAAAGGTGTTGCAAAAATTTCAGAAAGCAGGGTTATTTTAGTAATTTTGGAAATCATGGGCAGTTTCGTAAATTCTGAAAATTAGAATATCACAATGTTTCACAAAATAGGATTTTTTGATATTTGGTAAAATAGGAATATTTCAATAAAAGTCGAGAGGGATCTGAAAATTTAGAAACCAAGGGCATTTTGGTAATTTTATCAACAGGGGTGTTTCCGTAAATTCTCACGAACCAGTGTATCTTAATATTTTGAAAACTCGAGATTTTGGTATTTTGCAAAGTAAAATAATTTTATCATAAGTTGAGGGTAATACGGTAATTTTACAATACAGGGCATTTTGGTAATTTTGCCACTAGAGGCATTTTGGTAATTTTGTAAATCGAGAAAACATCTTCCAAAAATTAGATTTAGGGTTTACAAACCAAAGGGTAAATTTGAAAAATTTCAAAACCAAGAATTTTTGAAACAGTAAGACTAAATCCCTTTCGGGTTTTAGTAATTGGTTTAGCCCATGAACAAGTCCACTTGGTTAAGGTGAACCATAGCTACGCACCAGGTAGGATTCGAGTAAAGAGGAGGTGAGTCGCTAGGACTGCTTAAATACCAAGCTCTTACTGAATACCAATCCTCGACATGCGTACAGTGGTTACCACACCTTAACTCGGCGACTTACTTCACAGGTTTGTTTAATAGCCTTAAGTCTTATGCATATGTGTGAGTAAACTAATCCTAGGGTCCAATGGTCCTAACATTCTATTCTACGAGCCCAAATAATCCCATAACAATTCATATAAACAAATCACTTCAAAAGTTCGAAGTACTTACCTGGTGGACTTCGGGCCGGAGGTACAGGTGCCATGCCAGAATAACCTGAAAAATTTCTTAAAAGCCCATATTTTGAAAACTTTGGGCCCAAAACCACAAAGCCGAGTTTTGAACCGGGCTTTGATACCAATTTGTAACATCCCCAAACCCAGCCCACAACCCTGACCGGATCTGGTTATGTTACTGCGGAAGAACGGTTGAAAATAATTTTTACTTAGAGATAAAACATGAAAATATACTAACTTTTAAAAATTCCATGTCTATTTGATATTGTATGAAAACTTTGATGTTATTATAATGTCCAAAATTGAACCTTAGTGAATATATGTAAAACCCATTTGAATAAATAAGTTGATAAAATTTAATTCATCTTCACATAGCATTCAATTTAACCAAGCCAAAATAAAATACTTATAAACACAATTCCAAAAATAAATAAAAGGCCCTTATTACAACCCATAATTAAACATGATACTTAATATAAAAAAAAAAAACACTTAAAACAATTTAACATCTTCTTCTGCATGGGCCACCTTGTGTCCTCTCCGATCCCGGTCCAACCTTACGCATCACCTGAAATGTTAAGAAAATAACTGGGTGAGTCCACAGACTCAGTGCATAACCATAACACATATTTCCACATGTATGGGCTTGGCCCATATCCATACAATCCTCGAACCATTCATGCAATCATGCATCACAGCCTATCCTAGGTCCATCCATACGCCAACCTTAGCAGACTCCCTGCTCAAGGCCGTGGCTAATCCACCGATCACAACCGAGTGATCCCACAATTCTTACCTCGGCAGACCTGCTGCACAAGGCCGTGGCAGAGCCACTGATCAACCAAAGTGATCCCAACAACATACTCCGTCCACGGTGATGCACATAGCCATCAACCGCCGAGATGGGCGCCGAGCCACACCTCCCTTGAGGTAGCACATAGCTCACCCTCAAGCGCTAATGTAGCCCGAGCTACCATTAGACCACGTACATCAACATGTACACTCCTTCCTTCATCGATCCAATCCACCTCCCATGTATGTATGTACAAATGTAACAGGTCAGATCATAACATAAGAGTAGGCATCACATGTTAATTACCATATCATGTGTATATATCATAAATAACTTAATGTCAAAGACTTACTCACTTGATATCCAATTACCCAAAAATAAGCATTCACCACTTAAGCCATTATAATCGGCTACCATACATCATGCATATGTTTAAACATCAGCAAGCAAACAACCCAGAAATAGTGCGATGATTACGTACCTAATCACTTGAAGTTCTAGACCCTCGATCTCAATGCTATCACTAAACGAAACTACGGCGATCTACCTAAACTGCTGCTCTGACGCTGGCCCACACCCCGGTGGCTAATCTCGAACCGCCGAGACAACTCTTTTCTTGAACTTCGGGATAGGGACTTTCCCTTGCCCTACTTGACAGGTGTTGGCCTCCATCAAAACACTTAATCAGAACAACGGTTAATCCCTCAAGTTATAAATCTAGACATCGAAACTTACTAATATTCTTACCAAACAAACTTGAATCCCGATTGCTCCTTCAAATCTATCGAAATCCTACAACAAACCAAATTAAAATCGGTCACCACCCACACAACATGGCCTTAGGTCGAATATTACCCAACACTTACCTTAGATGATCACACCCAAGAGACTTCCTCAATGCTCCTCCCCGCTAGCTATACACAAAAGAAATGTAAGATTATTGTCTACACACCTTTAGCCGTCCAATAACGCAATACCACCCTCCTTGTTTTGGCACTTAACAGGAAAAAATAAACCAACTACTAAAGTGGAGAGTACTTACCACCAAACGCTCCAAAAGACAAAGGGATAGAGTACTTAACGGCCTCAAGAATCGGCTTTGGCAAGATAAAAAGAGAAGAGCAAAGTTTCGGCTAAGTGTACTTTCGGCTTTGGTGAAAATAGGAAAGAAAAGAAAAGCAAAGTGATTAAAAAGAGAGATGGATTCGGCCAAGAGAACAAGTAGAGAAAGAAACGTGTTTTTGGTGTAGATAGTGTTTGAGAAAGTGATGGCCTAGGAAGTAAAAGCTAAAAATTTGGCAAAAGGAAGCTCACCACCCCTTATATAGAATTCGGCTACTCCCCCCAAATCTTCATGGCCGAAAATGACCCCATGAAAACCCCCCAAGCTGTCCAACTCTTTTACCTCTCACCTACTCCCTTGATTTCCTCCTAAATTCACTCTACACCCACCTTTCAAACCATTTCAAACAAAAGCCAACCCATCTCTTCTCCTAGCCACACATTTAAACTAATTTGAACAGTGTCAAAATCCTCTTTTAAGGTGCCAAACCGAAACCAACTCCTTCCCCTCTCTCGACGTAAAAACAAAAGCAAAAGTCGCTTTGCATTTCGAACACCGCCCCCTTGCACCATGAGGCGCCACTTATCCATGCCTTATGTGGCGCCTCTTGCCACTCTTCCAAAGCGCTTCTTGCATCAAAACCTCCCAAAGAATTTTCTTAAGGCCTCCAAAGCCAAGCTCCCTTCTTTAACCTCGAAACCAAAAATTCCCAAGGCATTCCACCACCTTTTAGAGTTCTCAAGACCCCTAAAACTCACCCAACCACACATCAAGTATGCTAACACCGAAAGTTATGCACTAAATGCATAACCCCTAAAACCCGGGTGTTACAATTCTACCCTCCTTAAAAATAATTTCGTCCTCGAAATTACTTAGCTGCCTAACCGTCGTGCATCTTAATTCACCACACTACGCTATAGCTGCGCACTCTGATCTCAAGAAACTACCATAATCTCTAGGCACAGTATCCAAGTCCACACTCAAGGTTCTAGATACTTTGCTAGCAATAAAAGCAAACAACCACCATAGCGAACAAAACCACAAAGAATATTCCAGACATAGGAAACTTACCCGCTGGCATATCTGTTACGTCACTATCCTCCCTCCGACGAACCACATATACCAAACCTGGCTGCCTTGCCTCAGTGCTACTATTCCCGCGGCCTACCGCTCCCTGACCTCGGCCGGAACCATTCCCTCCATGGTTCGAACCACGACCTCTTGTCGCCTACTGACCACCTCTGCCGGGCTGCACATAACTTACCGCACGAGTCCTATTTGGGTCTTGGGGACAATCTTTAACCAGATGAGACTTGAACTTGCATCTGAAGCATTCTTGATCCTGATTCCAGCACTCGCCAATATGATATCTTCCACACCGAGCACATGGACGATTGATTCCCAAAGAATCGGCTTAGAAATACGAAAGGTAAGTCTCGACCTTCGGTTTTTCTAAAATCTCTCAAACGATTCTGACGATCTAGAACTCCTCTTATCCCGGCTCCCTTCTCTATCTCTATTCTACCTCTCAGTCCTCTTGACCACCTCAGCTATCGGAGCTTTCTCCACTAAAACGATAAAATCTCTTTCCCGCTGCGAAACAATCAGAACCCGCAGCTCATCCCGCAGCCCATCTTCAAATCTGACACATCTCTCATAATCCGTAGCCACGATGCCCCCAGCATACCGACTCAAGCGCAGAAACTCTGCTTCGTACTCCGCTATCGACTTGCTACCTTGCACCAAATTGAGGAACGCCTTCCTCTGAGCATCCACATAGCTCGCTCCGACATACTTCCCTTCAAACTTGATCTTAAAGTAGCCCCAGTCCACTCGATCCGCAGGGGCACTTTCCTTAACAGTGAGCCACCACTGGTAGGCTTCATCCCGTAGCAACGAAATAGCACCCTTAAGCTTCTCCTCTGCAGTTAAATCCAAGTTGTCCATAATCCTTTCAACTGCCTCAAGCCAGTATTCTGCCACGTTCGGAGCTACCCCCGACACTCCTCTGAAAACTTCAGCTCCGCTCGACCTAAGTCTTTGAGCTACCAACTTCCTAGTCCCATTGCCCACATTGGCTCCTGCCACCCTCTCGAGCACCCGCAAAGATAGCTTGTGATATCGTGATCGCTCTCCTCTGTCTCGATCTCGATGTTCCACCGCAACAGCTGGTGGTGGCGGCACATCGCTCTCTGACCCATGGCCAGACCCTACCGGTTTCGACACTGCCATTCTGCCTCTACCACGGCAACGCGGCGGACGTCCACGACCTCTTGAACTCATATCTGGCATCACGACTTAATCTGTTTAGAAAGTTTTATGCATTAGAAATTTTTGTTCCACTATTTATCCACGAGCAAATTTTATGAATAACAGTTTCCAGAAGTAGTTCTTTCGATCAATCAAAGTTTCATCTAAAGTTCTTTATTCTAATACAAACATTCACATCCATGTCACTTTCTTGAGCCTTCCCAACCCAGGGGTAATTTTGTCTTTTTCCTATAGGGGTATATTGGTAATAACTCATAGTTTCCAAAAGATATTTCAGAATTTACAAAATCTCGGGGGTCATCTTGAAAATTTTGTTTTTCATACAAAAGGTGTTGCAAAAATTTCAGAAAGCAGGGTTATTTTTGTAATTTTGGAAATCATGGGCAGTTTCGTAAATTCCCAAAATCAGAATATCACAATGTTTCACAAAATAGGATTTTCTGATATTTGGTAAAATAGGAATATTTCAATAAAAGTCGAGAGGGATCTGAAAATTTAGAAACCAAGTGCATTTTGGTAATTTTATCAACCAGGGGTGTTTTCGTAAATTCTCACAAACTAGGTTATCTTAATATTTTGAAAACTCGAGATTTTGGTATTTTGCAAAGTAAAATAATTTTATCATAAGTTGAGGGTAATACGGTAATTTTACAATACAGGGCATTTTGGTAATTTTGCCACTAGGGGCATTTTGGTAATTTTGTAAATCGAGAAAACATCTTCCAAAAATCAGATTTAGGGTTTACAAACCAAAGGGTAAATTTGAAAAATTTCAAAACCAAGAATTTTTGAAACAGTAAGGCTAAATCCCTTTCGGGTTTTAGTAATTGGTTTAGCCCATGAACAAGTCCTCTTGGTTAAGGTGAACCGTAGCTACGCACCAGGTAGGATTCGAGTAAAGAGGAGGTGAGTCGCTAGGACTGCTTAAATACCAAGCTCTTCATCAATACCAATCCTCGACATGCGCATGATGGTTGCCACACCTTAACTCTCACGACTTACTTCACTGTGTTTGTTTAATAGCCTTAAGTCTTATGCATATGTGTGAGTAAACTAATCCTAGGGTCCAATGGTCCTAACATTCTATTCTACGAGCCCAAATAATCCCATAACAATTCATATAAACAAATCACTTCAAAAGTTCAAAGTACTTACCTGGTGGACTTCGGGCCGGAGGTACAGGTGCCATGCCAGAATAACCTGAAAAATTTCTTAAAAGCCCATATTTTAAAAACTTTGGGCCTCAAACCACAAAGCCGAGTTTTGAACCGGGCTCTGATACCAATTTGTAACATCCGCAAACCCGGCCCACAAGCCCTGACCGGATCTGGTTATGTTACTGCGGAAGAACGGTTGAAAATAATTTTTACTTAGAGATAAAACATGAAAATATGCTAACTTTTAAAATTCCATGTCTATTTGATATTGTATGAAAACTTTGATGTTATTATAATGTCCAAAACTGAACCTTAGTGAATATATGTAGAACCCATTTGAATAAATAAGTTGATAAAATTTAATTCATCTTCACATAGCATTCAATTTAACCAAGCCAAAATAAAAATACTTATAAAACAATTCCGTAAAATAAATAAAAGGCCCTTATTACAACCCATAATTAAACATGATACTTAATATAAAAAAAAAACACTTAAAACAATTTAACATCTTCTTCTCGCATGGGCCACCTTGTGTCCTCTCCGATCCCGGTCCAACCTTACGATCACCAAATGTTAAGAAAATAAGCGGGTGAGTCCACGCACTCAAATGCATAACCATAACACATATTTCACACGTATGGGCTTGGCCCATATCCATACAATCCTCGAACCATTCATGCAATCATGCATCACAGCCCATCCTAGGTCCATCCATACGCCAACCTTAGCAGACTCCCTGCTCAAGGCCGTGGCTAATCCATCGATCACAACCGAGTGATCCCACAATTCTTACCTCGGCAGACCTGCTGCACAAGGCGGTGGCAGAGCCACCGATCAACCAAAGTGATCCCAATAACATACTCCATCCACGGTGATGCACATAGCCATCAACCGCCGAGATGGCCGCCGAGCCACACCTCTCTTGAGGTAGCACATAGCTCACCCTCAAGCGCTAATGTAGCCCGAGCTAACATTAGACCACGTACATCAACATGTACACTCCTTCCTTCATCGATCCAATCCACCTCCCATGAATGTATGTACAAATGTAACAGGTCAGATCATAACATAAGAGTAGGCATCACATGTTAATTACCATATCATGTGTATATATCATAAATAACTTATTGTCAAAGACTTACTCACCTGATATCCAATTACCCAAAAATAAGCATTCACCACTTAAGCCATTATAATCGGCTACCATACATCATGCATATGTTTAAACATCAGCAAGCAAACCGAGAAATAGTCCGATGATTACGCACCGAATCACTTGAAGTTCTAGACCCTCGATCTCAATGCTATCGCTAAACGAAACTACGGCGATCTGCCTAAAGCGCCGCTTCGATCTTCGCCCACACCCCGGTGGCTAATCTCGAACTGCCGAGACAGCTCTTTTCTTGAACTTCGGGATAGGGACTTTCCCTTGCCCTACTTGACTGGTGTTGGCCTCCATCAAAACGCTTAATCAGAACAACGGTTAATCCCTCAAGTTATAAATCTAGACATCGAAACTTACTAATATTCTTACCAAACAAACTTGAATCCCGATTGCTCCTTCAAATCTATCGAAATCCTACAACAAACCACATTAAAATCGGTCACCACCCACACAACATGGCCTTAGGTCGAATATTACCCAACACTTACCTTAGATGATCACACCCAAGAGACTTCCTCAATGCTCCTCCCCGCTAGCTATACACAAAAGAAACGCAAGATTATTGTCTACACACATTTAGCCGTCCAATAACCCAATACCACCCTCCTTGTTTCGGCACTTAACAGGAAAAAATAAACCAACTACTAAAGTGGAGAGTACTTACCACCAAACGCTCCAAAAGACTAAGGGAGAGAGTACTTAACGGCCTCAAGAATCGGCTTTGGCAAGATAACAAGAGAAGAGCAATGTTTCGGCTAAGTGTACTTTCGGCTTTGGTGAAAATAGGAAAGAAAAGAAAAGCAAAGTGATTAAAAAGAGAGATGGATTCGGCCAAGAGAACAAGTAGAGAAAGAAATGTGTTTTTGGTGTAGATAGTGTTTGAGAGAGTGAAGGCTTAGGAAGTAAAAGCTAAAATTTGGAAAAGGAAGCTCACCACCCTTATATAGAATTCTACCACTCCCCAAATCTTCATGGCCAAAATGACCCCATGAAAACCCCCAAGCCGTCCAACTCTTTTACCTCTCACCTACTCCATTGATTTCCTCCTAAATTCACTCTACACCCACCTTTCAAACCATTTCAAACAAAAGCCAACCCATCTCTTCTCCTAGCCACACATTTAAACTAATTTGAACAAGTCAAAATCCTCCTTTTAAGGTGCCAAAACTGAAACCAACTCCTTCCCCCCTCTCCTGACGTAAAAACAAAAGCAAAAAGCTGCCTTTGCAGCTCGAACACTGGCCCCTCTTGCACCATGAGGCGTCACTTCTCCATGCCTTATGTGGCGCCTCCTTGCCACTCTTCCAAAGCAGTTCTTGCGTCAAAACCTCCCAAAGAATTTTCTTAATGCCTCCAAAACGAAGCTCCCCTTCTTTAACCCTGAAAACCAAAAATTCCCCAAGGTATTCCACCACCTTTTAGAGTTCTCAAGACCCCTAAAACTCACCCAACCACACACTGAAGTATGCCAACACCTGAGTTATGCACTAAATGCATAGCCCTTAAAACCCGGGTGTTACAATTCTACCCTCCTTAAAAAATAATTTCGTCCTCGAAATTACTTAGCTGCCTAACCGTCGTGCATCTTAATTCACCACACTACGCTATAGCTGCGCACTCTGATCTCAAGAAACTACCATAATCTCTAGGCACAGTATCCAAGTCCACACTCAAGGTTCTAGATACTTTGCTAGCAATAAAAACAAACAACCACCATAGCGAACAAAACCACAAAGAATATTCCAAACATAGGAAACTTACCCGCTGGCATATCTGTTACGTCACTATCCTCCCTCCGACGAACCGCATATACCAAACCTGGCTGCCTTGCCTCAGTGCTACTATTCTCATGGCTCATCGCTTCCCGACCTACCAAACCATTCCCTCCATGGTTCAGACCACGACCTCTTATCGCCTACTGACCACCTCTGCCGGGCTGCACATAACTTATCGCCCGAGTCCTACTTGGGTCCTGGGGACAATCTTTAACCAGATGAGACTTGGACTTGCATCTGAAGCATTCTCGATCTCGATTCCAGCACTCGCCAATATGATATCTTCCACACCGAGCATATGGACGATCCGAATTCCCAGCAACTGGCTTAGAAATACGAGCAGAAGTCTTGACCTTCGGTCTTTTCTGAAATCTCTCAAACGATTCTGACGATCTCGAACTCCTCTTATCCCGGCTCCCTTCTCTATCTCTATTCTACCTCTCAGTCCTCTTGACCACCCTAGCTATCCGAGCTTTCTCCACTAAAACGGTGAAATCTCTTTCTCGCTGCGGAGTAATCAGAACCCGCAGCTTATCCCGCAGCCCATCTTCAAATCTGACACATCTCTCATAATCCGTAGCCACGATGCCCCGAGCATACCGACTCAAGCGCAGAAACTCTACTTCGTACTCCGCTATCAACTTGCTACCTTGCACCAAATTGAAGAACGCCTTCCTCTGAGCATCCACATAGCTCGCTCTGACATACTTCCCTTCAAACTTGATCTTAAAGTAGCCCCAGTCCACTCGATCCGCAGGAGCACTTTCCTTAACAGTGAGCCACCACTGGTAGGCTTCATCCCGTAGCAACGAAATAGCACCCTTAAGCTTCTCCTCTGCAGTTAAATCCAAGTTGTCCATAATCCTTTCAACTGCCTCAAGCCAGTATTCTGCCACGTTCGGAGCTACCCCCGACACTCCTCTGAAAACTTCAGCTCCGCTCGACCTAAGTCTTTGAGCTACCGACTTCCGAGTCCCATTGCCCACATTGGCTCCTGCCACCCTCTCGAGCACCCGCAGCATAGCTTGTGATACTGCATCGTCTCCTCCTGTCTGATCCTGATGTTCCACCTCAACAGCTGGTGGTGGCGGCACATCGCTCTCGACCCATGGCTGACCCTACGGTTTTGACATCGCCATCCCGCTCTACCACGGCCACGCGGGACGCCCACGACCTCTTGAACTCATATCGGCCACGACTTAACTGCTTAGAAAGTTTTATGCATTAGAAATTTTTGTTCCTTTGCTTATCCACGAGCAAATTTTATGAATAACAGTTTCCAGAAGTAGTTCTTTTGATCAATCAAAGTTTCATCTAAAGTTCTTTATTCTAATACAAACATTCACATCCATGTCACTTTCTTGAGCCTTCCCAACCCAGGGGTAATTTCATCTTTTTCCTATAGGGGTATATCGGTAATAAGTCATAGTTTCCAAAAGATATTTCAGAATTTACAAAATCTCGGGGGTCATCTTGAAAATTTTGTTTTTCATACAAAAGGTGTTGCAAAAATTTCAGAAAGCAGGGTTATTTTAGTAATTTTGGAAATCATGGGCAGTTTCGTAAATTCCCAAAATTAGAACATCACAATGTTTCACAAAATAGGATTTTTTGATATTTGGTAAAATAGGAATATTTCAATAAAAGTCGAGAGGGATCCAAAATTTAGAAACCAAGGGCATTTTGGTAATTTTATCAACTGAGGGTGTTTTCAGTAAATTCTCACGAACCGTGGTATCTTAATATTTTGAAAACTCGAGATTTTGGTATTTTGCAAAGTAAAATAATTTTATCATAAGTTGAGGGTAATACGGTAATTTTACAATACAGGGCATTTTGGTAATTTTGCCACTAGGGGCATTTTGGTAATTTTGTAAATCGAGAAAACATCTTCCAAAAATCAGATTTAGGGTTTACAAACCAAAGGGTAAATTTGAAAAATTTCAAAACCAAGAATTTTTGAACAAGAAGGCTAAATCCCTTTGGGTTTTAGTAATTGGTTTAGCCCATGAACAAGTCCTCTTGGTTAAGGTGAACAGTAGCTACGCACTGTAGGATTCGAGTAAAGAGGAGGTGAGTAGCTAGGACCGCTTAAATACCAAGCTCTTCATGAATACCAATCCTCGACATGCGCAAATGGTTGCCACACCTTAACTCGTGACTTACTTCACTGTGTTTGTTTAATAGCCTTAAGTCTTATGCATATGTGTGAGTAAACTAATCCTAGGGTCCAATGGTCCTAACATTCTATTCTACGAGCCCAAATAATCCCATAACAATTCATATAAACAAATCACTTCAAAAGTTCGAAGTACTTACCTGGTGGACTTCGGGCCGGAGGTACAGGTGCCATGCCAGAATAACCTGAAAAATTTCTTAAAAGCCCATATTTTGAAAACTTTGGGCCCCAAACCACAAAGTCGAGTTTTGAACCGGGCTCTGATACTAATTTGTAACATCCCCAAACCCGGCCCACAAGCCCTGACCGGATCTGGTTATGTTACTGCGGAAGAACGGTTGAAAATAATTTTTACTTAGAGATAAAACATGAAAATATACTAACTTTTAAAATTCCATGTCTATTTGATATTGTATGAAAACTTTGATGTTATTATAATGTCCAAAATTGAACCTTAGTGAATATATGTAAAACCCATTTGAATAAATAAGTTGATAAAATTTAATTCATCTTCACATAGCATTCAATTTAACCAAGCCAAAATAAAAATACTTATAAAACAATTCCAAAAATAAATAAAAGGCCCTTATTACAACCCATAATTAAACATGATACTTAATATATAAAAAAAACACTTAAAACAATTTAACATCTTCTTACGCATGGGCCACCTTGTGTCCTCTCCGATCCCGGTCCAACCTTACGCATCACCGAAATGTTAAGAAAATAACGGGTGAGTCCACGACTCGATGCATAACCATAACACATATTTCACACGTATGGGCTTGGCCCATATCCATACAATCCTCGAACCATTCATGCAATCATGCATCACAGCCCATCCTAGGTCCATCCATACGCCAACCTTAGCAGACTCCCTGCTCAAGGCCGTGGCTAATCCACCGATCACAACCGAGTGATCCCACAATTCTTACCTCGGCAGACCTGCTGCACAAGGCCGTGGCAGAGCCACCGATCAACCAAAGTGATCCCAACAACATACTCCGTCCACGGTGATGCACATAGCCACCAACCGCCGAGATGGGCGCCGAGCCACACCTCTCTTGAGGTAGCACATAGCTCACCCTCAAGCGCTAATGTAGCCCGAGCTAACATTAGACCACATACATCAACATGTACACTCCTTCCTTCATCGATCCAATCCACCTCCCATGTATGTATGTACAAATGTAACAGGTCAGATCATAACATAAGAGTAGGTATCATAAATAACTTAATGTCAAAGACTTACTCACCTGATATCCAATTACCCAAAAATAAGCATTCACCACTTAAGCCATTATAATTGGCTACCATACATCATGCATATGTTTAAACATCAGCAAGCAAATAACCGAGAAATAGTGCGATGATTACGCACCTAATCACTTGAAGTTCTAGACCCTCGATCTCAATGCTATCGCTAAACGAAACTACGGCGATCTGCCTAAACTGCTGCTCTGACGCTGGCCCACACCCCGGTGGCTAATCTCGAACCGCCGAGACTGCTCTTTTCTTGAACTTCGGGATAGGGACTTTCCCTTGCCCTACTTGACTGGTGTTGGCCTCCATCAAAACGCTTAATCGTAACAACGGTTAATCCTCAAGTTATAAATCTAGACATGAAACTTACTAATATTCTTACTAAACAAACTTGAATCCCGATTGCTCCTTCAAATCTATCGAAATCCTACAACAAACCACATTAAAATCGGTCACCACCACACAACATGGCCTTAGGCGAATATTACCCAACACTTACCTTAGATGATCACACCCAAGAGACTTCCTCAATGCTCCTCCCGCTAGCTATACACAAAAGAAACGTAAGATTATTGTCTACACACCTTTAGCCGTCCAATAACCCAATACCACCCTCCTTGTTTGACTTAACAGAAAAACAAACCAACTACTAAAGTGGAGAGTACTTACCACCAAACGCTCCAAAAGACTAAGGAGAGAGTACTTAATGACCTCAAGAATCGGCTTTGGCAAGATAACAAGAGAAGAGCAAAGTTTCGGCTAAGTGTACTTTCGGCTTTGGTGAAAATAGGAAAGAAAAGAAAAGCAAAGTGATTAAAAAGAGAGATGGATTCGGCCAAGAGAACAAGTAGAGAATGAAATGTGTTTTTGGTGTAGATAGTGTTTGAGAGAGTGAAGGCTTAGGAAGTAAAAGCTAAAAATTTGGCAAAAGGAAGCTCACCACCCCTTATATAGAATTCGGCCACTCCCCCCAAATCTTCATGGCCGAAAATGACCCCATGAAAACCCCCCAAGCCGTCCAACTCTTTTACCTCTCACCTACTCCCTTGATTTCCTCCTAAATTCACTCTACACCCACCTTTCAAACCATTTCAAACAAAAGCCAACCCATCTCTTCTCCTAGCCACACATTTAAACTAATTTGAACAAGTCAAAATCCTCCTTTTAAGGTGCCAAAACCGAAACCAACTCCTTCCCCTCTCCGACATAAAAACAAAAGCAAAAGTCGCTTTGCGGCTTTAACACCTGCCCCTTGCACCATGAGGCGTCACTTCTCCATGCCTTATGTGGCGCCTCCTTGCCACTCTTCCAAAGCAGTTCTTGCGTCAAAACCTCCCAAAGAATTTTCTTAAGGCCTCCAAAGCCAAGCTCCCAGTAATACCCCTTACCCGAAACCTTTGCCGGAGTCGAGTATGTGGCATTACTAGACTTGACTACTAATCTGGGGCATAAAAATTTAAAGTTGTCCAACTGCATCATGCTGACTAAATTGACCATAACTCGAGTTAAAAAACTAGAAATTTAGATCTGTAAATTTTCCTTGAAACTAGACTCATATAAATTTTTACCATAATTTTTCCAGAATTTTTCATGTGGCCAATTAGTACAGTTTATTCATCAAAGTTACCCATATTTCACTGTTTGAGAATTCTGACCTATCTTTACAAAAACTCAGTTATTTCATTGTAAAAAATTTCAATAATGTTTTTGTTTACTCTAATCAAAAATAGACTCATTAAGGATTCTAAACATATAAACTATGCTCCATAATTATTTTTGTACAATTTTTAACAATTTTTCCAAGACAGAACAGGGACTCACGAATTCATTCAGGACAAGTCTTACCAAAACTTAAATATCTCATAATATATAATTCCTTTGCCTACTCTGTTTCTTTTATATAAAAATAGACACAATAAGATTTAATTCTATATTTTATTCACTTTCTAATTCAATTTATCCTATTTTTGGTGATTTTTCAAAATAACATCTCTGCTGCTAACTAAAACTATTTCATTGCAAAATATGATTTACTAGTTTATAATCTAACATACCCACATACAACTCATACTATCCATGCATTTTAAATCCTTTATGCAAATTAACTTATACCTAAAACATTCACATAATATCCTAATTCAAAGGTTCATTTCAGTAAACCTACACTTCCTTACCAAAAACGATTAAACTTCACTAAAAATGCACGAACATTACCAACATAAACCGACATTGTATCAAAAGCACAAAAGCATACTTAACTAAAACTTTAGCCATATTCGCATGGCTATTATATACATGAACCAAAAGTTTTCATCAAACAAAGACAAAGTCTTTCCTATACATGCCTCTATCCAAAACCAAAATGAAAGAGTACCAACATTAGATCGATAGTGTGGTTGACTGTCTTGACGATCCCGCTGAGCGTGTAGCCTTTACCTAATCTATAAAGCAGAGGAGAACATTACACACAAATAAGTTTACCAACTTAGTAAGTCCCAAGCTCATAATAATACTACATTCAATTACTTAAACATTTAAATCATTCAACTCAACCATGTTATCATATTAAAATTTCTTTCACCTTTAGCACTACTATTTGAAAACCGAATCTCCATGATAGTACATTCAAGCTCAAACCAGGTCATATAATACTTGTGCACATCAATCGTAATCTCAAATGTACATAACACTGTACTCGTAATATTAGTGAAACTCTAGTAACATTAAACATATCATACCTTACTTACTTACCTGAGCCTTTAACTAGACACATTAGCTACAATTTACCTTGAACAACAATTCGGTTCTCCTTTGTAAAACACATCACCAAAGATAAAGCACGCTAGGCATTTAAAGCCGAAATAAATCACCTCAAGACAAGGCTCGCTAGGCACGAAGTCGAATATATCACGGCACTAAGCACGCTAGGCACGGAGCCCGAGTATGTCACCAAGACTAAGCCCGCTAGGCACCAAGCCCGAATATGTCACCTAAGACTAAGCTCCGCTAGGCTCAAAGCCCGATACAATATTATTATCATCTCATACACATTACAAGAATGCTGCCCAAATTAACATAAATCACACATTATTCAAATCACTTTAACATATCAACTCGGTTAAAGATGTAACGACATTTCATTTCAAATTCACTATCACTTATAATTCACATATTATATCGAATAACAAACCAAAACACTTATTCACATCACTTTCAATAAAATTCCAACCAATCCATACCAATACTTTCACATTCGGCTAACACAAGGTTTTATACAAAATTCTATTGAATACTATCATTTAACACATTCATAAATAATTCGATAGCCTATACTTGCTTAAGGACTTACCTCGATTGTCGATAGACCGTGCAAATCGGCTATTCGAGAACCTTCGTCTTTCCCCGATCTAAATCCGTTTTTCTTTGCTCTTGATCTAAAACACATTAAAATTTAGCTCATTCAAGCACCATTCATCTCAATTTAGTCCCTAAGCATATAAATGGGCAAATTACTTTTTTTACCCCTAGTATTTCACAACTTTGTAATTTAGTCCTATTTGCATAACACACAAAATACACCAAATTAGCTAAAACTATACAAGGGCCGAATATTCCTAGGGACTTTACAAGTCCTCACATTTCATTTATTTTGCAAATAGTCCCCTCTAAAATTTTATTTTTACAATTTAGCCCTAAATACTCAATTTCATCAAAACTTCCAATGCAAAACATACTAATCTTTTACATATCTTTCATCTAAAATCATCAAATATCAAAACCACATGAACACAACAATGGCGAACATCAAGCATGCTTAGATTCAAAAATTACAACATGGGTCGGTGACGGTTCAAGCAACGATTTCAAAACGTAAAATTATTAAAACCAAATCAAACTAACCTTGAAATCAAGCCTCAAATTGCCAAATTTAAAGAACACAACCCTTTTTTTCTTTCTCAACATTTGGCCTTGAGAGAATGAATAATATCATGGCTTTTGTTTATGTTATTTTAACATATAATAAAGAAATTATTAAATTACTAATATAACCTTTAATATAAAATAAAACTAACATATATACTAAGGTTATTTTTGACATAAGCCACCCACTAACTCTAAAATGGGTTATTTACCCTTTTAATGCTTCATATTAAGCCATGCTCAAATAGGCACTTTACACTCTAGTATGCCACTTTTACCTTTTACGCGATTAAGTCCTTTTTGTCAAATTCGATACTCAAATGATAAAATTTTTCTACGAAACTTTCACACACATAAATTCATATATAATAAACTCAAAATATAAATATTAAATATTTATCAGGCTCAGATTCGTGGTCCCGAAACCACCTTTTCGATTAGGGTCGATTTGGTCTCATTATAACTCTCCCCTTAAGGATTTTCGTCCCCAAAATCTTACCATTAAACAACGTCGGATATTGTTGCCTCATTGAATCTTCAGCTCCCACGTTGCCTCTTCAACTCCGTGTCGATTCCATAACACTTTCACTAAGGAAATCTTTTGTTTCTTAACTTTTCATTTCCGAGCTAAAATACGGATCGGCTTTTCCTCATACGTCATATCGATTGTATCTCAATCTCGATTTGAGCAATCACATGTGACGGATCTAATCAGATCACGAGCATAGAAACATGAAATACATCGTGTATCTTTTCTAATTCAGAGGGTAGCTTCAATCTATAAGCAACAGCCCAACACGCTCAATGATTTCATACGGTCCAATGAACCTCGGGCTCAACTTGCCTTCCTACCAAAACAGAGCACTTTCTTCCACGGAGAAACCTTTAAAATACTCGATCTCCAACCCGAAATTCAATATCTTTACGCTTCAAATCAGCATAAGACTTTTGACGATCCAAGCGACTTTCAAATTGTCTCTAATAATAGCTACTTTCTCAGTTTCTTTAATCAAATCAACCCTGTATCTTACTCTCACGAGCTCACCAAGATAATGGTGTTCGACACTTTCGCCTGCATAAGGCTTCATAGGTGCCATTTTGATACTAGATTGAAAGCTATTATTATAAGCAAATTCAATCAAAGGTAGATATCGCTCCCACGCACCTTCAAACTCGAGAACGCAACATCTCAACATGTCCTCAAGTATCTCGAATAGTTCGCTCAGATCGACCGCTCATCTCATGCGGATGAAAGGTCAGTACTAAAATGTAGTTTAGTACCTAAAGCATCTTGCAACTTCTTCCAAAACTGCGATGTAAATCTCGGTCTCATGTCTCAAACAATGGAACTCGGTACACCATGCAATCTCACAATTTGCGATACATACAATTCAGCAAGTTTATCGAGTGAAAAGTCCGTACGAACCCAAGCACAAAATGAGCTGATTTAGTAAGTCTATCAACTATAACCCGACGGCATCTTTCTTACTCGGTGTCATAGGAAGACCGGATACAAAATCCATTGTAATTCTATCCCATTTCCATTCGTGTATCATGATTGGTCAAGTAATCCGGATGGCACTTGATGTTCACTTTTACTTGTCGACAAATTAAGCATTTCAAACAAATTCAGATATATCCGCTTCATGCCCGACCACCAATAGAACTGTTTCAAATCATTATACATCTTTGTGCTACCCGGATGAATTGATAATCAACCATGATGGGCCTCACTCAGAATCACCTGTATCAAATCTGAGTTTTTCGGAACACACATTCGGCTTTTAAAATTCAAATAGTCATTTGCATCAATCTGAAAATCTGACTCTGCATCTTTTCCCCACTGAATTCGTCTAGCGATCCAATCTTTGTCAACTTTCTGTGCATCACAAATTTGCTGAATAAACATCGGTCTTGCTTGTAACTCGGCTATGATTGAACCATCACCAGACATAGCTATTTGTGCGTTCATTGCTCGAAGAGCAAACAATGATTTTCGACTTAACGCATCTGCAACGACGTTAGCCTTTCCCGGATGGCAGTCAATCACCAACTCATAGTCTTTTAACAATTCTAACCATCTGCGTTGTCTCAGATTTAGATCCTTCTGAGTCATTAAATACTTTAGATTTTTATGATCTGAATAAATGTGTCATTTCTCGCCAAATAAATAGTGACACCAAATTTTCAATGCGAAAACAATGGCTGCAAGTTCTAAGTCATGCGTCGGGTAATTTCTTTCGTGTGGCTTCAGTTGTCTTGAAGCGTAGGCTATGACTTTGCCTTCCTGCATCAAAACGCAGCCCAAACCATTCAAAGAAGCATCACAATAAACAACGAATTCTTTACCCGATTCAGGCTGAACTAATACTGGAACTTCTGTCAAAAGGGCTTTCAGCTGATCAAAACTTTTCTGACACTTTTTCGACCACTCGAACTCGACATCTTTCTCGCAAAGAACTTTGTCAACGGGTAGCTATCATAGAAAAATCTTTCACAAATCGTCGATAGTAACCCACAAGTCCCAGAAAACTTTGAATCTCGAAAACATTTTTCGGTGGCTTCCAATCAAGTATAGCCGAGATTTTGTTCGGATCAACTCGAATGCCCGATGTCAAACAACATGTCCCAAAAGTGACCTCTTTCATCCGAACTTACACTTACTAAACTTCGCATACGGTGATGATCTCGCAAAGTTTGTAGCACTAACCTCAAATGTTCGGTGTGTTCAATTTTATCTTTGGAGTAGATCAATATGTCATCAATAAACACCACCACAAATCGATCCAAAACCGCCTAAAACCCGATTCATCAAATCCATAAAACAAAGAAGTGCATTAGTAAGCCCAAAAGGCATAACCAAAAACTCAAAATGTCCGTACCTCGTCCGGAATGCGTCTTTGGCACATCTCGTATATCTCGACTCAAGAATCGATAATAACCCGATCTCAAATCTATTTTGAAAATATCAAGCCCTTTCAACCGATCAAACAAATCATCAATCCGAGGTAACGGTACTTACTCTTTATAGTTACCTTATTCAATTGCCGATAATCAATACACATTCGCATCGTTCCATCTTTCTTTCTCACAAAAAGAACTGGTGCACCCCAAGGAGAGAAACTTGGTCGTGCAAAGCCCCTATTTGTTAACTCTTGCAACTGTGTTTTCAACTCTTTTAGCTCAGTAGGTGCCATCCGATATGGAGCTATTGAGATCGAGTCGTTCCTGAGCTAATTCAATGCCAAACTCAATCTCTCGATCGGGGTAAACCCGTAGTTCTTCAGAAACACATCCGAGTATTCACATACAATCGATACTGATTCAACTGCTTCTCGACAACTTATTATCCAAAGACATAAGCCAAATAAGCTTCGCACCTTTTCTCACATACTTAGGGCTAACATTGAGGATATAATCGAGGAAATCCACCTAAATCATCGGATTCAATTCTAATGATCTCACCGCTCGTGTCTCAAATCAATAAGCTTTCTTTTGCAATTTACCATTGCATCATGCGGTTAACCACCCATTCCCAAAATTACATCAAACTCATCGAAAGGCAACAAGATTAAATCGATCGGGAAGCAAAAATCCCGAATCATCAATGGGCAACTTTTACACACTTTATTAACAAACACACATCTACCCAAAGGGTTGGATACATGAATCACAAACTCAAGAGACTCAATGGCGTAGTCTTCATGAATACCGTAGTTTCACATACATATGAATGGGTCGAACCAGATCAATCAATGCAATCACATGAGTATCATAAAGGGTGAAAGTACCAGTAATGACATCCGAGAAGCGGCATCCTCCCTAGCTCGAGTAACATAAGCTCTAGCTGGAGCTCTAGCCTCGATCGAATCTGCTGTGTTCTTCGTCCCTCTCGACTACCACCTACATTCCCGTAATGCCCGGGTGGTCCGCCTCAGATCGATGTAATCGCTCGATCTAGAGTTCTCATACTGTATTCTTCTCGGCTAACATCGGGCACTCTCGAATAAAATGGTCGAAGATCCACATTTAAAACAGACCGATCACGAACTCTACAACTCCCGTAATGCCATTTTCCACAATGTTTGCATTCAACTCGATTCTGTGGAACGTTATCAACACTGGCCATCGAGGTAGCTCGGAAGCCCACGGAAGGTCAATCATGTCTAGGTGAATCTAAAGTAGTTTTATGTCGGCTGAAGTCATCTCTAAACTTCTTAAATGTGGAATGGAAATTCCTACCCGACGGTCTTTTACGAGTGTCTCTAGCTTCTGTCTCAGCCTTTCTTTTCTCTTTCCCAAGCTCTTCGGCTTTGCAAGCTCGCTCGACTAGTGTCACAAACTCTTTGATCTCAAGAATGCCAACTAGCAACTTTAAATCTTCATTCAAACCGTCTTCAAACCTTTTACACATAATGGCTTCAGTTGATACACACTCCCGAGCATATCGGCTCAATCTGACAAATTTTCGCTCATATTCAGTCACGGTCATTTTCTCCTGTTTCAATTCAAGAAATTCTTTTCGTTTCTGGTCGATGAACCTCTGACTGATATATTTCTTGTGGAATTCATTCTAGAAGAAATCCCATGTCACTTTTTCTTTTGGAACCACTGTTACTAGCGTATTCCACCAGTGATAGGCAGTGTCCCGAAGTAAGGATATAGCACATTTCAAACTTTAAATGCGAGTGCAGGATAGCTCATCAAGTACCCGAATAGTGTTATCAAGCCACATTTCAGCTCGCTCTGCATCATCATCATCATTAGCCTTGAATTCCTCGGCCCCAAATTTCCTGATTTTATCAACAGGGGGCCTACTAGATCTCATTGGATCTATCATCGTGGGTGCTGAAGGTACCGGAGTTGGATTATTCGGGGGTGGAGGTTGTTGTAACCGGATTATTCTCGAACAAATTGGGTAAACCATTCATTCATCATTTGGTAGAAGGCTTGTTTAGCCTCTCCTCTTGGTTACCCGTGAATCGGTTGAGAGTCTAATGGTGCTGATCCATGTGTGAGACCAAAGCAACACTCTCCACATCATCACCACTACTCTATCGGGATTGGAATCCATTTACTATATTAAATACAATTGAAATCGTCAAGTCACCACACTATCACATATAAAATTCAGAGGCATGTATAGCTAGACTCTTACGTACTACGGTAGTCCTAGAACCGACTAAACCGTAGCTCGATATTAATCAAATGTAATACCCTTACCCGAAACCTTTGCTTGAGTTTAGTATGTGGCATTACTAGACTTGACTACTAACTGGGGCATAAAATTTAAAGTTGTCCAACTGCGTCATGCTGACTAAATTGACCATAACTCGAGTTACAAAACTCGAAATTTAGATCCGTAAATTTTCCTTGAAACTAGACTCATATAAATTTTTACCATAATCTTTCCAGAATTTTTAATGTGGCCAATTAGTACAGTTTATTCATCAAAGTTACCCATATTTCACTGTTTGAGAATTCTGACCTATCTTTACAAAAACTCAGTTATTTCATTGTAAAAATTTCAATAATGTTCTTGTTTATTCTAATCAAAATAGACTCATTAAGGATTCTAAAAATATAAACTATGCTCCATAATTATTTTTGTACAATTTTAACAATTTTTCCAAGACAGAACAGGGACTCACGAATTCATTCAGGACAAGTCTTACTAAAACTTAAATATCTCATAATATATAATTCCTTTGCCTACTCTGTTTCTTTCATATAAAAATAGACACAATAAGATTTAATTCTATATTTTATTAACTTTCTAATTCAATTTATCCCATTTTGGTGATTTTTCAAAATAACATCTCTGCTGCTAACTAAAACTATTTCATTGTAAATATGATTTACTAGTTTATAATCGAACATACCCACATACAACTCATACTATCCATGCATTTTAAATCCTTTATGCAAATTAACTTATACCTAAAACATTCACATAATATCCTAATTCAAAGGTTCATTTCAGTAAACCTACACTTCCTTACCAAAAACGATTAAACTTTGACTAAAATGCACGAACATTACCAACATAAACCGACATTGTATCAAAAGCACAAAAGCATACTTAACTAAAACTTTAGCCATATTCGCATGGCTATTATATACATGAACCAAAAGTTTTCATCAAACAAAGACAAAGTCTTTCCTATACATGCCTCTATCCAAAAACCAAAATGAAAGAGTACCAACATTAGATCGATAGTGTGGTTGACTGCCTTGACGATCCCGCTGAGCGGTAGCCTTTACCTAATCTATAAAACAGAGGAGAACATTACACACAAATAAGTTTACCAACTTAGTAAGTCCCAAGCTCATAATAATACTATATTCAATTACTTAAACATTTAAATCATTCAACTCAACCATGTTATCATATTAAAATTTCTTTCACCTTTAGCACTACTATTTGAAAACCGAATCTCCATGATAGTACATTCAAGCTCAAACTCAGTCATATAATACTTGTGCACATCAATCGTAATCTCAAATGTACATAACACTGTACTCGTAATATTAGTGAAACTCTAGTAACATTAAACATATCATACCTTACTTACTTACCTGAGCCTTTAACTAGACACATTAGCTACAATTTACCTTGAACAACAATTCGGTTCTCCTTTGTAAAACACATCATCGGCATAAAGCCTGCTAGGCATTTAAAGCCCGAAATAAATCACCGACACAAGGCCTGCTGGGCACAAAGCCCGAATATATCACCAGCACTAAGCCTGCTAGGCACGGAGCCCGAATATGTCACCGGCACTAAGCCTGCTAGGCACCAAGCCCGAATATGTCACCGGCACTAAGCCTGCTAGGCACCAAGCCCGAATATGTCACCGTCACTAATCCTGCTAGGCTCAAAGCCCGATACAATATTATTATCATCTCATACACATTACAGTAATGCTGCCCAAATTAACATAAATCACACATTATTCAAATCACTTTAACATATCAACTCGGTTAAAGATGTAACGACATTTCATTTCAAATTCACTATCACTTATAATTCACGTATTATATCGAATAACAAACCAAAACACTTATTCACATCACTTTGAATAAAATTCCAACCAATCCATACCAATACTTTCACATTCAGCTAACACAAGGTTTTATACAAAATTCTATTGAATACTATCATTTAACACATTCATAAATAATTCGATAACCTATACTTGCTTAAGGACTTACCTCGGTTGTCGATAGACCGTGCAAATCGGCTATTCGAGAACCTTCGTCTTTCCCCGATCTAAATCTGTTTTTCTTTGCTTTTGATCTAAAACACATTAAAATTTAGCTCATTCAAGCACCATTCATCTCAATTTAGTCCCTAAGCATATAAATGGGCAAATTACTTTTTTACCCCTAGTATTTCACAACTTTGTAATTTAGTCCTATTTGCATAACACACAAAATACACCAAATTAGCTAAAACTATACAAGGGCCGAATATTCCTAGGGACTTTACAAGTCCTCACATTTCATTTATTTTGCAAATAGGCCCCTCTAAAATTTTATTTTTACAATTTAGCCCTAAATACTCAATTTCATCAAAACTTCCAATGCAAAACATACTAATCTTTTACATATCTTTCATCTAAAATCATCAAATATAAAAAACCACATGAACACAACAATGGTCGAACATCAAGCATGCTTAGATTCAAAAATTACAACATGGGTTTATTACGGTTCAAGCAACGATTTCAAAAACGTAAAATTATTAAAAACCAAATCAAACTAACCTTGAAATCAAGCCTCAAATTGCGAAATTTAAAGAACACAACCCTTTTTTTCTTTCTCAACATTCGGCCTTGAGAGAATGAATAATATCATGGCTTTTGTTTATGTTATTTTAACATATAATAAAGAAATTATTAAATTACTAATATAACCTTTAATATAAAATAAAACTAACATATATACTAAGGTTATTTTTAACATAAGCCACCCACTAACTCTAAAATGGGTTATTTACCCTTTTAATGCTTCATATTAAGAAGCCATGCTCAAATAGGCACTTTACACTCTAGTATGCCACTTTTACCTTTTACGCGATTAAGTCCTTTTTGTCAAATTTGATACTCAAACGATAAAATTTTTCTACGAAACTTTCACACACATAAATTCATATATAATAAACTCAAAATAAAAATAATAAATATTTATCGGGCTCAGATTCGTGGTCCCGAAACCACCTTTCCGATTAGGGTCAGATTTGGTCTGTTACACTCCCCTTCTTTAACCCTGAAAACCAAAAATTCCCCAAGGCATTCCACCACCTTTTAGAGTTCTCAAGACCCCTAAAACTCACCCAACCACACACTGAAGTATGCCAACACCTGAGTTATGCACTAAATGCATAACCCCTAAAACCCGGGTGTTACATGACCCATGTTAGAATTTTTAAATTTGAGTATGCTTGAGGTTCGGCCATTAACATGTTCATGTGGTTTTATATGTTTGATGAGTTTAAATTAAAGATATGTTAAAGATTAGTATGTTTTGTATTGAAAATTTTAGTGAATTTGAGTATTTTGGGCTAAATTACAAAAATAAATTTTTGAGGGGGCTAAAAAGCAAAATAAATGAAAGAAATGGACTAGAATAGTCCCTATGAATATTTGGCCCTTAAGTGTTTTACTGAAATTTTGTGTATTTTTTTTTGTGCAAGTAGGACCAAATTACAAAAAAGTGATATAGTAAGGGTAAAATGGTAATTTGACTATTTATGTGTTTTGGGACTAAATTGAAATGAAATGTTATTGAATGAGCTGAATTTTAATGTGTCTAGATCAAGAACAAAGAAAAATGGATTTGGATCGGAGAAAGGCGAAGGTTATCGAATAGTCGGTATACGTTGTCCGTCGACAGTCGAGGTAAGTCCTCAAGCAAATGTATGCTAAAGAATTGCTTATAAACATATCATATGATAAAATTTGGAAATTTATAGGATAAAAATATATGTTGGCCGAATATGGGAGTATAAGTGATAGTGAATTTATTTTGTCAAACGTGATGTGAATAAGTACGTTCGGTTTAATATGTGAAAGAAATATGAAGTATATGAGATGGTTGTGATTTTAGCACTAATTAATGTGTATTGAAATGTTGAAAATGTTGATATTTTAGGCTTCGGGCCTAGCAAGCCTTGTGCCGGTGATCTATTTTAGGCTTAATGCCTAGCAGGCCTCGTGCCGGTGAATATATCAGGCTTAATGCCTAGCAGGCTAAATGTCGGTGTTTTAAATCCCAAACTTCAAGTCTAGCAGGCAAAGTGCCGGTGTATGCGATTTGGATTAGTGCATAGCATGTTATTTGCTGGTGAGTTTTCAATTTCTGAACCTTGGTCACGAAATAGTAAAGTTATGAAACAAACCTTGAAAGTTTAAGTCTATGAAAGTGAATTTGTGAGTTCGGCTATAAGGTATGTATTAAGCATACTTTAATATTATGATTTTATGCTATGATGATAAGTAAATAAAGTGATGAGAGAAAGTGATATACATATGATAGATGGAATTTGATCATAACCTATACTATGAGGGAATTGGTCATAGAAAAGCATGAAAGAAGTAAGGTATTCGTATAGGTATAACTATATGCATAAGTGTGTGATTATTTACTTGGTATATGATGTACGGTGGTAAAGAGATAAAAGTTTTTATATATATAGTGGGATGAGATATTCGGCTTTGGTAACCTATATATATTAAGTCATGAATGTTTAATGTTAAGAAATGATTATTTAGGTGCTTGTATATTCGAATGTTATATTGTGGTAGCTTAAGACTTACTAAGCTAGCAAGCTTACTTTGTGTGTGTACATTATTTGTTTTATAGATTTCATTCAAGCTACGGGCTCAGAGGATCGTCAGAAGAATCAACCACACTATCAACCCATTTTTTGTACTTATACATTTGGTTTTTGAATCAAAGGCATGTATAGGTTAGACTAAGTTGTAAAATCAAAGAACTTTGGTCTTGTATATAAACATAACCTAGCCTTGCGAAATAGGCTTATTCCTTTTGGTTAACTTTAGCTATTGTGGTCTTTGACGTAATGGTTAGATTTTAAAGTCAAGTTGGATATATGTGTGTGAATGGTTGAATGCTTGATGTGGTCGGTACCTGGTAAATTTATCCTTGGCCTTTTATATGCTAGTCTAGGTCAATGTATCTTTTATAGAGAGTATGTCTGTGGTTAAGATGATTCCATATGCTTTAGGTTCAATATGTTTACAAATGAATATTAAGTTTGGTCACATGTATTATAGTAAAGTAGTAATAATATATGAGTATGTTACTATAATGCATGGATGGTATGGATTTACTTGGTTTATAATCGGCAATGGTATAGGCGCATATAGTAGTTAGGTAATAATATTGTTACATGTTTGGATGAATATATTGAGCCTTGAATTATGCATGTGGAACATGGTTGTTACATTATTTGTATGATATAGCTCAAGGTTTATTTATGAGTTACTTATTTAATATACATCATTAATGTTAGCTAAGTTGAGATTTGAGTTTTTGGTAATAAAGAAAATGATGTATGTTTGAGTTAGTAGTAGTAAATAATATTCCTATTAAGTACGAAACTTAAATGGTATGTGAAAACGGATGGTTTGGTCTCATTATTTGAACATTTGCGATATACTTACGATACTGGAATAGTTTGGCTGAACCCTTGAATGATTAGATAAATAAATTGTAATATTTAGGTACATTATTAAATGTATTCGAATTCGATGCATGATGTTTGTATGACTATGTGCAAGTATAATGTGACAGTTGTTATAAAGAAATGCACGCAAAATAAGTTCATAATATCACTTGTATGTTCGGTCAGGAAGTAAATAGGTACGCTTGTGTATGCATTATAGAATCTTGAATGAATATCAGATTTAGATATGTGATACATAGGGATCGCTTTGCTGGTGTTGAATTCAAATGAATGTCTGATCGGAATGGTGTTTAGTTTGGTAATGCCTCATAACCCTAATTCGACGACGGCTATGCGTTAGGGGTGTTCCATTTGTTTGGTATCAGAGCTAATGGCTTAGTCGATTCTAGGACTATCGTAGCGCGTGTGAGTCTAGGTATAGATGCCTTTATTGTACATTTGATAGTGTGGTGACTTCTGACATTCTGAATTGTGTTTTATATAGTAAATGGATTCCTATCCTGACAGAGCCATAGCAAATGATGTAGAGAGTGTAGCGCTGATCACAAGACGTGGATCGGCACGCAGACTCTCGACCGCCAGTAGCCTTGAGGGGGAGGCTAAACAAGCCTTCTACCAGATGACGAACGAATGGTTTACTTAGTTTATTCAGACTAACCCGGCTGTACAACAACCTCCACCCCGAATAATCTAACTTCGGTACCTACAGCACCTCCGATAATAGATTCGATGAGATCTAGTAGGCCTCCTGTTGATAAAATCAGAAAATATGGGGCTAAAGAATTCAAAGTTAATGATGATGATGATGCAGAGCAGGCTGAGATGTGGCTTGATAACATTATTCGGGTACTTGATGAGCTATCCAGTACTCCAGATGAATGCCTGAAGTGTACTATATCTTTATTATGGGACACTGCATATCATTGGTGGAATACACTAGTATCAGTGGTTCCGAAAGAAAAAGTGACGTTGGATTTCTTTCAGATCGAGTTCCATAAGAAATATATCAGTCAGAGATTCATCGATCAGAAATGAAAAGAATTTTTGGAATTAAAATAGGGTCGTATGACTGTGACGAAATATGAGCGAAAGTTTGTCAGATTGAGCCGGTATGCCCGAGAGTGTGTATGAACCGAAGCCATTATGTGCAAAAGATTTGAAGAGGGTCTGAATGAAGACATAAAGTTGCTTGTTGGCATTCTTGAAATCAAAGAGTTCATAGTACGTGTTGAGCGAGCTTGCAAAGCTGAAGAGCTTGGGAAAGAGAAAAGAAAGGTTGAAATGGAAGCTAGAGACACTTGTAAGAGATCATCGAGTAAGGTTTTCCAATCTGTATCTAAAAAGTTTAGAGATGACTTTGGCTGACATAAAGCTATTTCAGACATGTCTAGACGAGACCGACCTCTAGTGGGTTCCCGAGCTACTTCGATAGCTAGTGTTGGCAATGCTCAGCAGAATCAAGTTGAATGCAAGCATTGTGGTAAATGGCATTCCGGGAGTAGATTCCATGATCGGTCCTATTTTAAATGTGGATCGTTAGATCATTTTATCAGGGAGTGCCCGATGTTAGCCGAGCAAAATACGGCTCAGAATATCAGATCGAGCAATGTGTCAGTGCGAGGCAGACCACCTAGGCATTCAGAAAATGTTAGTGGCAATCAAAAAGGAACTAAAGACGCTGCAATTAGATTGGAGGCTTGTGCACCAGCTAGAGCATATGCAATTCGTGCCAGAGAGGATTCTTCTTCCCTAGGTGTTATCACTGGTACTTTCATTCTTTATGATACTACTGTGATTGCATTGATTGATCCTGGTTTGACTCACTCATATGTGTGTGAAACTTTAGTATCTAGTAAGACTCTACCTGTTGAGTCTACTGAGTTTGTGATCCGCGTGTCCAACCCCTTGGGTCGATGTGTACTTATCGATAAAGTGTGTAAAGGTTGCCCGTTGATGACTCGGGATTCCTGCTTTCTAGCTGATTTAATAATGTTGCCTTTCGACGAGGTCGATATAATTTTGGGAATGGACTGGTTAACTTTGCATGATGCTGTGGTGAATTGCAAAAGAAAGATTATTGATTTGAGATGTCAGAACGGTGAGATCATCCGGGTTGAATCTAATGATTTAAATGGATTACCTACAATAATTTCCTTGATGCTAGCCCGAAAGTATGTGAGAAAAGGATACGAAGCTTACTTGGCTTATGTTTTGGATAATAAAGTGTCTAAAAAATAGATTGAATCCGTGTCGGTTGTGTGTGAATACCCAGATGTATTTCCTGAAGAATTACTGGGTTTACCACCAGTACGAGAAATTGAGTTTTGGCATTGAATTAGTACCGGGGACGACTCCGATTTCGATAGCTCCGTATCAGATGGCACCCACTGAGTTGAAAGAGTTGAAAGCACAGTTGCAAGAATTGACAAATAGGGGCTTTGCACAACCGAGCTTCTCTCCTTGGTGTGCACCAGTTCTATTTGTGAAAAAGAAAGACGGGACTATGCAAATGTGTATTGATTATCGGCAATTAAATAAAGTGACAATAAAGAAAAAAATACCTGTTGCCTCGAATTGATGACTTATTTGACCAGTTGAAAGGGGCTACAGTGTTCTCAAAGATAGATCTGAGTTCAGGTTATTATCAGTTGCGAGTCAGAGATTCTGATGTACTAAAGACTTCATTCCGAATGAGGTACAGACATTTTGAGTTTCTGGTTTTGCCTTTTGGACTTACTAATGCACATTCTATTTTTATGGATTTCATGAATCGAGTTTTCAGACAGTATTTGGATCGGTTTGTGGTAGTGTTTATTGATGATATCCTGATCTACTCTAAAGATGAAGCCGAACATGCTGAGCATTTGAGATTGGTGCTACAAACTTTGCGAGATCAATAGTTATATGGAAAGTTTAGTAAGTGTGAGTTCTGGATGAATGAAGTCAGCTTTCTGGGTCATGTTGTTTTAGCGTCAGGCATTCGGGTTGATCCGAACAAAATATCGGCTATACTTGATTGGAAGCCACCAAATAATGTTTCCGAGATTCGAAGCTTTCTGGGACTTGCGGGATACTATAGAAAATTCGTGAAAGGTTTTTCCATGATAGCTACACCTTTGACAAAGCTACTACAGAAAGATTTCAAGTTCGAGTGGACGAAAAAGTGTCAGAAAAGTTTTGATCAATTGAAAGCTCTTTTGACCGAGGCTCCAGTGTTAATACAACCTGAATCGGGTAAAGAATTCATTGTATACAGTGATGCTTCTTTGAATGGTTTGGGTTGCATCTTAATGCAAGAAGGCAAGGTAGGAGCTTATGCTTCGAGACAGTTAAAGCCTCATGAAAGAAATTATCCGACTCATGATCTGGAGTTAGCAACTATTGTTTTTGCGTTGAAAATTTGGCGTCATTACTTATTTGGTGAAAAGTGTCATGTTTATTCAGATCACAAAAGTCTGAAGTATTAGATGACTCAGAAAAACCTGAACTTGAGACAACGCAGATGGTTAGAATTGTTGAAAGATTATGAATTAGTAATTGACTATCATCCTGGAAAAGCTAACATTGTTGCAGATGCCTTAAGTCAGAAATCATTGTTTTCCCTTCGTGCGTTGAACGCACATATGGTTATGTCTGGTGATGGTTCGATCATAGCTGAGTTGAAGGCAAGACCGTTGTTTATTCAGCAAATTTGTGATGCATAGAAATATGACAAAGATATGATTGCTAAAGGAGTTCAGTGTGAAAGTAATGTAGAGTCAGAGTTTTGAATTGATGAAAATGATTGTTTGAACTTCAAAGACCGAATATGTGTTTCGAGGAATGTGGATTTGATTCAGATGATTTTGAACGAGGCTCATAATGGTTGATTGTCGATACATCCGGGTAACACGAAAATGTATAATGATTTGACACAGTTCTACTAGTGGCTTGGCATGAAACGAGATATATCTGAATTTGTTTCAAAGTGTTTAGTATGTCAGCAAGTAAAAGCTGAGCATCAAGTGCCTTTTGGATTACTTCAGCCGATTATGATACCTGAATGGAAATAGGACAGAATTACTATGGATTTTGTATCCGGTTTGCCTACGACACTGAGCAAGAAAGATGCAGTCTGGGTCATAGTAGATAGACTGACCAAATCAGCTCACTTTGAGACAGTTCGTACAGATTTTTCACTTGATAAACTTGCTGAATTGTATGTATCATAGATTGTGAGGTTACATGGTGTGCCGAGTTCCATTGTTTCAGACAGAGACCCGAGGTTCACATCACAGATTTGGAAGAAGTTGCAAGATGCTTTTGGTACTAAACTCCACTTTAGTACGGCCTTTCATCAGCAAACAGACGGTCAGTCTGAATGAACCATTCAGATACTTGAGGACATGTTGAGATGTTGCGTCCTTGAGTTTGAAGGTACGTGGGAAAGATACTTACCTTTGATTGAATTTTCCTATAATAACAGTTTTCAATCTAGTATCAAAATGGCACCATACGAAGCTCTTTATGGTCGCAAATGTCATACACCGTTGTATCGGACTGAGCTTAGTGAAAACAAGATACAAGGAGTTGATTTGATTAAAGAGACAGAACAGAAAGTGGCTGTGATCAGAGATACTTTGAAAGCTGCCTCGGATTGACAAAAGTCCTATGGTGATTTAAAATGTAAAGATGTTGAGTTTCAAGTCGGAGACCGAGTGTTTTTGAAAGTTTCCCTGTGGAAGAAAGTACTCCGATTTGGTCGAAAAGGCAAACTAAGTCCGAGATTCATCGGACCGTATGAAATCATCGAACGTATAGGACCTGTTGCTTATAGGTTGAAGTTGCCTTCAATGCTTTGTAGATACAGATTAGATCTGTCACATGTGATATCTTCGTCTGAAATTGAAATCTGATCCGATATGACGTACGAGGAGGAATCGGTTTGTATTTTAGCCCGGGAAATGAAAGAGTTGAGAAATAAGAAAATACCATTAGTGAAAGTGCTATAGAATCGTCATGGAGTTGAAGAGGCTACACGGGAGCCTGAGGATTCAATGAGGTGACAATATCCAACTTTGTTTAACAGTAAGATTTTCGGGGACGAAAATCCCTAAGGGGGAGAGTTGTAACAGACTGAATTTGACCCTAATCGAAACGGTGGTTTTGAGACCACGAATCCGAGTTCGAGAATTATTTAAATGATTTATTCTATGCTTATTATATATGAATTAAAGTGTGTGAAAGTTTCGTAGAAAAATTTAATTGTTTGTGTGTTTAATTTAGAAAATGGACTTAATTGCGTAAAAGGTAAAAGTTTCAAACTATAGTGAAATGTGTTAATTTGATGATGGCTTTTTAATATAATGGGAAAATATCCCATTTCCAAGGATAATGGACGGAAAGGTCAAGTATGACCTTAAAATATATGTTGTTTTTTTAATTAATGGTTAAAATGGTAAAACATTAAAAATGTTATTATATGTTAAATAATATGAAATTAAAAGCCATCATAATTGTTCTTTCTTCTTCATTGCTATATGTTAGCTAAGAAAATATGGGTTTAAAGGCTTTGAAGTGTTCGGTTATCATCTAGCTCAATTTAAGGTGTGTTTTACTTTGGTTTTCGATAATTTTTACGTTTTTGAGATCATTGCTTTGAATATTAGCTGACCCATGGTAGAATTTTTAAATTTGAGTATGCTTGAGGTTCGGCCATTAACATGTTCATGTGGTTTTTTATGTTTGATGAGTTTAAATTAAAGATATGTTAAAGATTAGTATGTTTTGTATTGGAAATTTTAGCGAATTTGAGTATTTTGGGTTAAATTGCAAAAATGAATTTTTGAGGGGGTTAAAATGCAAAATAAATGAAAGAAATGGACTAGAATAGTCCCTATGAACATTCGACCCTTAAGTGTTATAGTGAAATTTTGTGTATTTTGCGTTTTGTGTAAATAGGACCAAATTGCAAAAATGTGATATAGTAGGGGTAAAATGGTAATTTGACTATTTATGTGTTTTGGGACTAAATTGAAATGAAATGGACTTGAATGAGCTGAATTTTAATGTGTCTAGATCAAGAACAAAGAAAAATAGATTTGGATCGGGGAAAGGCGAATGTTATCGAATAGTCGGTATACGTTGTCCGTCGACAGTCGATGTAAGTCCTTAAGCAAATGTATGCCAAAGAATTATTTATGAACATAGCATATGATAAAATTTGGAAATTTAAAGCATAAAAATATATGTTGGCCGAATATGGGAGTATAAGTGATAGTGAATTTATTTTGTTACATGTGATATGAATAAGTACGTTCGGTTTAATATGTGAAAGAAATATGAAGTATATGAGATGGTTGTGATTTTAGTACTAAGTAATGTGTATTGAAATGTTGAAAATGTTGATATTTCAGGCTTCGAGCCTAGCAGGCCTTGTGCCGGTGATTTAATTCGGGCTTCAAGCCTAGCAGGCTTTGTGTCGATGATCTATTTCAGGCTTAATGCTTAGCAGGTCTCGTGCCGGTGAATATATTGGGCTTAATGCCTAGCAGGCTAAATGTCAGTGTTTTAAATCTCAGACTTCAAGTCTAGCAGGCAAAGTGCCGGTGTATACGATTTGGATTAATGCATAGCTTGTTATATTCTGGTGAGTTTTCAATTTCCGAACATTGGTTACCAAATAGTAAAGTTATGAAACAAACCATGGAAGTTTAAGTCTATGAAAGTGAATTTTTGAGTTTGGCTATAAGGTATGTATTAAGCATACTTTAATATTATGATTTTATGCTATGATGATAAGTAAATAAAGTGATGAGAGAAAGTGATATACATATGATAGATGGAATTTGATCATAACCTATACTATGAGGGAATTGGTCATAGAAAAGCATGAAAGAAGTAAGGTATTCGTATAGGTATAACTATATGCATAAGTGTGTGATTATTTACTTGGTATATGATGTACGGTGGTAAAGAAATAAAAGTTTTTATATATATAGTGGGATGAGATATTCGGCTTTGGTAAACTATATATATTAAGTCATGAATGTTTAATGTTAAGAAATATTATTTAGGTGCTTGTATATTCGAATGTTATATTGTGGTAGCTTAAGACTTACTAAGCTAGCAAGCTTACTTTGTGTGTGTACATTGTTTGTTTTATAGATTTCGTTCAAGCTACGGGCTCAGAGGATCGTAAGAAGAATCAACCACACTATCAACCCCTTTTTGGTACTTATACATTTGGTTTTTGAATCAAAGGCATGTATAGGTTAGACTAAGTTGTAAAATCAAAGAACTTTGGTCTTGTATATAAACATAACCTAGCCTTGCGAAAGAGGCTTATTCCTCTTGGTTAACTTTAGCTGTTGTGCTCTTTGACGTAATGGTTGGATTTTAAAGTCAAGTTGGATATATGTGTGTGAATGGTTGAATGCTTGATGTGGTAGGTACCTGGCAAATTTATCCTTGGCCTGTTATATGCTAGTCTAGGTCAATGTATCTTTTATAGAGAGTATGTCTGTGGTTAAGATGATTCTATATGCTTTAGGTTCAAAATGTTTACAAATGACTATTAAGTTTGGTCACATGTATTATAGTAAAGTAGTAATAATATATGAGTATGTTATTATAATGCATGGATGGTGTGGATTTACTTGGTTTATATTCGGCAATGGTATAGGCGCATATAGTAGTTAGTTAATGATATTGTTACATGTTTGGATGAATATGTTGAGCCTTGAATTATGCATGTGGAACATGGTTGTTACATTATATGTATGATCTAGTTCAAGGTTTATTTATGAGTTACTTATTTAATGTACATTATTAATGTTAGCTAAGTTGAGATTTGTGTTTTTGGTAACAAAGTAAATGATGTATGTTTGAGTTAGTAGTAGTAAGTAATATTCCTCTTAAGTACGGAACTTAAATGGTATGTGAAAACGGATGGTTTGGACTCATTATTTGAACATTTGTGATATACTTGCGATATTGGTAATAGTTTGGCCGAACCCTTGAATGATTAGATAAATAAATTGTAATATTTAGGTACATTATTAAATGTATTCGAATTCGATGCATGATGTTTGTATGACTATGTGCAAGTATAATGTGACAGTTGTTATAAAGAAATGCATGCAAAATAAGTTCATAATATCACTTGTATGTTCGGTCAGCAGGTAAATAGGTACGCTTGTATATGCATTATAGAATCTTGAATGAATATCAGATTTAGATATGTGATACATAGGGATCACTTTGTTGGTGTTGAATTCAAATGAATGTCTGATCGGAATGGTGTTTAGTTTGGTAATGCCTCATAACCCTAATCTGGCGACGGCTATGGGTTAGGGGTGTTACAAAACTATCAATGCAATCACATAAGTATCATAAAGTGTAAATATACCCGTTATAACATCTGGAGATGAAGCTTCCTCCCGAGATCAGATAGCATACGATCTAGCAGGCGCTCTAGCTTCGGATCTCGGAACAGTATCTCTCGTAGTTCTCTGACTACCACTAACATTTCTTACATTCTAAAAAGGTCCACCTCTCATAGATGCATTATCAGATCTCCGATTTTGAACAATATCTGGCTCAACAGACTCAGGGAAATCACAAATAAATGGATCTAATGACCTACATCTGAAGCAAGATCGATCATTTAATCTACAACTTCCCAGATGTCTTTTTTCACAATGTTTACATTCAGGTTTCTCGGATCGAACATTTCCAACACTTGCTACTGAAGTCGCTGGAGTTTTGGAGCTCATTTGTGATCTAGATCAATTTCTATTCGAATGTCCCACATTATCTCTTGATCGGCTTTGTTCATCTCTAAATTTCATCGAAATAGACTGAAATAATTTTCTCTAAAATCTCTTTCTCACATCTTGAGCTTCAGACTTAGCTTTTCTTTTATCTTTCCCGAGTGCCTCAGCTTTACACGCTTGGTCAACAAGTACAACAAACTTTTTTATCTCTAAAATTCTGACTAACAAGCGGATATCTTCATTAAGGCCGCCTTCGAATCTTTTGCACATTATTGCTTTAGATGATATACATTCTCGAGCATAGTAACTCAGTCTCACGAACTCTCGTTCATATTTCGTAACAGTCATATGGCCCTTTTTGAATTCCAGAAATTCCTTCCGCTTTTGATCGATGAATATCTCACTGATGTATTTCTTTCAGAACTCAATCTGAAAAAAGTCCCATGTAACTCGTTCTTTCGGAACAACAGAAATCAGAGTTTTTCACTACTGATAAGCCACATCTCTTAGCAACGAAACAACACATTTAATAATTTCTTCTGTAGTTAGAGATATATCATCAAATACTTGGATAGTGTTTTCTAACCAGAACTTAGCTTTCTCGGTATCATCATCACTAATATCCCTGAACTCTTCAGATCCATACTTACGAATTTTATCGACTGGAGGCTTGTTCCACAGATTTAAATTTGTAGTTAGAGGCATAGCAGATGTCTGAGGGGAATTAACTGGGGGCAGAGGTTGCCAAATAGTCGGGTTATTTCTTACAAATTGAGTAAACCACTAACTTATCATCTAGAAGAAAGCTTGTTTAGCTTCTCCCTCTTGACCGCTCGTAGCTGGTCTCAGACTAGAAGGCACTGTCCCTTGCGTGGGAGCAGGAGCATTATTTTCTACGTCATCAGCCACGGCTCTTTCGGGATCCATTACTATATAAAAATCACATTTTTCACGTCAAGATTCATCACACTATCACAGTTCAAATATATGGCATGAATAGCTAGACTCTGACATGCTACGTTAGTTCGAGAATTGACTAAACCGTAGCTCTGATACAAGCCAAATGTAACACCTCTAACCCGTATCTGTCACTGAATTAAGGTTAAAGGCATTGCCTGGTAGATCAAAAACATTTACAGACATTACATTCAATCATTCATCAATCGCAATAAAAGTGTCCCTTAGGTAGGTCAACAAAACCCCAATCATGCTTTAAAGTAGGGCCGAGACTAGGCCGAACACTTACAAAAGTTCCAAAAAATTTAAAATTTTTCTAAGTAATGTAGGACACACACCCGTGTGGGCAGGCCGTTTGTTTCCCACGGACACTAGACACACCCATGTGTCTTGGCCGTGCCAAATCAGGGCATGTATACTGACTTTTCCACACGGCCACTAGGCACGCCCGTGTACCATGTCCGTGTGCTCTTAGGCTATATACTAACTAAATCACACGTTACCAGGCACGTATAAGTGCCAAAGCCATGCACACTTAGGCTGGCTATTGGCTATCACCCACGGCCACTAGGCACGTCCGTGTGCCAAGGCCGTGCAGGCCAAACAGGCCATTTGTAAGGCCATAATGCCCCCACACTAGGGTCATACCTTCAAGCAAAATACCAATACAACATACACATTTGGCAACCAAGAACATATCAAATCTCTACACTCAAATACAATTCCAATCATGCCAATTTGTACAACTAAACACATATGCAATTTAGCATGATTCATCTACCTTTACCCTTCATATATCCACTTCTTTGATCAATCAAACATACTCATAATGCATACATATGCTTACCATATCTTTAACCATTTCATAAGTTATCTAGCCATGCCAAAGCATACATCATTTTTATATATATGCCCAAGTATATTACCAATACTTATCTAGCCACATCTCATGGCTATTATACACATTTCAAACATAACCATAATGACTAGCTTATACATGCCATATCTAGCTATGTACATATTTCAAAAGTACCAAAACAAGTTGAGTAGTGTGATGATGATCCTCGATGGTCCCCGAGCCTTTAGTAGCTTTGACAATCTATAAAATAGAACAAACACACATATAGAGTAAGCTTTCAAAGCTTAGTAAGTCATATACAAAATACACTTAGCATACAATGCATATAACCAAATTAATACAATGATACTTATAGTTCTCATAGCCATTTCATCGCATAAACTTTGGCACATTTGCTTACACAAAACTTGCCATATACTTCATTTCACATATCACATATGTACTTAGCTTATTTAAGCATATTTCCATTCTTGTATCACATTCACATTATCATATGCAATAACACATTTCATCATAGTAAATTTATATAGATACATACCATTTATACACACTTAGTGTACATATCAAACGTACCTAAAACAAATTTACAAACCACATAGTCATTCATATCTCTAATTTGCCCATTGAACCGTTCAAAATCTAATAGGATACTCAGAATGATCAGAATGGTCGTACAATGCTAACGTCCCAGACGAGGTCTTACATGTACTCAAATATCGATGCCACTGTCTCGAGGGTATTACACGAGTCAATACGATGACAATGTCTCAGACATGGTCTTACACCTAAATCTCATATCGATGCCAACGTCCCAAACGTGGTCTTGCATGATATCACTTAACAGCCTGATTATAACCCTAATCGGAATGGTGGTTTTGAGACCACGAATTTGAGTTAGAAAAATATTTTAATTATTATATTTGATATCTATAATATATGTTTGAGCATGTGTTAAAATATCGTGGGTTAATATGTCCATTTGTGTGTTCAATTTAAGAAAAAGGACTAAATTGCATAAGTGGTAAAAAGTAGCCTTTTATTTATTTAGTGGTTTAATTGTTTTGACTTCTTTTATATATGGACTTAGGTTGTAAATTTACCATCTTGCATGTAGTGGACGGCACATGGTTTTTAATTTCATGCTAATATGTTTTATATATTATATAATTAAGTTAAAAAGGTTATATTATAATATAAGTATTAAAATAATAAAATAAAGAAACATGTTTATTTCATCTCATTATCTCTTCATCATTGAAAACAAAAGAAAGGAGAAGAATTCAAGCTCTTTAGACATTCGGCCTTTGCATGAATTAATTTAGGTATGATTCGGTTTTAGTTTTTGATAATTTTTATGTTTTTGAGATCGTTGTTTAGAGCTTTACCTAGCCCATGTGTAAAATTTTGAATTAGTTGTGTTTTTTGTGTGATGCCATTGAAGGGAGCTTGATGTTTTTGTTATTTATGGATGAAATATTGATTGTATGTGTTAGATTAACAAATGTTATTCTTGAATTTTTGATGAAATTAGATGATTTGGATTTAATTGTAAAAATAAAATTTTTAGAGGTTGGAATGTGGAATAAATGAGTTGTATAGGCTTGTATTAAGAAGATTCGACTCTAAAGAATGGTAGCCAAATTTTGAGTAATTTGTGAGTTGTGTATTAGGGACTAAATTGTAAAAATTGTAAATGTTAGGGGTAAAATAGTAATTTTCCCATTTATGTGATTTTTGTATTAAATTGATTGAATGAAAATATCTTTAAATGAATTTAATTTGAAATTATTTAGATCAAGAAAAAAAATTAGGATTGGATCGGGGAAAGGCGAAGTTGAACGAATAGCCGGGAAACCCTAATCCGTCGATTACCGAGGTAAGTTTTTAAGTAGATGGATGGAATGAATTTGAATATATATTAATGTGCAAATGAATAAAAGCAATAAGCTTGTTAAATCCCTTATTGCCGAATGTAACATGAAATGAAGCCGAATGTAAAGTTGGTATATATGTATGGATAATTGTTGATTAATTGAGTTAATTGAGTATATGCATGAATAAAGAGGTAGTTAAATATGATTATGAAATGAGAGAGAGATGTATGCTATGGATAGATATATGTATATTGAGTATGCTGAATGTAATGGTATGTGATAAAGGTAAATTGAGTTGTTGTTGAATATTTTAAATTGTGTATGTATGAATGGGAAATGGTATTATAAGTGTTTTGAAGAGCAAAGGAAAGATCAGTTAAAGGGCACTATGTGTGCGAGCTTAAATACTGAGCACTGTGTGTGCGAAATCGGTTGAATGGCACTATGTGTACGGAAGAATAAGTAATGGCATTAAGTGTGCGATACATTACTAGTATATAGCACTATGTGTGCTCATTTCAGGTAACAGCACTAAGTGTGCGATACATTACATGAGTTGCACTATGTGTGCGGATTTTCGGATCCTTTCAAGGATATAAACTAATGGATGGAGAAAACCAAGATGTGGCACGTAGGTAAGTGATGCATGAAAATTGAATAACTTCGTACCAATGAGGTAAGTTATTTTAGTATATGAAACTTATAGTAATGTGATGTAATCGTTTATCTTTGAGCTTGTTTCGAAATGGATAAATGGCATGTGATCATTCAGTTTTATGACCTATTAAAGATTGTAATTGTTGAATGGTGACAAGTTAAGCATATTTATGTTTATGAATTAGTTAATGATCAAGTTGGATTGATTAAATTGCATCTTGATTAGTTGTATATCATTACCATTGCTTAAAACTTACTAAGCTAAATTAGCTTACTGTATATGTGTTCATTTGACTATTTTTACAGATTTTGAAGTTAAAGCTCGAGCTCAGGGATCATCGTCAAGTCAATCACACTATCACCATTTTTTGGTACCTTTTTGGGAATGAACCTAAAGTCTATGGCATGTATATGCTAAACTACTTGGTATAGATACAATGATGTAAATATGAATGTGTTTAAATGCCATTCGAAAATGGCTTTGTTTTTATGCATGAGTTGGTTGCATATGTTTGGGATGTTATGAATATGATTAAGCATATTTGGTTATAATATAAACTTGATGTGTATGTGTTTGCTTCATGAGATTTTAAAAGGTATATTATTTATAAGTTGCGATTAAATGTTTATTATATGACTTATAACCTTAACTTGGAAGCTATTTTATATTATGTTACGTAGAATATTTCCAATTTTGAGTTTGGTTGAATAAGGTATATGGTATAATTGGGTTGATGAATATACTCTTGTTAAATTTTATAGGTATTTATGGGACAAGTCATGAAAGGAATAAGTCATGCTTTATGTATGTGAATATTGAATGTGTTATATTAACGAATAATTTGAAGTATGCTCACATTAAATATGCCATGGTGTGGTTTTAAATTGGAGTTCATGTTAATCATTGGTTGTTCATACGCATATATATATACATTCAATTATGAGGTTGAAAAGGAGTATCCCATTGTAGTGAAGAATTAGTTATGATATGCATGTGATTGAATAAATGTAGATAGTTGATTTGTACAAGTTGACTAAGAATAAACATACATATATTTTGCTTGCTATTCAATATGACCAAATGAATAGTGTTTTGTTATTTGAATGAAATAATTTAATTTTTTTAGAAGTTAATGATATATTTTTGAAATAACTTGTTTATTTGTGATAGCATTAATTGATTATGCATTAGTTACGAAATGTGATTCATGTGAATAAGTTGACTTGTGGTTAGATGAGTAATACCTTGTAACCCTAATCCGGCGACGGATACGGGTTAGGGGTGTTACATATGTCATGACATAGTAAATCCTATCTATTCCTAAGTTCAAACGGGACTTCTCGGACTTTGATAACAAATCGATTCTATCTCGGAGTTCATGTATACATCATCTCATGTGTATTCATCAATATCAATAGTCATATAAACATACATAATTCAATTCAAACACGTTTATTTGGTTATTGACTTACCTCGGATCCAGATATTCGTTCGAACTCGGTTATTCAACTACTTTCGCTTTCCCGCGATCTAAGTCTGTTTTCTTCGGCTCTTGATCTATACATATTCAAATGTAATCCATTTGTTCACTAATACATTCAATTTAATCCATGAACACACATTTAGGGCAATGTGCAATTTAGCCCTCACATTTGCACATTTTATCAATTTAGTCCATTTTTTCAAAACATCAAATACACAAAATCACCCTATGCCCATGCTTAGCCGAATGCTCATATATATCATAGAAGTCCAAACATTTCATTTATTTCATAATTTAGTCCCTCAAATTGCTATTTTCACAATTTAGCCCTAATTAGCTAAATTCATCGAAAATTCAAGAACAAAACATGTTCATTTAACACATATCATTCATTTAGCACCATAAATCATCATAAATCATATGAGTCAAAGTCTCATTTCAAAAACATCATCAATTCTCAAAACTAAGACATGGGTTTTGAAGCATTCGAAGCAACAATTACGAAAACATGGAAATTATCAAAAACCGAAGTTAAAACTTACCTTAATCTAGCTAAAAGAATGCCGAATGCCTTATCTTTATATTTCTTTCTCTTTTGTTTGATTTTTGGTGGAAGAACATATGAATTTCCATTATCTTTTAGTTTATTTTTATTATAAACATATTAATACACAAATGACATAATTAGCCTTTATTAATACTTACAAAAATCATGTATAAGATGGACATAAATCTCCACTACTATGAACAAGGGTATAATATCCACATAAGGACTCCACCCTTAAGAAATCATGAAAAATAGATTCCTTTTTATAAAGCTTGCTAATTTTGCATTGAATGTAATTTGATCCTTTTATCGAATTATGCACACAAACAGACACATTAACTTAAGGAACATTAGCACATGCTTAATCACTTATCAACGGCAAAGAAAATAATATTAAATTATTTTACTAACTCGAATTTATGGTCCCGAAACCACTGTTTCGACTAAGTTCTAAACCAGACTGTTACAAGGTGTTGGTATTGTTGTTGTATCGTCTCCTCAGGCTCCCATGTGGCTTCCTCAGTAACATGATTCTGCCAAAGCACTTTAACCAGTGGGATCGATTTCATCCTTAGTACCTTAACCTCACGGTCCAATATCTGCACTGACGCCTCCTCGAAAGTTAGATCTGGCATAACCTCGATATCCTTAACTAGAACTATATGTGTGGGATCAGAGCGATAATGCCTCAGCTTGGATACATGGAATACACCGTGAATCTGATCTAATTCTGGAGGCAACTCAAGTTGATAGGCGACCGGTCCCATACATTTTAGTATACGGTAAGGCCAAATGAACCTAGGGCTAAGCTTACCCTTTCGCCCAAACCTCAGTATCTTTTTCCATGGGGAGACCATAAGAAAGACATAATCCCTCATGGAGCACTCAATCTCTCGACATTTAAGATCTGCGTAAGTCTTCTGCCTATCAGACGCCTCTTTCAACCGGTCTCGAATTAGTTTTACTTTTTTTTGGTATCAGAAACTAACTCTACCCCCAAAACTCGCGCTTGCCCAGTTCAGTCCAACAGGTAAAGGTACGACACCTATGACCATACAACGCCTCGTACGGTGCCATTTGAATACTGGACTAGTAGCTGTTATTATATGCAAACTCTGCTAGCGGTAAATAGTCTTCCCAGTTGCCTCAGAAATCAATAACACAGCTTCTTAACATGTCCTACAGTATCTCAATCGCCCTCTCTGATTGACCATCTGTCTGAGGATGGAACGCAGTATCTCAGTCGCCCTTTCAGAATCGAGACGTGAATCGAAGGTCCCTGTCAGATATAATAGAAACCGGTACCCTATGTGGTCTCACAATCTCAGCCACATACAACTTTGCCAACTTCTGCAACGAGTAATCTGTATGAACTGGTATAAAATGGGTAGATTTAGTCAGTCAGTCTACAATAACCCATACCGAATCCTTTTTAGTAGGCGTTAAGGGCAACCCATTCACAAAATCCATGGTTACTCTTTCCCACTTCCAAAGTGGAATTTTAACTGGCTACAGTAACCCTTTCCCACTTCCAAAGTGGAATTTTAACTGGCTACAGTAACCCTAAAGGCAGTTGATACTCAACTTTGACTTTCTGGCATGTTAAGCACTAACTCACAAGATCAATAACTTTGTGTTTTAGCCCTAGCCACCAGTACAACTCACGAAGATCTCGGTATAACTTGTTTCTGCTAGGATGCATAGCGTATGGACTACTATGTGGCTCTCGCAGTATAGACTGCCTTAACTCAAAATCCTTTGGTACACAGACTCTTCCACGAAAACACAGTACTCCCTAACCATTCAACCCAAAATCTGTAGTCTCTCTATTCTCAACTTTACGGAAACGAGAAACTAGTGACTCATCCACCAACTGTTTCCTCTTAATTTTTTCTGTGCACGACGGTCTCACTTGAAGATCAGCTAGCAAGCTACCATCATCATACAAGCTGAGACGAGCAAACATTGCTCTCAAATTAGGTACAACCCTTCGACTCAGTGCGTTAACTACCACGTTAGCCTTACTAAGGTGATACTCAATCGACCAGTCGTAATCCTTAAGCAGCTCTACCCATCTTCACTACCTAAGATTTAGCTCTTTCTGAGTAAGGAGGTACTTAAGGCTCTTGTGATACATGAAGATGATATATTTTTTTACCGTATAAATAGTGCCTTTAAATTTTTAGGGCGAACATCACTGCGGCTGACTCCAAGTCATGAGTTGGGTAATTCGCCTCGGGAGGCTTAAGTTGAAGAGACGCATACGCAACCACCTTACCCTCCTACATTAGTACACAACCCAATCCAATATGTGATGCATCACTGTAGACAGTAAATTCCTTCCCAGACTCTAGTTGTATCAAGTCAGGGGCTTTAGTCAGAACCTTTTTTAGTTTCTCAAAACTTTCTTGCTTCTTATCAGTCTAATTGAACGGTACCCCTTTACGTAACAACTTAATCAGAGGTGCAGCAATTAAGAACAACCCCTTAAAAAAACGTCTGTAATACCCTGCCAAACCCAAAAAGCTTCAAATTTTTGATACGGTCTTAGGTGGTTTCCAATCCAGTACGGCTTCAATTTTTTGAGGATCCACCCTGATCCCCTCGGCAGACACCACGTGACCAAGAAATGTCACTTCTCTCAGCCAGAACTCACACCTGCTGAACTTAGCGTACAGTTGCTTCTCTCTTAAAATCTACAGAACAATTCAGAGATGTGCATTATGATCATCCTCGGTTCTCGAGTACACCAAGATATCATCTATAAATACCACCACGAATCGATCCAGGTAAGGCTAGAATACTCAGTTCATCAGGTTCATGAAAGCACCTAGTGCATTCGTCAGCCAAAACGGTATCACTAGGAACTCGTAACGACCATACCGAGTCTTAAACGTAGTCTTATACACATCAGCCTCCTTAACTCTAAGCTGATGGTACCCAGAGCGAATATCTATCTTGGAGAAAATAAAAGTTCTTGTAGCTGATCAAAAAGATCGTCTATTCTTGGCAGGGGATACTTATTCTTGATAGTCAGTTTGTTTAACTGTCGATATCGATGCAAATACGCATGGATCCATCCTTTTTCTTTACAAACAACACTGGTGCTCCACATGGAGACACATTCGGTCAAATGAATCCTCAGGCTAGAAGCTCTTGAATTTGAGCCTTTAACTCCATCAGCTCCTTTGGTGCCATCCTGTATGGGGCGATGGACACCGGAGCTATTCTAGGTAAGAGCTCAATACCAAATTCAACTTCACGGTTCGGAGGCAACCTAGGGAGCTTATCAGGAAATGCATCTGGAAAATCCTTAACAGTTCTAATATATCCGACAGAAGGGCCTTCGGGATCAAAAATACTAACATAGGCTAAAAATGCCTCGCAACCCTTTCAAATCAGTTTCTTGGCCCTTAATGCTGATTTCACGTTAGGCAGATAATTCCTTTGCTCCCTAATCACAGCCACCTCCCTATCCTCAGTAGTCTTCAGCACCATACGCTTAACAGCATTGTCTAAACTAGCTCGATGTTTCACCAGCCAATCCATACCCAAAATAAGGTCAAATTCACCAAACGGCAGTTCCATCAACTTCGCTGGAAAAATTACTCCTTAAACCTCTAGGGGTACATCTCTGAATAATTTATTTACCCTAACTGAATGACCCAGTGGACTTATCACAGTCATTTCACTAACAGTATTTTCAAACTGAATACCCAAAGTTCCCAACATAGTGCATGCAACGTACAAATGTGTAGACCCAATATTAATTAAAGTAGTGTAGGGTACATTGTAAATTAAGAACGTACTAGTTATGACGTTAGGGGCGTCACCATCCTCTTGGCAACAAGCAGCGTATACCAGAGCTGGCAGACTTGCTACAGTGTTACCAGCACCTCTTCTTAGGGCTCCACGACTCCACCCCATACCGTTTCCACCTCTGGCCTGGCCACGGCCTTTTGGTGGCTACTGACCACATCTTACTGGCTGAACATGACCCGGTCCTGTAGCTTGTATTTAAACCGGCCTCTGAGGACAATCCTTAACCCGATGATCTATGGACCCACATCTAAAGCATGCCCCAGTCCTCTTTCAGCACTCACCCTGGTGAGATCTCCCACAATTGGTGCAAGGCTATGGTCTATTAATAGCAATAGGGACTCCAGCCAGAATCAGCCCATCAAACCTGGCCTTCTTAATAGGCCTCCTAGAAGAACTTGAGGGCTCAAAATCCCTCTTATTTCTGCCCTTATCTTTCTCACGGTTCTGGTGCTCCGAGCACTTCACCTCTTCAGCAATCTTTGCCTTTTCAACAAGAGCAACAAAATCTCGCTCCCTCTGTGAAGCTATCAATACCCTTAACTCCTCCTGAAGGCCATCCTCAAATCGCACACAGCGTTCATACTCAGTTGCTACAATCCCTTGAGCATACTGACTCAACCGCAAAAATTTTGCCTCATATTCTTCCACTATCTTACTCCACTAGGTCAGGCTCAAAAATTCCTTTCGTCCGGCGTCCAGCTAACTTGGGCCCACTTACTTTTATTGAAATGCCTCCTTAAAAAAATCCTATGTCACACGATCAGCCTGTGTACTCTCTCTCACGGTGAGCCACCATTGGTAAGCCTCGTCTCGCAGTAAGGGCACTACCCCTTTTAATTTTTGCTCTATAGTACAGTCAAGGTAGTCCATTATTTGTTCAGTTGCCTCTAACCAATACTCCGCCACCTTTGGGGCTACTCCCGAAATGCCCCTAAAAATTTCTTCCCCATTAGATCGGAGTCGCTCTAAAATTGACCCTCGGCCCACTGTTCCAGTACTAGCTCTAGCAACCCTCTCTAGGACGCGGAGCATTGCTTGGGATAGAGCATCATCTCTAGCTGCTTGATGATGAGACCCCGTCTCAGTTACTGGTGATGCTAGTGCCTCCCTAGCAGGCATATGGCTCGATGTCGACGATCAGACCTGAGCACTTCCTCGACCTCTACTATGGCCCCGTGTACCCCTTTCGTGAGTACGTCTTATGCTCATTTCGATATGCGCTTTATCTGATTAAAAAGTTTTATGTATTAGCTTATTATTTCAGTAATTATTAACAGATATATTATGAAAAATAATCATTAGAGGTTTGTTTTCGCAGTTCGAGGTCTCACTATAGTTTACAGTCTCCTACGGTTTTAGTTTCCTCTTTCTAGAGCTTTAGAGTATATCGGTAATCAAAATTAGAGAACTTACAGATTTGGCATCGGAGACTCGGTGTGCCACACTTGTACATCTTTCAAAAACATTTCAAATCTTTAAAATCTACTTTCAGAAAAACTTTTCAAACCCATTCCACAACCGAGTTTTGCAACTGGGCACTGATACCACTAAATGTAACACCCTAAACCTGACCTAGATGTTACGATCGAATCTGATGTGTCACATCGAAGTGTCTTTCAAAATCAAAGCATGTTGATAGAAAATCTTTTTTAAGTGAAGAACCCATTTAGTTTTTATTGCTTGGAAAACATTTGGTATATAATTAAGTTGGAAAAACCACTTATTAAAGCAATTCTCATATTGGTTTTTGTTGGTTTCTTAGTTGACTGAAAACCCGCAGAAGATACTCTAATTAATGTCATTTTGAAGCTTTGAAAATGTGTGTTTGTCTTTTAAAACAATTATTATTTTTGAAAACTTAGTTGTATCAGTTTGGTAGTTTCAAAATAAGAAATTAAAACCAAATTAAAGAAATTAAAATCACCAGAGGCCTTATTACATAAATATCAACCCAATGTAAAATAATTAAATGATTACGTTTAACCAAACATCTTCGATCGCGTGGCCACCTCTGAGTCCCTTGTAACTCCAAATCATCTAAGGTTGGGGATTACCTGCACAGTTAAAAGAAAAGGGTGAGTTATGAGAACTCAGTGTGTAATCCCCTATCATGCAGTAACAGTCTGGGCCTAAGCCCTATTCAGTAACAGTATAGTGTTGGCTTTAGCCTAATACAGTAACAGTGTGGGCCTAAGCCCGATACAATATCAGTATGGTGCAAGTATGCAATCCCACCCCAAACCAGCCAGCACACCACCCATACCAACAAACACACCATGTGGGGACAAAGTCGACTCACCCAGCCCTCACACCAATATTGTAGCATAGCTGCCAGTAATAATAACGCAGTAGAGCTGCCAGTACAGTATTTGTGGCAAAGCCACTAGTAACAGTAATTGTGCAGAGCCACTAGTATTAGTATGTGTGGCAGAGCCACTAGTAACAGTACTTCATCCATAACATAATCCCAACCCCATGCAGTATGCCAAGACATCAATATTTCGTGTATACAACATGTCCTACTTAGTACAGTCATACAGTACATATTTTCATCTGTCAATCTATCTCTAGGGGTAAAATGGTCATTTTCATGTATTAGGGGTAAAAATGTAATTTTTCCCTTTAAGGGTATTTCAGTCATTTTACTCCCTAGGGGTCTCAGTACAGTTAACGACCTTTTCAAAGGCTTATAGTCGCCTCGATCGACATCGATAATCCAGTCGGTCGAAATAGCGTAAATGGGCTCAAAGCCCAATATTCAGCCCAAATGGGCCTACATGCTCGTGTGGCCCATTTGGCCCAAATTCAATCATGGCTATGTGATCTATATAGCCCAATCTAGTTTCTGCCACTTTTCGTAAATTTTATCCGTATGAGGCCCACGAGCCCATTGGCCCACACGGCCCATTTCGGTCCAATGAGGCCCAATATGGCCCAAGTGCACGAGAACACTCGTAGTGGCATCTTTAGTCTACCGCCATCAGTTGTGGGGCCTAGTTTTCCCACACGAGCGATCACACGCTTGTGAGGCCCTATATGTTAAAGTTTCAGCTTTTCGACTTTTACCGATTCTTAGCGGAGATAGTGTGATTACACACACTCTTTTGGCTTTATGACAATAATGATTTACGGTGTGCAGTTACACACTTGTCTGCGAATTCGAGTGAACAGTTCACCATGCCAAGTTTTACATTCATTCAAGGTATACCGTCAGTTTTCCAATCATTAGCGTTCACAATACTTAAACCCAAATCATCACTCACTACTCACCTTGAATGAGAAAGAATAACTTAATGCCCTTAGATCGCCAATTAAGAATCGATCTCACGACCTCACCGATTATCTTCTCAATCAATGAAACATAAAAGACTGGGTTGTTTACAAGAATAAGACTTATGACCCCAATATTAAAAACGTAGCACAATCGGACACCAAGCCAACATACCCCCTCAAACATTCAATTGAGAGACGAAAGAAGAATCTTGAATGCCTCTGCACTCCTGAGGAACCCCTTAAATCGTAATGAGTGAAGTACGTGAATAATGAAAAAATAATCGATCAGTAAGGTTATTCGGTTTTGAAAAAAGAATAGAAGAACACAGGTGCGTTCAGTTTTAAAAGAAAAGTAGAAAGTAGCCTTTGATCACTTACTGATTGTTAAAGCCGTTACAGAATTGAAACAGAGAGGGGAGAGCTTTCGATCACAAACCGAAGAAGAAAAAGAATCCCATGACTAGGGTGATAGGTTCGGCCAAAAGGATCAATGGTCGAGAAGGGATGATTAGGCAGTTGGCTGAGACTTGAGAAGAGTAGAGAAGAGAGGGAGGGTTCGACAGATGTTGGAGCAAAAGGGGAAGAAGGGAATGGTCAATTGCAAAGAAAAGAAAAATGCACGAGTGGTAAGTTGAAGTTTCGGCACTAGAGAGAAAAAGGAAGAAAGTCCCAAAAATGGTGACAAAAAACTAACCAAAATGGGGAAAACTCCTCAGCAAGGAAATTCGACACACCCAAAAAGTGCCCAAAACCGAACAAAAGCAGAGAAAAGCACTTAGAATCCCTCTAGCCAAAATTTGCATGCTCAAGACTCCTTGTTCGGCTACAACACACCAACTTTTGAACTTCCTTGATTCTTTCCACAATACTCTCCCTTAATCCTCTCCACGATGTGCTCCTACAATCTCTCTATGACCAATTCAAACACCTCATTAGTAGTGTTTTAGTCCAACTCTTTTACCTTCCTAGCTCAAGCAGCAAAATAAACACTCCATTGCTTATCCCAGGATTTGAACTTCAAACCTCATAGATACACAACACGTCACTTGCCATTAGACAACAAGCTCTTCTTGTGTCATTAACCAAACATTATCATTAATAAAGCCTATATGCCAGTGTCCAGGCTCATTTAAGAGAAAAATTTAAAATTTTGTAAAAGCAAAGACTTGAACCTAGGCTTCTCAAATATCCCCATACACACAAAAATCACTTAGCCATTAAAGTAAACAAGTAATTTTTTTAAGAACATAAAAATTTAAAGACCCTATATTTTTGGGGCGTTACAGCTTTCAATTTTGCTAGAATCGAACCATTGTCAGATAATGTCAACTGTGTATTCATTGCTCTCAGGGCAAACAATGACTTTCTACTCAAAGCATCAATGACCACATTTGCTTTCCCCGGGTGATAATCAATTACTAACTCATAGTCTTTTAGTAATTCAAGCCATCTTCATTATCGTAAATTTAAATCTTTTTGAGTCATTAAGTACTTCAAACTCTTGTGATCAGTAAAGATGTGACATTTTTCACCGTATAAATGATGTCGCCAACTTTTTAATGCGAAAACTATAGCGACCAACTCTAAATCATGCTTCGATAATCCTTTTCGTACGGTTTCAACTGTCTAGAGGCATAAGCTATTTCTTTTCCCTCTTGCATCAATACTCAACCCAAGCTGTTCAATGACGCGTCGTTGTAAATCGCAAATGCTTTAACCGACTCAAGTTGAACCAACACTAGTGCCTCAGTTAACAATGCTTTCAATTGATTGAAGCTTTGTTGACATTTTTCGGACCATTCAAACTTTACATCTTTCTGTAACAGTCTGGACGTCGGTGTAACAATCGACAAGAATCCTTTAATGAAGTGTCGATAATAACCAGCCAATCCTAGAAAGCTTTTAACCTTGGATACATTTCTAGGTGGTTTCTAGTCAATAACTGCAGATATTTTGCTCGGATTAACTCTTATACCTTCCGCAGAAATAATATGCCCCAAAAATCCAACTTCTCGGAGCCAGAACTCACATTTGCTGAATTTAGCATATAATTGTTTATCTTTTAAGGTCTGCAACAAAATTTTCAAATGCTCGGCATGCTCAGACTCATCTCGCGAATAAACTAGAATATCATCAATAAACACAACAGCAAATCTGTCTAAATATGGTCTAAAGATCCGATTCATCAAATCCATAAAAATGACAAGAGCATTAGTTATTCCAAATGGCATAATAAGGAATTCATAGTGTGTATACCTCCTTCTGAGCGTAGTTTTCAGAAAATCTAAATCTTTAACTCTCAAATGAAAATAACCAGATCTCAAATCAATCTTTGAAAACACTGTTGCACCTTTCAACTGATCAAACAAATCGTCTATTCTCGACAACAGATACTTATTCTTTATTATAACCTTGTTGAGCTGACGATAACCAATACACATTCTTATTGACCCATCTTTCTTCTTTACGAACAATATTGGAGCACCCTAGGGCAAAAAAATCGATCGTGCAAAACCTCTATCTGTTAACTTTTTCAACTGAGCTTTCAACTCTTTTAACTCTGTCAGAGCTATTCTGTACGGAGCTATATATATTGGTGAAGTTCCCGGTACTAACTCAATGGAAAATTCAACCTCTCTGATAGGTGGCAACCCCGATAATTCTTCAAGAAATACATTTAGATACTCACAGACAACTTGCACTGATTTAATCTTCTTTTTAGACACCTTTGTATCTAAAATATATGCTAGATATGCGTCACAACCTTTTCTCACATATCTCTAAGCCGACATCGATGAAATCACTACAGGAAATTCATTCAATTCATTTGATTCAATCAGAAGAATTTCATTATTCTGACATTTCAATTGTATAATCTTGCGTCTACAGTTCACAACAACATCATGTAGAGTCAACTAATCCATTACCAAAATTACATCGAACTAATCAAATGGTAAAAGCATCAAGTCAATTGAAAAATAGTAACGCCGAGTCATTAAAGGACAGTTCTTGTAAACTTTATCAACTAGAACATACTTGCCTAAGGGGTTTAATTCTTTAATCACAAACTAAGTAGACTTAACAAGCAAACTCTTATTAGACACAAAATTCATACATATATACGAATGAGTCGATCCAAGATCAATCAATGCAATAACATTAGTGTCGTAAAGAGAAAATGTACAAGTAATAACATCTGGTGATGACGCATCTTCACGAGCATGAATAGTGTAAGCTCTAGGAGGTACTCTGGCCTCAGATCTCACTATAGAATCTCCCGTTGTACCACAATTACCACTTGCATTTCCTGTATTTCTTGGCAGCCTCCCTCGAGTAGCTATATTACTCGATCTTGTATTCTGAAATTTATCTTTTTCATTTAACTCAGGATAATCTCGGATAAAATGATCTTGTGAACCACAACTGTAACAAGCTTTATTATTATTTTTCACCCAACAATCTCCAAAATGTCATCTTCCATACTGTTGACACTCGGGTTTGTTGTCTTTCATGTTGCCAACACTCGATATTGATGTGGCTTAAGCTTTAGGATTGGTGTATTGCTTCCCACGATCTCTATTGGAATATCCTATTGAAGTTGTTGATCAATTAAAATAATATCTGGATTTTTTCGACGAGGAATGATAAGGTTTACTCATCGATCTCTTCCTCGAATCTCTTGCCTCTGAATCAGCCTTTCTCTTTTCTTTGCTAAGTTCCTCGGCTTTGCAAGCTCTGTCGACCAAAAAAACAAATTCTTTCAGTTCCAAAATTCCAACTAGAAGTTTAATGTCCTCGTTCAACCCGTCAACAAACTGCTTGCACATAATCTCTTCGGTAGAAACACACTCCCTAGCATATTTACTTAACCGCACATGTTCTCTCTCATACTCGATTACGGTCATATGTGCCTATTTCAGTTCTAAAAAATCTTTATGCTTTTGATCAAGAAATCGTTTCCTGATTGTAACACCCCTAACTCGACACCGTTGCCAGAATAGGGTTAAGAGGCATTACCGAACAATCGAATCATTTCACATACCAATTATGAAACAAAGTCAATCATCATCATCATAACACATCAATAAATAATCAAATAGTCCCTTATTGAGGCCTACAAGACCTCAAACACATGCTAGAGAGGGGTCGGGACAAAATCGAACACTTATGATAATTTTAGAAATTTCAAACATTCAACATGTCTGTTGAGACCACACGCCCGTGCCACCAAGCCGTGTGCCTCATACAGTTACCAGACACCCCCATGTGTTCAGGCCGTGGCAAAATAGAGCAAGCATTCTAACTTCTCCATACGGCCACCAAGCACGCCCGTGTGCCATGGCCGTGTGCTCTTAAGCTAACTACTGACTTATGCCCACGGCTAATTGATACGCCTGTGTATTATTAGGCTAGATCCAGTCATTCTCCCACGGCCATTAGGCACGCCCGTGTGCCATAACCGTGTTGGAAAGATAGGACATATGCAAGGCCAATTTGCCACCTACACAAGGGTCAAAACTACAAGCACATTCCACACACAATTTGGCAACCAATTTCATATCAAGTGATCGACATATCATTCCATACTATCTCATTTCTATTCAAGTCAACTTATAAACTAAAATTCATCACTTGAACACATTCAATACCAAACATGATTCCTCCTCAAATTCATTAGATCATACTAGCAACAATCTATCACCAAGATTACCATTTATAAGACATATCCATTGCCATCAAAACATACCAAAACTCACTTCACAGACCAAATCCACACAAGCATATTTCAAACATTTATCTAGCCACCTCACATGGCTATTTACACATTTCATACATAATTTACATATCTAGCCTTTACATACCATATTTCAACTATGTACATATTTCCAAAAGTACCAAAATACATTCCCGATAGTGTGATTGAGATGTTGACGATTCCTGAATCTGAGCTAGCTTTACTGACACTGTAAAACAGAGAAACAAACACACAGTAAGATTTCAAAGCTTAGTAAGTTCAAAATACAAAACAATTATCTCATCAAATCAAACCAATGAACATATTAAACCATCACATATATAATTTACATTTGATACACAAATTCAAAGTTATCAAATATTCACAAAGCATTCCATTCATCTACTTTCAAACTCATCAACCACATAGGTATCATACTGTAACACCCCAAACCCTGCCCATGCGTCATGACCGGATCTGGTATGCTACGGGTTGAATCTTAAAAACTTTACTCTGGGGGTTTTAGAAAAACTTAGTTTATTATAGCCGAACAGTTAATTAAATGTGAAATTTTAGAAATAGCTTTAATATTTGCGTTGATTGGGTTTGAAAAGCCCATTTTCAATTTCATTTTATTTTTGGGACTTTGTAGGAAAACATAAGTTTGTAAAAACCAACATAACACACACACAAAAAAAAAAAAATCGAAACCTAAATTATGGAGGCCTTATTACAAAAATATTCCTAAAAATTAAAACTTAAATGGAAACGAAAACCAAAAATAGTCTATGTAGATAATAGTCTTAATGGCCTCGGCTCCCATGTCCACGAACTACTGCTCATCTAAAAAGTGGGAAAAATTAAAGGGGTGAGTCACAAAGACTCAGTGTGTAAATCTCGAAATCACATAAAAGCATTGGGCCCACAAACACATTATGGGCCTTGGCCCATACACAATGGTAACAAAATGTTTCATGCAACATGGCCTATCCCAAATCTGAGAGTCTATCCTCTACACACCCCCGTAACAACCATCACACCCTGGGGACTTCTACAATCAACCCTCCATCCGCTACACACCATATCGATCACTATGTGACCTATGTGGCAAAGCCACCGATTGCTTATGCAAACCTCAGAAAATACATTATAGTATTTCAACAGCTATGCTGCCTGTCATAAAGACCGATCACTATGTGACCTATGTGGCAAAGCCACCGATCGCCTTACGACTTGCTCCTCTTTCATAAATCAATCAATCCCATCCCATGCATACATTCATGCAAGAATCAAAACATTAAGCCATTTAAACAGACCTTAGACTTTTACATACATCGATACACATAGAGATGTTTCTATGATTACGTACCTGGCATCCCTTGCCTACCCTTTTTGGGTATTTCGACTGTTCATACAGCCTCTCTTTCCGGCTTTTAGCCCATATCATACACATATATATTACAACAATACTTATGTGTTAAGGATCTACACACCTGATTACGGTTATGATGACAACCTCAATGTTGACCCTATCAGAAGCTAATACGACTACTATCTGCCTAAGATGCTATTCAAAAGCCAGTCCACAACACGGCGGCCAATCTCGAATAATGGACACTACTCGTTTCTTAAACTTAGGGATTGAGTTTACGGTCCTAATCCTCTCTTTTGCCCGATCTATATTTGATTCAATCAAAAAGTCCTTGTCAAAACTACAATAACGAAGTAGGGTTTGTTAAACCTTATTATATGATTTAAGATCTCAAATATGATAGCGAATCCAATAGGAATCTAAGAAAACCCCTTACCTTGAAATCCCAAAATATATAGGATACTTAGAGATTAACAGTTTTTGGCTTTTTAGATCTGCATGATTCAATCTACTCCGATTTCTCGAAGTGCCGCCCAAAAGAACATGAGATTAGTGGTAAAGTCAACTAAAGATGGCCTATCAACCAACTAGCTATTCGGCTATGGTCTCAAAAAACAAATCAAAAGAGAAGGGAAAAAGAACAGAAGAAATCGACACTTACCTTAACACAGGGAATTCAACAACTCCTAGGAATTTTGGCTTTTGGGAAGATCAGAAAGAAAGGATGATCTCAAGAGATCTATGAAGATTCGGCTTTGATGAAGAAATCAACAGAAGAGAATAAGAGGTATTCGGCTATGGAGATGAGAAAAAAGTTCGAGTTTCGGCTTTTGAATGAAAGTGAAGATGAGAGAATAGGCTTAGAGATTTCGGCTTTGTAGAGAAATCGGCACAAAAGGGAAAGAATGGAAAAAAGAGAGTGAAGTGAGAGGTTTCGGCTTTTGAAGAAATAAAAAGAAAGAAATTGCAGAGACTGACTGAGAATTTTGGCACAAAGAATGAGGAAAATAATAGGGTTCAAATGCCAGAATTAAGTGATACCACCCCTATTTTTATAAAATTTTCGGCATACTTATCAAAACCCGAAAGTCCCTTTCCTGATATCTAACAATTAATCAAATAATAGGGGAAATTTCGGCACCCCTTTGCCATAAGAAACCGATTTGTTTCCCCCTCTAGGAGATGGAATTTCGGCCAACACTGCACTCAGTAGACAACTCCTATCTTCTCTTCTTTATCTTAATCTATTCATATCTTTAGAAGAGGCCTAAATAACACTACCTCTCCCTACTATTATCAGCACAATATCCAAATTATCCAAATAGATAAATCTTCATATTTTAAAGCTTCCTGCCGCCCCCACTCTCCTCTCAATTGACGCCAAAAGTAATTAAAAATAAGAAGGTGATGCGACTTGAACCTTGGATCCCCCTTACTGCTTTTCACGCCACTGTCCACTGGGCCACAAGCTCCTCTTGTGTTTTAATTCGTAGATAATATCTTTTAAGCCTGGACCTATCTAGCTTTCCACTAAAGTGCCCCCAACGCAAATTTTATTAAGGCCTCAGCCCAAACCTGAGCCCAATCTAAACCCCTTAAACACTCTAATTATCATATTGAACGTAACACACATCAAATGCAAAGGCCCATTAATTCAGGAGGTTGCAGTTCTACCCCCTTAAAGAAATTTTGTCCTTGAAATTACCTGATCCGAATAGATGCGGGTACTGTTGTCGCATCACTTCCTCCGGTTCCCACGTAGCCTCCTCAGAGCCGTGATTCCACCATAGAACTTTAGCCAACGAAACTTTCTTCCTTCATAATACTTTGACATCACGATCCAAGATTTCCACCAGTTCCCCTTCAAAAGATAGGTTAGGTCTTACTTCGATTTCCTCTACTGACACCACATGGGACGGATCCAAACAATATCGTCTCAGCATAGAGACATGAAACACATCGTGAATCTGTCTTAGCTCAGAAGGTAGCTTTAGCTGATACGCTACTAGTCCAACTCGTTTCAACACCTGATAAAGTCTGATAAATCTGGGACTTAACTTAACCTTCCGTCCAAACCTTAACACTTTCTTCCATGGCAACACTTTCAAGAACACCTTGTCACCCACTTCAAACTCTATGTCCTTGCACTTCAAATCAGCATAAGACTTCTGTCTATTCGACGCTTCCTTTAGTCGAGCCCGAATTAATTCAACCTTCTCCTCCGTCTCGATAACCAACTCTGGACCCAAAATCTGACGTTCCCCTAATCTCGTCCAATAAGTAGGAGTACGACACTTCCCCCCGTACAATGCTTCATAGGGTGCCATCTAAATAGTAGACTGGTAACTGTTGTTGTACGTAAACTCTGCCAATGGTAAAAAACTCTTCCCAACTACCCTTGAAATCAATGGCACAACCTCTTAACATGTCCTCCAAGATCTGAATCACCCGCCGATCGCCCATCGGATTCAAGATGAAATGTCAGATCGAAATCCAACTGCACCCAACGCTTGATGCAATGCCTTCCAAAACCTTGACGTAAACCTAGGATATCGGTCCGAGATAATCGACACAGGTACTCCATGCAACCTTAGAATCTCCGCTATATACAGCTTAGCCAATTTTTGTAAAGAATAATTGACCCGAACTAGTACAAAATGAGCGGACTTCATCAACAGATCAACGATCACCCAAACTGAATCTTTCCTAGCAGGCGTGAGAGGTAGCCCAATAACAAAGTCCATTGTGATCCTTTCCCACTTCCATTGGGGAATCTTTACCAGCTACAATAACCCTGATGGTAACTGATGCTCTGCCTTTACCTGGTGAGAGGTTAAACACTTCCCCACTAACTCAGTCACCTCTCGTTTTAAGCCTGGCCACCAAAACTGTTCCCGTAAATCTCGATACATCTTACTCCCTCTAGGGTGCATAGCGTATGGACTACCATGCGCTTCCTGCAAAATCCTATGCCTCAATTCATGATCTTTCGGCATACACACTCTCCCTTGGAACCACAATAGCCCTTCTTCATTCACACTAAATTCTGTTGATCCATCACTTGGTCCTACGCGAAACTTCTCCTTTAGCAACTCATGGTCTGCTGCTTCTCCTTAACCTGACTGACCAAGAGGGTTTCACTTGAAGTTTCACCAATAAACTCCCATCATCGTATAGACTAAGGTGAGCAAACATTGCTCTTAAGTCAGTGATCACCTTACGACTTAAGGCATCTGCCACCACATTAGCCTTACCCGGATGATACTCGATCGAGCAATCATAATCCTTTAACAATTCGATCCAACTCTTCTACATAAGATTCAACTCCTTCTGAGTCAAAAGGTACTTTAAACTCTTATGATCCGTGTAAATGATAGATTTCTCCCCGTACAAATAATGCCTCAAAATTTTCAAGGCAAACACCACCGCCGCCAATTCCAAATCATGGGTGGGATAGTTTGCTTTGTGCGGCCTTAACTGCCAAGATGCGTACCAAACAACCTTTCCATCCTACATCAACACACATCTAATCCCGTGTGTGAAGCATCACAGTAAATTACGAACTCCTTCACAGCCTCTGACTGAATCAATATCGGAGCCTTCGTCAAAATCCTTTTTAACTTCTTGAAACTATCTTGCTGCTTATCAGACCATAGAAACGAAACTCCTTTCCGCAACAGCTTAGTCAACGGTGCTGCAATTAGAGAAAATCCTTCAACAAATCTTCTGTAGTACCCGACCAAACAAAGAAAACTCTAAATTTTTGCCACAGATCTAGGGGGCTTCCAATCCAACAACGCTTCTATTTTTCGAGGGTCCACCCTAATCCCCTCTGCTAACACAACATGACCTAGGAAAGTAAATTCCTTAAACCAGAATTCGCACTTGCTGAATTTGGCATAAAACTGCTTCTCCCTCAGAATCTGCAGAACCACTAGCAGATGTGAATCATGCTCCTCCTCTGACCTTAAGTAAACCAAGATGTCATCAATAAAAACCACGACAAACCGACCCAAGTAGGGTTTTGGAAAAACTTAGTTTATTATAGTCGAACAGTCAATTAAATGTGAAATTTTGGAAATAACTTTAATATTTGCGTTAATTTGGTTTGAAATGCCCATTTTCCATTTCATTTTATTTTTGGGACTTTGTAGGAAAACATAAGTTTGTAAAAACCAACATAACAAAACAAAAAAAATAAAAATAAATCAAAACCTAAATTATGGAGGCCTTATTACAAGAATATTCCCAAAAAATTAAAACTTAAATGGAAACAAACACCAAAAATAGTCTATGTAGATAATAGTCTTAATGGCCCTCGAGTCAGCCTCGGCTCCCATGTCCACGAACTATTGCTCATCTAAAAAGTGGGAAAAATTAAAGAGGTGAGTCACAAAGAATCAGTGTGTAAATCTTGAAATCACATTATGGGCCTTGGCCCATTCACAATGGTAACAAAATGTTTCATGCAACATGGCCCATCCCAAACCTAAGAGTCCATCATCTACACACCCTCGTACCAACCATCACACCGTGGGGATTTCTACAATCAACCCTCCATCCGCTACACACCATATCGATCACTATGTGGCCTATGTGGCAAATCCACTGATCGCTTATGCAAACCTCAGAAAATACATTATAGTATTTCGACAGCTATGCTGCCTGTCATAAAGATCGATCACTATGTGACCTATGTGGCAAAGCCACCGATCGCCTCGCGACCTGCTCCCTTTCTATAAATCAATCAATCCCATCCCATGCATACATTCATGCAAGAATCAAAACATTAAGCCATTTAAATAGATCTCAGACTTATACATACATCGATACACATAGAGAAGTTTCTATGATTACGTATCTGGCATCTCTTGCCTACCCTTTTTGGGTATTTCGACTGTTCATGCAGCCTCTCTATCTGGCTTTTAGCCCATATCATACACATATATATTACAACAATACTTATGTGTTAAGAATGTACACACCTGATTACGGTTATGACGACACCCTCAATGTCGACACTATCAGAAGCTGATACGACTGCTATCTGCCTAAGATGCTATTTAAAAGCTGGTCTACAACCCGGTAGCCAATCTCGAATAGCGAACACTGCTCGTTTCTTAAACTTAGGGATTGGGTTTACGGTCCCAATCCTCTCCTTTGCCTGATCCATATTTGATTCCATCAAAAGTCCTTGTCAGAACTACTATAACAAAGTAGGGTTTGTTAAACCTTATTATATGATTTAAGATCTCAAATATGATAGCGAATCTAATAGGAATCTAAGAAAACCCTTACCATGAAATCCTAAAATAGATAGGATACTTAGAATTAATAGTTTCCAGCTTTTGAGATCTGGATGATTCAATCACTCCGATTTCTCGAAGTGCCGCCCAAAAGAACATGAGATTAGTGGTAAAGTCAACTAAAGATGGCCTATCAACCAACTAGCCATTCGGCTATGGTCTCAAAAAAAATCGAAAGAGAAGGGAAAAAGAACAGAAGAAATCGACACTCACCTTAACACAGGGAATTCGACAACTCTTAGGATTTTCAGCTTTTGGGAAGATCAAAAAGAAAGGATGATCTCAAGAGATCTATGAAGATTCGGCTTTGATGAAGAAATCAACAGAAGAGAATAAGAGGTATTCGGCTATGGAGATGAGAAGAAAGTTTAGAGTTTCTGCTTTTGAATGAAAGTGAATATGAGAGAATAGGCTTAGAGATTTCGACTTTATGGAGAAATCGGCACAAAAGGGAAAGAATGGAAAAAAAAAGGGTAAAGTGAGAGGTTTTGGCTTTTGAAGAAATCAAAAGAAAGAAATTGCAGAGACTGATTGAGAATTTCAGCACAGAGAATGGGGAAAAAAATAGGGTTTAAATGCCAGAATTGAAGTGATACCACCCCTATTTATATAGAATTTTTGGCATACTTATCAAAACCCGAAAGTGCCCTTCCTGATATCTAGCAATTAATCAAATAATAGGGGAAATTTCGGCACCCCTTTGCCATAAGAACTAATTTCTTTCCCCCTCTAAGAGATGGAATTTCGGCCAACAATGCCCTCAGCAGATAACTCCTATCTTTTCTTCTTTACCTTAATCTATTCATATCTTTAGAAGAGGCCTAAATAACACCACTTCTCCCTACTATTATCAGCATAATATCCACATTATCCAAACAGATAAATCTTCATATTTTAAAGCATCCTAGCCGCCCCCACTCTCCTCTCCTTTGACATCAAAAGTAATTAAAAATAAGTAGGTAATGCGACTCGAACCTTGGATCCCCCTTACTGCTTTTCACGCCACTGTCCACTGGGCCACAAGCTCCTCTTATGTTTTAATTTGCAGATAATATCTTTTATGCCCGAACCTATCTAGCTTTCCACTAAAGTGCCCAAAACGCAAATTTTATTAAGGCCTCAGCCCAAACATGAGCCCAATCTAAACCCCTTAAACACTCTAATTATCATATTGAACGTAACACACATCAAATGCAAAGGCCCATTAATTCAGGATGTTACAGTTCTACCCCCTTTAAGAAATTTCATCCTCGAAATTACCTGATCTGAATAGATGCAGGTATTGTTGTTGCATCTCTTCCTCCGGTCCCTACGTAGCCTCCTCAGAGCCGTGATTCCGCTATAAAACCTTAACCAACAGAACTTTCTTCCTTCGTAATGCTTTGACATCACAATCCAAGTTTTCCACCGGTTCCTCTTCAAAAGATAGGTCAGGTCTTACTTTGATTTCCTCTGCTGACACCACATGGGACAGATCCGAACGATATCATCTTAGCATAGACACATGAAACACATCGTGAATCTGGCTTAGCTAAGAAGGTAGCTCTAGCTGATACGCTACTGGTCCAACTCGTTTCAACACCTGATAAGGTCTGATGAATCTAGGACTTAACTTACCCTTTCGTCCAAACCTTAACACTTTCTTCCATGGCAACACTTTCAAGAACACCTTGTCACCCACTGCAAACTCTATGTCCTTGTGCTTCAATTCAGCATAAGACTTCTGTCTGTCTGACGTTTCCTTTAGTCGAGGTCAATTAATTCAACCTTCTCCCCCGTCTCGATAACCAACTCCGGACCCAAAATTTGACATTCCCCTAATTCCGTCCAACAAGTAGGAGTACGACACTTCCGCCCATACAATACTTCATAGGGCGCCATCGGAATACTAGACTGGTAACTGTTGTTGTACGCAAACTCTACCAATGGTAAAAACCTCTTCCCAACTACCCTTGAAATCAATGGCACAACCTCTTAACATGTCCTCCAAGATTTGAATCACCCGCTCAGACTGTCCATCGATCTGAGGATGAAACGCTGTAATGAAATTCAACTTCAGACCAACGCTTGATGCAACACCTTCCAAAACCTTGACGTAAACCTAGGATCTCGGTCCGAGATAATCGATATAGGTACTCCATGCAACCTTACAATATCCGCTATATACAGCTTAGCCAACTTTTATAAAGAATAATTGACCCGAACTGGTACAAAATGAGCAAACTTCGTCAACAGATCAACGATCACCCAAACTGAATCTTTCCTAGTAGGCATGAGAGGCAGCCCAGTAACAAAGTCCATTGTGATCCTTTCCCACTTCTATTAGGGAATCTTTACCAGCTGCAATAACCCAGATGGTAATTGATGCTCCGGCTTTACCTGGTGACAGGTTAAACACTTCCCCACTAACTCAGTCACCTCTCGTTTTAAGCATGGCCACCAAAATTGTTCCTGTAAATCTCGATACATCTTACTCCCTCCAGGGTGTGTAGCGTAAGGACTACCATGCACTTCCTGCAAAATCCTATGCCTTAATTCAAGATCTTTTGGAATGCACACTCTCCCTTAGAAACACAATAGCCCTTCCTCATTCACACTAAATTCTGTTGATCCATCACTTGGTCCCACACGAAACTTCTCATTTAGCAACTCATCGGTCTGCTGCTTCTCCTTAACCTGACTGACCCAAGAGGGTTTCACTTGAAGGTCCGCCAATAAACTCCCATCATCGTATAGACTAAGGTGAGAAAACATTGCTCTTAAGTCAGTGATCACCTTATGACTTAAGGCATCTTCCACCACATTAGCCTTACCCGGATGATACTCGATCGAACAATCATAATCCTTTAACAATTCGATCCGCCTCCTCTGCCTAGGATTCAACTCCTTCTGAGTCAAAAGGTACTTTAAACTCTTATGATTCGTGTAAATGACAGATTTCTCCCCGTACAAATAATGCCACCAAATTTTTAAGGCAAACACCATCGCCACCAATTCCAAATCATGGGTGGGATAGTTTACTTCGTGCGATCTGAACGGCCGAGATGCGTACGCAACAACCTTTCCATCCAGTATCAATACACATCCTAATCCCATGTATGAAGCATCACAGTAAATTACGAACTCCTTTCCAGCCTCCGGCTGAATCAATATCGGAGCCTCCATCAAAATCCTTCTTAACTTCTCGAACCTATCTTGCTGCTTATCAGACCACACAAATGGAACTCCTTTCCATAATAGCTTAGTCAACGGTGCTGTAATCAGAGAAAATCCTTCAAGAAATCTTCTGTAGTACCCGGCCAAACCAAGAAAACTCTGAATTCCTGCCATAGATCTAGATGGCTTCCAATCCAACACCGCTTCTATTTTTCGATGGTCCACCCTAATCCCCTCTACTGACATAACGTGACCTAGGAAAGTAACTTCCTTAAGCCAGAATTCGCACTTGCTGAATTTGGCATAAAGCTACTTCTCCCTCAGAATCTGCAGAACCACTCGCAGATGTGAATCATGCTCCTCTTCCAACCTTGAGTAAACCAAGATGTCATTAATAAAAACCACGACAAATCAATCCAAGTAGGGTTGGAACACTCGGTTCATCATATCCATAAATGCTACTGGTGCGTTGGTAAGCCCAAATGGCATCACCATGAACTCGTAATGACCATAGTGAGTCGTAAAAGCCATCTTATGAATATCTGTCTCCTTGACCTTAAGCTGATGGTACCCCGACCTCAGATCTACCTTCGAAAAGACTGAGGCCCCCTTCAACTCATCGAACAAGTCATCGATCCTCAGCAACGGGTATTTGTTCTTGATGGTTAACTTATTCAATTGACGATAGTCAATGCCAATACGCATTGAGCCATCCTTCTTCTAAACAAATAACACCGATACTCCCCAAGGCGACACACTTGGTTGAATAAACCCCCTATCCAACAACACCTGGATTTGTGCTTTCAATTCTACCAACTCTTTTGGCACCATTCTATAAGGAGCAATAGATACCAGCACTATTCTCAGAAGAAGATCGATTCTAAACTCCACTTCTCGATCCAGAGGCAATCTCAGAAGCTTCTCTGAGAAAACATCAGGAAATTCCTTCACCGTCCTAACGTCCCCAACAGTTAGGTCCTTGGTTTCCAAAGCCCGTACAAACATTAAAATAGCCTTGCATCCTTTTCTCACCATTCTTTTCACTCTTAGGGTAGTCACTACATTTGATAGACAGTCCCCCTTTCTTCTATCACCAACACTTCACCTCCCTCGGGGGTTCTTAACACCACTCACTTGGCTGCACAATCTAAATTAGCTTGGTACTTCATCAGCCAGTCCATGCCTAATATTAAGTCGAACTCCCCTCGAGCATAATGACTAAGGCGTAAGAATTTTGCTTCATAAGCCGCCACCGACCTACTTCCCTGAACCAAATTTAGGAACGCTCTACGCTGCGCATCCATATAGCTCATTCCATGTACTTACTTTGGAACGCCATTATGAAGTGATCCTAGGTGATATGGTCAGCTATGGTACCATCCTTAATCGTAAGCCACCATTGATATGCTTCGTCTCGAAAAAAGAGACACCACTCCCTTCAGCTTCTCTAATTTCGTGAAGTCAAGATCATCCATTATGCGTTCCATTGCTTTCAACCAAGATCGGTTTGCATTTAGGAGCTACACCGAAATTCCTTAAACACTCTGCCCCATTGGCTCTAAGTCGCTCTGGTATAGACTTCCGGGCTTTTGTGCCCATGCTTGGCCCAGCAACCTTCTCTAAGACCTTAACATTGCCTGAGATATAGCATCATCTTCGGCCGTCTGATCTTGAAATTCTGCCTCCACAGCTGGTGCCACTGGTACCTCATTCCCTGACTCGCGACCAAACCCTACGGGTTCTGACACAGCAATCCTGCCTCTACCTCGGCCACGCACACCACTTCCTCTAGTGTTCATTCTACCATTCGCGATTTATCTGATTAGAAATTTTATGGATTAATAATTCTTTCTTCCACTGATTAATAACAGATAGTCTTATGAAAAGTAGTCTTAACAGTAATTCTTTCGAAGTCGAATTCTATCTACAAAGTTCAGTTCTTAGGTCTATATTTCCTAGTTCTAGAGTTCTCATCCAATCAACATCAAACAGAGAACCACATACATGCATCAAACACACAAGTAAACATCCATGAACTTACTTTCATCACCTAGGGGTATTTTCGTCATTTCACTACCCATGGGTATTTTCATAATTTTATCCTACAGGGGTATTTTCGTAATTTTCCAAAATAGGGTTTCCTGGTGATTTTACAAATTAGGGGTATTTTGGTAATTTTACAATCCCAGGGTATTTCAGTAATTTTGTCAACCGGGGGTATTTTGGTAATTTTACAAATTTTGGTAATTTTTTACAAATCTAGGGTATTTTTGAGAAGTTTCACAAATCAAGGGTATTTTAGAAATTTACAAACTAGGAATAGTTTTACAAAAATAGGGTGGTTGGTCCCTTTCGGGTTTTAGTTATAAACTTTGGCCCATCAACAAGCCCTCGTAGCTAAGGCGAACAGTCACTACGTACCAAGTAAGATTCCAGAAAAGAGGAGGTGAGTCACCAGGACCGCTTAAATACCAACCTATTCCTGGATCCAATCCTAGACATGCGTCTGCTTGTTTCCACACCTTAACCCTGTGACTTGTTCACAGACATGTTTGATTAGAGATTATGTTTTATGGAATTTGAAGAATTGTTTGTACTAAACTTAAAGTCCATCAATTCTGACATACTAGCCTACGTCCCTATAAAGCCCAACAATACAAACCACATCAAGAGTTAGAATACTTACCTGCGTGGATCAGGTGCCGGTAGACTCGAAGGCCACATCTCAACTGCATTTTCCCAAACTTATATTTTTTTTTTACAAACCACTACTGGACCCATTTCACAGCCTGAGTTTTGAACTGGGCTCTGATACTAAAAATGTAACACCCCAAACCCTACCATGCGTCATGATCGGATCGGTATGCTACGGGTTGAATATTGAAAACTTTACTCGAGGGTTTTGGAAAAACTTAGTTTATTGTAGCCAACAGTCAATTAAATTTGAAATTTTGGAAATAACTTTAATATTTGCGTTGATTGGGTTTGAAAAGCCCATTTTCCATTTCATTTTATATTTGGGACTTTGTAGGAAAACATAAGTTTGTAAAAACCAACGTAACAAAACAAAAAAATAAATCGAAACCTAAGTTATGGAGGCCTTATTACAAAAATATTCTCAAAAAATTAAAACTTAAATGGAAACAAAAACCAAAAATAGTCTATGTAGATAATAGTCTTAATGGCCCCTCGAGTCCGCCTCGGCTCCCATGTCCACGAACTATTGCTCATCTAAAAAGTGGGAAAAATTAAAGGGGTGAGTCACAAAGACTCAGTGTGTAAATCTCAAAATAACATAAAATCCTTGGGCCCACAAACACATTATGGGCCTTGGCCCATACACAATGGTAACAAAATGTTCCATGCAACATGGCCCATCACAAACCTAAGAGTCTATTCTCTACACACCCCCGCACCAACCATCACACCGGCGGGATTTCTACAATCAACCCTCCATCTGCTACACACCATATCGATCATTATGTGACCTATGTGGCAAAGCCACCGATTGCTTATGCGAACCTCAAAAAATACATTATAGTATTTTGACAGCTATGCTGCCTGTCATAAAAATCGATCACTATGTGACCTATGTGGCAAAGCCACCGATTGCCTCGCGATCGGCTCCCCTTTCAAAAGTCAATCAATCCCATCCCATGCATACATTCATGCAAGAATCAAAACATTAAGCCATTTAAACAGATCTCAGACTTTTGCATACATCGATACACATAGAGAAGTTTCTATGATTACGTACCTGGCATCCCTTGCCTACCCTTTTTGGGTATTTCGACTATTCATCTGACCTCTCTTTTCGCTTTTAGCCCATATCATACACATATATATTACAACAATACTTATGTGTTAAGGATCTACACACGACACGATTATGACGACACCTCAATGTCGACACTATCGGTCGATACGATCGCTATCTACCTAAGATGCTATTCAGAAGCTGGACCACAACCCGGCGACCAATCTCAAACAGTGGACACTGCTCGTTTCTTAAACTTAAGGATTGGGTTTACGGTCCCAATCCTCTCCTTTGCCTGATCCATATTTGATTCCATCAAAAGTCCTTGTCAGAACTACTATAACGAAGTAGGGTTTGTTAAACCTTATAATATGATTTAAGATCTCAAATATGATAGTGAATCTAATAGGAATCTAAGAAAACCCCTTACCTTGGAATCTTGAAATAGATAGGATACTTAGAGATTAACAGTTTCTAGCTTTTGAGATCTAGATGATTTGATCTACTTCGATTTCCCGAAGTGCCGCCCAAAAGAACATGAGATTAGTGGAAAATTCAACTAAAGATGGCCTATGAACCAACTAGCCATTCGACTATGGTCTCAAAAAAAAAATCGAAAGAGAAGGGAAAAAGAACAGAAGAAATCGACACTCACCTTAACACAGGGAATTCGACAACTCCTAGGAATTTCAGCTTTTGGGAAGATCAGAAAGAAAGGATGATCTCAAGAGATCTATGAAGATTCGGCTTTGATGAAGAAATCAACAAAAGAGAATAAGAGGTATTCGGGTATGGAGATGAGAAGAAAGTTTAGAGTTTTGGCTTTTGAATGAAATGAAGATGAAAGAATAGGCTTAAAGATTTCGGCTTTATGGAGAAATCGGCACAAAAGGGAAAGAATGGAAAAAAGAGAGTGAAGTGAGAGATTTCAGCTTTTAAAGAAATCAAAAGAAAGAAATTGCAGAGACAGACTGAGACTTTCGGCACAGAGAATGAAGAAAAGAATATGGTTCAAATGTCGAAATTGAAGTGATACCACCCTTATTTATAGAGAATTTTTGGCATACTTATCAAAACCCGAAAGTGCCCTTCTTGATATCTAACAATTAATCAAATAATAGGGGAAATTTCGGCACCCCTTTGCCATAAGAAACCGATTTCTTTCCCCCTCTAGGAGATGGAATTTCAGCCAACACTGCACTCAGCAAATAGCTCCTATCTTTTCTTCTTTATCTTAATCTATTCATATCTTTAGAAGAGGCCTAAATAACACCACCTCTCCCTACTATTATTTGCCCAATATCCACATTATCCAAACAGATAAATCTTCATATTTTAAAGTATCCTAGCTGCCCCCACTCTCCTCTCCTTTGACGCCAAAAGCAATTAAAAATAAGTAGGTAATGCAACTCGAACCTTGGATCCCCCTTACTGCTTTTCACGCCACTGTCCACTGGGCTACATGCTCCTCTTGTGTTTTAATTCACAGATAATATCTTTTAAGCTCAGACCTATCTAGCTTTCCACTAAAGTGCCCAAAACGCAAATTTGATTAAGGCCTCAGCCCAAACCTAAGCCCAATTTGAACCCCTTAAACACTCTAATTATCATATTGAACGTAACACACATCAAATGCAAAGGCCCATTAATTTAGGATGTTACACATACATACCTTTGCCAACATTTAGTTACTCACCAACCATGCTATTCAACCAATCGACTTTACTTTTGATCCACCTTTGCTAATCTCTTATATTGTTCGCATACATAGTGCCAATTTGTAAACAATACGTAAAATTCATCACACACTTAGTGCCAAATTGATAAACGGATCTTATATCGGTATCGCGCACACAGTGTCAATTCAATAAGCCGAAGCTTTTATCATCTTGCACACACAGTGACAGTCATATCTTTTTCGCTTCTAATTTCGAACATTAGTGCCTCTAATTCAATTCGCACATAGCATTTCTAATCTCATAATTATATAGATATTCATTCAATTCATATCACATAGAACATAAGGTAACAACATGTATTATATCTGAACTTACCTCAGACGTCGAACTATCGAAACGGTCGATTGTTCGAGCACTTTATCTTTGCCTCAATCTCGATTCAAACCTCTCCTCTCTTGGTCTTGAATCAAGTACTCAATATGTCGAAACCCTATTTGCTTTAAATGGTTTTCTTTTGTTCAAAAATCGGTGGAAAAGATGAGAAATGGCCATTAAAATTTGTTTTATTTTGATTATTAAACATTAATATGCCTTGTACTAATTTTCCCTTTTTATTAAACATATATAACCTTTATATATTAAGGTTATTCTAGTCTATTGCCACCCACTATCACTAAATATGGCCTAATTGCATCATAAAGCCTCCACATTATAAACATAATAACAATTAAGCACTTTACAATCAGTATACAACATTTTACACTTTACGCGATTAAGTCATTTATCTTAATTTGGCACACCATCGAATAAAATTACCACACAGGCTATATCACACGTAATCAACACCAAAAATAACATTAAAGTGTTATTCCGACCTCGAATTTGTGGTCTCAAAACCACTGTTCTAACTAGGGTCTAAACTGGGTTGTTACACTGATATATTTCTTTCGAAACTCGGTCTGAAAGAACTCCCAAGTGACTCTCTCTCTCTCGGAGCCATTGATACTAATGTATTCCACCATTGATATGCAGTGTCCCTTAGAAGTGATATAGCACATTTTAAGCATTCAGCTGGTGTACAGAAAAGCTCATCAAACATTCAAATAATGTTTTCAAGACAAAACTCGGCTCTTTCAAGATCATCATCAACATTAGCCCTGAACTCTTCAGCCCCATGTTTACGAATCTTATCAACTAGAGGCTTGTTCAATCTTAAAAGCTTGATTCTTTGAGGAGCTACGGGAACCAGTTGGGGATTAGGAGGGGGTAGAGGTTGTTGAGTAGCTGGGTTAGTTCAAATATACTGCGTAAACTATTCTTTCCTCATTTAGAGGAAGGCTTCTTTAGCCTCTCCTCCCTGGCTGCCCGTTACGGGTCTAGAATCAGACAGCATTGTCCCTTGAGTGGGAACGGGCGCATTACTTTCAACCTCATCAGCTATAGCTCAATTGGGATCCATTACTACATGAAAACACAATTTCAAATGTCAGGAGTCATCACACTATCACAATTTATATATGGTAGGTATAGCTAGAGTCTCACGCACGCTACGTTAGTCCTAGAATCGACTAAATTGTAGCTCCGGTACTAATAAATGTAACACCCCTCACCCGTATTTAACGCCAAAATATGGTTATAGAGCATTATTGGACTCACAACACATTTAAAGATACTTTTCTCATACATTTAACCAATACATGCAATCATCATTCAATCTCAATCAATTTGTCTCTAATACTAGCCTACGAGGCTTTAAACATGCATTGGAAATGGTTTTGGACTAAACTGATAACTTTTAAAAAATTTGGAACACTTAGAAAAGTTTCCTTAAAACAGGATACACACACCCGTGTGGCCAGGTCGTGTGTCTCACACGGCTACCAGACACGTCCGTGTCGTAGGCCGTGTGAACATTCGAAATGGAAGTACATGGCCGGGTCCCAGCTCGTGTTCAACCCCATGTCCAAACAAGTGAGCTTACTGACTTGGGTCACACGGCCAACCACACGCCCATGTGCCTATCCTGTGTGCCCTTCGAAGTGGCCACACACGCCCGTGTGCCAGGCTGTGTGCTAGGTCGTGCCAAAATTGTAGGGTATATTAACTTATGCAACATGACCAAGTCACACGCCCAATTCATATAGCCAATCTCATTACCAAAACATAACCAAAATGACTCAAAGTCCTTATACATGCCATATGACCAAACCATAAGTTCAAAAGTACCGAAGTGATAGGTGAATAGTGTGACGATGTCTCTGTCAATCCCTGAATCTGAGCTAGCTTTGAAATCACTATAAAACACTGGAAAAATAAACCATGTAAGCTATAAAGCTTAGTAAGCTCGTATGAAATAAACTCAACAATTTATAATGCACAATTCATCGATTTGAACCATTTAACATGTAATTCATGATAACAAATAGGCCTTTCTCATACTTACTCACATGCTTATATACAATTTCATAACTTCTTCTATTTAAAGCTCATACTTTCCATATACATACCTGCACAAATTCATAACAAGTTCATACCTATCCCAATACTGTCGAATACTCAATCTCTCACACACTAAGTGCCAATACATAGCCAAAGCTATTTTAGTCTCACACATTAAGTGCCTTACATAGCCGAAGCTATCTCAATCTCGCACACTAAGTGCCATATATAGCCGAAGCTATCTCAACTTGCACTCTAAGTGCCATATATATATATAGCTGAATTGTTGTCAAACGTGATTGTAGTATCGTATACACAATTTATGCAATATCAAAGTATTTAAAGCATAATTATAACAATGCTTAACACATACAAACTTACATCGTATGTAAAAACGACGACACGGGTCAACTAATCCGAGATCTTGTTCTTTCCCCGATCTAAGTCCGTATTCTTCTTTTCTTGATCTAAATAATATCAAATTTAACTTATTCAATCACTACTTTATTTAATTAAGTCCATTTAGGCACATTTACATCTTTGCCCCTAAGGTTTCACATTTTTTACAATTTAGTCCTCAATACACAAAGTCACAAATTCATGCAAATTTCACAACATCCATGCTTAGCCGAATTACCATAAGGCCCCTGGCATCCCATATTTTTCATTTATTCTCACATTTAACCACACATTTTCAAATTTTCACAAAATAAATCCCTATTTTTCATTTTTACTCAAAATCACTTTACAAAACTTGTTTAAGTAACAAAAATCATTCAAAATCTATCATTAATCATCAAAACTCACACATATTCATCAATGGAAACATTCAAAATCTTTACTAGTTTTGCAAATTAGTCTTTATGCTAGTCAGTACTAGCTGCAACGATCTCAAAAACATAGAAATAATTAAAAATGAGATAAAAATAGACTTACAATTGAGCTAGGAGTTGGCCGAATGCTTCAAACCCTAAGAATGGTTTTCTCCTTTGTTAAATTTGGCTATTAGCATGAAGATGGACAAAAACTATGACTTTGTTTTGTTTTAATTAATGTTATTCACCAAATTACAATATTAACCTTACTAATTAAAAATTTAAAACATATAATGGTTGTCTATAATTGTCCACTCATGCTATTAATGGTCTAGTTACAACATAAGGACCTTGACTTTAAGGTTATTTAACTATTTAATACTTTTAGCTATTAGAACATTAATTTTGTACTTTACGCAATTTAGTCCTTTTTCTCAAATTGACCTTTTAAATGATAAAATTTCTTAACGAAATTTTCACACAATCATTCAATTATGCTATAAAAATTAAAATAATAATAAAATAAATATTTCAACTTTAGATTTGTGGTCTCAAAACCACTGTTTCAATTTGACTAAAAATGGGTTGTTATAACAAGCACGCCTATGGGTTTGATGGTGGTGAAGTAGAGGGAGGGTGAGTCCGTCCAGGATTATGTGAAGCGATTTCACGCAACAACTCTGAATACGAAGAATTTTGAGGATCAATGGGCTATAGATGCTTTCATAATGGGGGTACAAAACAATCATATACAATAGTCTTTTACTGATAGCAGACCTCAGAGTTTGGCTGATCTGTGCGAGTGAGATCATAAGTTCGCGGAGGCAAAGAAGTTTAAAAGGACGTCACGTGGTACTTCTTAGAGGGAGGACATGCAATTTAAGAATAAAAAAGGACCTTACAGCAGGCAAGGCCTTTCCAGTCAATTGTTACGAGTAAGAGGTGATAGATAGTAGATGAATTAGGGGAAAGGTGATTCTCCTAGGGCACTGTAAACTCAAAATTATATAGGGTTTTTCTATATATTTTTACCACCTTTTTACTTAATAAATATGTTCATCTTGAGTAATTATTATTAAAATAAGTGAATTTTACTTAATTAGTAATATTGGGCATGAATTTATAAAGTATGTGAAATGGTGCTTAATCACATGTTTTTTGTACATATTTTATATTATTTACTGTTAATTTATTAATATGTGATTATTCAGTATGTATGAGGACCATTGAAGATGTGATTAATATGAATGAAACCTGGACATGTACAAATCAATTCATGTGGACGGCAAGACCATGCAAACTGGGTCATGACCTAGTAAAAAATAAGCTAAAAGGTGGACATGTCTACTAAATTATTGGATTAAGAAACCACCCAACAAGGGGGAATTAAAGCCCAGTTTTGGCACAAGTAGATGGCTACCCAAAAGCAAGCTTTGGGGTATTTAATTGAAGGTCCTTATAGGTGGAAAATAATAAGAAATCAGTCCAACAATTTTGCTTTTGAAACCGTCCACCCTCTTGCTATGATAGCTTTGGTTTGAATTCAAAATGAGGAGACTAAGTCATCCCCTTTTTCCAAAATTTGTGGCCAACAATGTATGAGAGAAAAAAAAAAAAAGGAATTTAAATTATATTTTTAGCAAACTCTACCCCTTACCTTCACCTATAAATATCATGCACCTCTCACTTCTTAAATGATCCCTCATCCCTCATTCCTCATCATTCATTCTCTCATTTATCATTCCCTTTTTCATTCTCCTTTTCCTTTCCCTTGCATAGCCACCATCTCTTTTCCATCCTTTAGCCATAAAATCTTTTTCAAAAGCATTTCTTGGCTGGCCACCTTGGAACCCTTAGCAAAGAAGCATCGATCAGAACAAAGGATTGCATAAGTCAAAATAGATCTGAAAGGCTGATGAACTAAATATAGTTTACTCTATCCTCTTGTTATTTATTTTAATTATGTTTGCTTTGAGTTTATTTCTTTTGACATCAACTATGGTATTTTAAATCCTATTTGCTAAGATGATTATGTTAATTTGTTAAGATTTATTTTATTCATGTGTAATATGTTTTGGCATTAGTTGATCATGTTTTAAATTAATATCATGATGCATTTCATTCATACGTGATTAGGTACATTCAGTTTAGCTGAACGATCCTAACCAGACGACGGCTAGTAGACACATAATTGAGAAGTGCAATGCTCAAATTTAGATCATTAAACCCGACTAAGTTGAGGTTCATAATATCTTGAGTTAGCTCTATTATCTTTCATAGTTTTTAAGTTTATGTGATTAAATTTTTGCAAATGTAAATGCCCCTTTTACCTCGCATAAATGTTAAAAAACCATTACTCTAATATGATCAGTAAAATACATATTTCACTAAGTAAAAGATCTGAGAGGACATAATTTGTTTCCAAACTCATGAAAGATCGAGTTGCCATGGAAGTATTTTCAAATATTTTTAAGCATGATAAAGTAATTGAATTTTGTTGTTGCTAAAGCCATTCATTCATAGATTTAGATAAATTGCATCTAGATTAAAATAGCATTAGGGATCACTCTTTGCATCTAATTAATTTCACTTGGTCAAAACATCATCAGTCAAATTATTGTGTTTTTTATACCAAATTGTTAATTTATAATTTTACAAATAATCGATTAACATACATAGCCCTTGTAGAGACGATAACTCATTTTACTTATTACTTGAACGATTGTGTACACTTGTACAAACCACATTACAAGCATCTGAGAGATCTCAGCCAAAGAATACCAGGAGGTATGTTCCCCAAGGAAGGATCGAAGTGTAGACTCATTTAAATGCTAACCAAACCTACATTCTAAACCACGTCAAAAGTCTCAGTATCCTACCTAAGCCTTCCCCAATAAGGCACACCGCGAGAAGATTTAGCTTAAGAGATAGATGTGCCTTCCAAAATGACACTGGGCACAATGTAACATCCCGAAATTGGGCCTATTAGAATTGGGCCCAATGGGCCTTGGACGTAAAGAGTGTTTAAAATTTTTGAGAAACAAGAGAACGGCATTATTTCATGTTGGACTTATTAGGAAGGTGAATTTGGAAAGTTACGGAGTTTCTAGGAAGTTCTGGGTTCAAGTTAGGCTATAGGAAAATTTTTGTGTTTAATCCCTTAAGAGGGAGAAGGTAAGTGGCATTAAGACTTAAGGAAATAAGTGTGCATTTTGCTAGTACAAGGAGTCTATTGGTAAAGGTGGAAAGTGGCGTGTGGAATACTAATGGTTTGAGGTTCGAATCCCATCTATTGCATTTTTGAGTAAATTTTTGTGCTTCTCTTCCATGTGTCAGTCATGACTTTATTATGTTAAGGAAGAATTTTTATTTATGGAAAGATGGCTAAGGAATATGGTAAGGAGGAAGACTAGGGAAAATAAAGGAAAGAAATGAAGGAAAAAGGTAAGAGAAGGGAACATGTTGGCTGAATTTTAGGAGTTGCCAAGGGAAGGAATTTTTTTGTTCAATATGCATCTTTTTGGAAAAGATGAAATTGATTTTGGTAAGGGGGTGTTGATCGTGCCAAACAGTCGAGTTTTAATATTTATAAAAGAGTGATCGAACCTATAGACTAATTGTGACAATGATAGATGCAAGTGCACCAATCGAACAGTAGTATAGCTCAGGTAAGAATATCTTATCGAACCCAAGAGAACCTAAAAGTACTACTACTCACTTTCTCTCTATTATTTAGCCTGAAATTTGGAGTGATTGAATTATTAAACTAACGAAATACTTAGACTAAATGCAAAGACAAAAGATTGAATTGGAGAAAGACTTTAGGAAAACTCAGTTGATAAAGATGATACCCTCAGGAAGAATCCACCTATGACTTCACTTATTCTTTATTCCCCAAACCATATGATTTCTTTACTTAGCTTGATCCGTGAGACTACCTAACCTATATTAAACCCTCTCTCGAGGCAAATAACATCTAACCTTAGATTAATTAGTGGAAATCTCGTTCTCTTATAATAACCCCATAAGGAAGTAGTAAATCAATCAATGTATTCCCATATTAGGTTTCAATCTAATCCGGCAAAATCTCGCAACCCTATCTCTATGCGCCCGATCAGCTCTGCTCAATTATGCTAGATCTACTCTTAGGTAGGGTCTATTCCTCCTCCACTTAAGCACATCAGATTAAATTAAGTAACATAATTAAGAACAAACCAAGTACTTATCATATAATTTAGAAATCAAATAACAAAATCCATCATAGGTTTCATCCCCTTCAGGTATATGAGGGGTTTAGTTCATAACTAAATACGAAAACATCTCAAGAGAAAAGAATAAACAAAACATAAGAAATCCCTAAAACCCCGTGAAGGAATTAAAGGAGAGATCCTCCGTCTTGAATAGAGTTCCAACTTCTTGAGATGAATCAACTGGCTATCTTCAAGTGATTCCCTAAAAGATGAACGCTTCAGCAAAAGCCTCTACCAAAAAGCTCCCCTTTAATGTTTGCCTTGGGTTGTTTATATAGTTTTGGGATGCTATACTTGGCTTCTAAGTATCTCCTTCAAGTAGAATCACTATTAGGGTGTTGGAGTAGACTTAGGAGTATGTTTCTTTGGCTTCAAGCATCCAAATCCAACTGAAATTGCTCTCTCTCGCGGCAGGGGCATGGCCATGGCACACACCCGTGTAAATCATGGTTGGGCCGTGTCTCGATTCTGACATTTTGGCCACGGTCGTGTGAGTCAAGATTTAGGCCGTGCTTTAGGTCTGTCGATTTGGGCATCGCCATGTAGATCACCAGGCACTTTTGTGTGATGAATAGATGCTACACGGCCATGTGTTACATAGTTGAGGCCGTGCTCTAGGTAATTGGTGAGGCATGATCGTGTGGGCTTTGGGCCAGGCCGTGTTGATTGCTTGCTAAGGCCCAATTATTCCGTTTTAAGCCCGTTTTGTGTTCTTTTTATCCTCAGGTGCTTTCCTGAGTATAAACATGAAAAGAAAGGATTAAAAGCACCTTTTTACATAAATTAAGGGCTAAATCATCCAAAAGCATACTAAATATGGGGTTAAAATATGTTACTTTTACAGTTTATAAAATACCCCTACACTTAAGCTTTTACTTGTCCTCAAGCAAAATTCTCAACTTACAATTAAAAAGAATCTCCCATAATTGATAATTCCTATCGACAATGTCTCATCATAATTCATAGATAATTTATACATGGATAATTCAATTCAAAGAACCCTAAAGATTCAATTACGATAAGTCATACCTTTATAGCATGAAAACATAGGTGTCTCCCTTTATCTAAGTGATTATCTTTAATTCAAAATCGAAAAGAACTAACATCCCCACTAAAGATTCACTCAAATCACTATAAGGTGTTTAAGGTTCAAGAATAAGCACTCTAAGTCGAACCTGAAAAGTTAATCCCATAGGCTTGCTTGAAAATCAAATCTCCACCACTGTATATGAGATGATACATAGATCAAAAGGTCTTTATTCAGGGTTGTAACATGGCTAAGGTTAAGGGTGTGGATATAGGCTGGATTAGAGGTTTAGAATCAAGACTAACTTGACAAATTGCCTAACTGGGAACGCTGAACTAAATATGAATATTTACTTCGAATGCAAACTAATAATACCACTATAGATAATTACTATATAATAACTAATATTTTCATTACTTAAAATTTTATAATACTTTAATACGAGCTTTTTCTTCAACAATTGGAATTTAAAAGCTCTAAGCTCTTTTATTATACTACTAATATTGAGTATACTTGGTTTTTTTTTAAAAAAAAAATAAAATAAACATAATAGAAGGATCTTTGGTGATTGAAATAACCTAATTCGGCAATTGATCAAATCAATTCTCGATAGAGAGGTAGTCAAAGGAATGTTGATAACAAATACAAAGGGATTTTGGGTTAATATTAGTGGGTGAGTCAATAAAAAGGTTGTTAGGATTCAATGGGGTTCACTAGGGGTTAATTTGTATGGGTAGGTTTTTTTTAGTGGAGTGAATGGGTTAAAACCTAGGTGCCTTTATCATCTCAGTGTATCAAATCATTAATGTGGTCTCGACATGCATAAATGAAGTAAGTTCTAGAATAACAGTTCAAAGTTGACACACTCATAATCAATTAAAGTGAGCACGAAAAAGGGTATATGCTCTATAAGGCTCAAAATCTCACAAAAAATTATGGGTGCTTTGACATCAATCCTTATAAATTTTGAACTTCAAGGTGATCCTCAAATTAGGTTCAACAACCTATCAATATTAATTTTTAGAAAGTAGACTTATCATGCTTGATTCTCTAGTATTCTTTCAAATTTAATCATCAATGCACAATTAACTAAGACTTATTCTAAAACATATCGATAAAAATCATAAATCATTAGAAATTTCACCCTAATTAATAATATGAGAAAAATACTTAAGATCAAGACTAACTTTAGGGTTTTGAGAATTATGGAAAAAGTTAGGCACTATTACCCCCACACTTAAGATGTACGTTGCCCTCAATGTACAAAGATAGATAATGATAATTAGGTGCCAAATCAAAAAGATAAGTGGGGAAAGTAATACTCCCTGAAATCTAGATGATCCCAGAGTTTGAGTGTGTGAGGGGTGTAATTATGCAAAGTCACTTTGTTAACAATCTTGTAACATATAATTGGTTAGGGATTCTTAGGAAATTAGATAGCCAATGGTAAATGAGAAGAAAGAGAAAAAAATGTCATACTAGTAAAAGTTCAAATTCAAATGCAACATTAAATAAAGAGGTTTAAAATAAAGGAAGTAAATGATAGATATATGAAAGTGAGGATTCAGAGGTCCTCATCGTCAACTGGATCCTGTGGAGGTGTCGGTGGTGATATATGAAAATGATGGCAGATTTGTTGAAGGGTATCCTCGATCCCATCAAAATATCGGCGATGTCGAAGAAGCCGCTTTGGGTGCGATCGCTCGAATCGTGTTAGGCATGCAGAGATACCTGCCATCGAAGCTGCTGGATAGGATGGCTGCCGGCTTGGGACTGGTGGGACATCATCAGTAATGTCCTCAGGCACCTCCTTGTTTGTAGCTAGTCTTATTGGGGGGAACGGTCCCTCGACGATGTTTAATCATCCTCATGTGTAGCATCGTCTGGATGCCTTGAGGTACCATGTTACCCATCAGTGTGAGGGAGGTTATCTAATCGTCTGTGTTCAGCAGGTTGAAGTGTCGAGCCAGCCTAGTAATGTATGGCCCCATTGATAGAATCCCCTTTCTGTGTTGCTCTGTTTGGTGCTAGATAGCGCAGGCGATGAAATATGCCAAATCGAAAATGTCCCCCTCTGACATGCACGATAAGTAGTAGACATCGTGCTTGTTTACCATGCCAGTGCTTTCGCGTCGACCTGTGATAGTGTGGGCTAGGATGGCATGGATATATCTTAGGGATGGGCCAAGGGCTGTTGCCTTCGATCGACTGGGGTTGTAAGAATTCGTAGTAGGTGCCAGGCGGCACCAACAGTGAAGGGGGTCGCAAGGGAGTTCTCGGTCTAACTCGGAGAGGTTATTTTCCTCTCTAAATTTATCTATATAAAGTCCGAGAGCTATGCCAAATTGGGGAATGCTTAATTGATGTAACATACCCCCTAAGCTGAATTGCACTGTTCTTGGCTCGTCAAATCGTGCCATCACTATTTGCAAAGTAAAAGTTGTGCAAAACTCTAATGTTAGCTCCAGGCATGTGGGATCGATGATTGAGAAGAACTGCTCACATGGTTCAATTGAAATAAGGGCTCGGATGTAATTTGCTAGTCCTATTTGTTCAACGACGTTCCAGTCAATGTACCTTTCGGTGCCTAATGGCCGTTCTTTGAATACCTTGTAACGTTCTTCTTGGGTAGCTTGAGGAAATCAGAGGAAGGGGTGTCGGAGTTCGGTGGAGGCAGTTCCAGATGATGATCCGAGCCCCTTCCTTTTCTTACTTGGGACGGCTTGTTTAATACGTGATGACGACATAATACAGGCACTGTGATGCTTGACGAGCACGGGTGGAGCGCACGGCGGTGGTGCTGGGTTCTTCAGTGTGGGCACAGCCTGGTAAGGGCATGTGCTGCGGGCATGTGGTTGGTTTAGGTTGGTATTTTGAGAAGAATGGTCGGAAGGAGGTGGGTTAGAGGAAGAGGGTGATTTGGTGGCCGGATTGAAGAAGGGGGGTTGGAATCTGATTTTAGGGTTTGGGTTTGGGAAAGAAGGCGGTTATTTTTATAAATAGGGTCTGAGGCACGGTCTTTCTACACACCGTGTCATTTTAAACTTGCCCGTGCTTTTCACGATTTTGGGTTTTAGGCGCGTTTAGATGGGTTTTCCAAGGCCATGTTGACGTTACCATGCCCGTGTTTTGATTCACACGGTTAGGTCAAACGGACGTGTGTAGCCCATGCTTTATAAGTCAGTAAGTTCGTACGGACTTGGGCATAGCCGTGTTCTAGCTGTGCTCAATAAGTCAGTAGCTTCACACGGTCGTGGGGAGCGGCCGTGTCTAGCACGTGCTTGATAAGTCAGTAACCTTACACGGTTGAAAGGCATGGTGTGTCTTATATCGCAGCCCGTGTTTGTTGGAAAGAATTTTTCCCTATTTGTGCACGGATCCTGCCACGCACGTGGTGTGTCCCCTGCCTTGTACACTATCGTTGGCACGCCCGTGTTCAAAGCTGTGTTAATAGTCTTGCATTTCTGTTAGATCATTTTAGAAAAAATTTAGACAGACTATATCAATGTTAGTGTGTTAGCACTCGGGTTGCCTCCCGAGAAGCACTTGTTTATAGTCTTAAGCTAGACTTTCCATGTTTTCGATTCTGAAGGAGGTTTCGTAGAGTAGAAGCTCCTCTCTGATATCTCCATAATCTGCACCATTATAAATTTTAAGTCGGTGACCATTTACCTTGAATGTGCCTTTTGTGGGATGAGTTACCTCAATGGTGCCGTATGGAAAGATTGTTTTGATCATGAATGTGCCTGACCATCTTGACTTCAGTTTTCTCGGGAATAGTTTAAGCCTTGAATTGTATAGTAGGACCAAGTCTCCTACTTCGAATTATTTTGATCGCTTGAGACGAGCATCGTGGCATCACTTTGTTGCTTCCTTGTACAGTTTTGAGTTTTCATAGGCTTTTGTTCTCCATTCATCCAGCTCATTCATCTGCATCATTCTTCTCTTTCCTGCAATTGTGAGGTCAGTATTCAAAAATTTTGTTGCCCAAAAAGCTTTGTGTTCTAGCTCAAATGGTAGATGATGACTTTCCCCGTATACAAGTTTGTATGGGGATGTTCCTAGAGGTGTTTTGAATCGCTCAGAGGCCCATAAAGCATCATCTACCTTAACTGCCCAATCGATTCTATTTGATTCAACTAGTTTTTCTAGGATACGCTTAAGCTATCGGTTTGCTACCTTAACTTGTCTGCTAGTTTGAGGATGATATGTGGTGGCTGTTCTATGACATACTCTATATTTCTTTAGAACTTTTTCAAATTGTGCATTACAGAAATGGGTACCCCTATCACTAATGATGGCTCTAGGTGTCCCGAATCGGGAGAATAGTTTCTTAAGAAATTTAACTACTACCCTGGCATCATTGGTAGGTAAGGCTTCTGTATCTACCCATTTTGGCATGTAATCAACTGCTACTAGGATGTATTTATTTCCAAATGAACTAGGGAAAGGTCACATAAAATCAATACCCCATATATCAAATATTTCACATGACAACATATATGTTTGAGGCATTTCATTACGTTTAGAAATATTACCTATTCTTTGGCATTTATCACACGCGGTAACATACCTGTTGTCATCTTTAAATAGAGTGGGCCAGTAATAACCTGATTCGAGTATTTTGTGTGCTGTCTTAATACAACTGTAATGCCCTCATGATGGTCTTGAATGACAATGTTCCAGGATTTTGCTTGCTTCTCTCTCTATAATGCATCTTCGAATTACCTGATCAGCACATATGAGGAAATGAAAGGAATCTTCCCAAAAATAATTTTTCACATCAGCGAAGAATCGCTTCTTTTGGTGATGTGTTAATTTTCTTGGCAAGACGTTAGCTTCTAAATAATTCGCAATATTTGCAAACCATGGTACTTCAGAATGTGTTAAAGAGAAGAGTTATTCTTCGGGAAACAAATCATTTATTTCTTTTTCATCAAGCCTTTTGGTGTGTGGATTTTCGAGTCTTGAGTGGTGGTCTGCCGCCAGATTCTCAGCTCCCTTCTTATCCTGTATTTCTAGATCAAATTCCTGTAAGAGTAAAATCCATCGTATGAGTCTAGGTTTTGCATCAGGTTTGGTTAAAAGATAACGAAGAGCTGAATGGTCAGTGTAAACGACAACTTTCGATAATATTAGATATTGTCTAAATTTGTCAAAAGCAAAAACTACAGCTAGCAGTTCCTTCTCAGTCGTGGTATAATTTTCTTTCGCGGGTGTTAATGTTCAGCTAGCGTAGTAGATTGGTTGAAAATGCTTGTCTCTTTGTTGTCCCAAAACTGCGCCTAATGTAAAGTCACTTGCATTACACAATAGTTCAAAGGGTAAATTCCAATCAGGTGTGATTATAATTGGTGCATTTATTAATTTATCTTTAAGGATATTGAATGCATCTAAACATTCCTGATTGAAATTAAAAGAAACATCTTTTTCTAGTAATTTTGTCAAAGGCTTAGCTATTTTAGAAAATCTTTTTCTAGTAATTTTGTCAAAGGCTTAGCTATTTTAGAAAAGTCTTTAATGAATATTCTATAAAAACCTGCATGTCCTAAAAAGCTTCTAATAGCCTTTATTGAACTAGGAGGAGGTAATTTCTTTATGGTTTCAACTTTTGCTTTATCTACCTTAATCCCTTTTCTAGAAATCTTAAGTCCTAAAACAATCCTATAAAGTGGCATTTTTCCCAATTCAGAACAAGGTTTGTTTCTTCACATCTTATTAGAACTCGTTTTAGATTTTTAAGGCAAAGCTGGAAAGAATTACCGAATACCGAGAAATCAACCATGAATACCTCTATGATGTCCTCTACAAGTTTGTCAAAGATTGCCAACAGACAACACTGAAAAGTGGCAGGAGCATTACATAATCCAAAAGGTATTCTACGATAAGCAAATGTACCGTATGGGCACGTAAATGTCGTCTTCTCTTGGTCTTCAGGAGCTATGGGGATTTGGAAGTAGGCGGAGAGACCATCCAGGAAGCAGTAGTACATATGCCCAGATAGTCTTTCTAACATTTGATCAATAAAGGGTAGAGGAAAGTGATCTTTTCAGGTGGCATCATTCAGCTTCCTATAGTCGATCTGCACTCTCCAACTCAGAATCGTTCTTGTGGGAATTAACTCATTCTTTTCGTTAGACACTACTGTCATTCCTCCTTTCTTTGGAATTACCTGCACAGGACTTACCCAAGTGCCGTTAGAAATAGGATAAATTATTCCTGTTTCAAGAAGTTTAATTACCTCGGCTTTGACCACTTCTTTCATGTTGGGGTTTAATCGTTTCTGAGGTTGCACACATGGTCTATATTCATCTTCCATTAAAGTTTTATGGGTGCAAAATGCGGGGCTTATTCCCTTGATGTCGAAGATTTTCCAAGCTATGGTTTTCTTTTGTTCTCTTAGTACCTTTATCAGCTCCTCCTTTTCCTTGGGTTCTAGTTCTGAAGAGATGATTACTGGTACCGTAGAATTGTCCCCGAGGAATGCATATTCTAAATGTTTTGGTAACTATTTTAATTCCAATTTGGGCGGCTCTTCGATGGAGGGTTTCTGTTTTAATACATCATCTTCTTCAATGTTTTCTTCTTTCATTTGTCTGAATGATGACATATTCAAACTAATCTCATTACCTTCATCCGTTTCCCCCTCTCCTTGAGGCAGACACAGTTCCATCGTGTCATCCTGTAGGATTTCCTGTAATGAATTTTTAATAATATGATCAGTAGTGTCAACAAAATAACAAGAATCATCTTGCTCTTTAGAATATCGCATGGCATCATAAATTTGGAAAATAATTTCTTCATCACATATCCTTAGTGCTAGTTTGCCGTCACCTACATCAATAATAGCTCTAGCAGTGGCTAAAAAAGGACGCCCTAAGATTAAAAGAACTTTGATGTCCTCATCCATGTCTAGCACAATGAAATCAACAGGGAAAATAAATTTATCAATTTTTACCAAGACATCTTCAATAACTCTTTTATTAATAGATCTATCAGCTAATTGAATGCTCATCCTAGTGGGTTTTGGTTCCCCAAGATCTAGCCACTTAAACAATCGATAAGGCATTAAGTTGATACTAGCGCCTAGATCTGCTAATGCTTTCGTGATGTTTAAACTACCAATTAAGTAAGGAATAGTGAAACTCCCTGAATCTTTTAACTTTCGTGGTAATCTATTTTGGAGAAGGGCTGAACACTCTTCATTAAGCTCCACCTTTGATACTTTCTCAAGCTTCCTTTTGTTTGTGAGAAGTTCCTTTAAGAATTTTGCATACTGGGGCATCTTGGAAAGAGCTTCAACAAAAGGTAAGTTAATATGTATTTGTTTAAAAAGTTCAAGGAACTTACCGTATTGAGCATCCAGTTTTTCTTTCTTCAATTTTTTTGGATATGGAATTTGTGTTCTATTCTGTTTAGGCAATGTATTGTCGTTCTCAACTTCTACATTTTTTTCCTTGATAACATCATGTGGTGTCTTTTTTTGTGGTTCAACTAGCTCTTTGCCACTCCTTAGTGTGACTGCCCTTACTTGCTCTGTGTCTTTGGAAAAAAATTTCGCCCTTATTTCACATACTATTCCATTAAGTATTCCAACTGACGTAACGAGCTCTCCCACCTGAGTCTTGATTCCCTTGAGTAAGATTTGCTGTTCATCAAGTATTGCTTCCGTCATTTGGAGACGAGAATCTGTAGCTGCCATGAATTTTGTCAACATCTCTTCAAGGGTTGATTTCTTGTCCTTCCCATGAAAAATTTGGGTGGTTCCTCCAACCTGCATTATAAGTGTTACTATAAGGGTTATTATTAGATCGAAAATTGTTACCTATATAGTTGGTCTGCTCGTTTTCTGCTCCTAGTTGGTAGGGTGGGTACTCAGAATTTGCCACACTCCCGCTTACTTCGCATTGCATTTGGAAGTACCGTGAATAACATAAATTATCAAGCTTTTATTCATTAACTCCACATGTGTTGTGACATTGTCTTTGATTTATGTTAAAAATCCATTGATTTTGTCGGTTTAGCTCTTGTAATTTGCCATTGATATGTGTTCAATGACATCTCCTCAATAAAATCGTAAGCCGCTTCAGGAGTTTTATTATTCAATGTTCCACCAGCTGATGAATCATCATTTGCCTAGTTAGAAAATTTACACCTTGTATCTTTCCTATGCATCATATAATGTTTCTACGTCATTCTGCAAAAAGAAGATATGTCATTCCTAAATTTGGCCGTTTTGGCTGGTGGAAAATATTTTAAAAGAAATTTTTTGGTCATTTGATCCCATGAGGTGATTGACCCTCGTGGTAACGAGTTCAACCACTGCTTTGATTTATTCCTTAATGAAAAAGGAAATAACCGAAGACGTATAGAATCGTCAGAAACACCATTTATTTTGAAGGTATCGCAGAATTCTAAAAAGTTAGATATATGAGTGTTTGGATCCTCATCCTATAAACCATCAAATCGAACAAATTGTTGAATCATTTGTATTGTGTTAGGCTTTAATTCAAAATTATTAGCAACTATAGTGGGCCTAACAATACTAGATTCTGCTCCTGTCCAATTAGGTTTAGCATAATCATACATAGTGCGCGGAGCATTCTGTTCTTGCACATTTGGTGGGTTGTTCTTGTCCATCCCTTTAGTAGGATTGGATCTTTGCTGTTCTTCTCTTTGATAGTCTAGGGCTCGTCTAATTTCTCTACGATTTCTGTGAGCGATAGCTTCAATGTCACTCTCGTATTCTAATGGTCCTCTCGGATTCCTTCTAGTCATAATCTAGAGGTACATGTTATGAAAAGAAAGAAAGAAATTTAGAAAAACAAAAATATATGTATAAAAATAATAGAAATTTTAAAAAATAAAGCTAATGGCAAAAGTAATAGAAATAGAGCTTTCTTAATATTTTAGGACTCTCCGACAACGGTGCCAAAAACTTGATCGTGTCAAACAGTCAAGTTTTAATATTTATAAAAGAGTGATCGAACCTGTAGACTAACTGTGACAACAATAGAGGCAAGTGCACCTATCGAACAGTAGTATAGCTCAGGCAAGAATATCTTATCGAACCTAAGGGAACCTAAAAGTACTACTACTCACTTTCTCTCTATTATTTAGCCTGAAATTTGGAGTGATTGAATTGTTAAACTAACGAAATACTTAGACTAAATGCAAAGACAAAAGATTGAATTGGAGAAAGACTTTAGGAAAACTCAGTTGATAAAGATGATACCCTCAAGAAGAATCCACTTATGGCTTCACTTATTATTTATTCCCCAAACCATATGATTTCTTTACTTAGCTTAATCCGTGAGACTCCCTAACCTATATTAAACCCTCTATCGAGGCGAATAATGCCTAACCTTAGGTTAATTAGTGGAACTCCCGTTCTCTTATAATAACCCCCTAAAGAAGCAGTAAATCGATCAATGGATTCCCATATTAGGTTTCACCCTAATCCAACAAAATCTCGTAACCCTATCTCTAGGCGCCCAATTAACTCTGATCAATTATGCTAGATCTACTTTTAGGTAGGGTCTATTCCTCCTCCACCTAAGTACATCAGATTAAATTACGCAACATAATTAAGAACAAACCAAGTACTTATCATATAATTTAGAAATCAAATAACAAAATCCATCATAGGTTTCATCCCCTTCAGGTATCTGAGGGGTTTAATTCATAACTAAATACGAAAACATCTCAAGAGAAAAGAATAAACAAAACATAAGAAATCCCTAAAACCCCTTAAAGGAATTAAAGGAGAGATCCTCCGTCTTGAATGGATTTTTGGCTTCTTGAGATGAATCAACTGGCTATCTTCAAGTGATTCCCTAAAAGATGAACGTTTCGGTAAAAGCCTCTGCCAAAAAGCTCCCCTTTAATGTTAGCCTTGGGTTGTTTATATAGGCTTTGGGATGCTATACTTGGCTCCTAAGTATCTCTTTCAAGTAGAATCACTATTAGGGTGTTGGAGTAGACTTAGGAATATGTTTCTTTGGCTTCAAGCATCCAAATCCAAGTGAAATTGCTCTCTCCCGCGGTAGGGGCATGGCCATGGCACACGCCCATGTAAATCGTGGTTGGGCTGTGTCTCAATTCTGTTGTTTTAGGCACGGCCGTGTGAGTCAAGATTCAGGCCGTGCTTCAGGTCTGTCGATTTGGGCATGGCCATGTAGATCACCAGGCATGTATGTGTGATGAATAGATGTTGCACGGCCGTGTGTTATGTAGTTGAGGTCTTGCTCTAGGTAATTGGCGAGGCACGGTCGTGTGGGCTTTGGGCCAAGCCGTGTTGATTGCTTGCTAAGGCCCAATTACTCAGTTTTAAGCCCATTTTGTGTTGTTTTTATCCTCGAGTGCTTTCCTGAGTATAAACATGAAAAGAAAGGATTAAAAGCACCTTTTTACATAAATTAAGGGCTAAATCATCCAAAAGCATACTAAATATGGGGTTAAAATATTTTACTTTTACGGTTAATTAGGTGTGCCGAATTTTGTTAGGCATTTTGAGGAGCTTTTGATTTCTTTTTAAAAGTCTTTTCTTTGTTCATTTGGTACCTTTTTTTCCTTGCCTATAATCGAGACCATTTGAGGGCAATTCTCCTTTCTTCTTTTCATCTTTGCCATAGCTATCTTTATTCTTTTAACATTTTGGTGCTTACATTCCAATCTTTTCCCTTGGTTACTGAAAAACAAGTCCTTATTGTTGTTCATCTCCTTCATGGTATTAGCCAAAATTTTGACACTTCTTATGATAATCTCTTCTTTTCCTTCCACACTATTTCTCCAACCCTTCTCTCATTTTTTTTTTAATCGATTTAACATAGAGGCCGAATCATCCTTGTTCTTTTTCTCCAATAGCTGAACCACATAACACTATATCCCTTTTTTTTTTTTTTCTTTTGGGTGTTGGACATTCTCTCTTCCTTGGCCGAATCAGTAGAATGTTAGGTTACACACTTGTCATCTTTCTAGCCTTTGGATTTCGAAAGAAGGTTGGTAAGTAAAATCTCGAAGTACTTTATCAGAGGGCCAATCAATCACCTATCCCTCGTAATAAGAGACTTGGATTGTTGGTAAGTGATATAGATTGTTAATCAATTGTAGTACTTGGTTGAAGTTGTAAATTGGGCTTTGGGCTAATTGTTGACCAATTGTACCTTTAGGTGCCGCGGATAGTATCGTGTTACGGATTTCGAATAAGGTGTGTAATCTCATACCCCTTTTGAATACATGTTTGAAATGGTGTGTAATATCACACCTCTCTAAATGTTTGCATGAAATGTTCTGTGATTCGATCAAAATATCGAAGGAAATCAGAAATCGTCATCTGTGATCACTCGGGCGTGCGTATGTTCGTAGTGGTAACTGTATTTTGCAATGAAACAATTTTTGGTTAGTAGCAGTGATGTGATTTTTCAAAATCATGAAAAATAGGAGAAAGGGAATTAGAGAGTGAATAAGATATCGAATTAAAGCTTACTGTGTCTAGTTTTATATGAAAGAAACAGAGGAGGAAGAGAAATTTTATATTCTGTGATATTTTAATTTTAGTAAGACTGGTTCTGAATGACTTCGTGGTTCCTTGTTCTATCTTGGAAAAATCATTCAATATGGTACAAATTGAATTATTAGTTATAATTTATATGTAAAGATTCCTTAGTGAGTTTATTTTCAATAGAAACAAGTGGGAGAAACATATGAAAACTGTACAAGGAAATATTTGGATTTAGGGTAAGAGACGTCAGAACCATTGGTTAGTGAAACAAGGGACTCTTGAATGAATAAACTGTACTAAATGGCTGAGCAAAAATGTAACACCCCAAACCCGGTCAACACACCACGACCGAATCCGGTATGTCACATGAGAAAATGATTTCTAACAACACGAGTTGTAGGTCAGATTTTGAGATATGGGGGTCAAAATTAAAAAAAAACGGGTTGTTTCCAAAAACTGATTTAGAAAGGTTGTGTGTTGTCTCCTATTATAAGAAAGCCCTTCGTTTTTGTTTAATAGCCGAACTAGTTTCAATTTAATTGCCAAAACTGTTCCCCATTGAGTTTTTAAAGATACCGTGTTAACCTATTGATACTACTTGTTGGTTTTTACCCGATGGTAAAGTTTTAGAAAAACCCGATAGTTTATGCAAGTTCATAAAACATTCATTTTAAGGCATGCTATTTTGGGTAACTTATATCAATTTTCTGGTGAAAAGTAAAGTAGATCAATAACCCCAAAAAAATAAAGTTAGTGGCCTTATTGCAATTGAAAACCAAATTGAAAGTATGTAAACCAAAGTAGTAATTTAAATCAAAACTCGAAAAACAATGAGCATGGCCACCTCGAGTCCGCCCTGGCTCCATATACGCAATCTATGGGTTACCTGCAAAATTACACAAAAGGGGTGAGTCATCGAGACTCAGTGTGTAAACCCTACCATCCTGAAAACTGCAATGCTTATACACAAATTTCATAAGTCAACATGTAAGTCATGCAATCCAAAAACCTAGCCATCCGTACTCCTGTTTCTACCCCGTGTGGTCAAAACCACTGGTGGTCAAAACAACTGGTGACAGTAGTCACAATTAATATCAGTGTGGTCAAAAACCACTAGTGACCGTAGCCACAGTAATACTCATGGGGCCAACCCACAATGTGGTCAAAACCACTTGTGACAATCCCGTATCAATATGTGGGGCCAACCCACGGTGGTGCTAGACCATAGGGACGAGTCACAAAGATATCAATATGTGGTACCAAACCACTGGTGGTCAAAACCACTGAGACTTAGTCACAAAAATATATAGAAAGCGGGGCCAACCCACTGTGTGGTCAAAACCATTGGTGACAGTCTAAATCATCCTTCTCCCTCTTCTCATCATACCCACTTAATGTACATACTATTCATGGCATAAATATCATGCTTAACAACCAGAGATTACATGGCAGGGCATATATAGAATTTTAACCGACATTTAAAGTTAGCCAATCAGAGTGGACTTACCTGGAGTCCTCGCTTTTTACCCACAAGGGTAACATACCGTTTCAACAGTTATTTCAGCTTTTAGCAATTACATGATACAACATATTAACAATTAAAGTGTGTAAGAGTTACACACCTGATTACTCGCAAAACAACGCTCTCTACATCAGTACAGTCGTTAATCGACACCACCGCTATCTGACTACTACGCTGCTCAAGTGTTCGCCTACACCTAGGTGGCCAATCTCGAACCGCCGACACTGCCCTCTTTTTGAACTTAGGGGCTGGGGTCTCAGATCCAACCCATCCCAATGTTTGGTTAGCCTTCAAGTCCATAACAGACCTTAGTCACTAACTCAGATTAAAGCAATGAAATGAATTGTAAGAACTAAATCCGAAGTTAGAACCCTTACCTAAATCAACAAGAACCCAAATGCTCTAAACGTGACCCACAACCAACGAATCCCAAAGATTCACATCAGACGACGTCAACACCCCTCCTGCCTTCAGCCAAACATCACGTAACATAGGGTATCTATTTTTTTTTGGCATTTTAATGCAACAAGAGACGATTGAATCAAAATGAAAACACTTACCCCAACCCGAGAGAACCCGATTGAGAGTGGTGAAGAACAGGTAACGGCAACCACTGGAACAAAAGCCGAAAGAAAAAGGATATGGATGTTAGAGGAATTCGGTTTCCTTCCAAATAAATCAAGAGAAGAAAAAGAGTGAGTAAAAGTTCCTAGAGGGATTCGGCCAGACCAAATAGAACTTACTGAATGCCGGAAATATTCCGCTCTTGAAAAGAAAGAGATGGCGAAGCAAGGTACTATCTACCACAGGAGATTCAGCTATGGTGTTTGAGAGAAAAGAGAAGAGAATGCCAGAGTTTCGAAAGAAGATGAGGCTTCAGAGGGTTTCGGCTTTGATGTTTATGGCAACAAAAATGAAATGGAAAAAGAGAGTGAATGGTAGTGTGAGTTTCGGCCAAGCACAAAAGAAGAAGAAACTAAGAAGAGGATTGGGAAGTGTTTCGGCTTTGATAAATGGGAGAAAAGAAAATGCCAATCAAATGGTATGAGAGTACTTTGGTTTGCATTTGAGAGAAAAGATAAAAAATGCCACAAAGTGGTATGAACATTTTGGTTTTGACAAAAAGAATTGTACAAAAAAAATACCCTTGGTTCCCTAGCTAGCCGAAATTCCCAACACCCCTAGGCACATTCAGCCACCCCCTTAAGCACCCAAAGCTGAATCCACCCCTCACTCAAATTCGGCTACATAACCCCACTCCCTTCAAATACTACGCCGTCCCCACCTTTACTCCTTGAATCCCTCTCTACCACTCATTCAAACAAGTTTGAATGAGTCAACTTCCTAAATTTCCTCTCTTCCACCGATTTGAAATTGTTGACCCTTTCCAACCTCATCCTTCAGAGTCCCACCTGAGTGCAACTTTCCCTTGTCCTGGCATAAAAAAGAAATGCACAAAGGGGATTCTTGCAGCTCGAACCAAGGCCCTCTAGCTTGCATGAGGCGTCACTCCCTTGCCTCCCAAGTAGCGCCCCCTTGCCACTCTACCAAGACTCTCTTGCGACACAATCCACCACCAATTACCCTTAACACCTAATGCCAACAGCTCCCCCTTCTAAAGCCCAAAATGCAAATTTCTGCTGAGACTCGAGCCTATCCCTAGCTCGAGCCTAGACCCTAAAATAGTACAAACTAACATACCTACCATACAATACACATGTAACCACGTGAAATGCAAAGACCCCGATTTAAGTATGTTACAATTCTACCCCCTTAAAAATAATTTTAGCCTCGAATTTACGTGGTCAAAAGAGTTGAGGGTATTGCTGCCGCGTCAAATCCTCCGGTTCCCACGTGGCCTCTTCCGTTTCATGATTCCACCATAACACCTTCACCAAAGGAACTGACTTCCTACGCAAGACATTGACATCCCGATCCAGAATCTGCACTGGTTCTTCCTTAAAGGATAAATCTGGGCTCACCTCTATCTCCTCTACTGGCACAACATGCGACAAATCTGCTCGATAGCGCTTAAGCATGGAAACATGGAACACGTCATGGATCTGACTCAATTCCACTAGCAACTCGAGCTGATAAGCTACTTGTCCCATACGCTTTAACACCTTATACGGCCCGATGAACCTAGGGCTCAGCTTGCCCTTCTGACCAAATCTTAGCACCTTCTTCCACGACGACACCTTTAGAAAGACCCTGTCACCCACTGCGAACTCTACATCTCTTCGCTTAAGATCGGCATAAGACTTCTGCCTATCCGAAGCCTCCTTCAGACGAGCCCGAATCAGCTTAACCTTATCCTCTATTTCAGCCACTAGCTCTGGACCCAACAACTGACGCTCTCCCAGCTCTGTACAGCATGTATGGGTACGACACTTCCATCCATACAGTGCTTCGTACGGTGCCATCTGAATACTTGCCTGATAACTGTTGTTGTACGTGAACTCCGCCAATGGTAGATATTCTTTCCAACTACTCTGAAGTCCAAAACACAACCCCTCAGCATATCTTCTAGAATTTGGATTACCCTCTCTGACTGTCCATCTGATTGCGGATGAAACGCCGTAATGAAATCTAGCCTTGTACCCAATGCCTGGTGCAACGCTTTCCAGAATCTTGATGTGAATCGAGGATCCCTATCCGAAATAATCGATACTGGCACCCCATTCAGTCTCACTATCTCTGCTACATAAAATTTAGCCAACTTTTGGAGTGAGTAATCCACCCAAACCAGTATGAAATGAGCTGATTTTGTTAGACAATCTAAAATTACCCAAACTGAATCTTTCTTGTTAGGCGTAAGGGGTAGCCCAGTGACGAAATCCATCGTAATCCTTTCCCACTTCCATTGCGGAATCTTCACGGTTACAGAGACATCAAGGTGGCGATGTTCGACTTTGATTTATTCGACACGCCGGACACCTACTCACTAATTTCATATTTCTCTCTCGCATCTTACCACTAGAACATTCCTCAAATCCCGGTACATCTTGCTACCTCCCGGATGCATAGCGTATGGGCTACTATGAGCTTCTTGGAGAATCCTCTGTCTTAACTCAACGTCTTTCGGCATACAAACTTTCCCCTGGAAACACAACACTCCATCTCTGTTTAAACTATAACCTTTCAATCAATCATTCTGCACTTGTAATCTCCGAGCACTTAGAACCTCATCCATTAGTTGTTCCCCCTTAACCTAATTTACCCAAGTCAGTTTTATCTGCAACTCCGCTAACAGACTCCCATCATCATAAAGACTAAGATGAATGAACATTACTCTCAAGTTCGCTACCACCTTGCGACTCAACGCGTCAGCCACTACGTTAGCCTTACCCGGATGGTATTCAATCGAACAATCGTAGTCTTTCAACAACTCGATCCACCTACGCTACCTCAAATTCAATTCCTTCTGAGTCAAGAGGTACTTTAAACTCTTGTGATCCGTGTAGACTATCGACTTCTCCCCATACAAATAATGCCTCCAAATTTTCAGGGCGAAAACTACTGCAGCCAACTCCAGATCATGTGTCGGATAATTCACTTCGTGAGGCCTCAACTGTCGAGACGCATTCGCCACTACTTTCCCTTCTTGCATCAGGACACAACCCAAACCAGTATGTGACGCATCACAATAAACCATAAATTCCTTCCATGCCTCAGACTGAATCAACACTGGAGCTTCTGTCAAAATCCTTTTTAACTTATCAAAACTTTCCTACTGCTTGTCTGACCACACAAATGGATCCCCTTTTCTCAAGAACTTGGTCAATGGCGCTACAATCAAGGAAAACCCTTCCATAAATCTTTTGTAATATCCTGCCAAACCCAGAAAACTCTGAATCTCCACTACAGACTTAGGTGGTTTACAGTCCAATACCACCTCAATCTTCTGAGGATCTACCCTAATCCCCTCAGCTGACACCACATGACCTAAGAAAGTTACATCCTTTAACCAGAACTCGCATTTACTAAACTTTGTGATAATTGCTTCTCCCACAGAGTCTGCAAAACCACACGCAGGTGCGAATCATGCTCTTCATGAAATTTCGAGTACACCAAGATGTCATCTATAAACACCACGATGAAGTGATCCAAATACGACCAAAAAACTCGATTCATCATGTCCATGAATGCTGCCGGCGTATTGGTCAACCCAAACGGCATTACTAAGAACTCATAGTGCGCATAATGAGTGCGAAACGCAGTTTTATGAATATCGTCCTCCTTTACCTTAAGCTGATAATACCCCGACCTTAGATTAATCTTAGAGAAGACTAACGCACCCTTAAGTTGATCGAATAGATCATCTATCCTCGGTAACAGGTACTTATTCTTGATCATCCATTTATTCAGCTACCGATAATCTATAAACATCCGCATTGTACCGTCTTTCTTCTTAACAAAAAGCACAGGCGCTCCCCAAGGTGATACACTCAGCCGGATAAAACCTCGATCCAGCAACTCCTGAAGCTGTGCTTTTAGCTCCACCAACTCTTTCGGTGCCATCCTATATGGGGCAATAGACACTGGCGCGGTTCCTGGTAACAAGTCTATTCTAAATTCGACCTCGCGATCTAGAGGCAGACCCGGAAGCTCTTCTGAAAATACATCGGCAAATTCCTTCACCGTTCAGACATCCCCTACAGTCAATTCCTTGGCCTCCAATGCATAAACATGAACCATGAACGCCTCACAACCCTTCCTCACCATTTTCTCGGCCTTTAGAGCACATACAACATTGGATAGATAATCTCTTCTATTACCTATCATTACCACCTCTTCACCCTCAACTGTTCTCAATACCATATGCTTAGCTGCGCAGTCCAAACTTGCTTGGTACTTCACTAACCAGTCCATCCCTAGGATCAAATCAAACTCCCCGAATAGCAGTTCCATCAGATCAGCCAAAAACACCACCCCTTAAGTTTTAGGGGTACATTCTTATAAAGTTTGTTTACTTCTACAGAGTGACCTAGAGGGCTAATTACAGTCATCTCCCTAGAAGAAATCTCAAAGGCTAAGTTCATAGTTCCCACAATACTACTGGCAACATAAGAATACGTCCAACCAATATCTATCAAAGTAATATAAGGCAGTCCAAAAATCAAGAACGTATCGGTTATAATGTCCGATGCGTCGCCCTCCTCTCGACACCTTGTTGCATAGACTAACCCAGGCTGTCTTGCATCAGTATTCCCGGCACCTCTGCCTGGTGCTCCGTGACCTTGCCCAAAACCATTACCTCCCTTGATCGGACCGCGAACCCTCTATGATTGCTGTCCATCCCTTCTGAATTATGTACGCCCCTGACCCTCAGATTGGACCCTAGTTGATTTTCGCGGACAATCTGTTACCTAGTGCCCCACAGATCTACACTCAAAGCACCCTCTGTTCTCGGTCCAACACTATCCCATATGAGACTTCTCACACCGAGAACACCGTGGCGGCCACTGGGTAGTAGCAGCAGGACTGGCAACCTGATTTGGCCCACCATATCTAGCCATTTTTTTTGAATTCCCAGCAAACCCTGGTGACCCAAAACTCCTCTTGGTCCAATTCATATCCTGGTTCCGTCTCACCGACTGCTTCACTTCTTCGGTAATATTGGCCTTCTCCACCAAGATCACAAATTCTCTCTCCCACTGTGGTGCAATCAACATCCGCAGCTCATCTCTCAACCCGTCCTCAAACCTGACACAGTGCTCATGTTCTGTAGCCACAATACCCCGAGCATAGTGATTTAACCAGAGAAACTCTGCCTCATATTCTGATACTGTCTTGTTCCCCTAGACCAAATTCAAGAATGCCTTACCTTGTGCATCAATGTAACTAGCCCGACATACTTCCTCTAATAAGCTGCCTTAGAGAAATCCCAAGTGAGATCATCATCTGTTGCACCATCCCGGACCGTGAGCCACCACTGATAAGACTCATCCCGTAAAAGAGACACTATCCCCTTTAGTTTTTCCTCAGTCGTAAAATTCAAGTTATCCAGAATGCGTTCTATTGTCACCAGCCAATACTCAGCTGTATTGGGAGCCACTCCAAACACACCCCTGAATATTTCTACCCCATTAGCCCGGAGTCGTTTGGACACAGATTTCTGAGCTCCTGATCCTCCACCTGCTCCAACTACTCACTCTGAACTCGCAAAGATCGCTCGTGACACCAGATCGCCCCTCCCGCTCGATCCTCGAAACTCCACGCCCACACAAGGCGGTGGTACCTCATTCTCTGACCCATGGCTAGACTCTACCGGTTCTGACACGGCCATCCTACCTCTCCCACGTCCGCGTGCATTATGCCCGCGCCCTCGAGCGACTATGACTATCGTTCACATTTTAATCTGATTTAAGAATTTTATGCGTTAGACTTATTCCATTGTTATTACCATAAATTTTATGAATAACTTAGAGTTATTCTCGTAAATCCATACAATCTAATGGGCTTCAGTCTCTAAAGGGAATTCCTATTACAAGCATCCATAACACAACTATTTAGACCATGCAATCAATAGTTAGGGGACTTACCGTTGCGGATAGGTGCTGGAGACTCAGGTGCCATGCTACCCAAAACATGTATTTTCCCTTAAAGTTATTTCACAAAACCCTTTATTGAAAACATTTTGGGCCTCGGGCCCACAGTCGAGTTGTTGAACCAAGCTCTAATACCAAAATTATAACACCCCAAACACAGCCAACACACCACGACTGAATCCGGTTGGTCACATGAGAAAATGATTTCTAACAACACGGGTTGTAGGTCAGATTTTGAGATATGGGGGTTAAAATTTAAAAAAAATGGGTTGTTTTTAAAAACTGATTTAAAAATGTTGCGTGTTGTCTCCTATTATAAGAAAGCCCTTCGTTTTTGATTAATAGCCAAAATAGTTTCAATTTAATTGCCAAAACCGTTCCCCATTGAGTTTTTAAAGATATCGTGTTAACCTATTGATACTACTTGTTGGTTTTTACATGATGGTAAAGTTTTAGAAAAACCCGGTAGTTTATGCAAGTTCAAAAAACATTCATTTTACGACATGCTGTTTTGGGTAACTTCTATCAATTTTTCGTGAAAAGTAAAGTAGATCAATAACCCCAAAAAAATAAAGTTAGTGGCCTTATTACAATTTGAAAACCAAATTAAATGTATGTAAACTAAAGTAGTAATTTAAATCAAAACCCAAAAAATAATGAGCAAAGCCACCTCGAGTTTGCCTCGGCTCCATATACGTAATCTAAGGGTTACCTGCAAAATTACACAAAAGGAGTGAGTCATCGAGACTCAGTGTGTAAACCCCCCATCCTGAAAATCGCAATGCTCATACACAAATGTCATAAGTCAACATGTAAGTCATGCAATCCAAAAACCTAGCCATCCGTACTCCTGTTTCTACCCCGCGTGGTCAAAACCACTGGTGGTTAAAACCATTGGTGACAGTAGTCATAATTAATATCAGTGTGGTCAAAACCACTAGTGACCGTAGTCACAGTAATACTCATGTGGCCAACCCACAATGTGGTAAAAACCACTGGTGAAAATCTCGTATCAATATGTGGGGACAACCCACGGTGGTGCTAGACTACAGTGACGAGTCACAAAGATATCAATACGTTGTACCAAACCACTGGTGGTCAAAACCACTGAGACTTAGTCACAAAAATATATAGAAAGCGGGGCCAACCCACTGTGTGGTCAAAACCACTGGTGACAGTCTAAATCATTCTTCTCCCTCCTCTCATCATACCCACTTAATGTACATACTATTCATAGCATAAATATCATGCTTAACAATCAGAGATTACATGGCAGGGCATATATAGATTTTTAACCGGCATTTAACATTAGCCAATCAGAGTGGACTTACCTGGAGTCCTTGCTTTTTACCCATAAGGGTAACATACCGTTTCAACAGTTATTTCAGCTTTTAGACATTACATGATACAACATATTAACAAATAAAGTGTGTAAGAGTCACACATCTGGTTACTCGTAAAACAACGCTCTCTACGCCGGTACTGTTGTTAATCAACACCACCGCTATCTGACTACTATGCTGCTCAGGTATTCACCCACACCAAGGTGGCCAATCTCGAACCGCCGACACTGCCCTCTTTTTAAACTTAGGGGTTGGGGTCTCAGATCCAACCCCTCCCAATGTTTGGTTAGCCTTTGAGTCCATAACACACCTTAGTCACTAACTCAAATTAAAGCAGTGAAATGAATTGTAAGAACTAAACCCGAAGTTAGAACCCTTACCTAAATCGACAAGAACCTAAGGCTCTAAATGTGACCCACAACCAACGAATCCCGAAGATTAACACCAGACGACGTCAACACACCCCCTCCTGCATTCGGCCAAACATCACGTAACATAGGGTATCTATTTTTTTAGCATTTTAACGCAACAAGAGACGATTGAATCAAAATGGAAACACTTACCCCAACTCGAGAGAACCCGATTGAGAGTGGTGAAGAACAGGTAACGGTAACCACTGAAAAAAAAGCCAAAAGAAAAAGGATATGGATGTTAGAGGAATTCGACTTCCTTCCAAATAAATCAAGAGAAGAAAAAAAGTGAGTAAAAGTTCCTAGAGGGATTCGGCCAGACCAAATAGAACTTACCGAATGCCAAAAATATTTCGCTCTTGAAAAGAAAGAGATGGCAAAGCAAGGTACTATCTAGCACAGGAGATTTGGCTATGGTGTTTGAGAGAAAAGAGAAGAGAATGCTAGAGTTTCGACAGTAGATGAGGCTTCAGAGGGTTTCGCCTTTGATGTTTATGGCAACAAAAATGAAATGGAAAAAGAGAATAATTGGTAGTGTGAGTTCCAGCCAAGCACAAAAGAAGAAGAAACTAAGAAGAGGATTGGGAAGTGTTTCGACTTTGATAAATGGGAGAAAAGAAAATGCCAATCAAATGGTATGAGAGTATTTTGGTTTATATTTGAGAAAAAAGATAAAAAATGCCACAAAGTGGTATGAACGTTTTGGTTTTGACAAAAAGAATTGTCCAAAAAAAATGCCCTTGGTTCCCTAGCTAGCCGAAATTCCCAACACCCCTAGGCACATTCAGCCACCCCCCTTAAGCACCCAAAGCCGAATTCACCCCTCACTCAAATTTGGCTACAGAACGCCACTCCTTTCAAACACTATATCGTCCCCCCTTTACTCCTTGAATCCCTCTCTACCACTCATTCAAACAAGTTTGAATGAGTCAACTTCCTAAACTTCCTCTCTTCCACCCATTTGACATTGTTAACCCTTGCCAACCTCAGCCTTCAGAATCCCACCTGAATGCAACTTTCCCTTGTCTTGGCGTAAAAAAAATGCACAAATAAGATTCTTGCAGCTCGAACTAAGGCGCTCTAGCTTGCATGAGGCTTCACTCCCTTGCCTCCCAAGTAGTGCCCCCTTGCCACTCTACCAAGACCTCTCTTGCGACACAATCTACCACCAATTACCCTTAACACCTAATGCCAGCAGCTCCCCCCTTCTAAAGCCCAAAATACAAATTTCTGCTAAGACTTAGGCCTATCCTTAGCTCGAGCCTAGACCCTAAAATAGTCCAAACTAACATACCTACCATACAATACACATGCAAACACACGAAATGCAAAGACCCCGATTTAAGGATGTTACACAAAAATTCTAGAAAAAAATTGTAGTAAGAAGATATATGAGTCTAGATTCAAGGAAAATTTACAGATCTAAATTTCGAGTTTCCTAACTAGAGTTATAGTCAATTTAGTCAACATGGCGAGGATGGACAATTTCAATTTTTATTCTCCAAATTAATAGTTAAGTCTGGGTTGCAAAATTACCAAAATACCCTTGGAGGGTAAATTACCAAAATACCCCTGGGTTGCGAGATTACCGAATTACCCTTAATGGGTAAAATTATTGATTTACCGAAATGCCCCTATGGGTCGATTTGCTAGAATGCCTTAGTGAGCCGATTTATCGAAATGCCCTCGTTGGGCCGAATTACTAAAATACCCTTGTTGGGTTGACTGTCTGTTTTATCTTCAATATCATCTGGTAATACATGTATGATTATATTATGTTTTTATATATGTATATTGTGATGTATGATGCATTTTATCATGTTGAATGGGGCGGGAATCTGAATGAAGAAGAAGTATAGACCGGCGGCATTGCCATAAATTCTGATAATGGCTATGTGCTAATTTTAAATATGGCTTTGTGCCATCGTGATTAAGGCTGTATATCGATTATATTACTGTATATGATTCTGGTGGCTCAGCCAAAAATATTATAAATGGCATCTTAACTGCAAATTAGAGAGACTACCGAGATAAGTTGACTTGATCCCTACAGGAGAGATTGGTTGGTGCGGGTGGAGAGATTGGCTGGATGGGATGGGTTGCATTCATTTTATTTATTTATTATATGTAAGTGGGCTTAGGCCCAAGATTATGCTTTATGGGCTCAGGCCCTAGATATTGCTTTACGGGTTAAGGCCCAGTGGATAACGGTAATGGGATTATACACTGAGTTCTTGTAACTCACTCTTTTTCCCTAATTCTTTCAGTTAATGCTCAGTAATGTGGACTTGGGCTATGGATGACTCGGTGGAGGCCATACTTCAAAAATGGCTTTTATTGAACTTTAGATTTCTATTTCCGTTTACTTTACTACTTTGGGTTTTTAAGTTGTAATAAGGCCTCTGGAATATTTTACTTCTGCTTTATGTTTAACGTACTTATTATTTTCCTTAAATCGCTTTAAATGGGAAATTTTCTAAAAGCTGAAATAAAGGTTTTCTAAAATAGACTAACAAATGGATTTCATAACAAACTTATATAAATATTTTAACTTGGAAATTTCTCTCAAATTGTCAACAATATTTTCAAAGGTTATTGGTTTTATAAGATCATTAGTTCAAATTTTTGATTTATCAATCAACTTTTGAGGTTAGTAGTTTTTTTATCAAATATTTCAAATCAAACTTGTTTTCTTGATTATAATGTAATAATACATATTTTATTCTGAATAAAAAAGATTTAACATGTTTTTCTCATGTGACGTCATAATGCATGGGTCGGGTTTGGGGTGTTACATTTTATGGTATCAGAGCACAGTTTCAAAATTAGGTTGTGGTTTGGGTTCAAACGCGTTTTCCAAAGCTATTTAAAATTTTAATTTACAAATGCATGTTTTAGAAGAAGTATGGCACCATGGGTATCTGACACCAAGTCAAGTAAGTTTATATTTTCATTTTGGAAATTATTGTGGTATGACTTTAGAGATACTCTAGAACTTTTAGCTTTAGGAGCTAAAATTATAGAGATTGAGACTTTAGGATACGTTTTGCAAAAACAAATTTACTTCATATACTTAATAAAATATTGTTTAATAAATATTGAATAGTATACTGATTCATAAGACTCGTAATAAGATTAAATTGACTTAGTAAATATGAGCGCTAGAGGACAAGGACGAGGTACACGTAGCTGTGGTAGAGGCTAAGGTGCTAGGACTGGATCTTCAGCACCGAGGCATGTGCCCAAAATGGATGCACTAGCTTCGCCAGTGGTTGAGACGGGATCTCATAATCGAGCTGGGGTTGATGATCTAACTCAGTTAGTTAAGAAGGTATTGGATGAGGTTAAAGGAATCAATGAGATACTTCGAGTTGGGTGTGTGGACTGTAAGAAGAAAGGAGATCGCGGTCCTTTAGGGTCGCAGTCTCGTTCCGTAAAGTGTGTTAAGGCACGTCCAAACTTTTTGACTTGTGATTATTGTAGAAGGCGTCATCCGGATGAGTGCTGGAGGAGGTCAAGAGCATGTTTGAGATGCGAGTCTAAGGAGCATAAGGCTCGGGATTGTTCCATCACCAGCAAGTCTGGTACGTTTTTATGGTGTTTGAGCATAGGAATTTTTATGTATGTGTGTTAAATACCTATTTGCTTCTGAGGACCAGATATTTGATGATGTGAATAGTTTCAAAGATTAAGATAGAAAGCGAATTAGTGTTATTAAGGTCAGAGTGCGCAACAAAAGCATAATGGTGTAACTTGAGCGGTGCATTTAGTAGTTGGTTGGAAATTTCGACGATGAAATTTCTTTAGTGAGGGTAGAATTGTAACATCCCAAAATTGGGCCTAGTAGAATTGGGCCCAATGGACCTTGGACGTAAGGAATGTTTAAAATTTTTGAGAAACAAGAGAATGACATTATTTCAAGTTGGACTTATTAGGAAGGTGAATTTGGAAAGTTACGGAGTTTTTAGGAAGTTCTGGGTTCAATTTAGGCTATAGGAAAATTTTTGTGTTTAAGCCCTTAAGGGGGAGAAGGTAAGTGGCATCAAGACTTAAGAAAATAAGTGTGCATTTTGCTAGCACAAGAAGTCTATTGGTAAAGGTGGAAAGTGGCGTGTGGAATGTACTAATGGTCTGAGGTTCAAATCCCATCTATTGCATTGTTGAGTAAATTTTTGTGCTTCTCTTCCATGTGCCGGTCATGACTTTATTATGGTAAGGAAGACTTTTTATTTATGGAAAGATGGCTAAGGAATATGGTAAGGAGGAAGACTAGGGAAAATGAAGGAAAGAAATGAAGGAAAAATGTAAGAGAAAGGAACATGTTGGCTGAATTTTAGGAGTTGCCAAGGGAAGGAATTTTTTTGGTCAACATGCATATTTTTGGCAATGATGAAATCAGTTTTGGTAAGGGGGTGTGCCAAATTTTGTTAGCCATTTTGAGGAGCTTTTGATTTCTTTTTGAAAGTCTGTTCTTTGTTCATTTGGTACCTTTTTTTCCTTGCCTATAACCGAGACCATTTGAGAGCAATTCTCCTTTATTCTTTTTATCTTTTCCATAGCTATCTTTATTCTTTTATCATTTTGGTGCTTACCTTCCAATCTTTTCCCTTGGTTACAGAAAAACAAGTCCCTCTTGTTGTTCATCTCCTTCATGGTATTAGTCAAAACTTTGACACTTCTTATGATCATCTCTTCTTTTCCTTCCTCACTATTTCTCCAATCTTTCTCTTATTTTTCTTTAATCGATTTTACATAGAGGCCGAATCATCCTTGTTCTTTTTCTCCAATAGCCGAACCACATAACACTATATCCCTTTTTCTTTTTTTTTTTCTTTTGGGTGTTGGACACTCTCTCTTCCTTGGCCGAATCAGTAGAGTGTTAGCTTACACTCTTGTCATCGTTCTAGCCTTTTACTTTTAGAAGTGGGTTGGTAAGTAGAATCTCGAAGTACTTTATCAGAGGGCCAATCGATCACCTATCCCTTGTAATAAGAGACTCGAATTATTGGTAAGTGATATAGATTTTTAATCAATTGCAATACTTGGTTGAAGTTGTAAATTGGGCTTTGGACTAATTGTTGACCGATTGTACCTTTAGGTGCCATAGAGAGTATCGTGTTACGGATTTCTAATAAGGTGTGTAATCTCACACCTCTCTGAATGTTTGCAAGAAATGTTCTGTGATTCGGTCGAAATACTGAGGGAAATAGGAAACCAGTATCTGTGACCACTCAGGCGTGCGTATGTTCGTAGTGGTAATCGTATTTTACAATGAAATAATTTTTGGTTAGCAGCAGTGACATGAATTTTCAAAATCATGAAAAATAGGAGAAAGGGAATTAGAGAGTGAATAAGATATCGAATTAAATCTTACTGTGTCTAGTTTTATATTAAAGAAACAGACGTGGAAGAGGAATTTTATATTCTGTGATATTTTAACTTTAGTCAGACTGGTTCTGAATGACTTCGTGGTTCCCTATTCTATCTTGGAAAAATCATTAAAAATTGTACAAAGTGAATTATGAGTTATAATTTATATGTATAGATTCCTGAATGAGTCTATTTTCAATAGAAACAAGTGGGAGAAACATATGAAAACTATACAAGGAAATATTTGGATTTAGGGTAAGAGAGGTCAAAACCATTGGTCAGTGAAATAAGGGAATATTTAATGAATAAACTGTACTAAATGGCTAAGCCAAAAATTCTGGAAAAAATTTGTAGTAAGAAGATATATGAGTCTAGATTCAAGGAAAATTTATGGATCTAAATTTCAAGTTTCGTAACTCGAGTTATAGTCAATTTAGTTAATATGACGTGGATAGACAATTTCAATTTTTATTCCCCAAATTAGTAGTTAAGTCTGGGTTGCGAAATTACTAAAATACCCTTGGAGGGTAAATTACCGAAATACCCCTGGGTTGCAAGCTTACCGAATTACCCATGTAAAATTACTAATTTACCAAAATGCCACTATGGGTCGATTTGATAGAATGCCTTAGTGGGCCTATTTATTGAAATGCCCTCGTTGGGCCGAATTACTAAAATACCCTTGTTAGGTTGACTGTCTATTTTATCTTTGATATCGTCTGGTAATACATGTATGATTATATTATGTTTTTATATATGTATATTGTGATGTATGATGCATTTTATCATGTTGCATGGGGTGGGAATCTGAATGAAGAAGAAGTCTAGACAGGTGGCATTGCCACAAATTCTGATAATGGATATGTGCTAATTTTAGATATGGCTTTGTGCCATCGTTATTAAGGCTGTATGCCGATTATATTACCGTATATGATTCTGGTGGCTCAGCCACAAATATTATAAATGGCAGCTTGACAACAAATTGGAGAGACTGGCGGGGTGGGTTGACTTGATCCCCACAGGAGAGATTGGTTGGTACGGGTGGAGAGATTGGCTGGATAGGATGGGTTGCATTCATATAATTTATTTATTACATGTATGTGGGCTTAGGCCCAAGATTATGCTTTATGGGCTCAGGCCCAAGATATTACTTTACGGGTTCAGGCCCAGTGGATAACGGTAAGGGGATTATATACTGAGTTCCTGTAACTCACTCCTTTTCCCTAATTCTTTCAGGTGATGCTCAGTAATGTGGACTTGGGCTATAGATGACTCGGTGGAGGTCATACTTCAGAAATGATTTTTATTGAACTTTAGATTTCTATTTCCGTTTACTTTACTATTTTTGGTTTTTATGTTGTAATAAGGCCTCTGAAATATTTTACTTTTGCTTTATGTTTAACGTACTTATTATTTTGCTTAAATCGCTTTAAATGGGAAATTTTCTAAAAAATAAAATAATGGTTTTCTAAAATAGACTAAAAATGGATTTCATAACAAACTTATATAAATATTTTAACTTGAAAATTTTCTTTCAAATTATCAACAATATTTTCAAAGGTTATTGGTTTTATCGACCATTAGTTCATATTTTCGATTTATCAATCAACTGTCTAGGTTAGTAGTATTTTATCAAATATTTCAAATCAAACTTGTTTTCTTGATTATAATGTAATAATACATATTTTATTCTGAATAAAAAGGATTTATCATGTTTTTCTCATGTGACATGTCAGATCCAGTCATAACACATGGGCCGGGTTTGGGGTGTTACACATAAAATCGAAGATTATTTCACTCTAAAGGAAGCCCTAGAGGAAGCAATACGAAACAGTGAACTAGGCGAGTTTGTGGATCGGGGGGTGGGGGTTTCCCAATAAGGTCAGAGTTCGCACGGTGATCCTTAGGGTAAATAGAAGGTTAAGGGTACCATCCTTGTGATAGTGGGAACAAATGATGAATAGGCGACCTCTAGCACTAAGAGGAAGGCTCACCTCAGAGGAGTTATATCTATCGGTTCACCTAAGAAGCCTCGCTAATAGGAAAGATGGAAAGTGGACTTCATTGACGAAGATGAAAAGTTGGTATGCGATGAAGATGGCAATAATCCTATGGTGGCGACTGCAATAAATGCCAATTTTAAGGTAAATATGATCCTTGTGTATAGTGGAAGCGCGATTGAGGTGCTAACCTTGGAAGTTTTTTAGAAATGGGGTTGAAGAAGAAGGTGTTGAAGAAGGCTAGCCCACTGTACAAGTTTGGAAACCATCCCATTGAGGTAAAAGGCTCTATTATCTTGCCAGTAACTTTGGGGGATATTGAACACACTACCACAGAGTATGTTCAATTTTTTTTGGTAGATCATCATATGACTTACAATGCCATTTTTGGGTGTCCCATCATGAGAATGGCAAGGATGATGGTGGTTTTTTTTTTTTTGCATGAAGATAAAGTTTCCTACCAAAACTGGGGTTAGGTACATGCAATCGAATCAGAGAATAGCCAAGCAATGTCACATGTCTGTAAATTAGGCTCACAAGTAGGAACAATAAGGTTAAAGTTCACAGTAGGCAAAATTAGAGGCAGTTGTTAGATTTTGAAAGCCTGGATAATAAATGCAAGGAGTGAGCAAAGAAACCATAAGCGGTTAAAGCTATGGAAACTATGCAACTTTTTAGTGGTAGTACAGACAAGGTGGTTAGAATTTCGTCTGCATTGAGAAGTGAGGAAAAGGAAAGTTTGATTCATTGTTTAAGAATGAATGCTAACATTTTTACTTGGTTCCCTGCAGATATGCCAAGGGTGGACCCTCAAGTAACTATACACAGGTTGAATGTTTTGTCTAAAGCTAGACCCGTGAAGCAAAAGAGGAGAAAGTTTGCACCGTAAGTTGTAGAGGCTATAAGGCATGTGGTCGCAAATTTTTTGGCCATGGGTTTTATCAGGGAAGTTGAATATCCGGAGTAGCTCTCGGATGTAGTGATAGTGAAAAAGCGAACAGTAAGTGGAGAATGTGTACAAACTTCACCAATCTCAATAAGGCTTGTCCAAATGATAGCTTCCCCCTCCCTTCGATTGATAGACTGGTAGACACGTATTTTGGTAACAAATTCATGAGCATTATGGATGCTTTCTCTGGGTATAATCAAATCTCCATGGCTCCCAAAGATCAGGAAAAAAAACTTTTGTTATAAAAGAAAGTTTATTTTGCTACAGTGTAATGCCCTTTGGTTTAAAAAATGCAGGTGAGACTTACCAAAGCCTAGTGAACAAAATCTTCAGATAACAGATTAGGCGAGGGGTTGAGGTTTATGTCGATGATATGTTAGTGAAGGGCTCCACTCTCACCAAGCATGTTATAAACCTATCAGAAGCGTTTGCGATATTGCGAGGTCACTAGATGAGGTTGAACCTGGATAAGTGCAGTTTTAGGTTTAGGGGTGATAAGTTTTTGGGCTTTGTGGTCTCAGATAGAGGAATCAAATAGAACCTCGAGAAGATATAGGCCATGCTGAAGATGCCCCCTCCAAAAACCATAAAGGATATCCAACGTCTGATTAGAAGGGTGGTTGCGCTGAACAGATTTGTGACGCGGAAGATCGGCAAGTGTTTGCCTTTCTTCAAGGCCATGCTCACCTCTTTTTGTTGGAAAGAAGAGTGTCAAGTAGCTTTTGTGAAGCTCAAAGAATATCTTACATCCCCACCATTGCTAATGTCACCTCGCAAAGAAAAAACACTTTACCTGTACCTAGTTGCATCTGAGGAAACTGTGGCAGTAGTCTTATTTAGGGCAGAGGGTGTTCGGCAATTCCCAATATACTACATTAGCAAGGTGATACAAAATGGTGAGATTAGGTATGTGAAATTTGAAAAACTCATCTTCACTTTGAGCAATGTAGCTCACTAGTTGCGACCAATTTCCAAGCCTATTCCATGGTAGTCGTGATGAATCAACCCATCAAAGAAATTTTATCTAAGTTCGAAACCTTTGTAAGAGTGACCAAATAGAGTATAGAGCTCACCGAATTTGGTATATAGTTTGCCCTATGAACTACTATAAAGGGGCAAGCTTTAGCTGACTTCATGGTTGAATGTTCGCTCGAGACACCTACCAATTCATCAGGAGTTAGTCCACCACAGGAAGAGACTGTAACCACCAACAAATCAAAAGAATGGCTGGTTTATGTCGATAGGACTGCAACAAGAACTGGATCAGGAGCACGGGTACTCTTAGTGGACCCCGAAGGAAACAAGTGGCAGTATGGACTCTTCTTTGGGTTCGAGGAATCTAATAACACTATAGAGTATAAGGCATTGGTATCAGGATTACAACTAGCTCGCTAGCTTTTGGCAAGAGAGCTTGTTGTTCACACAGATTCCCAGTTGGTCGCCAAGCAGTTGAACAGTGAGTATGAAGTTAAGGAGTCAAGGTTGAAAAGATACCACATAATTGCCACTCAGATGCTAACAGTGTTTGATAAAGTACAAATAAGGCAAGTTTTGAGAAGTGATAACATGCGTGTGGATGCTCTGTCTAAGCTAGAATATTCCATTGTCATCGAGTAGAGGGGAAGATTTTGTTGGAGCACAGAGAAGCTCCAAGTTATGACGCACTCTAGGTGTATAGTATAGATCAAGAAGACATATGGATGACTCTAATAGTTTACATATTACAAGGAATAAATGACCACTCAGACAAAAAAGAACTCACAAAGGTACAATGCAAAGCTGTGAGGTATGTATATCTACGTTATGTGTTACACATATTTGAATGCTTTAAGTATATGGACTAGATAATTGGATAATAAATGATTAGTTATTAAACTATTTGATTGCATAACAACTTAAAGTGATTCATTTTGTTCTACAATTTCTAGTTATACCCTTTTATAGGCTTTACTGTATAGAAATGGATTTTCACAGCCACTATTGCGATGTTTGATGCCATCGGTGATGTGAGAGATTCATGAAGGCATCTGTAGTGATTAATTGGGCGGAAGATTGCTGGCCAAAAAGGTCTTTATGCAGGGATATTACTCGCTTACAATTTAGAAAGAAGCACGTGAGCTAATTAGCACATGCAATTCCTACCAAAGATATGCCCAAGTATAGCGACAACCACAAATCATGTCAAGCCCTTGATCGTTTGTGACTTGGGGAGTCGACTTCCTAGGTTTGCTTCCCATAGCCACAGCACAGAAAAATTAGTGGACTTCTTTACCAAATGGATTGAAATTGAGGCTTTGGCAACCATTACCAAGAGACAGATGGAATCTTTTCTCTGGAGGTTCGCCGTATGTAGGTTCAGTGTATCGGGTCCTATGATTACGAAAAATGGCACGTAGTTCCAAGGAAAGTTCAAGAACTTTTGTACTAACCTACATATCGCTCTAGCTTAAAGCTCTGTTAAAACACCACAAAAAAATGGGCAAGTAGAGGCTATGAATAAAAATATTTTAACAGCTTTTAAGAAGAAAGTGGAAGAGGCCAAGGGTGCTTGGCTAAGGGAAGTGCTTGATATTTTGTGGGCCCTGCATAGATCGGCTCACACTATAATAGGAGAGACAACATTTTCAATATTTTACAGTGTAGAGGCAATAATTCCTGTGGAGATTGGCATGAGATCATATAGAACAACACATTTCGATGAAAATGCTAACCAGGAAGCTATGAAACTCAACCTTGATCTTGTTGATGAGGTTCGAGAAATAGTAAAAATAAAAAACACAGCATGTGCTCAACAAGTAGCTTGTTACTACAACTCCAAGGTTAAGAATAAACAATTCCAAGTGGATGACTTCGTACTCAAAAGCACTGAGGGTAGCTTTCCAGCTTTACAAAAAAGAAAGATGGCCCCAAGTTAGGAGGGACCACACAAGGTTGGAAAAAAAAAAATAGGCTATCGAGCATATAAATTGGCAAGGCTAGAAGGTTCAATTCCACCATGCACATAGAACACACGTCATTTGAAAAAGTATGATGGATAAACTATAACACTTTAATTGAAACACATTCTTTCATTCATGTATTTATTTTATATGATCCTCGAAAGCATTTAGCACGAGCTCAAGCTCCTAGCTGTGATTTTAAGGCTCACAGGTTCAACACCCAGCCTCTAAAATAGTTAGCACGATCTCATGCTTCCAACTGTGATCTTAAGGCTCATAGGTTGAACACCGCAACCTCCAAAATAGTTAGGTTTAGCTCAAGGTCCTAGTTGTTATTTTAAGGCTCGTAGGTTCAACACCATAGCCTCCAAAATAGTTAGCACGAGCTCAAGCTCCCAACTGTGATATTAAGGCTCACAGGTTCAACACCATAGCCTCCAAAATAGTTAACGCGAGCTTAAGCTCCCAGTTGTGATCTTAAGGCTTATAGGTTCAACATTGTAGCCTCTAAAATAGTTAGCACGAGCTCAAGCTCCCAACTGTGATCTTAAGGCTCGTATGTTCAACATCGCAGCCGCCAAAATAGTTAGTATGAGCTCAAACTCCCAACTATGATCTTAAGGCTTGCAAGTTTAACACCACAGCTTCCTAAACAGTTAGAGCAACCTCAAGCTCCCAGCTGTGATCATAAGGTCGTAAGTTCAACACTGTAGCCTCCAAAATTTTTAATGCGAGGTCAAACTCAGAATTGTGATCTTAAGGCTTGCAAGTTCAACACCGCAGCCTCCTAAACAGTTAGCTAGATCTCAAACTCCTATCGATGATCTTAAGGCTCACAGGCTCAAAAAATCCCCCTTCTAAAATAGTTAAAGCGTGCATTTTAAGTTTAAAATTGACTCAAAAACAGTCTAAGTCTCCGAAACCAATTTAAATAAAAATTTTACTTAAGTTTAAAATTTTGCTTAAGTGTTAAAGTTTACTTAAGTTTGAGAATTTTCTTAAGTGAAAATTTTGATCAAGTTCTCAAAGTGATAGAACATTATGACATTAACAAATAGACTCAAAAAAATGTCTACCTTTGGTTCCTTTATTCATAAAGAAAGGAAGTACAAAGCTACAAAATTATAGGTAATTAATCTTCATTCTTTGTATCAAGATCACTACAAGACTCGTTCTCCATCCCTTCTCCCTCAACCACTCCAGTGTTTTCAATAGTAGGTTCAGCAACAATGTCACTATTATTACTAGTAGGTACAGTACTTGTTTCACCAGGGATTTCACCAAGGTAAAAAAATTTTGAACCCTTCTATTTTACAACAAAATTTTCCCAAGTATCTTCTGAGCGGAAGCGAACATCAAAACCCAGGTCATCCACATCCACCTTGCAGAGAGCATCGAAGTCAATTTGGCCGGCATCAAAAGGCCCAACTTTGGCCTGAGTATGCAGGAGAATGTAGGACTTAATCTCAGCAAAAAGGTTGCGTAGAGTTTCCATGGATCTCTTCTTAAGTTTCTATAAGGCTTCAGTATGCTTCTGCTTAGAGCTCACCATCGAGGCCATGTGTTCAGCAATGATGCAATCCATGGATACCTTATGTTCCTTGACAACCCTCTTTATCTCAGCCTGTAAGGCCCCATTCTTCTCCCTTTCAATTGCGAGCTCGGCGGATAGCTTGTTGCTTTTTAATTGAGATGCTTCTAGGTTCCCAACAAGCCCTTGGTCCAAATTGGAGACCACCTCATTTCTCTCATCATCTCTAACTACAGCTCGCGATCTATAACAGCTTATTTTTAGTCCAATAGAAACAGTAGTTTCGAGACCACAAATCTAAAGTCAAAATATTTATTTTATTATTATTTTAATGTCTACAGCATGATTGAATGATTGTGTGAAAGTTTCGTTTAAAAATTTTATTGTTTGATTAGTCAATTTGATAAAAAGGACTAAATCGCATAAAGTGTAAAAGTGGAGTTCTATTAATAAAGGTATCTAATAGCTATGGAATCTTAAATTACAGTTCCTTATGTTGTAATTAGACCATTATATTAGTAACTGGACAATTATGGGTATTGTTTAAGTGATTTTTATTTATTCATTAAAAGGTTAATATAGTAAATTAGTTAATAATTAAGATAAAATAAGTAAAACAAAAGAAAAAGCTTTCATTTTCTTTTATCTTCAACCAAATATTGAAGAAGAAGAAACTGTTGTTGTCTATTTTAGGGTTCGGCCACATGCAAGCTTAATTGTAAGTCTATTTTTGTTCGGTTTTTAATGATTTCTATGTTTTTGAGATCGTTGTAACTAGGTCTAGCTAGCCCAGGGATTATTTTGCAAAAATGTTAAAGATTTTGAATGTTTCCATTGATGAATACATGAGTATTTTTATGTTTAATGATAGATTTTGAATGTTTGATGATAGTTATACAAGTTTTGTTAAGTGATTTTTAGTGAAATGCAAATTAGGGATTAATTTGTGAAATGTGTAAATTTAGTGGTTAAAATGTGTAATAAATGAAAATTTTAAGCTGCTATAAGCATGACAAATGTTCAGCTAGGCTTGGGTTGTGATTAAATTGAATGAATTTTGTTTTACGAGCCTAGGGATTAAATTGTAAAAATGTTTAAATATTAGGGTCAAATGTGTAAATTTGCTTTAATGAGTGTTTTGGATTAAATTGAATAGAGAGATAATTAAATAAGCCAAATTTGATATTATGTAGATCAAGAAAAGCGAAGTAAGGACTTAGATTGGGGGGAAAACAAAGTTATTGACTAATCGATCTATTTCGTCGTTATAACATCCGAGGTAAGTTCGCATATAATAAGCATTGTTATAATTATGTTCTAAATACTTTGATATTGTATGAAGTATGAATACATGACTAAAGACATGTTCGACAATAATTTAATGATGATTCGGCATTGAAATTCCTAGTTGAACCTTAGGAATAGATTTGGATACTAGTGACATGTCATTAGGGGATTTATGTGATTAGTTGATCCAAGTGCCGGTCCTGTACATCCTACCAGTGGCTAAGTATAGCGGCATGTGTTGTGGTTACTTGACAACTTGTGTGAGTAGCACCGTGTAGCTACATCTTGACCCACAGCTTGTGTGAGCAGGCCCGTTGATAGCTCTAGAATGAGCATATACGTGATATGTGATCGAGATAGCTTCGGCTATATATGTGGCACTTCGTGTGTGAGTTTCCCATGTATCCGATAGCATTCCAAATGGTTCAACAGGTAAATGAATGATGTGGTTTTGTAAGAGATTAATACGAGATGGTACAGGTATGTACCTGAACCGTATAAGCTTAAATTGAAGAAGTTATAAAGTTCATGCTTAAGATTATGATAGAAAATGTGAAAGGTTTGCTGGTTAACATGAATTGCATGTTGACATGTTCATTTGATGATTTGTGTATTTATGATTTCATTGAGCTTATTTTATACGAGCTTACTAAGCCATATAGCTTACTTCGCTTAATTTTTTGTGTTTTATAGTGAATTCAAAGCTAGCTCGGGTTTGGGGATCATTAGAGGCATCATCACACTATCCAACTATCAATTTGGTCCTTTTGAGCTTTTGTTTTGGAGTGTATGGCATGTATAGGGACTTTGGTCATTTTGGTTATGTGTTGGTTGTAGGACCCAATTTATGCCCGGGCCCATTTAAACCAAATAAAACCAAACCAAAAAAATGGAAATAGAAAATAAAAACCAATAATAATAAATCTACAGTCCATTTTTAATGTACAAACCCACTAATTAAATTCGAGCTCAAATGCTAAACCTAAACTAACCACTACCCAACCTACAGCCCAATTTACAGACCCAAAATTCCGAGGCCCAAATGGCCAAACACCTTAATGTTTCTAGAAACCCTTTGGGTTTCTGGAATTTTCCAGCGCCACAGTAGCCTCTCCCACGCGCACGCCACGAGCTCACCCTTCCACGCTGGCTCGCCTCCGTACAGTGCCACGCACGCCTATACCTGCACAAAGAGAGGACAAACGACAGAAAAGCAAAAAGAAAAACGATTGTATTTTTTTCGAATTCGATTATAAAAACCGAAGTAAAAAACGATTATAGGCTTTTTACGATTTTCATATACAAAAAAATATCAAAGCAAGGTATTTTTTTACTCTATTTTCTTCGAATGTCATGCATATACGTAGATAAAGAACAAAGATACAAACTTTTACCTTTTCGTGATGATTGGAGTCTCGAATCTAAAGCGTCTTTGGTTGTTTTTCGATTTTAGTGAGGGATTTGAGCATTTGGTTTTCAGATATGTGTTTAGGGTGTCTTTAGGGTTTGAGACGGCCATCTTTTGGGGTCTCCGACCATCACGCATGATGGCAGACGGTGGCGGAGCATGGTGGCCCGATACAGATTCGGGCAGACTTCAGACTGGAACTCTGAGGGCCTTTAGAGAGTTTTTTTTATATTTTTTTTTAGAAATGTTTTTTTAAGAATGATTTTATCACTTTTTTTTTTTGCTATTTAATGCCGACTGATACGACGTCGTTTTGGAGTGGGTCATTAAGACCCAAAACGGCATTGTTTCTTGCAAGGATCCGCGCGTTGACCCGACCCGGGAACGGATCCGCGTGTTTTTAAAACTGGTATAATTACCAGTTTAGTCCTTTTGCATTATTTTTATGCAATATTATCCTATTCATGTTTTGTTTTATTTTTTAATTCGACCCCGACACTGTTTTGTGATTTCAATTCGGTCCTCAGACCATTAAAATACGGATATTAGAACGGCGTCGTTTTGGGAATCGAATATAATTCCCCAATTGATCCCTCGTTAATGGCGCGCGTTCAAACAGGGTCCTTTTCTTCTTTTTATTTTTGATTTTGCCCTAGATTTATGTTTTTAGTTTAATTTAGTCCTCTTTTTATTTATTTCGTTATTTTGTCATTATTTTATTATTATTATTGTTATTGTCATGATTACTATCACTATAATTTTATTATTATTAACATTAATTTTTTAACCATTCATTTGTATAATATTGGGTTTATATATTATTTGATGTTTGATGTTGTACGTGTGTTTTTGGTATTGTTTTGTGATTCAAATTCCAATATATTTAAACTTTTACTTTATACTTCATTTTTATCCCGAGCAAATTAAATAAATGTATTATAAGTTGATTTCAAAATCACCCATTTGAAAATTTCTAAAAATAAGGAAATATTTCGTGTTTGAAAATTTCAGAAATCGTACCCTACCGTGTTAGGTTTCGGTTTTTCGTTTGACCAAGTATCCTTTTGATATTTTCAATGCATGAGTTTTGAGAATCATGAGATGATCTTGGCATTGAGAGTTTGAGATGTCGTATCCTAACGTGTTGGATGTGATATTTTATTCTTTTGGAACAAGAGAACCTCAATATCCAATTCGGGTTACTTAAAATTTTTAAACGGAATTGTATTTTAAAATCATTTCAAATTTTTGGCATTAGGACATTAATTAATCAATTAGGTACCAATTTTGGGCGTTGCGAGTATGCTAATCCTTCCTCGTGCGTAACCGCCTCTCGAACCCATTTTTCTTGGAATTCATAAATTCCTTTTAAATAAAACAAAATGTTTTATATGTGATACGATCACACCTAAACAAAAAAGATTGGTAGCGACTCTGTTTTCTTTTCAAAGTCGATCCCCATTTTTTTCAAACATAAAAATGGTTTTGACATTGGTAATGAATTTATCCATTTGAATTGGCTTCTTAGTGTATATGTTTTGGTTTGTGTATATAGCCAAGAAAGTTGGCTTGTTTTGGTATGTTTGAACCATGTGTATATATATAAATATATGGCTTGTGTTGTGAGTTTGTGAATAGGTATATGTTGCTTATATATTATAAAGATTGTGGAGGCTAATTGATTGATATTGGAGCAGTTATATGCTTACGATTTTGATGCATAATGATGCATGTTTAGAAGTGTATAAATAGTTAAATTGTAAAGGTGATTTTGGTATAAATGGTATGATATGTTTTGTGATTAGGGTACATAGAGAATGGGAGTATTGAATGTGTGTTAGTTAGGCTTGAATTGGTTGATTTAAATGCTTATAAATGTTATGTTTTGGTGATATTGAATTTGGTATAGGTGTGCATAAGATAGGGTGGCAAAATGGCTTGGTAAATAGCCTATTTTTGTCTACACGGGCAGAGATACAGGCGTGTGTCTTAGCCGTGTATGATACACGGTTATGTTACATGGCCGTGTGTCCCCAGGTGTTGAATTAGAAACCAAGTCAGTATGCTCCACATAGCCACACACACGGGCATGTGACTTGGCCGTATGGCACAAGTCAATATACTCTATAGGTTTTGCATGGCCTGGCACACTTGCGTGTATGACCAATTTTAGGGTACATAGGCTAGCAACATGGGCGTGTGTGCTGGTCGTGTAACCTAATCAGAGAGTTAAATGGGGTCAAACACGGGCTAGGACACGGCCATGTGATCCCATTTCGATTGTCCACACGGCCTGTGACATGGACGTGTCTGTTGGCTGTGTGAGACACACAGGCGTGTGTCTCCTTTTTTTTTTTGAAATTTTTTTTATAAATGTTCAAAAAGTTCCAAGTTATCGGTTTAGTTTCGAACCACTTCCAATGCATGTTTAAGGCCTCGTAAGCTAGTATTAGGGACGATATGAATGTGATGATTTATATTTTTGAATGAAATTGGGAAATGTATGAGTAAATGTATGTGTAATTGTATTATGAGTCTGGTAATGCCTCAAAACCCTATTTTGGCTTTTAATACGGGTGAGGGGCGTTACATGATCTCTCTCCCATAATACTGTGAGCTCCTTATGACAAGGCTCAACCCCACCTACATTTTCATTGAAACCCAGACTGATCATGGCAGCCTCAACCAAGAGGTTTTGTAAAACAGATGTAAGCTCCACAACGGGAGGCATTTCTGGGCCACCTGATGATCCAAAGCCACGTATCTGATTTTTAGCAGTCTCAGGTATGAAAACATTCCAGCTTTCGATCAACCCATATAGCACCCTCGTATTTAGGTTTTCGCAACCTGAGAGCAACTCACTTTGTTCCTCAGTAGGCAATCCCTCGACGGGAGTTGAAGGAGTGCGAGCACAAGGGGAAGTAGGAAGAGAAGGGTTATCGGGGATAATAGTGGGGGAACTCACCCTGTCAGCTGAGCTCGCTAGAGTGGCAGTGGTAGCAACCACCAAAGCAAAAGGGCCGAAAAAATCTTCACTTCTTTTTAGCCAAATTTCTAGCCTCCCACTGTCCGCCTCTTCCTCACTGCTGATAACTACATTAACATCCCCACATCAGTTCTACGCTTCTTGTGCATTTCCCTTAGAGAAGCTCATAAATTCAAAACATCCTCCACCCCTAGAGAAATGCTAGTTGTTTCCTTAGAGTCACTTCTTATAGTGCAAGTTGTGCCTACATTACTAACAACCCTAGTATAAGCAGGAATAGTTATCAAATTAGTAGGGGCAACACTTTCTTCTCACGATGAGGTCACTAGCACCCAAAGACGAGTCCTTATCCTACAATAACTATAAAAGAAGTTCACAAGCTCCTCCTTAGATCCCATTAAGATTAATCATAGAGCACGTGGGGCCATGACTTTCTCTCAGAGACTTCACCTAGCAATTTAGCAACTTCCCTACTATCACCACTTTTGTATCCATTGGGGCTTTGTTCCTCCAAGCAGTATAGGAATACATTCCTCACGGTTATGAGATCCTCAAAAATCAAGGGACTGCCAATGCATAGCCTTTTCAATCAGGCTTTCCCAATGTATATTTTCATAGTCCACATAAATGAAAAGCCTTTTCAATTAGGCTTTCCCAATGTCTATTATCATAGTCCACATAAATGAACACATATCCCTACTCGGTGCAAACCACTCTGTAGGAAAGTCGAACACATCTGCAAGTTTGAACCTCATCTTGATATAGTTCCCCCAGTTTAACCGAAGGTTAGCACATCAGTTCACAATTATTGGTTCATTTCTGCCCTATAGAGAAAAGTAATAGAAACCCTTTGAATTTCCTTGATCCTGAGCCTTCAACAAGTAAAAATTCTAGAAAATGTGAGCTCTGGTGCTTTGTCGTGGTAATAGAAATTGATGAAATAAGCTACCATGATCCACCAGAAGAACCCACAAAGTTTACCAGAGGCAATATGGTAATCCCGGAGGAGATTGCAAAAGAACAGGTGCAGGGGTAGGTGAAACACAACTTGCAAAGCGTGGAAGGGGAGAAAAAAACCATTGTTGATGGTATCGCTAATCCTCTGCGGTCCTTCAAGAATAAAGGACTCATAGGAAAAAATGGGCACTTTAATTCCCCGTGCACGTAAGCCTCGACTCATCTCTTCATTTTTTTAATGTAGATTGTATCACCCTGTAACCGTCCTAGTTGCCAAGCCCGAATATAAATATGCCACAGCACCGTCTCATGTTATAATTATAGTAAATTGTCACATTATTAAGAAATCATCCTCTTTATTAGTGATCTCATAATTTTTTATCAAACATTTATCAATCATTATTAGAAAATGCCAAACATACTTTAAATAAACTTATAATGATAATTGAACATGGAACAAGATCACTGAGCTAAATCTCCAAGACAATCATATAGGTATCAATACTGACCCTAAGGTATCAATAACTTCTTTAAGTGGTATGAATACCACCTTGAAAATTGATACCAAACTTGCATTCTATTTTTCACACAAAAATTCTTCTGTAAAAAATTATCAGTACCTAGCATAGAGTATCGATATATTTACCCCGTGTATTGATACTCGAGCAAAGGTATTGATACCATGTAACACCCCTTACTCGTATTCAATGCCAGAATAAGGTTACAGAGCATTAGAGAACATATTATACAATTACAATTACATTTCACATACATTATCAAGTTCCAAATAATCATCATTCAACAACATGCATATCGTCCCTAGTATAAGCCTACGAGGCCTAAAACATGCATTCAGGGTGGTTCGGGACTATACCAATAACTTAGGAAACTTTTGGAGCAGTTAGAAAGATTTTGCAAAATACAAGGGACACACGTCCGTGTGGCTCGGCCGTGTGTCTCACAAGGCCAAAGACACGCCCGTGTGGACATTTGAAATGGAATCACATGGCCATGTCCTAGCCTGTGTCTGACCCCGTGTAACTCTCTGACTTGGGTCACACGACTAGTACACACGCCCGTGTGGTTAGCCCGTGTGCCCTAAATATGGCCACACACGCCCGTGTGCTAGGCCGTGTACTAGGCCATGCCAAACCTGTAGGGTATACTGACTTAGACCACATGGCCAATCACACGCCCATGTGCTGGGCCGTGTAGAGCATACTGACTTGATTTTTAATTCAACACCAGGGGACACACAGCCGTGTAACATAACCGTGTGTCACACACGGCTGAGACATATGCCCGTGTCTCTACCGGTGTGGACAAAAATAGGCTATTTACTTGACCAATTTGCCACCCAACTTTGCACATACCTATCCTTTTGGCATCAAAACATGGCATATATAGGCATTCATCTACTCTCAACCAAGCATAAATTATATCATTTCAATGCCAACCAATACATATCACAACAATACCACAATATGCCATTCAATTTCATACCAAAACTCATAATCTCAAATCATCAATATGAACACTCCCAAATTTGGATCATTTAGCCTAATCCCACAAGCATACCAAATTCAATTCTCAACCATTTAATACCTATAGTTACTAAATATTAATAAGTATAACATAACCATATTTAAACACCTAACCAAAGCCATATATACATATATATACACAACCAAAATAACCAAATTAAGCCAAATCTCATGGCTATATACAAAACCAAAACATTTACGTTTACAAGCCAATTCAAATGGCTAAATTCATTATCAATCCATAACCAAAATGACCAAAGTTCCTATACATGCCATATTCTCAAAATACTTAAGTTAAAAAGTACCAAAGTGATAGTAGGATAGAGTGATGAAGTATCTGACAATCTCGAATCCGAGCTAGCTTTGATTTCACTATCAAACACGAAAAATTAAACAAAGTAAGCTATAAAGCTTAGTAAGTTCATATAATAAACTCAAATAACCACAAATATACAATTCAAACAATTGAATATATGAACATATAACTCATATTAGCTAACAAACATTTCACATATTCAATCATAAGATTTGATGTAAAATTCACAATTTTCTTCGATTCAAAGCTCATACGGTTCGTGTACATACCTGTACCATCTCGAATCAATCTTATACTCAACCACATCTTTGACATATATACCCATTTAACCATTTGGGATACTATTGGATACTCGGGAATCTCACACCCTAAGTTCCACATATATACCCGAATCTATCTCAATCTTGTATCACATATAATGCTCACCCTCGAGTTACCAACGGGTCTACTCACACAAGCTGACGGTCATGACGAAGCTACACGATGCTGCTCACATAAGCTAACGAGAATTTGCAACACATACCTAATAACTCAGCAATCGGTAGGACATACGGACCAACACCCAAATCACCTAACCCCTAACGACATGTCATTCGTATCCTAATCTATTCCTAAGGTTCAACCAAGATTTCTCACTTGCCGAATCATTGTCAAACAAGTCCGTAGAGTCGTACTCACAATTTATGTAACACCCCTCCGGAATCGGGTACGAGGCATTACTGGACTTAACTTACATAAATCATACAAAATTGACCATAAATTTTCTTTTGAACTTTAAATCTTTCCATTCATAATCATATAGTCCCTATTACAGACCTACGAGACCCGAAACATACACATGGAATGGTTCGGGACTGAACCAGAAACTTACGAGCACTTAAAATTTTTTTGTTCACAATAGGGCCACACACCCGTGTGGAAAGGACCACGCCGTGTGGGCAGGACGTGTGGTCACACACGCCCATGTCCCTAGTCCGTACGGATTTTATTTTTCATTTCGAACCTACACGGGTTTTCACACGGCCTGGCACACGCCCGTGTCTATGACTCGTGTCCCTCACACGGCCATGACATGCCCGTGTACTAGCCATTGTGATGAACTGATTTTTTTTGCAAATTAGATGCAAGGGACACACGGCCTAGCAACACGCCTTCGAGGCTGACCGTGTGTCACACATGGCTTAGACACACGCCTGTGTCTATCTGTCTGGACAATTATAAGGCTATTTACCAAGCCATTTGCCACCCTGAAAAGCAACCACACTTATACCTTTTCAAGCAACACATAGCATAACAATAATGCACTGCCAATATTCACTATCAAGACATCCATACCTTAATTTTTCACAGCTTCATGCATCTACTTCACACATTACTTATTAAATTGCATAAGCTTGCACTTCATGAATTTCATCATCATTGAATAGATATAACTTAACTAGTATCAGCCAATTCTAATGGCCATTTACAAAATGAATTGAGTAATATTAATAGCCAACACCTTGGCTAACCAATACGAGATATAACAAAATGACCAAGTTCCTATACATGCCATACCCAAAATAATAAAACTTTACTATGCCAAAAGAATAACTTGATAGTGTGAATCGAACTTCGACATCCTTCGATCCCTAAGCTAGCTTGGCGATACTACAAGGAAAATAGAAAAGAGATGGGGTAAGCATAAAGCTTAGTAAGTTTGCATGCAATAAATAGCAGCATAAAGTTTTATGATAATATCCACACATTCATCATTAAATAAAACAAGATTCTCAAGTAACATTGACGTGGCTTACTCATGATCACTCTTACCAACCACGTGTCACATACCGGACTCATTTCTCGTGAGTTTCTCATATATATACCTGTATCACTCGCCACAAAAATTATTTGCACTTCTTCCATCTTTAACATAAACTTAGCTCTTTATCCCGTTGAACCTCTTGAAATATCGAGGATACCCGAAATTCGTCATACACGTAGTAAGATGCCAATGCCATATCCCCGATATGGTCTTACATGGGATCACATGTCGATGCCGATGCCAAATCCCAGATATGGTCTTATACGAGATCGTATATCGATGCCATGTCTTAGACATGGTCTTACACAAAATCTCTATTTGATGCCGATGCCATATCCCAGATATGGTCTTATACGAGACCTTATAAATCTCAGGTCTTGATAATGGTATCCTCTCATTTCCTAAGGTTCAACCGGGACTTTAACATCATAAATCTTCATCATATTCTCATCAAAACATCATTGATGAACTCCATTGAAATAATATACATCTTCACGAAATGTCAAGCATTTTAGAGAATAATAACATAATGTTAAATTATAATAACATAATGTTAAATTATTACACACAAACTTACCTTGGTGCCAAAATACGTATAATTGTTCAATTTAGTCCACCACCTTGTTCTTTCCTCGGTTTCGGTCCGAACTTCATGTTTCTTGATCTACAATGACAATTTCACTTATTTAATGAGCACATTAACTAAAACAACCCATATATCATACTTTGGCAAAAATTTAAATTTTCCCCTAAACTTTCACATATTTGCAAAATGATCCCTAGGCTCGTATAATGAAATATACTCATTTTGCTTGGTTACCCAAGCCTAGCAAAACCTATCTTAAGCTTATAATAGCTCACACTTTCCTTCAAAATTGGTTTTCACTACACATTTTATCACTTTTACAATTAGGTCCTTTTTATGCATTTCCATGAAAAATCACTTAGAGAAAGATGTTTATTACACATCAAACTTCTATATCCCTACATTAATCATCAAAATACATGCATGTCATACATGGGTAAATTTTTGAACATGAACTATAGCTCAAAATAGTGGTAGAAATAGCTAAATTGAGCTACGAGTATCTCAAAAATATGAAGAACATCAAAAATGGGGCTAAGAGGTACTTACAATCAAGCTTGAAAGTGAAGCAAAACCCTAGCTATGGACTCTTGAAATTTTCAGCTATGGAGGGTGAAGATGGACACAAATTTTGGCTTCTATTTCCCTTTTTATTAACTTATTAACTTAATGACGAAAATACCCTTAAGGTCCCTTTCTTGAGATTTTTCCTTCCCATGTCCATTTTTTCCATCATAAGAGATAATGGTCTAATTGCTATATAAGGACCTCTAATAAATATTCTAATGTTATCTCATACTTGAAACTTCTAGAATCTCATATTTTTTAATCTCTGCAATTTAGTTCTAATGGATAAATTGACCACTAATTTATAAAATTTCTTGATGAAATTTTCACACAATCATGCAAGCATGTCATAGTCCTCATAAAAGCCATAAAACATATATTTCTACTTTAGATTTGTGGTCTCGAAACCACTATTCTGACTAGGCCCTAAATCGGGTTGTTACAATTTATGCAATATCAAAGCATTTATAATTCAATTATAATAAAACTTATTATATACGAACTTACCTTGAATGTAATAATGACGTAATAAGTCGATTAATCTGAAACCTTATTCTTTCCCCGATCTAAATCCATATTTTTCCTTTCTTGATTGAAATAATATCAAATTTAGCTTATTTAATTATCACTCTATTCAATTTAGTCCAAAATACACATTAAGTTAAATTTACACTTTTGCCCCTAACATTTCAACATTTTTACAAATACCCTTATTTCATAAAATCACAAATTCATGCAATTCAACCAAAACCCATGCTAGCCGAATTTAAATTAGGTCCCTTGTAGTCCATATTTTTCATTTATTTCACAATTTAACCTCTAAATTTACACATTTCATAATTTGACCCCTAATTGACAATTTTGTCAAAAATCACTTTACAAATGTTGTTTATCTAACAACAAGCATGCATTTTCTACAATTAAACATCAAAATACATCAACATTCATCAATGGAAAAACCCTAAAACTTTAACAATTTTGCAAAATAGTTCCTAGGATAGCTAGATTAAGTTGCAACGATCTTAAAAACATAAAAATCATCAAAAATGAGATAAAAAAGAACTTAAAAATTCAGCTTGCAAGTGACTGAATGCTTCAACCTATTTTAATGGCTTTCTTCACCCTAATTTTTGGTGGAAAATGATATAAAATAAAGATGATTTTATGTTTGTATTATTTTTACTAAGTTATTTTATAAATTACTATTTTAACCTTTAATAAAAACATCATAAATCATCTAATTTATGTCCACAACTGTCCATTCATGCCATTAGTGGTCTAATTACAACACAAACCCTTCAAAAATTTAATTTCATAGCTATTAAATCCTTTTAGCTTATAGAACTCAAATTTTGCACTTTACTCGATTTGGTCCTTTTTATCAAATTAAGCACTTAAACGATAAAATTTCTTAACTAAACTTTCACACAAACATACTATCATGGTGTAAATAATAAAATAATAATAAAATAATTATTTTGACATCAAATTTGTGGTGTAACATCCTGAAATTGAGCCTAGTAGAATTGGGCCTAATGGGCCTTCGGCGTAGGAGTGTTTAAAATTTTTGAGAACAGGACAACGACATTAATTCAATTTGGACCTATTAGGAAGGTGATTTTGGAAAGTTACGGGGTTTCTATGAAGTTCCAGTTTCAAGTTAGGCTATAGGAAAATTTTTGTGTTTAAGCACTTTAAAGAGAAAAGGTAAGCGGCGTCAAGATTTAAGGAAATAAGAGTGTATTTTTGCTTGCAAGTAGAGCACATAGTGGGGTGGAGTGGCATAAAGTGGAGAGCATGGAGGGAAGGGGTTTGAATCCCATCTATTGTAACTTTTGGCATTTAAATTTTTGTGCCAACCATGTGTTACATGGTAAGTGTCAGCCAAGCTTCAAAGAAGGAATGGAAGACTTTTTATTGATGGAAAGAAGACTAAGAAAATAAGGTAAGGAGGAGAATAAGGAAAGAAATAAAGGAAAAAAGGTAAAGGAGGGAACATGTTGGCCGATTTTGTGAAAGGTGTTTTGGAAAGAGTTTTTGGTCAATCCTGATCCTTTTGGTAAAGGGATACACGGTTTTGGTAGAGGGATTGTGAGAGCCGAATTTTTCCTATAGTCTTTTGCAAGTTTGTGCTTGAAAGGTATTGTTTCTTTTTAACATTTTGGTATTTTCTTTTCCAACTTCTTTTTCTCTTGTTTTGGCTGAAACACTATAGTCATTTGTTCATCTTTCTTTTTCTTTGTTTTATCGTAACCCTCAATTCATTTTTGTTCATCTTCTTTTTGTTGTTGTTAGCCGAAACTATCTAGCATTCTTTTTTCTCCATCCCTTCTTTTCTTTTTGACATTTCTTCAACCATTCTCACTTTTCTTAAATCGACATTACCTTGCGACTGAAATTTCTTTGTTCAATTCTCTCCATAGCCGAACCTATTAACACCTTACCTCTTCACTATTTCTTTTTTTTTTTTTGTGTGTTGGGCACTCTCTTCTTGTCCGAATCGGTAAGTGACCTTTTTCCCTCTTTTCATTTTTGTTTTCTTTTCTTCCTAACTGAATATGTATGTCCATCACTATATGGCTATTACACTTTGTTTCTAAATCGAAACATCACTCTCCCCTACACTCTCATATTATGATCAACTATTTTTCGTAGTGTTCTAGTGGGTCACCGAATACCACATCCTTATCGATTCATCCTTAGTCATAAGCCAATCGGTGAAAGTTGGATCTATTATTGTCAAGGTAAGGGATTTCTTTAAGGTTCATCTCGAAATCTCTCAAAACTTGGTTATACAGTTAAAACGGATCGATGGATTTGACTAATTGATTATTTTAGGGACTAAATCACTCGTTCTTCTCTATTCATTGATCCTTCGGAAGTGGTGGTAAGCCGAAACCTCTCCTTAGATAACTACTTTCTCTCATAGTAGTATTATTCTAACCGAAATTTTTCCAATAGAGGCAAGCGGCAGCGATTTTAAAAGAAAGGCGATAGGAGGACAAAAATAGAGTGGATTTACAATTCCTACTCCTAAGTTCAAGCGTAGAGCGGTATCGGTGGTTCGTGATTTCCTACCGGGTTATGGACCATCATCCGGTAAGAATAGACAAATCGTGCTCGTTCACGATACTAAGGGTAAGCATTTCATTAGATCGTTTAATTTAGATTTGGATTAATAAAACCTCTTTTGTTGGTTAATCGAGTGTAATGGTGATTTAGGTGTCGATGATCAATAAGGATTAGTCCTTACCGTAATCAAGTGTGTAATCTCACAATGAAATCCCGTAGATTCGTAACTCGATATCATGTTAGAAAATAGATCATTATTATTTATAAGGCTAAAAATCGTAATATGGTGTAAATCGAGTAACTTGCTTAAATTACATTATTTCTAAGGATCTATCAAAATCGGTATTAAATTGCTAAATTACGAAATGCCCCTATGGGCTGATTTACAAAAATGCTCCTATGGGCCGATTTACGAAAATGCCCCCATGGGCCGATTTACGAAAATGCCCTTATGAGCCGATTTGCTTAAATGCCTTAGTGGGCCAAAGTATTAAATTACTTTAATTGGCCGATTCACCAAAATTATTCAATAGATTAGTGGTTGTTATTTATATGTGGATATTTTATGTTACTATGTATGTTGCATCTTTACATATTGCATGGGATGGGAAAATTGTATGGAGAGCAGTGTAGCCTGGTGGCATTGCCACAATTCATTTATTATTGTGCTTAACTATGATTTTGGTGGCTTGACCACAAAAATATTATAAATGGTAGTTTGATTGCAAATTGGTGTGAGCAACGGTGTGGGTTGACTTGATCCCCACAGGTGTGATTGGCTGGTCGGGGGTGTGATGGATGGATGGGTTGGGTTGCATACATTGTATATTTATACTGTTATGTAAATTGGCTTCAGTCCAAGATGATGCTATACGGGTTCAGGCCCAGTTGATAAAGGTAAGGGGATTATACACTGAGTTCTTGTAACTCACCCCCTTTTTCTCAACCCTTGCAGGTAATGCTCAGTGATGAGGACTTAGGCCCATGGGTGACTCGGTGGAGGCCATACTTTGGAAATAATGTTTTCGAACATTAGTAAACTTCTTTTCCGTTTTAATTCGTTACTTTTACTATTTTGGGTTTTAAAGTTGTAATAAGGCCTCTGGGATATTTTTATTTTACTTTATGTTTAGTCGTACTTATTATCTTGCTTGAAGTGTTTTTAAAAGGGGATTTTCTAAAATCATAAATAACGGTTTTCCAAAATTGATTAACAAATGGATTTCATAACAAACTTGTACAAATAATTTAACTCGGAGTTTCTTTCGAATTATCAACAACATTTTCAAAAGTTACAGTTTTAAAAGATCACTAGTTCAAATATCGATTCTTCAATCAGCCTTTCAAAGATTTGTAGTATTTTTATCAAATATTTCTAAACAAACTTGTTTTTCTTAACTATAACCAAATAACGCCTACTTTAAAAATCACACGATGTTTATACGTTTTCTTCATGTGACATGCCAGATCCAGTCATACCGCATGGGCTGGGTTTGGGGTGCTACATTTTATGGTATTAGAGCGCAGTTGCAAAACTCGGGTGTGGTTTGGGTTCAAAAATATTTTCTAAATCTACTTGAAATTCGATTTATAAATGCATGTTTTAGAGTAAGTATGGCACCATGGGTATCTGGCACCAAGCCAGTAAGTTTTGTTTTCATTTTATGATTATTGTGGTATGACTATGGTAAGAAAAACTCCACAAAATAGAAATACTCTAGAACTGTTAGCTTTAGGAGCTGAAACTATAGAGATTAAGACTTTAGGATACGTTTTGTGAAAACAACTCTACTTCTTATACTCCAAAAAACATTGTTTAATAAACATTGAATAATATATTGATTCATAAGACTCGTAATCAGATTAAATTGACTTAGCAAACATAGCGCAAGAGGGCGTGGATGAGGTACACGTGGCCGTGGTAGGGACCGGGGTGCTGAGGTTGGATCCTCAGAATTGGGGCGTGTGCCCGAAAGGGAGGCGCTAGCATTGCCAGCGATTGAGATGGGGTCTCATGACCGAGCCAGAGCCGATGAGTTGCCTCAGCTAGTTAGGGAGGTTTAAAAGGAGATTAGAGGAATCGATGAGGCACTTTGGGTTAGGTGCGTGAATTGTAAGAAGAAGAGGGATTGCGATTCTTTAGGGTCTAAGTCTTATTCTGTGAAACATGTTAAGGCACGTCCAAACTTTTTGGCTTGCAAATATTGCAGAAGGCGTCATCGGGTGAGCGCTGGAGGATGCCAGGAGCATGTTTGAGATGAGGGACTAAGGAGCATAAGCCTCGGGATTGTTCCATCACCAACAAGTCGGGTACATTTTTTTTATAGTGTTTGAGCATAGAAAATTTTATGTCTGTGTGTTAAATACATGTTTGCTTCTGAGGTTAGATATTTGATGGTATGAAGAGCTTCCAAGATTATGATAGAAAGCGAATTAATGTTTTAGTATCAGAGTGCACAGCGTGAGCGTAGTGATGTAGGTTAGGATGTGCGACTGTTCCTATAGTTGGAAATTTTGAGGATGAAATTTCCTTAAGGGGGTAGATTTGTAACATACTGAAATTGGGCCTAGTTGGCCTTCGGCGTAGGAGTGTTTAAAATTTTTGAGAACAAGAGAACGACATTAATTCAAGTTGGACTTATTAGGAAGGTGATTTTGGAAAGTTACGGGGTTTCTAGGAAGTTTCGAGTTCAAGTTAGGCTATAGGAAAATTTTTTGTGTTTAAGCACTTTAAGGAGAAAAGGTAAGTGGCGTCAAGACTTAAGGAAATAAGAGTGTATTTTTACTTGCAAGTGGAGCACATGGTGGAGTGGTGTGGCATCAAGTGGTGAGCATGGAGGTTAGGGGTTCGAATCCCATCTATTGAAACTTTTGGCATTAAAATTTTTTTGCCAACCATGTGTTAGATGGTAAGTGTTAGCCAAGCTTTAAAGAAGGAAGGGAAGACTTTTTATTGATGGAAAGAAGAATAAGATAATAAGGTAAGGAGGAGAATAAGGAAAGAAATAAAGGAAAAAGGTAAGGGAGGGAACATGTTGGCCGATTTTGTGGAAGGTGTTTTGGAAAGAGTTTTTGGTCAATCTTGTTCCTTTTGGTAAAGGGATACACGGTTTTGGTAGAGGGATTGTGAGAGCCAAATTTTTCCTATAGTCTTTTGCAAGTTTATGCTTGAGAGGTATTGTTTCTTTTTAACATTTTGGTATTTTCTTTTCCAACTTCTTTTTCTCTTGTTTTGGCTGAAACACTATAGTCATTTGTTCATCTTTCTTTTCCTTTGTTTTGCCGTAACCCTTAATTCATTTTGGCTCATTTTCTTTTTGTTTAGCCGAAACTATCTAGCATTCTTTTTCTCCATCCCTTCTTTTCTTTTTGACATTTTTTCAACCATTCTCACTTTTCTCAAATCGACATTACCTTGTGACCGAATTTTCTTTGTTCAATTCTCTCCATAGCCGAACCTATTAACACCTTACCTCTTCACTATTTTTTTTTTTGTGTTGGGCACTCTCTTCTTGTCCGAATTGGTAAGTGACCTTTTTTCCCTCTTTTCATTTTCATTTTCTTTTCTTCCCAACCGAATATGTATGTCCATCACTATACAGCTATTACACTTTGTTTCTAAATCGAAACATCACTCTCCCCTGCACTCTCATATTATGATCAACTCTTTTTTGTAGTGTTCTGGTGGGTGGTCCAATACCACATTCTTTTTGATTCATCCGTAGTCATAAGCCAATCGGTGGAAGTTGGATCTATTATTGTTAAGGTAAGGGATTTCTTTAAGGTTCATCTCAAAATCTCTCAATACTTGGTTATATCGTTAAAACGGATCGATAGATTTGACTAATCGGTTATTTTAGGGACTAAATCGCTCGTTCTTCTCTATTCATTGATCCTTCGAAAGTGGTGGTAAGTCGAAACCTCTCCTTAGATAACTATTTTCTCTCATAGTAGTATTATTCTAACCGAGACTTTTCCAATGGAGGCAAGTGGTAGTGATTTAAAAAGAAAGGCGATTGGAGGACAAAAAGAGAGTGGATTTACAATTCCTACTCCTAAGTTCAAGCATCGGGCGGTATCAGCGGTTCGGGATTTCCCATCAGGTTGTGGACCATCATCCGGTGAGAATAGACAAATCGTGGTCGTTCACGATACTAAGGGTAAGCATTTCATTAGATCGTCTAATTTAGATTTGGATTAATAAAATCTCTTTTGTTGGTTAATCGAGTGTAATGGTGATTTAGGTGTCGACGATCAAGAAGGATTAGTCCTTACCGTAATCAGGTGTGTAATCTCACACCGAAATCCCGTAGATTCGTGACTCGATACCATGTTAAAAAATAGATCGTTATTATTTACAAGGCTTAGAATCGTAATATGGTGTAAATCGAGTAACTTGCTTAAATTGCATTATTTCTAAGGATTTGTCAAAATTGATATTAAATTGCTAAATTACAAAAATGCCCCTATGGGTTATTTACGAAAATTCCCCTATGGGCCGATTTATGAAAATGCCCCTATGGGCCGATTTGCTTAAAAGCCTTAGTGGGCCGAAATAATAAATTACTTTAATGGGCGGATTCACGAAAATTGTTCAATAGATTAATGGTTGTTATTTATATGCGGATATTTTTTGTTACTATGTATGTTGCATCTTTACATATTGCATGGGATGGGAAAATTGTACGGAGAGCAGTGTAGCCTGGTGGCATTGCCACAATTCATTTATTTTCATGCTTAACTATGATTTCGGTGGCTTGACCACAAAAATATTATAAATGGCAGTTTGATTGCAAATTGGTGTGAGCGGCGGTGTGGGTTGACTTGATCCCCATAGGTGTGATTGGTTGGTCGGGGGTGTGATGGATGGATGGGTTGGGTTGCATACACTGCATATTTATATTGTTATGTAAATGGGATTCGGTCCAAGATGATGCTATATGGGTTCTGGCCCAGTGGATGACGGCAAGGGGATTATACACTGAGTTCTTGTAACTCACCCCTTTTTCTCAACCCTTGCAGGTAATGCTCAGTGGCGAGGACTTGGGCCCATGGATGACTCGATGTAGGCCACACTTTGGAAATAATGTTTTAGAACATTAGTAAACTTCTTTTCCTTTTTAATTCGTTACTTTTACTATTTTGGGTTTTAAAGTTGTAATAAGGCCTCTGGGATATTTTTTATTTTGCTTTATGTTTAGTCGTACTTATTATCTTGCTTGAAATGTTTTTAAAAGGGGATTTTCTAAAATCATAAATAACGGTTTTCCAAATTTGATTAACAAATGGATTTTATAACAAACTTGTACAAATAATTTAACTCGGAGTTTCGTTCGAATTATCAACAACATTTTCAAAAGTTACGATTTTAAAAGATAACTTGTTCAAATATCGATTCTTCAATCAACCTTTCAAAGATTAGTAGTATTTTTATCAAATATTTCTAAACAAACTTGTTTTTCTTAACTATAACCAAATAACGCCTACTTTAAGAATCACACGATGTTTATACCTTTTCTTCATGTGACATGCCAGATCCAGTCATACCGCATGGGCCGGGTTTGGGGTGTTACATGTGGTCCCAAAACCACTGTTTCGATTTGACTAAAAATGGCTTGTTACATACTAAATCTCTATACTGACTTCCCTGCACGTCTCAAAACACAGAGGTATCATTTTTAAAACATGGTTATCGATACCTCTACCTTAGACCATAAAATACCACAATTTTAAACATATAAGTCATCCCTAATTGTACCAATAGATCCACTGCAGCAAAACAGACTTTTAACATCCTTTTTTAGGCCAAAAAATGCCACTATAAATAGCGCCGCTAAATTTTGCGATGTTTATGCGAAAAAGCGCCGCTAAAGAACATGACCTCTAGCGGCACTTTTTCAAAAAACTCCGCTAAAGAACATGAAAAATAAAAAAAATTAAAATATTATAAAAACGCCACATACTATTAGATGTTCATTTCCAATATACATTTTAATCTGATTGAATAAAGTAAAGCCTATTTTAGGCACTAGTTGATTGTAAATAACACACTAACTGATTCAATAAAGTAAAGCCTATTTTACATTTTAACCAAATTAACTTTTTTAAACATGGAATTGCAAATAACACTGTGAAAAACTCTGGTGGAAATCCCATGGCCCTATTGAATAAAACCTCAATTGTCACTGGTCCAACTTCTAAAATATATCTTATACATTCATCTAGTTTTTCAAAGTGAGCGGAGAAAAAACTTGCTCTGCCAAATTCTTTATCACCTTTGCCCTTGGATCATAGTTTTTGTATACACAGTGGCCAAAACCAGACATTTTTCGCTTCTTGAAGAAATGAATATATATGAAAAAATAAATAAAACAATCACAAGAAAATATAGCACTTCATGTCGAACCTTTAGCTTGAACTAACAAAGAAAATTATATATACAATATTCACTGTTTTGACACCTTCAATGAACTCGGAATGTTCTCTCTTGTTCCAATCTCGCCAAGCATATTGAGCACAGCCTATAACAAGCAAGAGAAAGAAAAAAAATATAAGCTCAGGCATTGCTGTCACAAACAACTTATGACAAAAAGAAGCTTGATATGCTGAAGTGGATAATATACAAGAGTTACTTTACAGAACTGTAACACCTCAAACCCGGCCCATGCGTTATGACTGGATCTGACATGTGACATGAGAAAGACATGTTAAATCCTTTTTATTCGGGATAAAATAGGTATTATTACAATATAATAATAAAAAACAAGTTTGATTTGAAATATTTGATAAAATGCTACTAACCTCGAAAATTGATTGACAAATAAAAATTGAATTAATGATCTTATAAAACCATGACCTTTAAAAATATTGTTCATAATTTGAGAGAAAATGTCGAGTTAAAATATTTGTATAAGTTTGTTATGAAATCCATTTCTTAGTCTATTTTAGAAAACCTTTATTTTAGTTTTTGGAAAATTTCCCATTTAAAACAATTTAAGCAAAATAATAAATACGTCAAACATAAAATAAAAGCAAAATATTCCAGAGGCCTTATTACAATATAAAAACCGAAAATAGTAAAGTAAATGGAAATAGAAATCTAAAGTTAAATAAAAACCATTTCTAAAGTATGGCCTCCACCGAGTCATCCATGGCCCATTCCCACGTTACTGAATATTAACTGCAAGGTTAAGAAAACAGGGTGAGTTACTAGAACTCAGTGTATAATCCCCTTACCGTTGTCCACTGGACCTGAACCCATTTAGCATCATCTTGGCCTAGGCCCATAAAACAACCTCTTAGGCCTGAGCCCTTATAGCATAATCTTGGGCCGAAGCCCAATTACATGTAATAAATAAATGATATGAATGCGACCCATCCCATCCAACCAATCTCTCTTGTGGGGATCAAGTCAACCCACCCCGCAATCTCTCCATTTTACAGTCAAGCTGCCATTTATAATATTAGTGGCTGAGCCACCAGAATCATATACGGTAATCTAATTGGCATACACCATTAATTAAGATGGCACAAAGCCATATTTAAATTGGCACATAGCCATTATCAGAATTTGTGGCAATGCCACCGGTCTACACTTCTCTTCATTTAATTTTCCCATCCCATGCAAAATGTAATGATGCAACATAAAATATCCTCACGTATAACAACCATTAGTTTAGTAATTTATTACGGTGAATCGGCCCATTTAAACAATATCATAAATTCGGCCCACTAAGGCATTTTAACAAATCGGCCCATAGGGGCATTTCGGTAATTTGGCCCATAGGGGCATTTTGGTAATTTGGCCCATAGGGGCATTTCGACAATTTTATCAATTTTAATGCTGATTTTGGCAAATCTATAGAAATAATGTACTTAAAGCCAATTTCTCGTTTTATGCCAACTTTACAATTTTTAGCCGTATAGTAATAACAATCTATTATCAACCAATATACTGAATCATGGATCTACAAAATTACGGTGTGAGATTACACACCTGATTATGGTAAGTACTAGGCCTTCTTGATCGTTGAGACCTATGATATCATAACACTCGATTAATCGATATACATGATTTTTCTTAATCTAACTCTAAAACAAACGATCTAAAATGTTTACCCTTTGAATCGTGAACAACCACGATTTGTCTACTTTCACCGGATGATGGTCCACAACCCGGTGGAAAATCCCGAATAGCCGACACCGCCCTTCGTTTGAATTTAGGATTATGAATCACAAATCCACTCCTTTTGTGATCCCCAAATGCTTTCCCTTTCAAATTGGCGCCACAAGCCTCCATTAGTTTAAATCTTAGTCAGAACGATATTACGTTGATATGAGATGATTGACTAAGGTAAAGATTCGGCTTACCACTAGAATTGTATGACCAACAAGTGGATAGATCGAGCGATTTAGTCCCTAAAAATATAATCAATTAGTCGAAACTATTATTTCGTTACCAACAAAACGAACAATTTCAAATAATCCATTAATAACCCCTTACCTTATCGATATTAGTTCCGATTTCCAACGATTGTACAATGGCTATAGATAAGTCAAAGATTCAGCCCTTCACTATAACTCTACACTAGAAAAAGATCGTGATATATGATAGTAGGAGAGATATATTTTGATAAAGAGCAAAGTGAAATACTGATTAGTGATGGACACACATATTCGGCTAGGTTGAAAAAGAAAATAAAGATGAAAAGAGGGGAATGAAGTCCCTTACCAATTCGGTCAAAAGGAGTGCCCAACACCAAAGAAAAAGAGTTGAAAAAGAGGAGATTAGATGTTGATAGTGAAGAGAAAATCGAATAAGAAAATGTGGTCACAAGGTGATGTCAATTTAAGAAGAGAGGAAAGATTGATGAAATGGTCAAAAAGAAAAGGATGGATGGAGAGAAGAGTGCTAGATTGTTCTGCTATCAAACGAAAATGGACAATTGTGGGTTGACTGTTGCGGCAAAAAAAAGAAGAAACATGCACCAATGGACTAGGAGGTTTTGGCCAAAGCAAAGAGGGAGATGGACTGAAAAAAAAAAAACACAAAATGGTCAAAGAGAAAAGTGTACCTCTCATGCACCAAAACTAACAAAATGGTCTAAAGAGAAAAAAGAAATTCGGCTACCAAGCTTTTCTTTCTCCAAAACCGTGTATAATAACCAAAAGGATAAAAAAATGACCATAAAAACTTTCCAAACCATCACCCATGAAAGAGGCCAACATGTTCCCTTATCTTGCCTTTTTCTTTTGATTCTTTCCTTAATTATCCCTTATCTTCCTCCTTACCATAATCCTTAGCCACCTTTCCATAATTTAAAAAGTCCACCATGCCTTAAATACGACCATGGTCGACACTTAGGGAAGGAATACAAAAAAAAAAAAAGTCAAAATTTGTACCAAGAAGGATTCGAACCTCTCCCCCCATAGCCCTTCATGTGATGCCATATCCCCTTTACCATATGCTCATTTACGCTAGCAATTTACTCACTTATTTCCATAAGCATTGATGCCACTTACTATCTCTCCTTAAAGTGTATAAACACAAAAATTTTGCTAAGGCCCAATTCAACCCCGAGCCTTCTTAGGACCCCCTTAACATACACAATTAATATTTTTAACTAACCTAACGCAAGAAATAGTGTAACACGTAAAATTCTGAATTTCAGGATGTTACAAAAACAAGTTCAAAACTATGTAAAGTAAAGATCGCAAAATAAAATTTAAGAAAATCAATATAATGGGAATCTAGTTAAAGAAAAAATTTCGATTCTGATTCATGGGTTTAATCATCGATGTAAAGATCAATTTCAATATTTTATGATAAATTGGTTATCGTTACTAACAAACGCCTAGCAACCAATCTCTTCCTACCTTCTCGATAACCAATATTAACACCATTGATTATTTCTATTATCGATAAATAACCCTATAACGAATGTCTAGGATTTAATTTATCAATAGGTTTAAAATTGAAAGAATTGAATTCTAGCCAACAAACACCCAAACAAAGTTTATGTAGACTATATCACATATCTACATAACATGAATTAAATCTGTAGCTTGTACTCAGTCATGCTATTCAACATAACTATTAGAGTAATTAAACAATTCTAATTAAGAAGACAAATATGCTAAGTTATCAAATAAAGATCCGTTATTCAACAAACCAAAATATCTCGTAATTAAATCAAAATAAATGAAAATACCAAAGAATAAAGAAATATTAAAACAAATTAGATATCACAAGCTTTTAGATGTAAAACGTCAAATCTCTTTGTCTAAAAAAAGAATTTATCAACTCAGAGAAAAAAAACGTAAAAATAAAATAATATTATGTAATTCTAAATCTAAAACTATGTATTTATCAGGCAAAATTTATATAATGAAGAAAAAAAATGTCCTTAATAAATTAAAGCAAATTTTTAAAGTTTTTGGTAGAATTGTGTTATGAACTTCTAAGCCATGTTTGGACACTTTCTTGTTTTTTTTTTTTTTCCTCAAGTCATGAAATAAGTCAAGTTAGATCTTTCAATTCTCTACGAAGTAGTATATTATGGGCTTAAATCGAAATTTTGTAGCTCGAGGCCAAAATATTAAAGTAGTATCAAGTTAAATGTCCAAATTGTAAAACTTGTCAAAATTAAATTTTAAGCTTATTTTTTCTCTTGAAACACCCCAAACCCGGCCTAAAAAGCCTAACCGGATTTGGTATGTTCCTCGAGTAAAACTATAGCAAATTATCGTTTTTAAGAAAAACTTGATGATTTTGTAGAAAACAGAGTAACTTAACATTTTAGGTTGAAAACAAATTTGTAAAGTAAAATTTATATCTTTTAAAAACATTATTTGTAGGAGGAATTGATAAGTCAAAAGAAAACCACATTTAAGGAAATTACTTTAAAACATATATATATATATATATTAGTTGACAAAACATTTTGAATTATTATTTATCGAAAACCATTTAGTTATTTAATAGTTATTGTTCATGGCAAAATAAAAGAAAATCCAAACACAAAATTAAAGATAGTTTATAGTGGCCTTATTACATAAAATTGGCAAACCCATAATGAAGTCTAATTAATAATAATTAACTTAATAAGTTTAAGTAGGAAAATTTCCAAACTCCATTGTTTGAGCTTTGGCCACCTCGAACTCCTTGCTGACCCGATCCATCGCACTACGAATTATCTGAAAAGTTATCCCATAAAAAAATGGGTGAGTTATAAACTCAATGTGCAACACATACATCAAAAAGCCCATTTGATTAAGCCTTTAAGCCCATTAATTACACATATGGCCATAGGCCCATTTAAGTAATATTTGGCCCAAAAGCCCATATCATGGCAGATCGAATAATAATCATCCAATATTACATGGTTATGTACATGAAATGAAATGCAAGCCCGGCCCACCTAAATATCCATCCGCTACACACCACCCGTACCAACCAACACACCGTGGGATTACTAAATCGACCCTTCATCCGCTACACACCATCAAGGCGCTATCGCATCAACATGCACATCGCCTTATAATATTATGGCAAAGCCACCAACAGATGTGACCAAGTCACCGATCAAGTCAAATTTCAAATACGTGACCAAGTCACCAGATTCACATATGTTACCAAGTCACGGATTTCAAATATGTGACCGAAGTCACCGGAGCCAAATATGTGACCGAAGTCACCGGAGTCAAATATGTGACCGAAGTCACCGAAAATGTGGTAAAACCACCAGAATACTTCCTCCTTTATCAAATATACCCATATGCCCATGCACATACATATCAAATCAGATTTTCATGCTATTTACACCAGAAATCATAATATAGTCATGCTTATTTCACTTTTATGCATATAGCAAAATGAACAAAATATTGGGGTAAACATACCTGAATATCGTATACCACTGAGCGATATCCAAAATCACAATCATATACATGGTCATATAGTCACATTTAAATATATGTAAATCTTATGAGATTTTTAATGTAAGGTTACACACCTAGTGACAGTGAGAACAATACTCTCTCTCTCGTCAAAACCTAATTGATTAACACACTTGGTTAGTATACACTATTGCTAATAAAATTGTCCTTATTGATGAGGGATCTAAATCCTTACCTTCGGATTCTCGAACGACAGTTATTTGTGGTTTTTCTCCACTAGATGGATCAAAACCCGCTGATATTCCACCAACGTAAAATGGTTCGGTTGTACGCACTACTTCAAATAACCGATCCTCGTTAGCAGAGGGTCCACAACCCGGTGGAAAGTCTCTAACCGCCGATACAACCCTTCGTTTGAAGTTTGATGGTAAAGGAATACCTCCTCTCTTCCAAACACTCCGTACGACTCTTTTCTTACCTATCTTGTTGGTCTTAAATCGCCCCTAAAAATACGATCGATTAGTAGTCTATCTAAAGAAATCGATATGATCTAAATTAATAACCTTACCTTGATGATTTCGAATGGTCATTTCTTAAGAGTTGTCTACAACAAAGATCTTTGAAAAAAATCTTTTCAAATGATTCGGCCTAGGAGAGAAAATAAAAGATCATGATTCTAAATTTGCCAAATTAAAAAGAAATGATGAAAATGATTGACAAAACCTTACTTTGAGTTCTTCAAGATTCGGCCTTGAATAAGAAGAAAAGAAGGATTGATGATTCGGCTTTAACAAAAAGATAAAGGAAAAAGATATTGATTTTTAGCATAAATAGTTTCGGTTTTCAAAGAAATAAAAAGGAGAAAAGAAAATTGAAATAGAAAATGATTCGGTTGACAAAAGAGATGAGAATGATGTTGATTCTCAAAAGAAAAGAGATTGGTTTTGGAACCTATGCACATTCGCCAAGGGTAAAATTGAAGAAAAGTGGTTCTTAAACCTTTGTAGTTTTGACAAGAGGGAAAGAGAAGAGAGAAATAGGATGAAAAGAAAAGAAAAGGAGAAATGATCAAAGAGAGTAAATGGGTTTCGGTTATGGAAGAAATTGAATAAAGAAAAGTTTTTGGTAATGGTCAAGTGAGAAAAGATGAAAGAAAATGCCTTCAAAAGTGGTAATATTTTGGTACCAAAAGAGAGAAAATCTTGAGAGGAAAAGAAGAAAAGAGTACCAATTTGGCCAAATATGATAGCCAAAACAAAACAAAGTTTTCACCTAATGCAAAAGTTAATTTCGGTTTGGAAGAAAGATTTTGGAGAAAGGAGAAAAGATGGACAATTTGCTAGGATTTTTGGCCAACTAGCATCCTAATGGCTACACTAAATTTTCGGTCAACCTTAGCCAACATCATCCCCCTTTTTCCTCCTTGTTTCTTCCCCATCATATCCAAAATTTCCAAGACAATTAATCACTCCCTTAGCCCTTCATGCCATCTAGGTTCATGGTCAAATGACCATGAACAAACTCCCAAAACATTGCCCAATATCATGGCTTTTGCCCCCCTCATATTATCATCAACTTATGATTCCATACCATAAGTTCCTAGCTTCCTTTTTCACATGGTCAAATAGCCAAAATTAAGAGAATACTCATCCACTCTAGAACATTCTTGGCCGGCACTAAAGGGAAGGAAACAAAAATAAAATCCTCCCTAATGCTAACTAGGAGATTCGAACTTCACTCCTCAAGCACGCATCCATGCATCCTAACCACTTTGCCAATTACTCAACTTATGCTAGAAACCTCTTGTCATTAATTCTTAAAGCCTAACTTGCTTAGCTCTCTCTTAATTATTAGAAATTAAAAGTTTCACTAAGCATTCACTTAATTAATGAAGCTCAAATAACTTCCAAAATACACTCAATAATAATTAAGCATGCAACATCATTCAGTTAAGTAGAAAATGAATAACCCCTAATTATCAGGATGTTACAGTTCCACCCCCTTAAAATAATTTCATCCTCGAAATTACCTGGCTGGAATTAGTGAGGGTATTACTGTCGCATCGCTTCCTCCGGTTCCCACGAAGCTTCTTCTGATCCATGATTACGCCATAAAAATTTGACGAGAGGAACCGACTTTCTCTGTAAAACCTTTACATCTCGTTCTAGAATTTGAATTGGCTCCTCTTCATATGACAAATCTAATCTTAATTCCACCTCCTCAACTGGCACTACATGAGATGGATCCGACCGGTAACAGCGTAACATTGAAACATGGAACACATCATGCATTTGCTTCAATTCCGAAGGCAAATCTAACTGATATGCCACAGATCCGACCCGCTTCACAATCCGATAAGGTCCAATGAAACGGGACTTAGTTCCTTTGCATCTAAATCTCATCACCTTTTTCCAAGGTGAAACCTTTAGAAAACTTGGTCTCCACAAGAAACTCTATTTCTTTCCGCTTAAGATCTGCGTCGATTTTTGTCATTAGATGCTTCCTTTAACCGAGCCCGGATTACCTTAACCTTTTCTTCAGATTCAGCCACTATTTCTGGACCCAAAATCTGACGTTCCCCTAATTCTGTCCAACACGTAGGAGTGCGACACTTTCGTCCATATAGTGCTTCATATGGTGCCATCCGAATACTGGATTGAAAACTGTTGTTGTACGCAAATTCTGCCAACGGTAAGAATTCCTCCCAACTTCCCTTGAAATCTATCACACAACCCCTTAACATATCTTCTAGGATTTGGATTACTCTTTCAAACTGACCGTCAGACTGAGGATGAAATGCCGTACTGAAATCCAATCTGGTGCCCAAAGCCTGATGCAATGCTTTCCAAAATCGCGACGTAAATCTCGAATCTCTATCCGAAATAATTGACAACGGCACTCCATGCAATCTCACAATCTCAGCCACATATAACTTCGCCAATTTCTGCAAAGAGTAATCAATCTGAACTGGGATAAAATGTGCAGATTTCGTCAATCGGTCCACTATCACCCATACAGAGTCTTTCTTAGTATGCGTAAGAGGAAGCCCACTAACAAAGTCCATGGTGATTCTCTCCCACTTCCACTGTGGAATCTTTATCGGCTGAAGTAATCCCGAAGGTACTTGATGCTCAGCCTTAACTTGCTGACACGTTAAACACTTTCCCACGAATTCTGTAACTTCTTGCTTATGTCCAGGCCACCAAAATTGATCTCGCAAATCTTGATATAATTTACTTCCTCCAGGATGCATAGCATAGGGGCTACCATGCGATTCCTGAGGTATCTTTTGCCTCAACTCCTGATCCCTTGGCATACAGACTTTACCTTTAAAACATAATACCCCGTCACTGTTAATACCAAAATCTTCCACTTTTCCACTCTGCACCTGTCGAAGCTTTTCACTCAGATCTTCATCTACCAATTGCCTCTCTTTCACTTGACTTAACCATGTCGGCTTAACTTACAGTTCTACCAACAAGCTTCCATCATCGTAAAGACTAAGATGTGCAAACATCGCTCTCAAATCTGACACCACTTTTCGACTTAGAGAGTCTGCCACCACATTCACCTTGCCTGGGTGGTACTCGATAGAACAGTCGTAGTCTTTCAACAACTCTATCCACCTTCGTTGCCTCAAATTCAGTTCTTTCTGAGTCAGTAGATATTTCAGACTTTTGTGCTCCGTGTATATCACTGACTTTTCTCCATATAAATAATGTCTCTAAACCTTAAGAACAAAGACTACAGCTGCCAACTCCAAGTCATGCGTCGGGTAATTAATCTCATGCGGTCTCAACTGCCGAGATGCATATGCAACTACCTTTCCGTCTTGTATCGTAACACGCCCTAATCCGTGTGAAAAGCGCCAAAATACACGATTTAAATCCTTCCCCGCCTCAGTGGATCAAAACCGAGCTTGGTCAAAACTTTCTTGAGCTTCTCAAACTCTCTTGTCGCTTATCACCCACACAAAAGGTACTTCCTTTCGATAATTTCGTTAAAGGTGCGATTTATTGATGAGAATCCTTCAACGAATCTTCGTAGTATCCTCGCTAATCCCAAGAAATCGCGAACCTCCGCTACGGACTTAGGTGGTTTCCAATCTAGCATGACCTCAATCTTCCGAGGATCCACCCTTATCCCTTCTGCCGACACCACATGGCCTAAAAATGCAACTTCTTTCAGCCAAAATTCACACTTGCTAAATTTGGCATACAGCTTCTTTTCCCTTAAAACTCGTAACACAATTCGGAGATGCTCGTCATGTTCCATCTCGGACTTAGAATACACCAGGATGTCGTCTATGAATACCACGACGAATTGATCCAAGTAGGGCTAAAAAAATCGGTTCATCATATCCATGAACGCAGCTAGGGCGTTCGTCAATCCGAATGGCATTACCAGAAATTCATAATGCCCATATCTAGTTCGGAAAGTCGTTATATGGATATCCGCTTCTTTCACTTTAAGCTGATGATACACCAACCTTAGATCAATCTTTGAGAATACCGCAGCTCCTTTAAGCTGATCGAACAAGTCGTCGATCCTTGGCAAAGGATACTTGTTCTTGATGGTCAGCTTATTTAACTGCCGGTAATCTATACACATCATCATCGATCCGTCCTTCTTCTTCACGAATAGGACCGGTGCTCCCCATGGAGACACACTAGGTCGAATAAATCCATGATCAAACAACTCCTGAATCTGAGCCTTAAGCTCAACTAATTCCTTCGGTGCCATTCTATATGGAGCAATAGAAATTGGCGCCGTTCCAGGCAATAAATCATTCCCGAATTCTACCTCACGATCCGGAGGCAAACCTGGAAGTTCTTCTGGAAAAATATCTACAAATTCCTTCACTGTCCTGACTTCATTAGCAGTTGTCTCCTTAGCCTCCAAAGCATTCGCTAACATTAAGAAAGCTTCACATCCCTTTCTAACCATCTTTTTCGCCTTAAGAGCGGATACTACATTAGATAAGTAGTTCCGTCTCTCACCCATTACTACAACTTCTTTGTCATCAAGAGTTCTTAAAGACATCCACTTAGCAGCACAATCCACATTTGCACGGTACTTCACAAGCCAGTCCATGCCTAAGATTAGGTCAATTCTCCAATGGTAACTCCATAAAATCAGTCAAAATCAGATCCCTTGAACTTCTAAAGGCACTTCCTTAAAAGTTTGTCTACAACATCGCTCATCTCTAAACGACTAAATACAGTCATCTTCCTAGGTACGATTTGAAGTCACATGCAAAGTCCCAGATACTTCACTAGCGATATAGGAATGAGTTGACCCTATATCTATCAAAGCAATAAAGGGCAACCTGTAAATCGAACGCACGTGATAACATCAAAAGGCCATCGCTTTCTCTCTGCGATTTAACCGCATACACCAAACACGGTTGTCTCGCCTCGAGCTACCATCGCTTCTACCAAGTTCTGCGACTCTCATCGAACCATTGCCCTTCCATTTGGACCACGGCCTCTTATCGGCTGTTGTCCACTTCTGTCAGCCTGATTAGCACCCTGACTTGCTGGACGGTTCTTCTCCGAATTCATCGGGCAATCTTTGATCATATGATCCTTCGAACCGCACTTGAAACATCCGCCGATCTTTTTCCAACATTCTCCCGAGTGCATTTTCCCACATTGAGAACAAGTACGATTTTGTCCACCCGTAGTAGTCTGTTGACCTCGCGGTCTATCATTTCTTTATTTCTTCTGAAAATTCCCGGACGACCTTGAGGACCCAAAGCTTCTCTTATTCTTGCTCTGGCCTCTGTCCCGGTTCTGTCTCTCGGTCCGTTTAGCCTCTTTGGCAATTCTTGCCCTTTCCACTAAGATTGCAAAATCTCTTTCACGGTGTGGAGCAATCATCACTCGTAGCTCATCTCTAAGTCCATCTTCAAATCGATACACCGCTCATATTCCATAGGCACTATCCTCGCATAACGGCTAAGTCGCAAAAATTTCGCTTCATATTCACTATCGACTTATTTCCTTGGACCAAATTCGTAAATGTCTTCCTCTGGAGTCAATGTCGCCACTCCAACATACTTTCTTTCAATTTCACTTTAAAATACCCCCAATCCGCACGATCCATGGGGTACTCTCCTTGATAGTGAGCCACCACGGTAGGCTTCATCACGGAGAAGTGAAATAGCACCTTTCAATTTCTCTTCATCGATTGTAGTCTATATCGTCCATGATCCTCTCGAATGCCTCCACCAATATTCATTGCATTAGAGCTACTCCAGATACTCCTCTCGAAAACCTCGGCTCCATCGATCTAAGTCTCTCACTCATCGACTTTCGAGACCCATTTCGAACTAGCTTCGCTACTGCTCCAAAACTCAAGAAGACGACTTGTGATATCTGCGTCACCTCCTTCATTTTGTTCTTGAAAGTCCACCCCAACAATAGGTGGTATGAGCTTCATTCTCGAAACCTTGACCAGGTCGAACTGGTTTTGAAATAGTCATTCTTCCTCTTCTACGCCCACGACGACCACGCCCCTAGAACTCATGTCTACTACGCCAGATTATCTATTTTTACGAAAAAGTCTTATGTATTAGAGTCTTTTCACTTCTTATTAAAGGAAAGTTTTATGAAACAGATATTCAGTAGTTTTTCCGTAGTAGCACACAAACACCTAAGTTCCATGTCTCTAAAGTGTAGTTCATGCTTAAACTATCATACATATCACATATCGATAAAGTACATACCTGATGGATCTGGGCTGAGAACTCGAGTGCCATGCTCTTATAAAACCATTTAACTTAAGAAAACTTTCAAAAAAAATTATTTGGGCCAAATTTTGAAAATGTTGTAGGCTTCAAAACCCAAGGCCGAGAGTTTAAAACTGGGCTCTGATACCAAGCTGAAACACCCCAAACCCGGCCTAAAAAGCCTAACCGGATTTGGTATGTTCCTCGAGTAAAACTATAGCAAATTATCGTTTTTAAGAAAAACTTGATGATTTTGTAGAAAACAGAGTAACTCAACATTTTAGGTTGAAAACAAATTTGTAAAGTAAAATTTATATCTTTTAAAAACATTATTTGTAGGAGGAATTGATAAGTCAAAAGAAAACCACATTTAAGGAAATTACTTTAAAATATATATATATATGTATATATTAGTTGACAAAACATTTTGAATTATTATTTATCGAAAACCATTTAGTTATTTAATAGTTATTGTTCATGGCAAAATAAAAGAAAATCCAAACACAAAATTAAAGATAGTTTATAGTGGCCTTATTACATAAAATTGGCAAACCCATAATGAAGTCTAAATAATAATAATTAACTTAATAAGTTTAAGTAGGAAAATTTCCAAACTTCATTGTTTGAGCTTTGGCCACCTCGAACTCCTTGTCAATTCGATCCATCGCACTACTTAATTATCCGAAAAGTTATCCCATAAAAAATGGGTGAGTTATAAACTCAATGTGCAACACATACATCAAAAGCCCATTTGATTAAGCCTTTAAGCCCATTAATTACACATATGGCCATAGGCCCATTTAAGTCATTTTGGCCCAAAAGCCCATATCATGGCGGATCGAATAATAATCATTCAATATTACATGGTTATGTACATGAAATGAAATGCAAGCAGGCCCACCTAAATATCCATCCGCTACACACCACCCGTACCAACCAACACACCGTGGGGATTACTAAATCGACCCTCCATCCGCTACACACCATCAAGGCGATTCTTTGCGGTCAACATGCACATCGCCCTTATAATATTGTGGCAAAGCCACCAAGCAGATGTGACCAAGTCACCGATCAAGTCTAAATTTCAAATACGTGACCAAGTCACCAGATTCACATATGTGACCAAGTCACCGGATTTCAAATATGTGACCAAGTCACCGGAGCCAAATATGTGACCAAGTCACCGAGTCAAATATGTGACCGAAGTCACCAAAATGTGGTAAAACCACCGAATACTTCCTCCTTTATCAAATATACCCATATGCTCATGTACATACATATCAAATCAGATTTTCATGCTATTTACCCCACAAATCATAATATAGTCATGCTTATTTCACTTTTATGCATATAGCAAAATGAACAAAATATTGGGGTAAACATACCTGAATATCGTGTACCACTGAATGGTATCCAAAATCACAATCATATACATGGTCATATAGTCACATTTAAATATATGTAAATCTTATGAGATTTTTAATGTAAGGTTACACACCTAGTGACAGTGAGAACAATACTCTCTCGCTCGTCAACACCTAATTGATTAACACACTTGGTTAGTATACACTATTGCTAATAAAATTGTACTTATTGATGAGGGATCTAAATCCTTAGCTTCGGATTCTCGAACGACAATTATTTGTGGTTTTTCTCTACTAGATGGATCAAAACCCGTTGATATTCCACCAACGTAAAGTGGTTCAGTTGTACGCACTACTTCAAATAATCGATCCTCGTTAGCGGAGGGTCCACAACCCGTGGAAAGTCTCTAACCGCCGATCATGACTTCTTCGCTTGAAGTTTGATGGTAAAGGAATACCTCCTCTCTTCCAAACACTGCGTCGGCTCTTTTCTTACCTATCTTGTTGGTCTTAAATCGCCCTAAAAATACGATCGATTAGTAGTCTATCTAAAGAAATCGATATGATCTAAATTAATAACCTTACCTTGATGATTTGAATGGTCATTTCTTAAGAGTTGTTTACAACAAAGATCTTTGAAAAAATCTTTTCAAATGATTGACCTAGAGAGAAAATAAAAGATCATGATTCTAAATTTGCCAAAGTAAAAAGAAATGATGAAAATGATTGACAAAACCTTACTTTGAGTTCTTCAAGATTCGACCTTGAATAAGAAGAAAAGAAGGATTGATGATTCGCTTTAACAAAAGATAAAGGAAAAGATATTGATTTTAGCATAAATAGTTTCGGTTTTCAAAGAAATGAAAAGGAGAAAAGAAAATCGAATTAGAAATTGATTTGGTTGACAAAAGAGATGAGAATGATGTTGATTCTCAAAAGAAAAGAGATTGGTTTTGGAACCTATGCACATTCGCCAAGGGTAAAATTGAAGAAAAGTGGTTCTTAAACCTTTGTAGTTTTGCAAAGAGGAAAGAGAAGGGAGAAATAGGATGAAAAAGAAAAGAAAAGGAGAAATGATCAAAGAGAGTAAATGGGTTTTGGTTATGGAAGAAATTGAATAAAGAAAAGTTTTTGGTAATGGTCAAGTGAGAAAAGATGAAAGAAAATGCCTTCAAAAGTGGTAATATTTTGGTACCAAAAGAGAGAAAATCTTGAGAGGAAAAGAAGAAAAGAGTACCAATTTGGCCAAATATGATAGCCAAAACAAAACAAAGTTTTCACCTAATGCAAAAGATAATTTCGATTTGGAAGAAAGATTTTGGAGAAAGGAGAAAAGATGGACAATTTGCTAAGATTTTTGGCCAACTAGCATCCTAATGGCTACACTAAATTTTCGGTCAACCTTAGCCAACATCATCCCCCTTTTTCCTCCTTGTTTCTTCCCCATCAGATCCAAAATTTCCAAGACAATTAATCACTCCCTTAGCCCTTCATGCCGTCTAGGTTCATGGTCAAATGACCATGAACAAACTCCCAAAACATTGCCCAATATCATGCCTTTTGCCCCCCTCATCTTATCATCAACTTATGATTCCATACCATAAGTTCCTAGCTTCCTTTTTCACATGGTCAAATAGCCAAAATTAAGAGAATACTCATCCACTCTAGAACATTCTTGGCCGACACTAAAGGGAAGGAAACAAAAATAAAATCCTCCCTAATGCTAACTAGGAGATTCGAACTTCACTCCTCAAGCACACATCCATGCATCCTAACCACTTTGCCAATTACTCAACTTATGCTAGAAACCTCTTGTCATTAATTCTTAACGCCTAACTTGCTTAGCTCTCTCTTAATTATTAGAAATTAAAAGTTTCACTAAGCATTCACTTAATTAATGATGCTCAAATAACTTCCAAAATACACTCAATAATAATTAAGCATGCAACATCATTCGATTAAGTAGAAAGTGCATAACCCCTAATTATCGAGGATGTTACATCTCCGATTCTTTCTCTTAATTAAATTGAAATACAAGTAAACATAAAATAATTAAGAACTTAAATAGCACAATTCAAAAGGAAAATTATCAAAATAAATTGAAATTTATGCACTTCTCAAGTATCAATAAAGTTTATAATATATTATTATTTGATATATTGACAATACAAATCCTTTAACTTTACAAATGGAATTAAGAAATCGTCAATTTATATTTTTTAAAAATACTAATCAAATACAACATGATTATTTTTTAACCTCGTATATTGAGTTAAAAACTCCACCTATCAAATAATTATAGGAGACATATCAAGCAAGGATATTCAATTTAAGCGTGGTTATAAATAAGTATCAAACCATTAATAATTAAAAAAAACAAGATAAAGAAAAATCATAATAAGCTAAAGGAGAAATATCATTATCCAAATTCCATAGGTTATGTATTATCAAAAGCATATCAAGCAACAAGATATTTTAAAAGGAGAAATATCATTATCCAAATTCGAAGAATTTAGTTTATGTTAATTATAATCTCTAGAGAAGTTGTCAATGGTCGACTTACCTGGGGAAATTGGTCGATAAACTTAAACGTTCTGACATTATGTTCGAGATAAGTACTTTGCTTCATTAATCCACTTTGTAACACCCCAAACCCAGCCCAAACACTACAATCGGATCTAGTATGTCACTAAGAAAATTTTAGTAAAACCAATCATGTTGACGGAAAGCCCAAATATAATTTATATAAAATATGCCTAATAATCAAAAGCCTAAAACTGAATTACATGTCTTATTTTTAAAATAAATAAAAATAAAAAATAAAGGGCCATAACAAAACAAAAAGGTAAACTAGTGGCCCATGGCCTTATTGCAACGTAGTTCAAATCCATAACATAGAATACTTAAAAAAAAAACTAATAAAGGAAAACTTTTCGTCGGATCCACATGTGCTTTTGCATGGCCACCTTGCGCTCCACTCCGGCCTGGTCCGATGCACTAATTGTCACCTGAAAGGTCAGTTTAACTGGGTGAGTCGCAAGACTCAGTGTGCAACCCTCATGCACCACTAGATTTGTGTAACACCCCAAACCCGGCCCACAAGTCCTGACCGGATCTGGTATGTCACTGCGGAAAATGTTTGAGAAACCTTTTTGGCTTTAGAATAAAACTTGAAAATTTTGTTAACTTTTTGAAAACTAAGTCCATTAAAATTATTGGATGGTATTTGAAAATTTCGAATAGATAAAAAACATTATTATAAGTTGTTATAATATAAATCATTTGTGAAAATATTTCCAAGTATAATATAAACTTCAACAATCATAAATAGAGTACTTTAAATAAAAGTGGCCCTTATTACATCGAATAAAATTCCAAAATCGATAATATAAAATCATTAATAATCAACTAAAACTAGTAAAACATCTATCGCATGAAAATCGCTTCGCATGGCCACCTTTGTATCCACTCCAACCCGGTCCATTAATCACGAATCACCCATGAGGTTAAAAAAGTTGGGTGAGTCACACAGACTCAGTGTGTAATTAACCACTGAATTCCGCCCACATGCTAACCACATAACAACCCATGCATCAGATATAATATATCATGTTCAGATCATATCACATTCTGGGCTTGGCCCACACTCATAACACTTATCAAATGATCGGGTAATTAGCCACATACCCTTCACATACTGGGCTTAGCCCATTTCTTGTACAAGTCCACAATCACATATTATCACATGCCACAAATTATGCAAAAGTGAATCCCAAGCCAAGCCTAAGGTCCATCCTCTACACACCCCCTTATCCAGCTTACCACACACCAGGGGATTATTAAATCACCCTCTCCTTTTAACTCCACGTGCAATTAAGCACAAAATCCACAACGCGACCTCAGTTAGCGCCAATCCACGATGTAGCCATAGCTAACACCAACACTACGATGGGACACACAGTCACTCATCAATCCACGATATGGCACATAGCCTATATCAATCACGATGAGGCACATAGCCACTCATCAACCACGCATCAAGTACACCCGCACCTTCTTTTCATAACCCACCCATGCACATGCCACATAAAATATAATCATGATAATGCATGCACATGCTTATTAATATCCACAAGCATACTCATATACAAGCAAGTAATCACATTTCCATGTGGTTAAGATTAACTCGATCATCACTATACCCTTTAAGGGTATTTATGTCACATTCATCACTGCATTGTTAGTAAACACATTATATACATAAAACCCGGAAATAGTAGGCTAGCTACACACCTTATAACCTGAAGCTCTAGACCTCGATCCCGACACTATCGCTAAGCGAGACTACGGCAATTTGCCTAATCTGCTTTGCTTTCGCTGGCCCACACCCGTTGGCAATAATCTCGAACAATGAGACGACTCTTTTCTTAAACTTCAGAATAGAGACTTTCTCTTGTCCTCCTTGACTGGTATTGGCCTCCATCAAAACGCTTAATCAGAACACTTCGTTAATCGACAAGTATGAGATCTTAAACGAAAAAAAAAAAAAAACCATAACTTAACATCCTTACTGAAAGATCTTAAATCCCAAAGGCTTGTTTACTTCTGTCGACTAGCCCCTAAACTTCCAAAATCTGAATCGGTTAGCACCTAAAACCCATAAAATGGCCTATGGCCAAATACCACAAGTCCCTTACCTTACTTATCGAAATCCCGAAAAACTGCACTTGCCCTTAAACCGTCAGAATCCTCATACACAACCGTTAGAATCGGCTACTAATAAAAATCCATGAGTATGGCCTTTGGCCGAATACTTACCACCACCTTACCTTGAGTTACCGAATTTGAACAGCCCCTAATTGTTCCCTCACGCTGGTTATACACAAAAGAAACACGATATTTAAAGGCCTAAGAACATTCGGCCACTCCAAACACCAAGACCACCCTTTGATTAACCACTACTAAAAGAGATAGGTTAATAACATAAATCCTTACCTTTCTCAATGACTAAAGAAATGACCCAACGCTCCAACCTTTGCCCAACCAAAAATCGGCCACCACAAGGAATAGGTTCGGCTTAAGGGACTTATAAACAAAGCAGAGAGAATGAGTGGTCAAATGATTCGGCAATAGCAAGCAAAGTGTAAAGGAAGGGAGAGAAAATAAATACACAAAAGGCTATGGCTTCCAACAAGGAGTGAATATTCGGCTATACAAGGAGAAAGTATTGGAGGGAAGAAAAGAAAAGATGGCTAAGGGGAGAAAGTAGAAGAATTCGGCAAAGTGAACAAATGGTAAAAAGGGTGGCCAAAGGTGAGCATCCCCCTATTTAAAGAGTTCGGCACCCCCTCCCCTTGAAGACTCCAAAATCCGGCCACCACACACTAATTCAAACTAATTTGAATTAGTCCACTTCTCTAATTTATCCCATATTTTATCTCCTTTATCAAATTCAAATAAACCAATAACAACTCTTATTTACTAATTTAAACTAAATAAAATAATCCTACAATTATCTAAAATAAATAAAATAAAGTAAGCTTATCATTTACTTACCAGCCGAATTCAAAAAAAAAATTAAACAAAAGCAGCTTAATCCATTGAAGCTCCCTTGTGCCGTCCACCTTCACGCCACCTCTTCATGTCAGCAGCAAAAGAAAACCCCAACTACAGCCTCCATGGTTCGAACGCAGGACCTGGTGGAACAAGCAGCCAGGTAGCGCCTCAGGCCATTCGGCCAAGGCGTTGTTTTGTGTCATAAACACACAATATATTCTTTAAGCCCTACTTCCTTAGCCCTTCCATTTAACGCCCCAAAACAAAATAAAACCCTTTATCTGCCACCGATTCAACCTGTGTCCTTAATGGCGTCCTCCCAAGCTCTTAAGCAGCCACGGAGGCCACTCTACCTGACCTACCATTTGCTAAAATGCCCACAAAAATTCCTTTAAGGCCTACCTAGCCCAACTCCATTTTAACGCCCAAAACAAAAAAATAAAGCCCAACCGCTTCTCATGCTATTGAACCCTTCCCTTGGCACTCCTTTGCACTTAGCGCCCAACCCACTTTGCTAATTCCTTTCTTGTGTCCTAAACTCCACAAAATTGTTTTAAGGCCTTCTTGCCCAGCTTCCTTTTTTTTTTACACTAAAAATCCAAAAATTTCCTAAGTCATCCCTTACCTTCTAGGGTTCTCTAAACCCCTTAGAATTCATCCGACTTGACCATAAGCCTGCTAAACACTCGGGATATGCTCCAAACGCATAACCCCTAAACCAGGATGTTACAATTCTACCCTCCTTAAAATAATTTCGTCCCCGAAATTACTTACTAGCAGACGATCATAACTCGCGACTCTACGCCTCTGCTGCGCACTCTGATCTTAATAAATCTATACTGCCTTCTAGACACAGTCTTAAGGTTCACTTCCAAAGTTCCTATACTTCACTAGCCATACTAGAACGAACTAAACTTCACATCAACAAAACAATAAAGGGTGCCCCAAAATAAAGAACATACCTGATATCAAGTCCTTGGCTAACTCACATCCGATCTTCTAGCACCTCCGCCGATACCATTTCCTCCATGGCTCGAACCTCGACCTCTCGTTGTCTGAGGACAATTCTTAACCAAATGGGCCTTCGACCCACACCGAAAACATTTCTTACTATTTCCCCAACATTCTCCTGAATGGATTCTCCCACACTTAACACATGAATGATTCCGTTCAGCTGGTACAAGTGCACGTACAGAATTCTCGATCCTTGGTCTTTTCTGGACATTACCAAATGATGCTGATGGTCTAAAACTTCTCTTATTCTCGTTCCTACTCTTCTCTCGATTTTCTCTTATAGTCTTCTTAACCTCTTCAGCGATCCGATCTTTCTCCTCCAGAATGGCGAAATCCCTTTCTCTCTGTAGAGCGATCAACTTCCGCAACTCATCTCGTAGCCCATCTTCGAATCGAACACTCCTTTCTTAATCGGTAGCCACGATTCCTTGGCGTCTCGACTTAGTCGCCTAAACTCGACTTCATATTCCGCCACCGACTTATTCCCTTGCACTAGATTTAGAAACGCTTTCCTTTGCGAGTCCAAATAACTGGCTCCTACATACTTTCCTTCAAACTTAGCCTTAAAGTAATCCCAATCCAATCGATCTGCCGGTACACCTTGTTTGACAGTGAGCCACCAACGATAAGCTTCGTCGCGAAGCAATGAAACAGCGCCCTTCAGCTTTTCTTCATTGGTGCAGTTCAAATCATCCATGATTCTTTCGACTGCTTCTAGCCAATATTCCGCTACGTTTGGAGCTACTCCTGACACTCCTCTAAAGATCTCAGCTCCGTTTGATCTAAGCTTTTTCGATACTGACTTTCGGGTTCCATTTCCCCTACTAGCTCCTGCTACTCGTTCTAGCACTCGTAACATGGCCCGCGATACTGCGTCATCTTCACCTATCTGATCTTGTTCCTCCGCGCCCACTGCTGGCGGCGACACTTCACTTTCTAACCCATGGCCAGACCCTATCGGTTCCGATGTTGCCATTCTACCTCTATCGCGTCCCCTAGAACTCATCTCTATCGTCGCGATTTAATCTGATTTAAGAAATTTTATGCATTAGAAATTTTGTTCCACTATTTATCCACGAGCAATTTTATGAGAAGAGATTCTAGAAGTGGTTCTTTCGATCACACAAGGCTCGGTTCAAGTTCACTACCTTAATACAGGGAGTCACATTCATGTTCATAAATAGAGACACATTCATTCAGTGGTATCTACCACACACATTCACTATTCGGATATTTCTGCCCGTTTCTACCCCAGGGGTATTTTCGTCATTTTCTTACAGGGGTATTTTTAGTAATAAAAGAAATTTTGAGAGCTTTTAATCAATCAAGACATTTTTAAAATTCCCAAAGCTGGAGGGTATTTCTGAAAATTTGCCAAATTTAAGGCATAGTAGAATTTTGGAAACCAGGGGTATTTTGGTAATTTTGTCAATCAGGGGTAATTTTGTAAATTTCCAAGGTCAGAATATTATTTTGAAATACAAAATTTGGATACCTTTGCAAAGTAAAGGAATTTTATTAAAATTGGGTTTAAACCAAAAATTTTGAAAGTCAAGGGCATTTTAGAAATTTTCAACATAGGGGTATTTTCGTAATTTTTTCCCCCAAATCAGAGTATCTTGATACTTTGAAAACTAAAGATTTTGGTATTTTGCAAAGTAAAATCATTTTAACAAAAGTTGAGGGTAATACGGTAATTTTACAACACAGGGGCATTTTTGTAATTTTGCAAGTAGGGGTATTTCAGTAATTTTGGAAATCGAGAAAATGTCTTTCAAAATCAAATTTAGGGTTTACAAACCGTAGGGGTAAATTTGAAAATTTTAAAACTAAGGGTTTTTAAAACAATAAAGCTAGTCCCTTTCGGGTTTTAATAATTGGTTTAGCCTATGAACAAGTCCTCTTGGTTAAGGTGAACCGTAGCTACGCACTGTAGGTTTGAGTAGAGAGGAGGTGAGTCGCTAGGATGCTTAAATACCAAGCTCTTCTTGAATACCACTCCTAGACATGCGTACTGTGGTTGCCACACCTTAACTCGGCGACTTGCTTCACAGGTTTGTTTAATGGTCCTTAATTCTTATGCATGTATTTGAGTAGACTAATCCTAGGGTCCAATAATCATAATATTCTAATCTACGAGCCCAAACTAAGCCCATAATAATTCACATAAACAAATCAAGTCTGAAGTACTTACCTGGTGGACTTCGGGTCGGATGTACAGGTGCCATGCCAGAATAACCTGAAAACTTTTTATAATAGCCCATATTTTTGAAAAAAGCCCATTTTGAAAATGTTTTTGGGCCCAAAACCCTCAAAGCCGAGTTTTGAACCGGGCTCTGATACCAATTTGTAACACCCCAAACCTGGCCCACAAGTCCTGACCGGATCTGGTATGTCACTGCGGAAAATGTTTGAGAAACCTTTTCGACTTTAGAATAAAACTTGAAAATTTTGTTAACTTTTTGAAAACTAAGTCCATTAAAATTATTGGATGGTATTTGAAAATTTCCAAATAGATAAAAAAACATTATTATAAGTTGTTATAATATAAATCATTTGTGAAAATATTTCTAAGTATAATATAAACTTCAACAATCATAAATAGAGTACTTTAAATAAAAGTGGCCCTTATTACATCGAATAAAATTCCAAAATACTGATAATATAAAAATCATTAATAATCAACTAAAACTAGTAAAACATCTACTGCATGAAAATCTGCTTCTGCATGGCCACCTTTGTATCCACTCCAACCCGGTCCATTAATCACGAATCACCTGCGAGGTTAAAAAAAAGTTGGGTGAGTCACACAGGCTCAGTGTGTAATTAACCACTGAATTCCGCCCACATGCTAACCACATAACAACCCATGCATCAGATATAATATATCATGTTCAGATAATATCACATTCTGGGCTTGGCCCACACTCATAACACTTATCAAATGATCGGGTAATTAGCCACATACCCTCCACATACTGGGCTAAGCCCATTTCTTGTACAAGTCCACAATCACATATTATCACATGCCACAAATTATGCAAAAATGAATCCCAAGCCAAGCCTAAGGTCCATCCTCTACACACCCCCTTATCCAGCCTACCACACACCAGGGGATTATTAAATCACCCTCTCCTTTTAACTCCACGTGCAATTAAGCACAAAATCCACAACACGACCTCAGTCAGCGCCAATCCATGATGTAGCCGTAGCTAACACCAACACTACGATGGGACACACAGTCACTCATCAATCCACGATATGGCACATAGCCTATATCAATCACGATGAGGCACATAGCCACTCATCAACCACGCATCAAGTACACTGCATCTTCTTTTCATAACCCACCCATGCACATGCCACATAAAATATAATCATGATAATGCATGCACATGCTTATTAATATCCACAAGCATACTCATATACAAGCAAGTAATCACATTTCCACAGGTTCGGTACTAACCTGATCATCACTATACCTTTAAGGGTATTTATGTCACATTCATCACTGCATTGTTAGTAAACACATTATACACATAAAACCCGTAAGCGAGAGGGCTAGCTACACACCTTATAACTCAAGCTCTAGACCCTCGATCCCGACACTATCGCTAAGCGAGACTACGGCTATTTGCCTAATCTGCTGCTCAGACGTTGGCCCACACCCCGGTGGCCAATCTCGAACCGCTGAGATAGCTCTATTCTTAAACTTCGGAATAGAGACTTTCTCTTGTCCTCCTTGACTGGTATTGGCCTCCATCAAAATGCTTAATCAGAACACTTCGTTAATCGACAAGTATGAGATCTTAAACGAAAAAAAAAACCATAACTTAACATCCTTACCGAAAGATCTTAAATCCCGAAGGCTTGTTTACTTCTATCAACTAGCCCCTAAACTTCCAAAATCACAATCGGTTAGCACCTAAAACCCATAAAATGGCCTATGGCCGAATACCACAAGTCCCTTACCTTACTTATCGAAATCCCGAAAAACTGCACTTGCCCTTAAACTGTCGTAATCCCTGTTACACAACTGTTAGAATCGGCTACTAATAAAAATCCATGAGTATGGCCCTTTGGCCGAATACTTACCACCACCTTACCTTGAGTTGCCAAATTTGAACAGCCCCTAATTGTTCCCTCACGCTGGTTATACATAAAAGAAACACGATATTTAAAGGCCTAAGAACATTCGGCCACTCCAAACACCAAGACCACCCTTTGATTAACCACTACTAAAAGAGATAGGTTAATAACATAAATCCTTACCTTTCTCAATGACTAAAGAAACGACCCAATGCTCCAACCTTTGCCCAACCAAAAATCGGCCACCACAAGGAATAGGTTCGGCTTTAGGGACTTGTAAACAAAGCAGAGAGAATGAGTGGTCAAATGATTCGACAATAGCAAGCAAAGTGTGAAGGAAGGGAGAGAAAATAAATACACAAAAGGCTATGGCTTCCAACAAGGAGTGAATATTCGGTTATACAAGGAGAAAGTATTGGAGGGAAGAAAAGAAAAGATGGCTAAGGGGAGAAAGTAGAAGAATTCGACAAAGTGAACAAATGGTAAAAAGGGTGGCCAAAGGTGAGCATCCCCCTATTTAAAGAGTTCGGCACCCCCTCCCCTTGAAGACTCCAAAATTCGGCCACCACACACTAATTCAAACTAATTTGAATTAGTCCACTTCTCTAATTTATCCCATATTTTATCTCCTTATCAAATTCAAATAAACCAATAAAAACTCTTATTTACTAATTTAAACTAAATAAAATAATCCGACAATTATCTAACATAAATAAAATAAAGTAAGCTTATCACTTACTTACCAGCCGAATTCAAAAAAAAAAAATTATACAACAGCAGCTTAATCCATTGAAGCTCCCTTGTGCCGTCCACCTTCACGCCACCTCTTTATGTCAGCAGCAAAAGAAAACCCGAACTGCAGCCTCCATGGTTCAAACGAAGGACCTGGTGGAACAAGCAGCCAGGTAGCGCCTCAGGCCATTTGGCCAAGGCGTTGTTTTGTGTCATAAACACGCAATATATTCTTTTAAGCCCTACTTCCTTAGCCCCTTCCATTTAACGCCCCAAAAACAAAATAAAACCCTTTACTGCTGCCGCCTGGATTCGAACCCAGGTCCTTAATGGCATCCTCTCTAAGCTCTTAAGCAGCGCATGGAGGCCACTCTACCACAGCCTTCCATTTGCTAAAAATGCCCACAAAACTTCCTTTAAAGCCTACCTAGCCCAACTCCATTTTTAACGCCCCAAAAACAAAAATAAAAGCCCAACTGCTTCTCATGCTATTCGAACCCCTTCCCCTTGGCACTCCCTTTGCACTTAGCGCCCAACCCACTTTGCTAATTCCTTTCTTGTGTCCTAAACTCCACAAAATTGTTTTAAGGCCTTCTTGCCCAGTTTCCTTTTTTTTTTTACACTAAAAATCCAAAAATTTCTTAAGTCATCCCTTACCTTCTAGGGTTCTCTAAACCCCTTAGAATTCATCCAACTTGACCATAAGCCTGCTAAACTCTCGGGTTATGCTCCAAACGCATAACCCCTAAACCAGGATGTTACAATTTGGGCCTCATAAAACATAATAATAATAATTTCATTTATATGGAAACAAAGAATATGCAAAACCCAACCCAATTGCCTAGGTTTCCATCCGCTACACGCCCCCGTACCTACCAACACACCATTGGGGATTTCTACAATCAACCCACACCGCTACACGCCAAGATGGCAGTCATGCTGCTTATCAACATATATTGGCCGAATCCCTTATAACAGATCACGACATTAGCCGCTACAGTAAATCAAGGTAAAAACCGCTACACATATACATATACATATACATATACATATACATATACTTCCTCCTTTCATCACCCAACCCATGGAAACATGTACAATAATTTAAAAACATGTACAACAATTTACTTGTAACATATAATTAGATTATTTACTAACTCGAGGGTCTCTTTGCTTAAATCGAGATTTGACTTTTAATGTAACATATAAAACTTATGAACATATATATATAATTAATCGATCTAGAGCGGTGGGAAGTATTACACACCTGATTCTCGTACTAATGCTTTCTCTACGTCTATGCTACTATCACTCGAAACTACCACTATCGGCCTACGATCTGACTTTGATGTCGGCCCACACCCCGATGGCCAATCTCGTACTACCGAAATAGATCGCTTCTTGTATTTGGGTGTTAGTTGTATAGATCTAACCTTTTCTGCCTGACTATTATCTGAGTCCATCCTTAATCACTAAATCATTTAAATGATGAAATCTAATTACTTAACAACTATAACACTTAAATCAAATTCTTACCTAGTTATTTGAATCCCGAATGTCATCAAGAACTTGTCACCTCCTTTCCTACATTCGGCCATCACCAAAAATAATTAACCAAACCGATGATCGAAAGCCATCTAACACTTTATGTCATTTGCCCGAAAACAAAAGAACAGGAAAGTGGCCATTCGGCCGAACCTACCCTTGACCACCTACCTTCGACTTTTCACAAATCGGCACAACAGATCTCGACAAGAAAAGATTTAGCTTATATGGACAAAGAGGAAAATTGATAGGTATTAGTATACATGATTTGGGTTAAATCTTAGGAAAAGAAGGTGTGAAATCGAATAGAACAAAATCCCGAAACTCACCGGATTACAGAAGAGTATTCGGCTTACGGTGCACCTTCGAGAAATAGAGATCTCACCTAATGGTTCATCTGTGGAGGAAGAAGATGTGCACCAAGAGTATTCGACCTTCAAAAGGGTTTTCGAGGAGAGAAGAAACACTAAGGAGTTTCGGCTATGATGTGATTTCAGGAAAAAAAAAGAAAGAAAGATGGAGAGAATGGTTAGAAGAATTTAGGCTAGCCTATACTAAACCAATTTCCCCCTCCTATTGTTCAGTTTTGGCCAACTTTATAATATCTGGGATTTAGGGGTTATGCGTTTTAACATAAATACATGTGGCTATGTGCTTGTGTGTGGTTTGTATACATTTTGGGGGCTTCAGGAACCTTGGGGAGTAGGTAGATGCCTTAGAAAAATATTTGATTTTAAGCCTAAAAAGGGAACTAAGGGAGCTAGGCCTTAAGGAGTTTAGTGTGTGGCTTAGGACACAAGAACTGAGCTGGTAAAGTGGCAAGAGAGGCGCCACTTAGAGCACAGGAGGGTGACGCCTCAGGGGGGTTGTGAAGGGACCTAGGTTTGAGCAACACAGGTAGCGTGTTGAGCTTTTATTTTTCGCTAAGGAGAGTGAAGTGTTTGACGGCACAGGGACTCTAAATGGATGAGCATTGGATTTGGTCAAGGCACTTGAAGATTCGGCTAAGAAGGGAAGATAGGTGTTGACTCATTCAAATTCATTTGAATGAGAGGTGGAGAGGAAAAGTAGGAGAAAAAGAAGGGATTTGAGAAGAGGGGAGAGTTAGCCGGCCAAGGGACTTCTGTGATGACAACTTCGGTCATGTAGGTAGGGAAGAGAAGTCGAATATGCTTAAAAAGGTTTTAGGCACTTTGTTGTGTGATTTCTCTTTCCCGAAAGCCTTTGTGTTCTTTTCTTTTGAGAGAAAACTGAAGTAGGAGACCACTTGTGTACCCTTTTCTCTCTTGACCAAAAGCCGAAACATCCCTCTCAACTCACCATTGCCGCAACACCTTAAGGCTCCCACTTTTCTTCTCCATTCTTTGTTAAAAAGCAGAATTCACCTAGTGGCCAAAACCCCTTATGCCGAACCTTAACTTGAGCCTCACCATCATTCTTTTCTTCTTCTTCTTCTCACCACTCTTTCTTCCTCTTTCTCACCAAAGCCGAACCACACCAACTTTCAATCTCTTTTCTTCTTCTTCTCACAATTTCTTCTGTCATCAAAAGCCGAAAGCACATTTGACCGTAGCAGATTGTATCCTTAACCCATTGAAACCGATTGTTCCTAAGCACTAAAGGCCGAAAGCCAATCATCTTTCTCCTTGTCAATCTCTTAGGGCCAGTGATCATTGCGTTGGTCACTCTTTTTCGGTAAGGAGCTCTTTTAGGCTGATTTCCTGTTCTTTTTCTTTTTGGACTGTCAAAAATCAAAGACTCTAATCCCTATATCACTTTGGCCGAAACCATGAAGGGGATTTCGAGATCCACTTATAGCTACGATAGAAGGAGATCTTTCAGGATTTGAGATCCAAGGTAAGAAAGTTGTAGTATTCGACCAAAGGCCATATTGTTTTAAGGGACAGTTGAATCTAACTATGACATTTTGGGGGGAGTTTGACAGAGATAAAAGAGAAGTCTCGGGATTCAGATCTATTTCTTAAGGGTATTTGAGTTATAAATTGTATTTCGTTTAGACCTTACATGTCGATTAACCAGGTTTTGATTAAATGTTCCTCAATGGATGCGAGTACCAGTGGAGAAGAGAAAGGGGTAGTCCCTACCCCTAGATTCAAGAAGCGCTCGATTTCTGCCTACGTGATTGGCCACCAGGTTGTGGGCCAGCATCGAAAAGGGATAAGCAGATCGCTGTTATCCCTGCTAGCGAGAGTGTCGATATCGAGAGTGTTGTTCTCACTATTATCAGGTGTGTAGCCCTACATTAATTTCTCGATAGATTAATAGTGTTAATGTTAAATGTGTGTTAATAAAAATACGAGTAACATGGCTAAGGGTACCATTCAATGGTACAGTGCATTCAGGTACGTTACCCCTAACTCTCAGTTAATAATGCTTATAGGCATTGATATGGAAATTTATGCAATTTTGTTATGACTTTGGGGTAAGGTACATTGCATGATATCTGAATAATATGTATGTTGCATGGGCATAATGGGTGAAATGATAAGGGGAAGTGTTCCGGTGGTTTTTACCACATTATCCGGTGACTTATGTCACATATTATGAATCCGGTGACTCTGTCACATTATCTAGTGGCTATGCCATGATTATAAGGGCGATGTGCAGTTGACTGCAGCGACTGCCTTCGAGGGTGTGTAGCGGATGGAGGGTCGATTTTGTAATCCCCACGGTGTGATTGGCAGGTACGGGTGGTGTGTAGAGGATGGATATCTAGGTGGCCTCAGGATTGCATTTCATTCTGTGCATAAATGTGATTAATAATGCTATGACTCGATATGCTATGTTATGGGCTTTGCCGAAATGTTATGATTAAGGCTATAATTGGTTGGGTTTTGGTGTAGCCGTTACACATTGAGTCTGTTGACTCACCCTTCGTGGGCTAACATTTTGCAGGTGATACTCAGTGAAATGGACCGGGTCGACAGGGACTTAGTGGTGGCCATGCTCAGCTCAGCATTTTTGGGTTTTCTTATGATTAAACTTATCACGTTTTCTTATTATGTTTTCAGGATTTATTTCGAGTTTTTTTGTTTTTGTTGTAATAAGGCCATTACTATTTAACTGTTTTATGCATGCATTTTAATTTTATTCTGATACGATCAACATTAAACAAATGGTTAAACAAATTTTTTGGCATTTCTTTTAACTTGTAATTTTTGAAACATGAAGATAACGTTTTAATACAAACTTCAATAACAACACGGTTTGCAATTTGATCATAACACAAATCTATTTTCTTCAAAACCACCAATTTTTCCAAGATGACAAAACGAGATTTAGCTATGTTTTACTCAAAGAGCATGCCAGATCCAGACAGGGCTTGTGGGATGGGTTTGGGGTGTTTCGACTTGGTATCAGAGCCCAGTTCAAAACTCGACCTTGAGGGCTTTTGGGCCCAAAACATTTTTTTTTGAAATTGAGTTTTACTAAAAGATGAGCAGGTTTTTCGGCATGGCTTTGAGTCTCCTACCAAGTCCACCTGTAAGTACCCTAATTATTGTGTGATTTGTATGTGGGTATTACGGGATCGTAGATTAGTAGATTAGGAGCTATTGAACTCTAGGATTAGCTTACTCCAACACAAAATTACATAAAATTTAAAGACTAATTGAACAAACACGTGAGTGAGTCACCGAGTTAAGGGTGCAAGCAGCATTGTGTGCATGTCTAGGATTGGATTCGGGGAGCTTGGCATTTAGCAGATCCTAGTGACTCACCTCCTCTTCGCTCGAATCCTACCAGTGCGTGCGACAGTTCACCCTAACCAAGAGGACTTACCCACAAAGCTAAATTCAATAATTAAAACCCGAAAGGGACTAGCTACACTGTTTTATAAAACCCTAGTTTTAAAATCACCAAATTACCCCGATTTGAAAAACTACCTTAGATCCGAAAAAATTATCGAAGTACCCTAATTTATGAAAATTACCAAAATACCCTCAGTTTATAAAATTACCATATTACCCTCAAATTTTACCAAAATATTCCTATTTTGCAAAAATACCAAAAACCCCTATTTTGCAAAATTTCAAGATACCCTAATTTGGAAAATTACCAAAATACCCCTATAGGACAAATTACGAAAATACCCCTGGGTTGGAACGGATGAAAATGCTCAAAATGATGAATGTGTGTAGTAGATACTACTGAATGAATGTGATTCTCTGAATTAGGGTAGGAGATTAGAACTAAAACTTTGTAATGATCGAAAGAACTACTACTAAACTTCTTTACATAAACTTCCTCGTGGGTAATCAGTGGAGCAGAAGCTAATGCATAAAAAATTCCTTAAATCAGATTAAATCACGATCATAGACATAAGTTCTAGGGGACATGGTCGTAATGTGCGTAGGCATCGTAGAGGTAGAATGACTGTGTCGAAACCAGTTAGGTCTGGTCAAGGGTCCGAGAATGAGATGCCACCACCACCAGCTGCTGGTGTTGAGTATCAGGATCAGACGGGGGATGATGCAGTATCGTAGACGATCCTGTGAGTTCTTGAGAGGGTGGCTGGAGTAGGTAGAGGTATGGGAGCTCAGAAATCTGTATTTCAGTGACTCCGAGCCAATAGAGTTGAGGTATTCTGAGGTGTATCTGGTGTGGCCCAATACGACTGAGTATTGGTTGGAGGCGACAGAATGAATCATGGACGATTTGGATCGATCACGAGGAGAAATCGAAAGGGTGGTGTCGCTTCTCCAGGATGAGTCATACCAGTGGTGGCTTGCGGTTTGGGATAGTGCTGCAGCGGATGATCTCACTTGGGAGTATTTCAAGGCGACATATCAGAAGAAGTATATTGGGTCTAGTTATGTTGATCTTGTGAGAGGAAGGCGTTTTGAGGTCGGTTCGGGGAGTAAGTCCGAGCGAAGTCTGGCGTAATTCTTAAGGTTGAGCTGGTATGCTCGAGGTATCGTGGCTACAAAGCATGAACGATGTGTTAGGTTCGAGGACAGACTGAGGTATAATTTGAGATTGCTAATTGCTCCACAGCAGGAGCGGGAGTTTGCCGTGTTGGTAAAGCTCAAGGCCCAATCCGAGAGTTACTCGATCGTGGGTTTATCCGACCCAGTGTGTCTCCATGAGGAGCACCGGTCCTATTCCTAAAAAAGAAGGATGGGACTATGCGCATGTGTATAGATTACCGGCAGTTGAATAAGCTGACGATCAAAAACAAGTACCCATTGCCAAGGATAGACGACTTGTTCGATCAGCTTAAGGGGGCTGTGGTATTTTCAAAAATAGATCTACGGTCGGGATATCATCAGCTTAAGGTGAAGGAAGTAGATATCCATAAGACAACTTTTCAAACTAGATACGGACATTATCAGTTATTAGTAATGCCGTTCGGGTTGACGAACGCCCCAGCCGCGTTCATGGATATGATGAACCGGGTTTTCCAACCCTACCTGGATTAGTTCATCGTTGTGTTTATAGACGACATTCTAGTATATTCCAAGTCCAAGGAATAGCATGATGTGCATCTCCAGGTAGTATTACAGGTGTTAAAGAAGAAGAAGTTATATGCCAAGTTTAGCAAGTGCGAATTTTGGTTGAAGGAAGTTACGTTTTTGGGTCATGTGGTGTCTGCAGAAGGGATAAGGGTGGATCCTTGGAAGATTGAGGCAGTATTGGATTGGAAACCACCTAAGTCTGTGGTAGAGGTTCGTAGTTTCTTGGGGTTAGCAGGCTACTATAGGAGATTTGTTGAAGGGTTCTCGTCAATAGCAGCACCTCTGATGAAGTTGTTGAGAAAGGAGGTACCTTTCGTATGGACGAATAAGCAGCAGGAGAGTTTTGAGAAGCTTAAGAGAGTATTAATAGAGGCTCCGGTTTTGATTCAGCCGGAAGCAGGGAAGGATTTTGTGGTGTATTGTGATGCTTTTCACACAGGACTAGGATGTGTTCTAATGCAAGACGGGAAAGTGGTCGCTTATGCATCTTAGCAATTGAGGCCACATGAGGTTAACTATCCGACGCATGATCTGGAGTTGGCGGTGGTAGTATTCGCTCTAAAAGTGTAGAGGCACTATTTGTATGGAGAAAGGTCGGTGATCTACACGGACCACAAGAGTCTAAAATATTTGTTGACTCAGAAGGAGCTAAATTTGAGACAGCGAAGGTGGGTGGAGTTGTTGAAAGACTATGACTGTTCAATAGAGTATCACCTGGGGAAGGCGAATGTGGTGGCAGATGCCCTAAGTCAGAAAATAATGTCAGATCTGAGGGCGATGTTTGCACACCTGAGTCTTTATGATGATGGAAGTTTGCTAGCAGAGTTCCAGGTGAAGCCGACATCGCTAAGCCAGGTAAAGGAGAAACAGTTGGTAGATGATGATCTGAGAGCTAAGCTGCTGCAAGTGCAGAATGGGGAGTTGGAAGACAATGGTGTAAACAGCGATGGAGTGTTGTGTTTTCAGGGCAAGGTTTGTATGCCAAAGGATGAGGAGTTAAGGCAGAGAATTCTTCAGGAATCGCATAGTAGTCCTTATGCTATGCATCCTGGAGGAAGTAAGTTATCTGAGGATCTGAGGATCGCTTTTGGTGGCCGGTCTAAAATGAGAAGTTCTGAATTTGTGGGGAAGTGCTTAATGTGTCAGCAGGTTAAGGCTGAACACCAAGTACCTTCGGGATTGCTTTAGCCGATAAAGATTCCGCAGTGGAAGTGGGAGAGAATTACCATGGACTTCGTTAGAGGGCTTCCTCTTATGCTTACTAAGAAGGACTCGGTATGGGTGATAGTAGATCGGTTAACGAAGTCTGCACATTTCATAGAGTGCAAGTTGACTATTCTCTGTAGAGGTTAGCAAAGTTGTATGTGGCAGAAATTATGAGGCTGCACGGAGTGTCGGCATCAATTATTTCAGATAGGGATCCGAGGATCACGTCGAGGTTTTGGAAAGCACTACATAAGGCTTTAGGCACTAGGCTGGACTTCAGCACGGCATTTCATCCATAGTCGGATGGCCAATCTGAGCGGGTAATTCAAGTGTTAGAAGATATGTTAAGGGGTTGCGTGATAGACTTCAGAGGAAGCTGGGAGGAGTTCTTGCCTTTAGCGGAGTTTGCGTACAATAACAGCTATCAAGCTAGTGTTCGGATGGCATCGTACGAAGCACTGTATGGACGGAAGTGTCACACTCCTACGTGTTGGAAAGAGTTGGGAGAAGGTCAGGTTTTAGGTCCGGAGATTGTAGCAGAATCGAAAGAAAAGGTTAAGGTAATTCGGGCACGGTTGAAGGAGGCATCTGACAGACAAAAGTCGTACGCAGACCTCAAGCGGAAGGAGATAGAGTTTGCAGTAGGGGATAAGGTGTTTCTAAAAGTTTTGCCATGGAAGAAGGTAATGAGATTTGGTCGCAAGGGAAAGCTAAGTCCCAGGTTTATAAGACCTTATCAGGTTTTGAAACAGGTTGGACCAGTGGCATATCAGTTAGAGTTGCCTTCAGAATTGAAGCATATGCACGATGTGTTCCAAGTTTTGATACTATGTCGTTACCGATCAGATCCATCCAGTTGAGGAGGTGGAGCTGAGACCAAATTTGTCCTATGAGGAAGAGCCGATTCAGATTCTGGAACGGGATGTAAAGGTGCTACGGAGGAAATCAGTTCCTCTAGTCAAAGTGTTATGGCGTAACCATGGATCGGAAGAAGCTTCTTGGGAGCCAGAGGAAGCTATGCGTCAGCAATACCCTCACTTATTTTAGCCAGGTAATTTAGAGGTCGAAATTATTTTAAGGGGGTAGAACTATAATATCTGGGATTTAGGGGTTATGCATTTTAACTTAAATACATGTGGCTATGTGCTTGTGTCTGCTTTGTATGCGTTTTGGTGGCTTCGGGAACCCTAGGGAGTAGGTAGATGCCTTAGAAAAATATTTGATTTTAAGCCTAAAAAGGGAACTAAGGGAGCTAGGCCTTAAGGAGTTTAGTGTGTGGCTTAGGACATAAGAACTGAGCTGGTAAAGTGGCAAGGGAGACGCCACTTAGAGCATAGGAGGGTGACGCCTCAGGGGGTTGTGAAGGGACCTAGGTTTGAGCAACATAGGCATCGTGTTGAGCTGTTATTTTTCACCAAGAAGAGTGAAGTGTTGGACGGAATAGGGACTCTAAATGGATGAGCATTGGATTTGGTCAAGGCACTTGAAGATTCGACTAAGAAGGGAAGATAGGTGTTGACTCATTCAAATTCATTTGAATGAGAGGTGGAGAGGAAAAGTAGGAGAAAAAGAAGGGATTTGAGAAGAGGGGGAGAGTTGGCCGGCCAAGGGACTTCTATGATGACAATTTCGGTCATGTAGGTAGGGAAGAGAAGCCGAATATGCTTAAAAAGGTTTTAGGCACTTTGTTGTGCGGTTTCTTTTTCCCGAAAGCCTTTGTGCTCTTTTCTTTTGAGAGAAAACCGAAGTAGGAGACCACTTGTGTACCCTTTTCTCTCTTAACCAAAAGTCGAAACATCCTCTCAACTCACCATTGCTGCAACACCTTAAGCCTCCCACTTTTCTTCTCTATTCTTTGTTGAAAAGCCGAATTCACCTAGTAGCAAAAACCCCTTAAGCCGAACCTTAACTTGAGCCTCACCATTGTTCTTTTCTTCTTCTTCTTCTCACAACTCTTTCTTCCTCTTTCTCACCAAAGTCGAACCACACCAACATTCAATCTCTTTTCTTCTTCTTCTCACAATTTCTTCTGTCATTAAAAGCTGAAAGCACATTTGACTATAGCCGATTGCATCCTTAACCCATTGAAACCGATTGTTCCAAAGCACTAAAGGCCGAAAGTCGATCATCTTTCTCCTTGTCAATCTCTTAGGGCCAGTGATCATTGCGTTGGTCACTCTTTTTCAGTAAGGATCTATTTTAGGCTGATTTCCTATTCTTTTTCTTTTTGGACTATCGAAAATCAAAGACTCTAATCCCTGTATCACTTTGGCCGAAACCACGAAGGGGGATTTCGGGATCCACTTATAGCCGACGATAGAAGGAGATCTTTTGGGATTTGAGATCCAAGGTAAGAAAGTTGTAGTATTCGACCAAAGGCCATATTGTTTTAAGGGACGGCCGAATCTAACTATGATATTTTGGGGGGAGTTTGACAGAGATAAAAGAGGAGTCTCAGGATTCATATCTATTTCGGTAAGGGTATTTTAGTTATAGATTGTATTTCGTTTAGACCTTACATGTCGATTAACCAGGTTTTGATTAAGTGTTCCTTAATGGATGCGAGTACCAGTGGAGAAGAGAAAGGGGTAGTCCCTACTTCTAGATCCAAGAAGAGCTCAGTTTTTGCCGTACGTGATTGGCCACTGGGTTGTGGGCCAACATCGAAAAGGGGTAAGCAGATCGCTGTTATCGCTGTTATCCCTGTTATCACTGTTATCAGGTGTGTAGCCCTACATTAATTTCTCGATAGATTAATAGTGTTAATGTTAAATGTGTGTTAATAAAAATACGAGTAATATGGCTAAGGGTACTATTCAATGGTACAGTGCATTCAGGTACGTTACCCTTAACTCTCAGTTAATAATGCTTATAGGCATTGATATGGAAATATGTGTAATTTCGTTATGACTTTGGGGTAAGGTACATTGCATGATATCTGAATAATATGTATGTTGCATGGGAATAATGGGTGAAATGATAAGGGGAAGTGTTCTAGTGGTTTTTACCACATTATCCGGTGACTTATGTCACATATTATGAATCTGATGACTCTGTCACATTATCTGATGGCTATGCCACGATTATAAGGGCAATGTCCAGTTGACTATAGCGACTGCCTTCAAGGGTGTGTAGCGGATGGAGGGTCGATTTTGTTATCCCCATGGTGTGATTGGCAGGTACGGGTGGTGTGTAGAGGATGGATATCTAGGTGGGCTCGGGATTGCATTTCATTCTGTGCATAAATGTGATTAATAATGCTATGACTCGATATGCTATGTTATGGGCTTTGTCGAAATGTTATGATTAAGGCTATAATCGATTGGGTTTTGGTGTAGCCGTTACACATTGAGTCTGTTGACTCACCCTTCGTGGGCTAACATTTTGCAGGTGATACTCAGTGAAATGGACCGGGTCAGCAAGGACTTAGTGGTAGCCATGCTCAGCTCAGCATTTTCGGGTTTTCTTATGATTAAACTTATCATGTTTTCTTATTATGTTTTTGGGATTTATTTCAGGTTTTTTTGTTTTTGTTGTAATAAGGCCATTACTATTTAACTGTTTTATGCATGTATTTTAATTTTATTCTTATACGATTAACATTAAACAAATGGTTAAACAAATTTTTCGTAAAACAACTTCAAATGTTTAGACACCTAAACACCTACGATTTTCAACTTAATAATAAGCTCTAAAATTCTGCATTTCTTTTAACTTGTAATTTTTGAAACATGAAGATAACGTTTTAATACAAACTTCAATAACAACATGGTTTGCAACTTGATCATAACACAAATCTATTTTCTTCAAAACCACCAATTTTTCCAAGATGACAATACGAGATTTAGCTACATTTTACTCAAGGAGCATACCAGATCCGTTCAGGGCTTTTGGGCCTGGTTTGGGGTGTTTCAAACTCTTTCCTCTTTAGATAGTCTTTAAATCTCATGATAACTCAATCTTTATCTCACATTTAGAAGAGCCCATTTGAGAACCACCTCTTCCTCCTAATTATCATCTTTTAATTACCTAAAATAAAAGAAATAAACACTCTTAAATGCTAACAAGTGTGCCGCCCACTCTCCCTCCTTGGTATGCTGAAATTTGGCCCCAACTCTTGGGCCTCAAGTGACCACACATGGCCCAATAACCTCCCTGAGTGGCGCCACCTTAATGCCCACTCAAAGCACTCCAAATTTTTGGGCCACAAGCCCAGCTTGCTACCAAACATAACTATTTAGATTTAATTACTACTAACACTATTTTTAATCATTCTAACACAAGTTTTAAAACCCAAAATATCACTTAAACTTCTCAGAACATTAAATTAAATTCTAATACATACATTTAACCAAGGCCTCTACCCGAGCCTTAAATTCTTGAACCGACATGTTAAACCAACAAATAAATGCACAAGCCCATATTTAGGATGTTACAGTTCTACCCCCCTTAAAATAAATTTCGGCCCCGAAATTTACTAGTAATCTAACTACCTAAGTCTCACCACTAGACTTTCGCTGCGCACTCTAATTCTAAAGCCAAAATAAACACTTAGTATATTATGGTAGGGTACGCACCATTATTCGCATCTGAAGCATCTTCGTCCCCTTGTACTCATTCTTTCGATTGACGTTTATCTGATTAAGAATTTTATGAATAATTAATTCTTCCCACTTATTGACCGCGAACAATCTTATGTAAAATTATTTCGATAATAGTTCTTTCGAATTCGAATTCTATCTACAGGTTTAGTTCTCAAGTCGATACTTCCTAGTCCTAGGGTTCACCTTCAGTCAACATTCAGCACACATCAATCATCAAAACAGCCTTATAAACTTACATTCACCACCTAGGGGTATTTTCGTCGTTTCACTACCCAGGGGTATTTTCATAATTTTACCTAAGAGGTATTTTCGTAATTTTACAAAATAAGGTTCTGAATGATTTGGCGAAATAAGGGTATTTTGGTAATTTTCCAACTCGAGGGTTTTTCGATAATTTTGAAATATGGGGGTATTTCGGTAATTTTACAAATCTGGCGTATTTTGGTAATTTATAAATCTGGGGTATTTCGGTAATTTTGAAATTCGGGGGTATTTCGATAATTTTTAAATCTGAGAGTATTTCGGTAATTTCTTTTCAAACCAGGGGTATTTTGGTTATTTTACAAAATAGGGAAAATTTGGAAATTTTCAAAACTAGAGGTTATTTTAGTAATTTTACAAAATAGAGTCGCTGGTCCCTTTCGGGTTTTAATTATAAATTTTGGCCCGTCAACAAGTCCTCATGGCTAGGGTGAACAGTCATCACGCACCAGGTAAGATTCCAGCGAAGAGGAGGTGAGTCACTAGGACTGCTTAAATACCAAGCTCTCCCTAAATCCAATCCTAGACATGTGTATGCCTGTTGCCACACCCTAACTAAGCGACTAGTTCACAGGATTTGTTTGGATAAATTAAGTCTTATGGAATTTAAGAAGTTGTTTAAGTTAAGCCTAAAGTCCATCAAGTTCTAATTAAAATAATCTACGTCCCTTAAAGCCCATCAAGCCCACATGCATATATATCACAAAGTGGGTTTAGAATACTTACCTGGCGGACTTGGCCGGAGACGCAAGTGCCATGCTAAACTAATAAACCTGTTATCATTTATAAACATGCATGTTTCAAAAACCCATCTTTAGAAAATGTTTTGAGCCCAAAAACCCCAAAGCTGAGTTTTAAATCAGGCTCTGATACCAATTTTGTAACGCCCCAAACGCGGCCCAAACACTACAATCGGATCTGGTATGTCACTAAGAAAATTTTAGTCAAACCAATCGTGTTGATGGAAAGCCCAAATATAATTTATATAAAATATGCCTAATAATCAAAAGCCTAAAACTGAATTACATGTCTTAGTTTTAAAATAAATAAAAATAAACAATAAAGGCCCATAACAAAACAAAAAGGTAAACTAGTGGCCCATGGCCTTATTACAACGTAGTTCAAATCCATAACATAAAATACTTAAAAAAAAACTAATAAAGGAAAAGTTTTCGCCGGATCCACATGTGCTTTTGCATGGCCACCTTGCGCTCCGCTCCGGCCCGGTCACCTGAAAGGTTAGTTTAACTGGGTGAGTCGCGAGACTTAGTGTGCAACCCTCATGCACCACTAGATTTGGGCCTCATAAAACATAATAATAATTTCATTTACATGGAAACAAATAATATGCAAAACCCAACCCAATTGCCTAGGTTTCCATCCGCTACACGCCCCCGTACCAACCAACACACCATTGGGGATTTCTACAATAAACCCACACCGCTACACACCAAGATGGCAGTCATGCTGCTCATCAACATATATTGGCCGAAGCCCTTATAACAGATCACGGCATTAGCCGCTACAGTAAATCACGGTAAAAACCACTACACATATACATATACATATACTTCCTTCTTTCATCACCCAACCCATGCAAACATGTACAATAATTTAAAAACATGTACAACAATTTAATTGTAACATATAATCAGATTATTTACTAACCTGAGGGTCCGCTATTTAAATCTAAGATTTCGACTTTTAATGTAACATAAAAAACTTATGAACATATATATAATTAATCAGATCTAGACGTGGGGAAGTATTACACACCTGATTCTCATACTAATGCTTTCTCTACGTCTATGCTACTATCACTCGAAACTACCACTATCGGCCCACGATCTGACTTCGATGTCAGCCCACACCCCGATGGCCAATCTCGCACTACCGAAACAGATCACTTCTTTTATTTGGGTGTTAGTTGTATAGATCCAACCTTTTCTGCATGACTGTTATTCGAGTCCATCCTTAATCACTAAATCATTTAAACGATGAGATCTAATTACTTAACAACTATCACACTTAAATCGAATTCTTACCTAGTTATTTGAATCCCGAATGTCGTCGAGAACTCGTCACCTCCTTTCCTACATTCGGCCATCACCAAAAATAATTAACCAAATCGATGATCGAAAGCCATCTAACACTTTATGTCATTCAGCCGAAAACAAAAGAACAGAAAGTGGCCATTCTAAGAACCTACCTTGACCACCTACCTTGACTTTTCACAAATCAAGACTACTGATCTCGACAAGAAGAGATTCAGCTTATATGGACAAAGAGGAAAATCGATAGGTATTAGTACACATGATTCGGGTTAGATCTTAGGAAAAGAAAGAGTGAAATTGAATAGAACAAAATCCTGAAACTCTCCGAATTACAGAGGAGTATTCGACTTACGGTGCACCTTCGGGAAACAGAGATCTCACCTAATGGTTCAGCTATGGAGGAAGAAGATGTGCACCAAGAGTATTTGGCCTTCAAAAGGGTTTTCGAGGAGAGAGAAACACTAACGAGTTTCGGCTATGATGTGATTTCAGGAAAAAGAAAAGAAAGAAAAGATGGAGAGAATGGTTAGCAGAATTTCGGCTAGCCTATACTAAACCGATTCCCCCCTCCTGTAGTTGAGTTTTGGCCAACTTTCTCCTCTTTAGATAGTCTTTAAATCTCATGATAACTCAATCTTTCTCTCACCTTTAGAAGAGCCCATTTGAGAACCACCTCTTCCTCTTAATTATCATCTTTTAATCACCTAAAATAAAAGAAATAAACACTCCTAAATTCTAACAAGCGTGCCGCCCACTCTCCCTCCTTGGTAGGCCAAAATTTGGCCCCAACTCTTGGGCCTCAAGTGGCCACACATGGCCCAATAACCTCCCTAAATGGTGCCACCTTAATGCCCACTCAAAGCACTCCAAATTTTTGGGCCACAAGCCCAGCTTGCTACCAAACATAACTATTTAGATTTAATTACTACTAACACTATTTTTAATCATTCTAGCCCAAGGTTTAAAGCCCAAAATATCACTTAAACTTCTCAGAACATTAAATTAAACTCTAATCCATATATTTAACCAAAGCCTCTGCCCAAGCCTTAAATTCTTGAACCAACATGTTAAACCAACATATAGATGCACAAGCCCATATTTAGGATGTTACACATTTTGTGATTCCTTTTACAAACTCTTCTTGTTGAATATAAGAGTCAAGGGAGGTATCAAAATCTGTCATTACTTCCATCACAGCGTCATCCTTGTCAAATTCTATCTCTTCAAATCTGATTCCTATAATCAATGCTTTCAATTAGGAAGGTGAAAGATGACCGTCACGGTTCTCATCGATTGTCTTGAACAACCTGTCCAATGTTGTTTAGAAAGTCTGTACATGTTAAGAGTAACCAAAAGGAAGTACCAGGAGAAATTGGAAGCTTTTTCTTTAATGTTAGCGGTTCAAAAATAACTTTCTTATGATCTCTATGTTAGGTTCACCATCCTCGGTAAGAAACTTTCCAAAAGCTTGCTTTTTCAAGTGTTTTAAGATTCCCGATATAACATGTTTGTGCTTTGCAAAATCTAGTCATCTTCTTTAGATCCGTGGCTGAAATACCTGCAAATTACATATATCATAAGATACAACTATTAGAAGAGTAGAGGTGTCATGAAGGTAAGTCGCTCTAACTCTTCATTTTTCTTTACCCACTCATATTTAATACCCATGTCTAATGTATACCCGAAATAAGATATTGAAACATGTAATAATGGAATTCTTTTTTGAAAAATTTTATTACCTGATAAACACAATAAGAAACCAACATTGATACTGACATGATCAGTGCAATCAAAACTGCTAGGTGTCTTCCTGAAGTTGAATCGAGAACTTGGGGTAGTTGAACAACAACAAAGGGGATAACTGATATAGCCATTATACTTGCAGCATAACAAGTCCAAATATCGGTACTCACACCAATCTCTCCAATTTTGTACACACTTTAGATTGGCAAATATTCTGCCATTGAAGATTAGAGTCGGACCTAGTTTTCCAGCCCATTTTTTGAAGTTATTTTGACTTGATGTTACTTCGATTTTTCATTGTTTCTTGAACTACTTGTATTTGACACATATAAAGACATGTCTATAGGGATATGGCATACTCATATTTGACATTTACTCGTACCTAACACTTGCACTCAAGTCAGTAATATAGAACTCAGTCAAATAGATTTGGTAACTGTATAATGCTTGCTGCAATAGTCTATATTGCTTCAACTCATTTTTTCTCTAAAGTACTCATGTCTTCCACATGTATTTGACATATTCAAATGTAGGGTATAGGAGTGGGATTCCCTAAAGTAGTCCTGAGTCCAAGTATAGAAGAAAATAACTTGGCAACCAGTCATAGTATCTAAGAATGATGTAAAGAAGAGTTGTGCACCTGTTAGGTGAAATCCTTTAGTAATAGTTCCATCAACCGCAACCGAGCCACGAAGATCACAGTGACCAACAACAACACAGGAACCCCATATCACAGTGAGAAGCATGACAGTTGACCCTACTAGCAACTCCATTCCTACTAAGACCTGATCTTGAGTGTTTTTCCATTCCGGAAAGTTCGAGATCTTGGCAAGAACAAACCAAATTAAAACCACACTAGATGTAAAACTACTAGGTAAGTGAGGCCAAATGATGTCCTGATAATCATTTAAAACTAATTGCCTATATGAATCTATTATAGTAATATAAGCAACATGCTTTGGACCTAATTGAGTTTTTATCTCTTAATTCCATTTTTATTTATTTCATTAAACCATCCATAACTACTATCCCCAAAGAACGCAACTAACACATGTCCCTCTCTCCTTGTAACACACCAAACCCGGTCTAGACATTACGACCAGATCTGGAATGTCACAGGGAAAAGTTGTAAAAAATAAGTTTTTAAAATCTTAAGAAAATATTGTAATGTTAACTTAGGTGAGGTTTGAGAAAATGTTTGCTTAATGTTGCTTAGGTTTTGAAAACTCCAATTTGATTATCATGTGAAAATGTAATAACGTCATACCTAAATAAATAATAAAATAATAAATCCCAAAAACTATCTTATAGAGGCCTTATTACATAACAAAATTCCCAAATTTAATAATTACTAGAAAACAAAAGACTTTATGAAAAGAAATACTTTATGGCCTCCACGGGTCCGCCCCGGCTCCCTAATCCACGATCTACTGATTACCTACAAGATTTTAGAATAGGGGTGAGTCACCGAGACTCATTGTGTAAATCCCCCTTATGTCACACACATGGCTTCAAGCCTACAATCACATATTGGGCCTCAGCCTACTCATAATATCATACACAATTATGTTATGCAATATGTGTCCCATTCCAGCCTAGTTTTTCCATCCTCTACACACCACCGCACAAATTTCATCACACCACGAGGATTTCTACATCAACCCCCATCTGCTAGACACCTCATACGTGGCATTAGGCCACTCGTGGTTCTAGACCACCGTGATACTAGATCACCGTGACAAAGTCACTATTAATATACGTGGGGCCAACCCACTGTGGTAACAACCACCGTGACAATCCTTGATGAATATACATAGGGCCAACCCACTGTGGTAACAACCACTAGGACGAGTCACTAGTCATATATAACCGTGGTATTAAACCACTGTGGCACCAAGCCACCGAGACATGGTCACTTTTATCATATATGTATCTATGGGGCTAACCCACCGTGGTAACAACCACCGTGACAGTCTCAAATACTTCCCCTTTCACATCATTTCCCAACCCATTCAGAACTTACAATCATATGAATGCACATACATATTACAATCGTATTCCATACCGATCAAGAGTTTAATAGAATCACATACTTGGTATTCTAATTTCTATCCACAAGGGTATTACGACTACTTCTCTGTAATTCCGACTTTTTAGCCCAAATAGTAAATAGTACAAACAAATAAATAATTAAGAAGTGTGAAGTTTACACACCTGATAACACACAATACATTGCTTTCTATGTCGACATTATCGCTAACAGAGACTACTGCTATTTGCCTACTATTCTGTTATGAAGCTAGTCCACAACTTGGTGGTCAATCTCGAACCGCAGACACCGCTTGTTTTTTGAACTTAGAGGTTGGGACTACAGGTCCAACCCCCTCTTTAGATTGGCTGACATTTGAGTCCATGAATGATCTTGGTCAGAAGATGCTATATTGAAATAGTGATTGCTTAACGTAACATTGGGTTAAGATAGCGAATAACAAAAGGAAAACCTGATCGAATAACTAGAGAAAAACCCTTACCTAGTGATCCTGAATGGGGGGATAAGATTCGATTGATTCTCTGACTTGGAATTCAATTGATTCAGCTTAACAAGATTTCCTAGAATAGGCACCCCCAAAGAGAAAAGAAAAGGCAAAAGAGTGTAAATCACAACAATAGCATCACCAAGCCAATTAGCCATTTCGCTTTGGCTACCAAAAATGGAAAGAACAAAAAGAAAAGTTGACAGTGTCCCTCTTACCCTAATTTGACAGAAACCAATTGTCCCTCAAGTCCCCTTCAATCAAAGGCCAGATGCCAAAAAAATATGAAGACAGAGCCTACCTACATTCGACCAAAACACCAAGGAACCAAGTTCATCCTTTCGGCCTAACAACTAATCAAGATGAAGAAATATCGAAAGAGGAGAAGAATCTTACAACAATTAGGAAGAAGCCGAATGAGAAGGCTAGAAGAATAATGGGCGGCGATCCAAAAGAAAGAAAAGAGTGAGTGATTAAAGAAGGAAAAAAGAAATCGGAATGGAGATGATTTTAGCTTTTGCAGGAAAGTAGAGAAGAAAAGGATAAGGGAATGATGGAAAGAAGAAATTGGTGTGGTGCTTTCGGCTATGAGGCTTAAGAGTATGAGTGGAGAGAAGGAGAGATTATGTAGAGGCTAGAAAAGGTTACGGCTTAGAAGTCTTTGGTGAAAAGAGCAAGTGAAGAAGAAAGAGGTGCACCAATAGTCTCACCAATCCGGCTAGAGAGCAAAAGAAGGGATAAAAGAAGTTGGCTCAGCAAATTCGGCACTCACCCCTAACAACAAAAAATGCACAAATGACAACAAAGCAACAAAGCCTAAGACATATTGACTTTCGGCACACCCACAACAAGCCAAAACTGATTCCCCCTCCCTACACTAAGTGTCCAAGATTCTGCCACCACCTTCACCCATATGCTATCCCACGTTTTCCTCCTAGTTTTACTCTGGTTCACATATTCAAACAATTTGAATAATTCAAATCTCCCAAATAGCTCTCCACCACTGGTTTGAATTGTTTGACCAGGCCTTGTCTCTCTCCTCCAGAGTTTGATTACCATCCAGCTACCTCCCTTGATTGAGCCAAAATATAATACCCCCTACTTTCCAAGAGGTTCGAACCCTCTCCCTCTAAGCTTCTCTTGTGACGCCACCTCCCTGCATGATAGGTGGCATCTCCTTGCCACTTTACCAATGCAACTCTTGTGTCTTTAACCACAAGCAAAAATTACTTAAAACCTGCCTCCACTTGCTTTCCCCTAAAGGTACCCAAAATTGAAATTTTGACCAAGGCTTCGGCTTAACCCCAAGCCTTCCCGGGTACCCCAAACATACCCAAATAATAAATAAGGCAACCTAAACACACCAAATTAACACACAAAGCTTAGCCTACCCACCAAAATATATTAAATGCAAAGCCCCTAATTTAGGATGTTATAGTTCTACCCCCTTAAAGAAATTTCGGCCTCGAAATTACCTGATCAAAAAAGATGAGGGTACTACTATCGCATCGCATCCTCTGGCTCTCACGTAGCTTTCTCTGAACCGTGATTTTGCCATAAAACTTTAACTAAAGGGACTGATTTCCTTCGCAAGACCTTAACGTCGCGATCCAAGATCTATACTGGCTCCTCTTCAAAGGATAGATTAGGCCTTACTTCGATTTCTTCAACTGACACAATATGGGATGGATCTGAACGGTAGTGCCTTAGCATTGAAACATGGAATACATCATGAATTTGACTTAATTCTGAAGGTAGCTCGAGCTAATAAGCTACCAGTCCCACACGCTTCAACACACGATAAGGCCCGATGAACCTGAAGCTTAGCTTGCCCTTCCGTCCAAATCTTAGAACTTTCTTCCACGGTGACATCTTTAAGAAAACCTGGTCACCCACTACAAATTCTATGTCCCTCCGCTTCAGATCAGCATAGGATTTCTGCCTGTCAGAAGCTTCTTTCAACGTAGTCCGGATTAACTTAACCTTGTTCTCTGTTGCTGAAACCAGTTCTGGACCCAATAACTGTCACTCACCAAACTCTATCCAACACGTAGGAATGCGACACTTTTGACCATACAACGCTTCATATGGCGCCATCCGAATACTAGATTGATAGCTGTTGTTGTACGCGAATTCTGTCAAAGGTAGAAACTCCTCCCAACTACCCCTGAAGTCGATGATACAACCTCTCAACATATCCTCCAAGATTTAAATTACCTTCTCTAACTGTTCGTCCTCCTGTGGATGAAACGCTGTACTAAAATCTAACTTTGTACCAAACGCTTGATGCAATGCTTTCCAAAATCTAGACTTAAACCTAGGATCTTTATCCGAGATGATAGACACTGGTACTCCATGCAACCTCACAGTCTCTGCTATATACAACTTAGTGAATTTCTGTAGAGAGTAGTCGAAATGAACTGGTATGAAATGAGTGGACTTCGTCAATCGATCAACAATTACCCATATCGAATCCCTCTTAGTAGGTGTAAGGGGTAGCCCACTAACAAAATCCATAGTGATCCTCTCCCATTTCTACTGTGGAATCTTTACTGGCTGCAATAACCCTGAACAAAATCCATAGTGATCCTCTCCCATTTCTACTGTGGAATCTTTACTGGCTGCAATAACCCTGAAGGCAATTGATGCTCTGCTTTTACCTGCTGTCATGTCAAACATTTACCCATAAATTTGGTTACCTCTCGCTTCAGACCTAGCCACCAAAACTATTCTTGCAAATCCCGATACATCTTGCTTCCTCCAAGATGCATGGCATATGGGCTACTATGCGCTTCCTGAAGAATCAACCGTCTTAACCCATCGTCCCTCGGCATGCAAACCCTTCCACAAAAACATAAAACCCCATCACTACTCAGACTATTATCCTCTATCCCACCATTCTGTACTTGAAGTAGTTGAGCACTCAAGACATCATCCAACAAGTACTTCTCTTTAATTTGACTTATCCATGTCGGTTTCACCTGAAGCTCAGCTAACAAACTCCCATCATCATATAGGCTGAGATGGGCAAACATCGCCCTCAAATCCGAGATTACTTTTTGACTTAGCGCATTTGCCACCACGACCTAGATTATATTCAATCGAGCAATCGTAATCCTTCAATAGCCCAATCCACCGCTGCTGACTCAAATTCAATTCCTTCTGGGTAAGGAGATACTTTAGGCTCTTGTGATCCGTATAAATATTAGACTTCTCCCTATACAGGTAATGCCTCTAGATCTTCAAGGCAAACACTACTACAACCAATTCCAGATCATGCGTAGGATAATTCACCTCATGCGGTCTCAACTAACGAGATACATATGCCACCACCTTTCCTTCCTGCATCAACACACATCCCAAACCTGTTTGCGATGCATCACAGCAAACAACAAACTCTTTTCCGGCCTCAAGTTGTATCAAAACTAGAGCCTCTGTCAAAATCCTCTTCAACTCCTCAAAACTCTCTTGTTGCTTATCAGACCAGACAAATGGTACGCCTTTTCGTAGTAGCTTGGTTAATGGCGCTGCAATTAAAGAGAATCCCTCAACAAACCTTCTGTAGTACCCCGCCAGACCAAGAAAACTTTAGATTTCCACCACTGACTTAGGTGGCTTCCAATCCAATGCAGCTTTAATTTTTCAGGGATCAACCCTAATCCCCTCAGCAGACACAACATAGCCTAAAAAGGTAACATCTCTTAGCCAAAATTCACACTTACTGAATTTGGGAACAACTGTTTCTCCCTCAGGATTTGTAAAACTACTCGAGAAGGTGAATCATGTTCCTCCTTCGATCTTGAATAAACCATAATATCATATATAAATACTACGACAAATCAGTCTAGATAGGGTTGGAATACCCAGTTCACCATGTCTATAAATGCTGCTGGTGCATTAGTCAACTCAAAATGGCATCCCCAGGAATTCGTAATGGCCATAGCGAGTCCTGAAAGCAGTCTTATGAATGTCTACTTCCTTGACCTTAAGTTAATGATATCCTGATCTCAAATCTATTTCGAAAAGACTGAAGCCCCCTTCAGCTGGTTGAACAAATCGTCAATCCTCGGCAGTGGGTATTTATTCTTGATGGTCAACTTATTCAACTGACAGTAGTCAATGCACATCTGCATTGATCCGTCTTTCTTCTTAACGAATAGCACTGGTGCTCCCCAAGGAGATACACTCAGTCGGATAAAACCCCGATCTAACAATTCTTGAATTTGAGCTTTCAATTCCACCAACTCCTTTGGCACCATTCTATATGGAGCGATAGATACAAGCGCTATCCCTGGAAGAAGATCGATTTCGAATTCTACCTCACGATCTGGAGGTAGTCTAGGAAGCTCTTCTGGGAAAACATCAAGAAACTCCTTCACTATTCTAACCTCCCCCACAGTTGATTTCTTGGCCTCCAAAGCACAAACAAAGGTTATGAATGCCTCACAGCCTTTCCTCTCCATCATTCTATCTTTTAAAGTAGACACCACGTTAGACAAATAGTTTCTCCTTTCCCCTAATACTACCACCTCATCATCCTTAAGAGTTCTTAACACCATGCGCTTGGCTACACAATCCAAATTTGCTCGATACATCACTAGCCAGTCCATACCTAAGATTAAATCGAACTCCCTGAATGGTAGTTCCATCAGATCAGCCGAAAACACTACCCCTTGCACTTCTAAAGGCACGCTTCTGAAGAGTTTAATCACTACAACTGATTGTCCTAAAGGGCTAAGTACAGTCATCTCCCTAGAGGCAATCTCAGATTCCATGCTTAGAGTTCCAGATACCACACTAGCAACATATAAATGCGTCGACCCAATATCAATTAATGTAGTATAAGGCAATCCAAAAATAAAAAACGTACCGATTATGACGTTTGGTGCATCGCCGTCCTCTCGACGTCTGACTGCATAAACCAACCCAAGCCGTATTGTATCTGGACTCCCAGTACATCTGCCCGGTGCTCCACGCCCTCGGCCAAAATTACCTCCTCCCCTGGTGGGACCACGGCCTCTTTGTGGTTACTGAGCACCCCTACCCGGCTAAGCATAATCGTGTCCTACTGGTCGCACTCTACCCGACTCCTGTGGACACTCTCTTACTCGATGTTCAGTAGACCCATATTGAAAACATCCTCTATCACCCATCCAACACTCGCCTGAATGAGATCTTCCACATCTAGCGCACCTCTGAGGCCCACTATCAACAACAGATCTCAGGACACGACTCGGCCCATCCAACCTAAGCCTCTTCTGAAAACCCCCAGCTGAGCCCGACGATCCAAAATTCTTTTTATTTCTGACTCTATCCCTATCCTGATTCTGCTTTTCGGAGCGCTTCACCTCCTCAGCTATTTTGGCCTTTTCCACTAAAACTTCAAATTCCCTTTCTTACTGTGGAGCTATTAACACTCGCAGCTCATCCCTCAGACCATCCTCAAACTGAACACAACGCTCATGATCTGTGGCCACCATACCCCGAGCATAACAACTAAGACGTAAGAATTCTGCCTCATACTCAGCAACTAATTTATTACGCTGAACCAAATTTAGAAAAGCCCTACGCTACGCATCCACATAACACGGTCCAATGTACATCCCCTAGAATGCCACCTTGAAGAAATCCCAAGTAATGCAGTCAGCCATTGCTCCATCTCTGATTGTGAGCCACCACTGATACGCCTTGTCCCGAAGAAGAGACACCATTCCTCTCAACTATTCCTCTTCTGTGAAGTCCAAATCATCTATTATGCGATCCACTGCCTCTAGCCATTACTCAGCTGCATTAGGAGCTACGCCAGATATGCCCCTAAACATTTTCGCTCCATCGGCCCGAAATCGTTTTGACACGGATTTCTGAGCCCCTACACCCATGCCTGCTCTAGCAACTCTTTCCAATACCCGTAACATTGCTTGTGACACAGCATCGTCTTTGCCTATTTGATCCTAAAATTTTACTTCCGGAACTGGCGGTGCTGGTGCATCACTTTTCGACCCATGACCAGATTCCAACGGTTCTGACCCAGCTCTCCGACCTCTACCACGACTACGCATAATACGTCCACACCCCCTACTACTCATGACTATTGTTGCGACTTAATCTGATTAAGAGTTTTATGAGTTAGTATTTCTTTTCACTGTTTAATACTGAGTAATTTTATGAGAGATAGTTTTAGAGAGTAGTTTTCTCGAAACATATCTCAAACTATAGGTTTCAGTCTCTAAAGTTTGGATTTCCTAGAGATAACAAGCATATTTCTTCATGCTAACAATTATTTCATGCATAAATCATCAAATAATTAAAACACTTACCTGTGTGGATCGGGTGCCGGTAAACTCGGATGCCGTATTCCAATCAGAACATTTCTTCTAAAAATCATTTATATCAACTTTATAAAATATTATTAAACCCACTTCACAGCCCGAGTTTTACAACCTAGGCTCTGATACCAAAATTGTAACACCCCAAACCCGGTCTAGACGTTACGACCAGATTTGGAATGCCACAGGGAAAAATTGTAAAAAATAACTTTTTAAAATCTCAAGAAAATATTGAAGTTTGAAAAACTTTTCGTCTAGGGTGATGTTTGAAAACCAGTGATTTAGTGTTTAATGAAAATTTAAGATTTGAGTAAAATTCCATTTGTTAACTTAGGTGAGATTTGAGAAAACGATTGCTTAATGTTGCTTAGGTTTTGAAAACTCCAATTTGATTATCATGTTAAAAAGTAATAATGTCCTACTTAAATAAATAATAAAATAATAAAACCCAAAAACTATCTTAGAGAGGCCTTATTACATAACAAAATTCTCAAATTTAATAATTACTAGAAAATAAATGACTTTACAAAAAGAAATACTTTACGGCCTCCACGGGTCCGCCCCGGCTCCCTGATCGACGATCTACTGATTACCTGTAAGATTTTAGCAGAGGGGTGAGTCACCGAGACTCCGTGCGTAAATCCCCCTTATGTCACACACATGGCTTCAAGCCCACAATCACATATTGGGCCTCATCCCACTCATAATATCATACACAATTATGTTATGCAATATGTGTCCCATTCCAACCAAGTTTTTCCATCCTCTACACACCACCCCCTCCTTAGATTGGCTGGCATTTGGGTCCATGAACGATCTTAGTCAGAAGATGCTATATTGAAACAGTGATTACTTAACGTAACATTAGGTTAAGATAGCGAATAATGAAAGGAAAACCCAATCGAATAACTAGAGAAAAACCCTTACCTAGAGATCCCGAATGGGGGGATAAGATTCGACTGATTCTCTGACTTGGAATTCAATTGATTTAGCTTAACAAGATTTCCTGGAATAGGCACCCTCGAAGAGAAAATAAAAGGCAAAAGAGTGTAAATCACAACAATGGCATCACCAAGCCAATTAGCCATTCGGCTTTGGCTACCAAAAACTGATAGAACAAAAAGAAAAGATGACAGTGTCCCTCTTACCTTAATTTGACAGAAACCAATTGTTCCTTAAGCCCCTTTCAATCAAATGCCAGATGCCGAAAAAATATGAAGACAGAGCCCTGCCTACATTCAGCCAAAACACCAAGGAACCAATTTTATCCTTTCATCCTTACAACTAATCAAGAGGAAGAAATACCAAAAGAGGAGAAGAATCTTACCACAATTAGGAAGAAGCCGAATGAGAAGGCTAGAAGAATAATAGGCGGTGATCCAAAAGAAAGAAAAGAGTAAGTGATTAAAGAAGGAAAAAAATCAAAATGGAGATAATTTCGGCTTTTGCAGTAAAGTAGAGAAGAAAAAAATAAGGGAATGATGGAAAGAAGAAATCGGTGTGGTGCTTTTAGCTATAAGGCTTAAGTGTATGAGCGGAGAGAAGGAGAGATTATGTAGAGGCTAAAACAGGTTATGGCTTAGAAGTCGTTAGTGAAAAGAGAAAGTGAAGAAGAAAGACGTGCACCAATAGTCTCAACAATTCGGCTAGAGAGCAAAAGAAGAGAGAAAAAAGTTGGCTCAGCAAATTTGGCACTCACCCCTAACAACCGAAAATGCACAAATGACAACAAAGCAACAAAGCCTAAGACCTTTAGACTTTTGACACACCCACAACAAACCAAAACTAATTCTCCCTCCCTACACCAAGTGTCCAAGATTCACCACCACTTTTGTAACACCCTAGAATTTGAGTTTGTATGTGTTACATTAAATTGGTGATTAAGCTTGTTAGATTATTAATTTTGTTTGTTAAGGAGGTCCTAAGAAGGCTTGGGATCTATTTGGACCTAGTGAAAATTTTTAGCATTTGGTACTTTAAGAGAGGGAGTCAGTGGATTTATAGCATATGGAAATTTTTGAGTAAGTATCTAGCGTAAAAGAGCTATTGGTTAAGAGGATATGCGCCACATGCATTGTCTTGAGGGGAGAGGTTCGAATCCCTTGGTATGCATTTTTGTGACTTAAATTTTTGCATTCATCTAGCATGTGTCAGTTAAGCTTTATTTTTGGAAGGTTGGACTTTTGGTTTTATGGCAAGGTGGCTAATGGATTAGGGCAAGAATTGAACATAGGGAAAGGAATCAATAGGATAAGGTATGTAGGGGAACAAGTGGCTTAAATTGAGGAATGTGTTATGGATAGAATAGATGGCAAAGGTTGACTCTCTTGGCCATGAACTTGGTCAGTTTTTTGGGGCTAGAAGGGTTGGCCGAATATTGATAGGGATTAGGAGCTAGTTGGTCAAATTTCTTTAGCAATTTTGTGCACTATTTTTTTTCTCTCCAAAACTTCTCTCCCTAGCCGATTTTGTCATAAGCAATTGGTAAAGCTTTTGTTTTCTTTTAGTCATTTCATTTTTGACCATTTTGGAACCATCCTTTTTCTTCCTAAACTCTTTTTCTTTTTGTGCCAAAATCGTACAACCTTGAGGGACACTTGCAATTCCTTTCTTCCTTGGCCGAATGAACACCAATCTCAAAACTTCTTCTTTGTTCATTCTCCATCTTTGAAAAACCGAAACATAAATATCTTATCCCCTATTTCTTTTTTCTTCTTTACTTCTTACAAAAGACTCTCAAACATCTCTCTCCCTAATTCTTCACCATGGCCAAATGTCAATGATCATCTCCTTAGCCGAAACTTTCTCTTCACATATATTTTTTTTTCTTTCTTCTCAATCATTTCTACTCACGTTTTGATCAATCAGTAAGAACCCTCTTCAATGCTTTATTTTTTTTCTTTTGCCAAATCTATATATTGGCTTGGGAGGGCCTTTTTGATCGAAAATGTCATCATCTACCCCTCTCTTAGACAAATTCTTTTTCGTCTTTATAGTGAAATAAAGAAAGGTCGAATTACCATTTCTTCGAAGTTATCTTGTAATCACTAGAATTCGGATAAAAAACCTTCAAGGTAAGAATTCTTTACAGATTTCATGATCATCCTTTATAAATTAAGAGGATTAACAGTATGGAAAGGAGTAACCGATTATTTTATATAGGGATTTATTCGTGGATCACTCAGAACATCATGATAAGCCTATCTATACCATTTTGTTAAGTCCATACTTTAAAAGATTATTGATTTATTGAAGATCTAAGGGATGGAGGCTCGTAGTAATGTGTTGAAAGGTAAATCTAGTGGTGATCTCAAAAGGAGTGGATTGACGATCCTAACTCCTAAATTCAAACGCAGGGCTATTTCAACAATTCGAGACTTTCCATTGGGTTGTGGACCCTCCTCTGGTGAAATTAATTATTCGAGGTTATTCGCAGTTCTGAGCCATTAGCTGTTCAGGGTTTTCCAACGGGTTGTGAACCGTCGTCTGGAGAGAACCGGCAAATAGTAGTTATTCGAGATTCCGAGGGTAAAAATCTAGACCGCTTATCTTAGAATGAATTTATTATAAGTGTTAATGATCTAATCGAGTTTTAAAATATATTTAGGTGTGGACGATTAGGAAAGTGTAGTGCTTACCGTAATCAGGTGTGTAATATCACACCATATTTTGTGGGATAGATATTTATATTATGACTAATGGTAAATCGCTTGATTTAGTCACTTGTTAGTGAAATTGGTTAAGATCGCGTAATTATCATTATTTTGGTAGAAACTATAAAAATTGGTATTAAGACTGTGATAAATGGGCCAAATGTGATATGTGATAAAAGGGTCAAATGTGATATGTGCTAAATGGGCCAAATGTGATATGTGATAAATGGGCTAAATGTGATATGTGTTAAATGGGCCAAATGTGATATGTGATAAATGGGCCAAATGTGATATGTGATAAATGGGCCAATGAATGGAATATTGTAATTGGATATGCATATTATATACATGATTTGCATGGGTTGGGATTTTGATGAAGAGAAGTCCTGGTAGCTTTGTTACAAAATTCTGGTGGCTTGTCCACAAATTGATATATGGCCTAATGCCCATTTGATATATGGCTTAATGCCCATTTCGGTGTGTTGGCGGGGTGGGTGACTAAAGCTCCCCACAGGTGTGTTGGTTGGTACGGGTGGGGTGTAGCAGATGGAAAACTAGGTTTGGTTGGCAAATTGCATAACATGTAACATCCTGAAATGGGGGCTGTTGTGTTTAAATTGTTTTTGCATGGGTATGGCTTGATTGTGGTAAGTAATTAAGGTGTTTTAAGATCTAGGTATAAGCCAAGGATAGGCCCGAGCTGTGGGAAAATTTTTGTTTTAAGTTTTAGTAAAAGGGAGCTAGGAGAGTTTGGGGTTAAAGGAAATTATTGGGAGTTTTAGACACAAGAATACCAGTGAAAAAGTGGCAAGGAGGCGCCACTAAGGTGTCTAAAGAGTGACGCCATATGCAGGGGAGGAGAACTCATGTTCGAGCAGCAGAAATCTCACTTTCTACTTATTATTTTGACTCCACAAGCAAGGAAAAGGAGTGCTCAGGAGGGACTCTCTTGAATGGATGAGGATGTGATCATCGGATTTGAATTGGATAGATAAAGGTGATGAAAGTTAGGAGCTTGAATCTTATCAAACTCATTTGGGAAGAGTTGGCCGAATGGTGGACTGTGAGCAAGGGGGGCTATCGGTTTTGGGGAGCTTTTGGTGTAGCCTAATGTCCCTCTAAGTTCTTTAAATTTATTTTATTTCTTTTTTTCCCTTCTCAAAGTGCTTGGCCGAATCTTCTTCTCCCCCATCTCTCTCTCTTTTTCTTCTTCTTATTCTTGCTCAAAGTCGAAACCATCTTAGTCCACTTCATCTTTTCCTTTTCTCAACCCCTTGTGCCGAAATCTTTATCCTCTTCCCTTGCCGAATCTTCCCTCTCCCATTCCATATTTTCTTTTCCATTCTCTACTTTTCACTTTAGCCGAACCCCATTTGTTTCTCTTCTATCAACCATAGCCAAATCTCCCTTCATCACTCAACTCTTTGCCAAATTTTCCTTCTTTCTTCTAGTGTTATTTTGGCTGACTATCAACCAAGAGTAGATCTTCTTCGGGTTCTTCTCTAATCGAATTTGAAGAGGGTAAGTGTCCATGGCTGAAATCTTAAACTTTTTTTCTCTCTTCTCTCTGTCAACTCTCATGAGAGCAAAAGCTTAATTTCGGCATTTGCTGATAAGTAATGCTAATCATCTATAGGGACCAATTTCTTTTAGAACCTCCGGGGTTTTGAAGTAGTAGATCTGAGCCCTCTATTCTCTGACAATCGTATTCGGTAAGTCAGTGGTAAGGATCCATGTTAGTTAGTCTTTCCATTAGATATTTGAAAAGCCGAAGGCTATTGAAATGAGTGTTAATGATTGCCGATTGTAGGGGAAGGCTCAATCTCATATACTTTGGGTGGTGGCTAGTATTCAAAGAGCATCAAGGTAAGGTTTAGGGTTCCATGCGTTAACCCTTCGGGATTTGTTGGTGTGGCCGAATGGCCTTGTTACTGATTTTGGGTTTGGCAGAATGTAGGATCAAGAAGATCTGGTGCAGTAGATCGGGACTTCGAGATTTAGTGATAGCGTTAGTGACAGTTGTGTAAAGCTTACACACTTTATTAGTATAATATGCCTATTATGTTACTGTTTTAGCCAATGAAATCAGTGGTTATGCCTTGTGGATATGTGCCGGATTCCCGGTAAGTCCCCTGTTATGTGTTTTTTGATATACATCATCATGTTATTGATATATGCTATGCTATACGTTATTGCATGATACATAATATTATGCACGTATGTTATGGACATGATGATGGGATTGATGAGAGGAGGGGGAAGGAATATTTGGACTGTCACCAGTGGTTTTGACCACACGACGGGTTGGCCTTGTCTTTGATATTATATTTGTGACTAAGTCCCAGTGGTTTTGACCACCAGTGGTTTTGACCACATATGAATATTGTGACTCATCCCAGTGGTTTCATACCACAGTGGGTTGGCCCCACATGTTAATTATGGGATTGTCATCAGTGGTTTTGACCACACGATGGGTTGGCCCCATCACTTGATTTGTGACTTCGGTCATCAGTGGTTTTGACCACACCGATATATTTGTGACTATGGTCACCAGTGGTTTTGACCACCAGTGGTTTTGACCACACGGGGTAGTTAAAGGAGATTCAGTTGGTTAGGTTATGGGTTGCATGATTTGCATGTTTTACTGATGATTTGTGTGAGTGCTTGCACTATCGGGTTGGGGGTTTATACACTGAGTCTTGGTGACTCAACCCTTCCCTTATATTTTGCAGATGGGGCGTAGATTGCGGATATGGAGCCGGGGGAGGACTCGAGGCAGCCATGCATGCTAGCTTGGGTTTTGATTTCTTTTAAGTTACTATTTCAGTTTATTTATTTTCTTAAATTTGGTTTTGGTTTGTAATAAAGCCGCTAAGTATTATTTTGGGTTTTTATCATTTGCTTTTATTTTGATTATATTATACCTATGTTGGATATATGGACTTGTTAGATTAACCGGTAAAAAGCAATGTTTTCAAAATCATAACTCCTTCGGGTTTTTAAACGTTGCCATCGGGTAACATCACTTATAAGATGATAACAAAGGTAACTTGTATGTTTTCTAAAACTTGCAACAACCAGTAGGTTTTTCAAGCATGAGTTTTGAAGCAGCCATCACACGATTTCAAAATCATATTAAACAAGGATTTCTAAACTTTTCATACTACAAAAGTGTTTTCTAGGAAAATTATCCGACAAACTTTTGGTTTAAAAAGGTTTTCACTCCGTAGCATGCCAGATTCGGTCGTGGTGTGTTGACCGGGTTTGGGGTATTACATAACACATGCATGTTATATATGATATTATGTTATGATTGTAAAAGGGCTTTGGCCCAATAAATGCTTAAATAAATTTTTGGCCCAGTGACAATGGTAAGTGAGTTACACACTGAGTTCTAAGTAACTCACCCCGTTTTCTTTACCCTCCTCAGGTAATGATCAGTGATGGAGGCTTGGGCTGGGGACGACTCAGTGGAGGCCATACTACGAATTATGGGTTATTTAAATTTTGGATTACTTTTTATGTACTTTTTATTATTTTTGCTATTTTGTAACAAGGCCTCTGGTTAAATTTTTATGGATGTTTTACTTGTGGATGGATTTTATAATATACTTTAAATACTTAAGTGGGATTATTTTTCTAAAATAGAAATAAACGTTTTCTTAAATAAGCGTCTTAAAAGGGTTTCATTCTTAAATAGTTTTAACTCGATAATTTTTTCGTAACAATTTTTTTTAAATTTTTGTTTTCAATTTACTTTCGAACTCTTTAAATTTTCTCAAAATATTAAATTAATTTTTCCTAAGTTTCAACTTATAAATTTTTATGACCCAAATTATTAGATTTAGTAATCAAACTTAATTTTCAATAACTCCACGTTAAAATGTTTCTAAAAATTCGTTTTCTTTAAATTTTTAAAAGACTAGGTGTATTTTCATTTTGTGTGACATGTCAAATTTGGTCTTCACGCATAGACCGGGTTTGGGGTGTTACATTTTATAGTATCAGAGCTAGGTTCAAAACTCGACTGTGGTGTGGGTTCAACAACATTTATTGTTCAAAACAGTTTGAATTATGTTTTTAAATGTAGTATGGCACCACGAGTGTCTGGCACCAAGTCAAGTAAGTGCATTAAAATTTAATGATTATTATTATTGTGACATGACTATAGGAACACTTTAGAACTTTTAGTTTTAGATGTTGAAATTATAGAGATTGAGATTATAGGATGCGTTTACAAAAACAATTCTACCTCTTATATCTTATAAAATATCGTTAATAAAACACTGAAATAGAATACTAATTCATAAAACTTGTAATCAGATTGAAACGAAATAGTCAATATGAGCACTAGAGGACATGGATATGGTAGACGTGGCAGTGGTAGAGGCCGAGGTGCAAGAGTTGTGTTTGAGGCATTGGGGCATATGCCGGAAATGGACACACCAGCATCACATGTGTCAGAAAATGGATCACCTGACCTTATGAGGAAAGACATTGCTCTGTCCCAAGCAATGTTACGAATCTTGGAAAGGGTTGCTGGGGCTAGAACAGGGCTAGTAGCTCGTGGGTCAATATTAGAGCGACTCAGATCAAATGGTGCCGAGACTTTTAGGGGTATCTCGAGAGTAGCCCCAAATGTTGCAGAATATTGGCTTGAGGCTGTGGAGCGGATTATGGACGACCTAGAGTGTACTGCCAAGAAGAAACTAAGAGGAGCTATGTCCTTGTTGAGGGACGAGGCATATCAATAGTGGCTTACTGTTCGAGAAGGCACTCAGGCTGAACGTGTTACTTGGGATTTCTTCAAAAGTGCATTCCAAGAAAAGTATGTCGGGGCAAGCTATGTGGATGCCCAGAGGAAGGAATTCCTTAATCTGGTTCAAGGAAGTAAGATTGTGGCAGCATATGAAGCAGAATTTCTATGTTTGAGTCGCTATGCTTGAACTATAGTGCCAACTGACCATGAATGATGTGTGTGTTTTGAGGATGGGTTGAATGATGAATTGCGAGTACTGATAGCCCCGCAATAAGAAAGGACTTTTGCCACGCTAGTGAAGAAAGCCAAAATAGCTGAAGAGGCTAAGAACTCAGAACGTTAGAACCGAGAAAGAGGCAGGAACAAGAGGGACTTTAGGTATTCGAGTCCTACTAAAAGGTTTTAGAAGAGGCCCAGAAATGATGAATCAGTTCAAGCTAGAGCACCTGCAATTACCAATTAGATTCAACCATGTGCTGACTATGGAAGACGACATTCTGGTGAATGCTGGAAGAGAATTGGTGGATGCTTCAAATGTGGTTCTAAGGATCATCAGCTTAAGAATTGTCCTCGACGGGCTGCTCTGACTCAAGAAGCTCGTAACTTTGATGCACAATCAGTTAGAGGCACTCAGCAGCCATTGAGGGGCCGTAGACCAGGCCGAGGTGGTAATGGCACAGTTCAAGGTCAAGGTGCACCGAGTAGAGGTAATGGCTTTAGGGGTAACACGGAGGCGAGACAGCCAGGGTTAGTTTATACGGTTAGATGTCAAGAAGATGGTGATGCCCTTAATGTGATAACTGGTACGTTCTTCATCTTCGATGTACCTGTTACTACTTTGATTGATATCGGATCTACCCATTCGTCTATTGATAGTGTTATATCTGGAAATCTAAATATTAAATCTGAGATTACTGATAGAGAGATGACGGTAATTAGTCCTTTAGGACAGTCTGTGGTAGTGAATAAATTGTATAGAGACATGCCTTTAGAAATTCAAAGAGAAATAGTTTTGGCGGATTTGATGGAACTGCCTTTCGGTGAGTTCGATCTTATTTGGGTATGGATTGGTTGGTAAAGCATCTTGCGCACTTGGATTGTGCTGCAAAGCGGATGTCAATAAGAACTCCAGAAGATAAGGAAGTGGTGATCATAGATGAACGGAGAAACTATTTAGCAAATGTGGTATCTGCTTTAAAGGCAGAAAAGTTGGTACGAAAAGGGTTTGGAGCATTTATAGCCTTCATTAGTGCTTTGGATGCCAAGGAATTATCGGTGGAAGATGTTAGAACGGTGAAAAAATATTCATATATCTTTCCCGAGGAACTTCTGGGTTTACCTCCAGAACGGGAAGTAGTGTTTGGCATTGAGCTTTTGCCTGGAATGTCTCTGGTATCCATTGATCCTTATAGGATGGCACCGAAGGAGTTAGCGGAGCTTAAGGCTCAAATTCAGGAGTTGTTGGATCAGGGATCCATTCGACTGAGTATGTCACCGTGGGGAGCACCGGTCTTGTTTGTCATAAAGAAGGATGGGTTGATGCATATGTGCATTGATTATAGGCAATTGAATAAGTTGACGATCAAGAATAGGTATCCATTGCCGAGAATCGATGACCAGTTCGACCAACTATGAGGAGCTTCGATTTTCTCAAATATAGATTTGAGGTCGGGTTATCATCAGCTTAAGGTCAAGGAGGTGGATATTTGTAAGACAGCGCTTCGAACCCGTTATGGACACTATGAGTTCTTGGTAATGCCATTTGGGTTGACCAATGCACCAGCTGCATTTATGGATATGATGAACTGGGTCTTCCAACCCTATTTAGATCGGTTTGTGGTGGTGTTCATAAATGACATTTTGGTTTACTCAAAGAATGAAGAAGAACATGATTCACATCTGCGGATAGTATTACAATTATTGCGGGAAAAGTAACTTTTTTCCAAATTCAGTAAGTGCAAATTTTTGCTGAAGGAAGTGACCTTTTTGGGGCATGCAAAGGAATAAGAGTCAATCCCTAGAAAGTAGAAGCTGTGTTGGATTGTAAACCACTGAAGTTAGTGGCTAAAATTTAGAGTTTCTTAGGATTGGCTGGTTATTATCGACATTTTGTGGAAGGGTTTTCGTTGATTGCTACACCCCTAACTAAATTGTTGCGAAAGGGAGTACCGTTTGTGTGGTTAGATCAGCAGCAAGGGAGCTTTGAGAAATTGAAGAAGATTCTGACGGAAGTGCCAGTACTGATTCAACCTGAGGCTAGAAAAGAGTTTAATGTTTACTGCAATGCATCACATACAGGCTTGGGATGTGTGTTGATGCCAGGTGGAAAGGTGGTGGCTTATGCATCTCGTAAGTTACGGACGCACGAGGTAAATTATCCCACTCATGATTTGTAGTTGGCTACGATGGTTTTTGCTCTAAAGATTTGGAGGCACTATCTCTACAGGGAGAAGTCAATCATTTATACGGACCATAAGAGTTTAAAGTACCTCTTTACTCAAAAGGATTTGAACTTAAGACAGCGGAGGTGGATAGAGCTGTTGAAGAATTACGACTTCTCAATCGAGTATCACCCTGGAAAGGCTAATGTGGTGGCAGACGAGTTGAGTCGTAAGGTAATATCGGATTTAAGAGCAATGTTCGCTCATCTCAGTTTGTATAAAGATGGAAGTATGTCAGCCAAACTTCAGGTGAAACCGGTGTGGTTAGATCATATCAAGGAAAAGCAGTCTTTAGATAAAAAATTGGGTTCCTTACTTCAGCAAGTGGAAGGTGGTGTGATAGAGGATTTTGGATTGAATAATAACGGAGTACTGTGTTTTCGCAAAAGAATCTGTATGCCTAAAGATTTAGAATTAAGACAAATGATTCTGCGAGAGGCGCATAGTAGCCCTTATGATATGCACCCCAAGGAAAATAAAATGTATCGAGACCTTCGTGATCAGTATTGGTGGCCAGGGTTGAAACGGGAAGTTACAGATTTTGTGAGTAAGTGTTTAACGTGTCAGCAAGTTAAGGCGGAACACCAATTACCATCAAGATTGCTACAACTGGTGAAGATTCCATTATGGGAATGGGAACAGATAACGATAGACTATGTTAGTGGGTTACCCCTATCATCTAGTAAGAAAGATTCTGTCTAGGTAATAGTGGATCGATTGACGAAGACTGCTCATTTTCTACCTGTTCGTACGGATTACTCAATGCAGAAGTTGGCTAAGTTGTATGTATCGGATATCGTGAGATTGCATGGGGTACCAGTGTCTATTATATCGGACAGGGACCCTAAATTTACATCACAGTTTTGGAAAGCTTTACATGAGGCTTTGGGAACAAAGTTAAACTTCAGCACGGCTTTTCATCATCAGCCAGATGGTCAGTCGGAAAGAGTAATCCAGATTTTGGAAGACATGTTAAGGGGTTCTGTGATTGACTTCAGAGGTAGTTGGGAGGATTTCCTACCGTTAGCAGAGTTTACGTAAAACAATAGTTATCAATCCAGTATCCAAATGGCACCCTTTGAAGCATTGTATGGCCGTAGGTGTCGTACTCCTACTTGTTGGACTGAATAGGGCGAATGACAGTTATTGGGTCATGAATTGATATCAGAGACGAAAGAAAAAGTAAAGGTGATTCAAGCGCGGCTAAAGGAAGCTTTGAATAGATAAAAGTCGTATGCGGATTTGAAGCGTAAGGACATTGAGTTTATGGAGGGAGATCAGGTCTTTCTAAAGGTCTCACCTTGGAAGAAGATCTTTAGATTTGGAAGGAAGGGCAAGTTGAGCCCCCGGTTTATTGGACCATATCGTGTGTTGAAACGTGTTGGGCCAGTAGCTTACCAGCTTGAGTTACCTCCGGAATTGAGTCAGATTCATAATGTTTTCCATGTCTCAATGTTGAGGCGTTATCGATTGGATCCGTCTCACATTGTACCGGTGGAGGAAGTTGATGTAAGTCTTGATTTGTCTTTTGAAGAGGAACCAGTGCAAATTTTAGATAGAGATGTAAAGGTGTTAAGAAAGAAGTCAGTGCCATTGGTTAAGGTTCTTTGGCATAATCACGGAGCGGAGGAAGCTACGTGGGAATCCGAGGACACAATTCAACAGCAATATCCTTACCTCTTTTAACCAGGTAAATTTCGAGGACAAAATTTTCTTAAGGGGGTAGAATTGTAACGCCCTAGAATTTGAGTTTGTATGTGTTACATTAAATTGGTGATTAAGCTTGTTAGATTATTAATTTTGTTTGTTAAGGAGGTCCTGAGAAGGCTTGGGATCTATTTGGACCTAGTGAAAATTTTTAGCATTTGGTACTTTAAGAGAGAGAGTCAGTGGATTTATAGCATATGGAAATTTTTGAGTAAGTATCTAGCATAAATGAGCTATTGGTTAAGAGGATATGTGCCACATGCATTGTCTTGAGGGGAGAGGTTCGAATCCCTTAGTATGCATTTTTGTAACTTAAATTTTTTAATTCATCTAGCATGCGTCGGTCAAGCTTTATTTTTGGAAGGTTGGACTTTTGGTTTTATGGCAAGGTGGCTAATGGATTAAGGCAAGAATTGAACATAGGGAAAGGAATCAATAGGATAAGGTATGTAGGGGAACAAGTGGCTTAAATTGAGGAATTTGTTATGGATAGAATAGATGGCAAAGGTTGACTCTCTTGGCCATGAACTTGGTCGATTTTTGGGGCTAGAAGGGTTGGCCGAATATTGATAGGGATTAGGAGCTAGTTGGTCAAAATTCTTTAGCAATTTTGTGCACTATTTTTTTTTTCTCTCCAAAACTTCTCTCCCTAGCTGATTTTGGCATGAGCAATTGGTAAAAATTTTGTTTTCTTTTAGTCATTTCATTTTTGACCATTTTGGTACCATCCTTTTTCTTCCTAAACTCATTTCCTTTTTGTGCCAAAATCGTACAACCTTAAGGGACACTTTCAATTCCTTTCTTCCTTGGCCGAATGAACACCAATATCAAAACTTCTTCTTTGTTCATTCTCCATCCTTGAAAAATCGAAACATAAATATCTTATCCCCTATTTCTTTTTTCTTCTTTACTTCTTACAAAAGACTCTCAAACATCTCTCTCCCTAATTCTTCACCACGGCCGAATGTCAATGATCATCTCCTGAGCCAAATCTTTCTCTTCACATATATATTTTTTTCTTTCTTCTCAATCATTCTTTCTACTCATGTTTTGATCAATCAATAAGAACCCTCTTCAATGCTGTATTTTTTTTTTCTTTTACCGAATCTATATATTGGCTTGGGAGGGCCATTTTGACCGAAAATGTCATCATTTACCTCTCTCTTAGACAAATTCTTTTTCATCTTTATAGTGAAATAGAGAAAGGCCGAATTACCATTTCTTCGAAGTTATCTTGTAATCACTAGAATTCAGATAAAAAACCTTCAAGGTAAGGATTCTTCACGGATTTCATGATCATCCTTTATATATTAAGAGGATTAACAGTATGGAAAGGAGTAACTGATTATTTTATATAGGGGTTTATTCGTGGATCACTCGGAACTTTGCGGTAAGCCTATCTATACCATTTTGTTAAGTCCATACTTTAATAGATTATTGATTTATTGAGGATCTAACGAATGGAGGCTCGTAGTAATGTGTTGAAAGAGAAATCCAGTGGTGATCTCAAAAGGAGTGGATTAACAATCCCAACTCCTAAAGTCAAACGTAGGTCCGTTTCGGCAATTCGAGACTTTCCACCGGGTTGTGCACCCTCCTCTGGTGAAAATCAATTATTCGAGGTTATTTGCAATTCTAAGAGATTAGCTATTTGGGGTTTTCCAACGGGTTGTGAATCGTCATCCGGAGAGAATTGGCAAATAGTAGTTATTCGAGATTCCAAGGGTAAAAATCTAGACCGCTTATCTTAGAATGGATTTATAATAAGTGTTAATGATCTAATCGAGCGTTAAAATATTTTTAGGTGTGGACGATTAGGAAAGTGTAGTGCTTACCATAATCAGGTGTGTAATCTCACACCATATTTCATGGGATAGATTTTTATATTGTGACTAATGGTAAATCGCTTGATTTAGTCCCTTGTTAGTGAAATCGGGTAAGATGGCGTAATTATCATTATTTTGGTAGAAACTATAAAAATCGGTATTAAGACTGTGATAAATGGGCCAAATGTGATATGTGATAAATGGGCCAAATGTGATATGAGCTAAATGGGCCAAGTGTGATATGTGATAAATGGGTCAAATGTGATATATGCTAAATGGGCCAAATGTGATAAGTGATAAATGGGCCAAATATGAATGTGCTAAATGGGCCAAATGTGATATGTGATAAATGGGCCAAATGTGATATGTGATAAATGGGCCATATTGTTCGTAATAATTATATGAATGGAATATTTGTAATTGGATATGCATATTATATACATGATTTGCATGGGGTTGGGATTTTGATGAAGAGAAGTTCTAGTGGCTTGTCCACAAATTGATATATGGCTTAATGCCCAGTCTGATATATGGCTTAATGCGCAGTTTTGTGTGTTGGCAGGGTGGGTGACTAAAGCTCCCCACAGGTGTGTTGGTTGGTACGGGTGGTGTGTAGCGATGGAAAACTAGGTTTGGTTGGAAAATTGCATAACACATGATTGTTATATATGATATTATGTTATGATTGTAAATGGGCTTTGGCCTAATAAATGCTTAAATGAATTTTTGGCCCAGTGACAATGGTAAGTGAGTTACACACTGAGTTCTAAGTAATCACCCCGTTTTCTTTACCCTCCTCAGGTAATGATCAGTGATGGAGGCTTGGATCGGGGACGACTCAGTGGAGGCCATACTACGAATTATGAGTTATTTAAATTTCAGATTACTTTTTAAGTACTTTTTATTATTTTTTCTATTTTGTAATAAGGCCTCTGGTTACATTTTTATGGATGTTTTACTTGTAGATGGATTTTATAATATGCTTTAAAAACTTAAGTGGGATTATTTTTCTAAAAATAGAAATAAACGTTTTTCTTAAATAAACGTATGAAAAGGGTTTCATTCTTAAATAGTTTTAACTCAAGAATTTTCTGTAACATTTTTTTAAATTTTGTTTTCAAATTACTTTGAACTCTTTAAATTTTCTCAAAATATTAAATCAATTTTCCTAAGCTTCAATTTATAAATTTTATGACCCAAATTATTAGATTTAGTAATCAAACTTAGTTTCCAATAACTCCACGTTAAAATGTTTCTAAAAATCCGTTTTCTTTAAATATTTAAAAGACTCGGTGTATGTTCATTTTGCGTGACATGTCAAATTTGGTCTTAATGCATAGACCGGGTTTGGGGTGTTACAACCTTCACCCATATGCTATCCCACGTTCTCCTCCTAGTTTCACTCTGGTTCACATATTCAAACAATTTGAATAATTCAAATCTCCCAAATAGCTCTCCACCACTAGTTTGAATTTTTTGACCAGGTCTTGTCTCTCTCCTCCAGAGTCTGATTACCATCCAGCTACCCCTTGCTTGAGCCAAAAAATAATACCCCCTGCTTTCCAAGAGATTCGAACCCTCTCCCTCTCAGCTTCTCTTGTGACGCCACCTCCCTGCATGATGGGTGGCGTCTCCCTGCCGCTTTACCAGTGCAATTCTTGTGTCTTCAACCACAAGCAAAAATTACTTAAGACCTGCCTCCGCTTGCTTTCCCCTAAAGGTACCCAAAATTGAAATTTTGACCAAGGCTTCGGTTAACCCCAAGCCTTCCCGGGGACCCAAGACATACCCAAACAATAAATAAGGCAACCTAAACACACCAAATTAACACACAGATCTTAGCCTACCCACCGAAACATATTAAATGCAAAGTCCCTAATTTAGGATGTTACACTCCTTGTCCGCGTACAGATGAAGATGCAAATGCTTCATTAAATATATGCCCAGGCCACCAAGGATGAGATTTCACATTTCCCCAAACCATATCACCCACTTCAAACCATAAAACAAGATCTATTATTCTCTAAAACTAGAAAATCTTTCAAATCGTGCTCCATTGGAGAAACCCTAGCTTCTTCATAAGAAACTTCTAAGCTCAATTTATTGTCTTCATTACGGCTACCAATAGCTTCATCGGTAGAAACCCTAGCTTTCTCTTTGATTTTATTCGATCTTTATCAAATTCAGCATCGCCGTTCACAATAGATATCATTCTTTTAATAGCTAAAGCAAAATAAATATGCAAATTTAAAGCCCTGTAAAATTCTAGAGCTTAAATGAGATACATGTAACTGATAAACGTACCTTTGTTAGAGAACGATTACAGAATGTGTTCTTTATTTTTTTTCCTGGAAAGTGAGAGAAAATTAGGGAAGAGAGTTTTTTTTTTTTTAGGATAATAATTATAATAGATACAAATGAAACACTGAAGATAATAAACCAAAGACTTAGAGAAAGAGGTGTGTTTGGATGGAAAGAAAATCTGGGGATTTTGCGATTTTCCCTTTCTCTACTGTCGTCGTTATAATTTTCCTTTTATTTTACTTTTAGTGGATTGCTCAACTTGTTTGCGGTTGCTTACCTTTTGCGGCGTTTTTTTTTTTATAAACACCGTTAACACTCAACTTTTTTACAATTTTTATATTAAATTATTATATTTTTCAAATAATTTTAAATAATTTTTATTTTAAGTAATATTTAAAAGAATTAGATAAAATTATAATTTTATATAATTTTATGTAACAAAACAAAAATAAATTAAAAATTCCAAAATATGAAAAAAAAGGTTTAAATTTTTTCTCTTTTGTAATTATATATTCTTTCAATATTTTAGGAATATTATGTGCTTCAATATTTGTATTTGTAATATACATACATTTGTCGGCAAGTAAGGGTAATGTATTTGTATATATTTTTTTCATTTTAATACTTATTTTATTTTAGTTAAAGTTTACCTCAAGTTTTTAAATAAATTAAATTAAATTATTAATTTTAAAAAAACAAAGTTGAACTATTATTTTTAAACGGATATAATGACTAAAACTTTTAAGTTTTTAAACATAACAACTTATATGACAATTTACATGTATTTCATTTTTAATTTTATAAACTTTTTATTTTTTGAGTTTTTCTTTTCTTTATTTTTTAATATTTTAAAAATTTTCATCATTTAACAAATCTCAAGTAAACCTTAAATCCTAAACCATTTAATATATATATAAAGTTTATCTATTTATCTCTTAAATAATTTAAACTATAATCATAATTTCAATATATTAAAATTAATATTATCTCTTTTCAATTATATAAGAAATTATTTAATATATAAATTAAAATACAATAATTCAATTAAACCTATAACATCTTGAAATTCGAGATTTTATGTTTTGCATTATTACCATGCGTTAGGCTAGTTAAATGTGTTCGTTGTATGTGTATGGAGGCCCGAAGAAGGCCTGGGGTTGAACTGGACCTTGGTAGAATTTTTGAGTTTAGGCACTTAAGGGGGAGAAGATAAGTGGCGTCAAGGCTTAATGAAATAAGTGTGTATTTTGCTAGCACAAGAGGAGCTAGTAGCAGAGTGGTGTGGCGTCACATGAAGGAGCTAAAAGTGGTGGGGTTCGAATCCCACCTACTGCAAATTTTGGATTATTTTTTGTGCTAATCAATGGTAAGTGTCAGCCAAGACTCTAAATAAGGAAAGGAATACTCATTCAAATGATGGAAAGAAGACTAAGGAAAAGAGTAAGGAGGAGATCGAGGGAAAAATAAGGAAAGAAATAAGGATAGTGATGGGGGGGATATGTTGGCCGACTTTTGGGAGGTACTTAGGGAAAGAAATTTGGTCAACCATGATCTTTTTGGTAAGGGGTACACGATTTTGGTAAGGGGGATTTTGGTAAGGTGATCTCTTTGGTGAGGAGTGTATTTGGTTTGGTAAGGGGTTGATATGCCGAATTTTCTAGGCTATTTGAGTAGTTTTTTGTTCCATTTTGAAATTTCTTTTCTTTTGACCATCTGGGTACTTCTTTTCTTGCCTAAAACCGTGACCTTAAAGGATATTCTCTCTTCTTTTTCTCATCTTTTTCAAAGGTATCTTTTCTTTTCTTTTTCACCGTTTCTTCAACCATTCACTCTTCTTCTTTAGTCAACGACTTTGGTTGGCCGAATCTTCTTTGTCCCTTTTCTTCAAATAGTCGAATCTTTAACACTTCCTCTCTTCTCCATCTTGTGTGTTGGACACTTTCTCCTTTAGCTGAATCGGGTAAGTGGTTCCATTCTTTTCTTTTCATCTTCTTTTCTTTCCCCCATGGCTGAATATGTGCCCCTTATCATTGGATGGTTCTTTAAACCAAAACATCACTCTCTCCTAGTCCCTCACATCGTGTTCTCCATTTTTTTTGTAGCGTTAAAGTGGGTAGGCCAACTCTCATATCTTTTTTGACTCATCCGTAGCCATAAGCCCAATCAGTGGGAGTCATATTTATCATCAAGTAAGGTAAGGAGTCTCTTCTTGGTCCATTCAATATCGCTACTCAATTATTATGCTAAACGGATCGATAGATTTGACTAATCGATTATTCTAGGGACTAAATCACTCGTTTTCCTCTACTCGTTGATTCTTCGGAGGTAGTGGTAAGCTGAAACCCTCTCCTTAGACAATTACTTTCTCTCATCGTAATATTATTCAGACTGAGAGTCTTCCAATGGAGGCACGTGGTAGCAATATTAAAGGAAAATCGATAGAAGGTCGAAAAGGGAGTGGACTTGCAATCTCTACTCCCAAGTTCAAACGTAGGGCGGTATCGGTAGTTTAGGATTTTCCATCGGGTTGTGGAAGGGAGTCAACATTCGGTGAGAATAGACAGACTGTGGTTGTTCGCGGTGGTGAGGGTAAGTGTGATAAACCGATTATTCAGATTTGGATTAAGATACTTTATTTGATAGTTAATCAAGTGTTATGGTGTCATAGGTGCCGACGACCAAGAAGGTTTAGTTCCCACCATAATCAGGTGTGTAATCTCACACCAAAATCCCATAAATTTGTGATTCACCATCATGTTGGAAAAATAGATCATTGTTGCTTACGAATCTAATAACCGTAATATGGCTTAAATCAAGTAATTTGCTTAAACAACATTAATTCTAAATCAAAATCGGTATTAACTTGTTAAATTATGAAAATTTCCTTAATGGGTCAATTTATCGAAATGTTTTAACGAGCTAAATTTCTTAAACTCCCTTAAAGCATCGATTTACCAAAATGCTCTCGATGGGCCGATTTATTAAAACTGCTTATAATGGGCAGAATTTCCAAAGTGCTTTAATGTGCCAATTCACCGAAATATTTCTCTAGTTTAATGGTTGATTTATATTTGGATAATGTACTATGTATGTCGCATTTTTACATACTGCATGGGGTGGGAAAAATTGTATGAAGAGAAGTGTAGCCTGGTGGCGTGGCCACAATTTGATTATTAATGTACATAACTGTGATATCAGTGGCTCAGCCACATAAATACTATGCGTTAGCAGCTCGACTACAAATCGGTGTGAACGTCGGGGTAGGTTGACTTGATCCCCCACAGGTGTGATTGGCTGGTTTGGGGTGTGATGGATGGATGGGTTGGGTTGCATTCATTTCTTTTAAATACTGTTATGTAAATGGGCTTAGGCCCAAGATGTTGCTATGCGGGTTCAGGCCAGTGGATGAAGGTAAGGGGATTATACACTGAGTTCTTGTAACTCACTCCTTCTTCTTAATCCTTGTAGGTAATGCTCAATAATGAGGACTTAGGGCCATGAATGACTCGGTGGAGGCCATACTTTAGAAATGATGTTTTCGAACATTAGTAAACTTATTTTCCTCTTTTTTTGATTACTTTTACTATTTTGAGTTTAAAGTTTTAATAAGGCTTCTGGGATATGTTTTAATTTGCTTTATGTTTTGACGTACTTATTATCTTTTATGAATTGTTTTAAACGGGGATTTTCTGAAATCATAAACAATATTTTTTCCAAAAGTAATTAACAAATGGATTTCATAACAAATATGTACAAATAATTTAACTTGGTTTCTCCTTCGAATTATCAACGTTATTTTCAAAAATCATGGTTTTAAAGTTCACTAGTTCGATTTTCGTTTCATCAATCAACCTCTCGAGATTAGTAGTATTTTTATCAAATAATTATAAACTAAACATGTTTTCTTAACTACAACCAAATAAAGTCAACTTTAGAAAGGATCACAAGTTCTTTATACACTTTCTTCATGTGACATGCCAGATCTAGTCATACCGCATGGGTCGGGTTTGGGGTGTTACATTTTATGGTATCAGAGTCCGGTTGCAAAACTCAGCTGTGGTTTGGGTTCAAAAATATTTTCCAAAATAGCTTGAAATTTAATTTATGATTGCATGTTTTAGAGAAAGTATGGCACCATGGGTATCCGGCACTAAGTCAGTAAGTTTTTCTATTCTCGTTTATTAATTATTGTGGTATGGCTGTAGTAAGAAAACTTCACATGCAGGAATACTCTGGAACTATTAGCTTTAGGAGCAGAAACTGTACAGATTGAGACTTTAAAATACGTTTCAGGATAACAACTTTACTTCTTATACTTCATAAAATAATGTTTAATAAACACTGAGTAAGCATACTGATCCATAAGACTTTAATCAAAATAAATTAACTTAGCAAACATGAGCGCTAGAGGACGTGGACGCGGTAGACGTGGCTGTGGTAGAGGCCGAGGAGCTAGAGTTGTATTTGAGGCATCTAGACATATGCTGGAAATGGACGCACCTGCATCACCGGTGACTGAAGCTGGGTCACATGATCGAGTGAGAGAGGACGACGCTCTATCCCAAATGATGTTTCGAGTATTGGAAAGGGTTGCTAGGGAAAGAACTGGGTCGGTAGCTCGTGGGTCAATATCCGAACGACTTAGATCGAATGTGGCCAAAGTGTTTAGGGGTATTTCGGGTGTAGCCCCAAGTGTAGCGTAGTACTGGCTTCAGGCGGTTGAACTGGATTGCACAGCTAAGAAGAACCTGAAAGGGGTTGTGTCATTGCTAGAGACGAGGTGTATCAGTGGTGGCTCACTGTTCGGGAAGGCACTCAGGCTGATCGTATTACCTGGGAATTCTTTAAGACAGAATTCCAGGGAAAATATGTCGGGGCTAGCTATGTGGATGCCCGAAGAAAGGAATTCTTGAATCTGGTTCAAGGAAGTAGATCTGTGGCAGTATACGAGGTAGAATTCCTACGTCTGAGTCAGTATGCCCGGGGTATAGTGCCGACTGATTATGAACGTTGTGTGCGCTTTGAGGATGGGTTGCGTGTTGAGTTATGGATACTGATAGACTCATAGAAGGAGAGGAATTTTGCTACACTTGTGGAAAAAGCTAAGATAGCTGAGGAAGTTAAACACTCGGAATGGCAAAATCGAGACAAGGATGGGGGTAGGAACAAGAGAGACTTTAGGTATTTAGGTTTTGCTAGAGGATTTCATAATAGGCCCAGGAATGAGGGGCTAGTTTGAGTGGGTGCTCCAGCTACTACCAATCAGTTACAGCCTTGTGTGGATTGTGTGAAACTTCACTCGGGTGAGTGCTGGAAGAGAACTAGCTGTTGTTTCAGATGTGGATCTAAAGACCATCGGTTTAGGGATTGCCCTCGAGAGCCTGTTCAAACTCAGGTACTTCGTAACAGATTTGCGCAGCCAGTAGGGGGCACTTAGTAGCCGCCGAGAGGCCGTGGGCCAGGTCAAGGTAGTAATGGTGTAGGACAAGATCAGGGTGCATTGGGTAGAGGTACCAGTAATAGGGGTAACACAGAGGCGAGACAGCCAGGTTTGGTCTATACAGTCAGACGTCGAGAGGATGACGATGCACCGTATGTCATAATCGGTATGTTTTTCATATCTGATGTACCTTTTACTGCTTTGATAGACATTAGATCCACCCATTCATTTGTTGCTTGTGCTTTGTCTAGAATTTTGAATATTAGATCTGAGATTACTGCTAGAGAAACAACGGTGATTAGCCCTTTAGGACAGTCGGTTGTAGTAAATAAGCTATTTAGGGATGTGTCGTTAGAAGTTCAGGGAGTAGTATTTCTGGAGATTTGATAGAACTGTCGCTCATGGAGTTTGACCTTATATTGGGCATGGACTGGCTGGTTAAGCACCGTGCAAACTTAGACTGTGCTGGAAAGTGGATGGTACTAAGAACTTCAGAGGATAGGGAAGTGATGATGATAGGTGAAAGAAGAAATTATCTGTCTAATGTGGTATCTGCTTTAAAGGCAGAAAGGTTGGTACGAAAGGGGTGTAAAGCGTTCTTAGCCTCTATCAGTGCTTTGGATGCTAAAGAGTTGTTGATAGAGAGTGTTAGAACGATGAAAAAGTTTTCAGACGTCTTTCCCGAGGAGCTTTTAGGATTGACTCTGAATTGGGAGGTGGAATTTGGCATAGAACTGTTTCCAGGAACGGCTCCGATGTCTATTTCCCCTTATAGAATGGCACTGAAGGAACTAGTGGAACTTAAAGCTCAGATCCGAGAGTTGATGGATCATGGATTTATTCGACCAAGTGTGTCACCATGGGGAGTGCCAATTTTTTTCGTTAAGAAAAAGGATGGGTCAATGTGTATATGCATCGATTAAGGACAATTGAATATGTTGACGATCAAGAACAAGTACCCGTTACCAAGGATAGATGACCTATTCGATCAGTTCTGAGGAGCTTCGGTCTTCTCGAAGATAGACTTGAGATCGGGGTATCACCAATTAAAAGTCAAGGAGGCTGATATTCACAAGACTGCGTTCGAACTCATTATGGGCATTACGAATACTTGGTGATGTCGTTCGGGTTGACAAATGCACCACCTACATTTATGGACATGATGAATTGAGTCTTCCAAACCTATCTAGACCGGTTTGTGGTGGTGTTTATAGACGACATCTTAGTGTACTCAACGACTGAAGAGGAGCATGATTTGCATCTACGGGTTGTATTGCAGATATTAAGGGAGAAGCAGTTGTATGCGAAATTCTGTAAATGTGAATTTTGGCTGAAGGAGGTAACCTTTTTGGGGCATGTTGTGTTTGCCGAGGGAATTAGAGTTGATCCCCAGAAGATTGAGGCTGTATTGGACTGGAAGCCACCAAAGTTAGTAGCAAAAATTTAAAGTTTTCTAGGTTTGGCTGGGTATTATAGACGATTCGTTGAGGGGTTTTTATTGATTGCTGCACCCCTAACTAAGCTGTTGCGTAAGGTAGTACCATTTGTGTGGTCAGATAAGCAATAAGGGAACTTTGAGAAATTGAAGATTCTGATAGAAGTGCCAGTATTGATTCAACCTGAGGCAGGTAAAGAGTTTATTTTTTATTGTGATACGTCACACACGGGCTTGGGATGTGTGCTGATGCAAGAGGGGAAAGTGGTGGCTTATGCATCTCGTCAACTAAGACCGCATGAGGTAAATTATCCCACTCATGATTTAGAGTTAGCTATAGTGGTGTTTGCTCTAAAGATATGGAGATAATATCTGTATGGGGAGAAGTCGATTATCTACACGGACCATAAGAGTCTGAAGTACCTTGTTACCCAAAAGAAGTTGAACTTAAGACAGCGGAGGTGGATAGAATTGTTGAAAGATTATGACTGCTCAATTGAGTACCATCTAGGTAAAGCTAACGTAGTGGCAGATGCGTTAAGTCGTAAGGTGATATCAAATTTGAGAGCGATGTTTGCTCATCTCAGCCTTTATGAAGATGGTAGCTTGTTTGCTGAACTTCAAGTGAAGCCTACATGGGTAAGTCAGATTAAGGAAAAGCAGTTGTTAGATGAAAGGTTGGGTTCTCGACTTCAGCAAGTGGAAAGTGATGAGATAGCGGATTTTGGATTAAATAGTGATGGAGTATTATGTTTCCACGGAAGAGTTTGTATGCCCAGGGATTCTGAATAGAGAAAAATGATTTTGCGTGAGGCGCATAGTATCCCAAACGCTATGCACCCATGGGGAAACAAAATGTACCGAGACCTCTGTGAGCAGTATTGGTGGCCAGGGTTGAATCGGGAGGTTACAAACTTCGTGAGCAAGTGCTTGACATGTCAGCAGGTGAAGGTGGAACATCAACTGCTTTCAGGGTTGCTACAATCGGTGAAAATCCCACTATGGAAATGGGAAAGGATAACGATGGATTTTGTTAGTGGGTTACCCTTAACGCCTACTAAGAAAGATTTAGTATGGGTGATAGTGGATCAATTAACGAAGACTGCTCATTTCCTACTTGTTCGTATGGATTATTCATTGCAGAAGTTGGACAAGTTGTATGTAGCAGAGATCGTGATGTTGCATGGGGTACCGATGTCTATCATATCAGACAGGGATCCTAGGTTTACATCATGATTTTGGAAGGCTCTACATGAAGCTTTGGGAACACGGCTAGATTTCAGCACAGCATTCCATCCGTAAACTGATGGTCAGTCAGAAAGAGTAATCCAGATTTTAGAAGACATGTTAAGGGGCGGTGTGATTGATTTCAGGGGTACTTGGGAAGATTTTCTACCATTGGCAGAGTTTGCATACAACAAAAGCTATCAATCTAGCATCCATATGGCACCCTATGAAGTGTTGTATGGTCATAGGTGTCGTACTCCTACTTGCTGGACTGAGCTAGGAGAGCGACAGATTTTGGGTCCAGAATTGATCTCAGAGACGGAGGGAAAAGTTAAGGTAATTTGGGCTCAGTTAAAAGAAGCATCAGACAGACAAAAATCATACGCGGATCTAAAGCGGAAGAAGATAGAGTTCTTTGTGGGCGATCAGGTCTTTTTGAAGGTCTCACCTTGAAAGAAGGTGCTGAGGTTTGGACGAAAGGGTAAGTTGAGCCCTAGGTTTATTGGACCATATCGTGTACTGAAGCATATTGGGCCAGTGGCTTATCAGCTTGAGTTACCTTCGGAATTAAGTCAGATCTATAATGTATTCCATGTCTCATTGCTAAAGCGTCATCGTTGGATCCGTCTCATGTTGTGCCAGTAGAGGAATTCGATATAAGACCTGACTTGTCTTTTGAAGAAGAGCCAGTTCAAATTCTAGATCGGGATATTATGGTGCTGAGAAGGAAATCAGTTCCATTGGTCAAAGTATTATGGCGTAATCATAGGTCAGAGGAAGCTACTTGGGAGCTAGAAGACATGATCCTACAACAATACCCTCATCTCTTTTAATCAAGTAAAATTTCGAGGCCAAAATTTCTTTAGGGGGTAGAATTGTAACATCCTAAAATTTAGGATATTATGTTTTGCATTATTACCATGTGTTAAACTAGTTAAATGTGTTCGTTGTATGTGTATGGAGGCCCGAAGAAGGCATGGGGTTGAACTGGACCTTGGCAGAATTTTTGAGTTTAGGCACTTAAGGGGGAGAAGGTAAGTGGCATCAAGGCTTAAGGAAATAAGTGTGTATTTTGCTAGCACAAGATGAGCTAGTAGCAGAGTGGTGTGGCATCACATGAAAGAGCTAAAAGGGGTGGAGTTCGAATCCCGCCTATTGCAAATTTTGGATTACTTTTCTGTGCTAATGAATGGTAACTGTTGGCCAACACTATAAATAAGGAAAGAAAGACTCATTTAAATGATGGAAAGAAGAATAAGGAAAAGAATAAGGAGGAGATCAAGGGAAAAATAAGGAAAGAAATAAGGATAGTGATAAGGGGGATATGTTGGCCGAATTTTGAGAGGTACTTGGGGAAAGAAATTTGGTCAACCATGATCTTTTTGGTAAGGGGTACACGGTTTTGGTAAGGGGGATATTGGCGAAATTTTGAGATGTGCATGGGGCAGAAGTGTTGGTCGTTGCTCAAAGGTGATCTCTTGGGTGAGGAGTGTATTTGTTTTGGTAAGGGGTTGATATGCCAAATTTTCTTAGGCTCTTTGAGCAGTTTTTTATTCCATTTTGAAAGTTCTTTTCTTTTGACCATTTGGGTACTTCTTTTCTTGCCTAAAACCGTGACCTTAAGGGATATTCTCTCTTCTTTTTATAATCTTTTTCAAAGGCTTCTTTTCTTTTCTTTTTTACCATTTGTTCAACCTTTCACTCTTCTTCTTTAGTCGACGACTTTGGATGGCCGAATCTTCTTTGTCCTTTTTCTTCAAATAGCTGAATCTTTAACACTTCCTCTCTTCTCCATCTTGTGTGTTAGACACTTTCTTCTTTAGCCGAATCGGGTAAGTGGCTTCATTCCTTTCTTTTCATTTTCTTTTCTTTCTTCCATGGCCGAATATGTGCCCCTTATCATTGGATGGTTCTATAAACCGAAACATCACTCTCTCCGACTCCATCACATCATGTTCTCCATCTTTTTGTAGCGTTAAAGTGGGTAGGCCGAATCTCATATCTTTGCCGACTCATCCATAGCCATAAGCCCAATCAGTGGGAGTCAGATTTATCATCAAGTAAGGTAAGGAGTCTCTTCTTGGTCCATTCGATATCGCTACTCGGTTATTTTGCTAAACAAATCGATAGATTTGACTAATCGATTATTCTAGGGACTAAATCACTCGTTTTCCTCTACTCATTGATTCTTCGGAGGTAGTGGTAACCTGAAACCCTCTCCTTAGAAAATTACTTTCTCTCATCGTAATATTATTCTGACCGTGACTCTTCCAATGGAGGCACATGGTAGCGATATTAAAGGAAAATCGATAGAAGGTCGAAAAGGGAGTGGACTTGCAATCTCTACTTCCAAGTTCAAACGTAGGGCGGTATCGAAAGTTTGAAATTTTCCACCGGGTTGTGGAAGGGAGCCAACATCCAGTGAGAATAGACAGATTGTGATTATTCGCGGTGGTGAGGGCAAGTGTGATAAACCGATTGTTTAGATTTGGATTAAGATACTTTATTTGTTAGTTAATCAAGTGTTATGGTGTCATAGGTGCCGACGATCAAGAAGGTTTATTTCTTACCGTAATCAGGTGTGTAATCTCACACCGAAATCCCCTAAATTCGTGATTCACCATCATGTTGGAAAAATAGATCGTTGTTGCTTACGAATCTAATAACTGTAATATGGCTTAAATCGAGTAATTTGCTTAAACAACATTAATTCTAAGATTTGTCAAAATCGGTATTAACTTGTTAAATTATGAAAATGCCCTTAATGGGCTGATTTATCGAAATGTTTTAACGGGCCGAATTGCTTAAATGCCCTTAAAGGATCAATTTACCAAAATACCCTTGATGGGCCGATTTATTAAACTACCTATAATGGGCCGATTCACCAAAATATTTCTCTAGTTTAATGGTTGATTTATATTTGGATAATGTACTATGTATGTCGCATTTTTACATACTGCATGGGGTGGGAAAAATTATATGAAGAGGAATGTAGCCTGGTGGCATAGCCACAATTCGATTATTAATGTGCATAAATGTGATATCAGTGGCTTGGCCACATAAATACTATGCGTTAGCAGCTCGATTGTAAATCGGTGTGAGCGGTGGGGTGATTTGACTTGATCCCCACAAGTGTGATTGGCTGGTTGGGGGAGTGATGGATGGATGGGTTGGGTTGCATTCATTACTTCTAAATACTGTTATGTAAATGGGCTTAGGCCTAAGATGTTGCTATGCGGGTTCAGGCTAGTAGATGAAGGTAAGGGGATTATACACTGAGTTCTTGTAACTCACTCATTTTTCTTAATCCTTGCAGGTAATGATCAGTAATAAAGACTAGGGGCCATGGATGACTTGGTGGAGGCCATACTTTAGAAATGATGTTTTTGAACATTAGTAAACTTCTTTTCCACTTTATTTCATTACTTTTACTATTTTGGGCTTAAAGTTGTAATAAGGCCTCTAAGATATGTTTTAATTTGCTTTATGTTTTGACATACTTATTATCTTTTATGAATTGTATTAAACGGGGATTTTCTGAAATCATAAACAACGGTTTTTCCAAAATAGATTAACAAATGGATTTCATAACAAATATGTACAAATAATTTAACTTGGATTCTCCATCGAATTATCAACGTTATTTTCAAAAATCACAGTTTTAAAGTTCACTAGTTTGATTTTCGTTTCATCAATCAACCTCTCGAGATTAGTAGTATTTTTATCGAATATTTATAAACTAAAATTGTTTTCTTAACTATAACCAAATAAAGTCAACTTTACAAAAGAATCACAAGTTCTTTATACACTTTCTTCATGTGACATGCCAGATCCAGTTATACCGCATGGGCCGGGTTTAGGGTGTTACAAAACCCGTAACCCTTAACCCTTAACCCCTTAACCCTTAAACCACTAACCCTTAACCCTTAACTCTTAACCCATAAGCTCCTAACCCTTAACCCTTAAACCTTAAACCCAAACCTTAGACCATAAACCATAATCCTTAAACATTAAAATAGTAACTCCTAAACCTTACACCCTAAATCATATACTATAAACTATAAACCCTAACTATAATGATAATTAATTCAATATTTTAAAATTAATACTCTCTTTTATGGTTATATAAGAAATTATTTAATATATAAATTAAAAAAACAATCAGTCATATACCCAAAACACTTTAAAATTATTCACGGCGGTTTTTAAAAAGTGCCGCTAATGGTCGACCTATAGTGGCGTTTTTCAAAAAGTGCCGCTAATGCCTTTAATGCTCAACATGAAACGATGGGGTTGTGCTTAATCTCTTTGCAGCGTTTTTCAAAAAGCGCCGCTAATGCTCATTCTATAACGACGCTTTTCTAAAAATGTCGCTCATGCCCTTAAAGCTCAACATGAAACGATGGCGTTGTGCTTAATCTTTTTGCGGCGTTTTTCAAAAAGCGCTGCTAATGCTCATTCTATAGCGGCGTTTTTCAAAAAGTGCCCCTAATTCCCTTAGAGCTCAACATGAAACGACTGCGTTGTGCTTAATCTTTTGCGGCGTTTTTCAAAAAGCGTCGCTAATGCTCATTCTATAGTGGCATTTTTCTAAAAGCGCTGCTAATTCCCTTAAAGCTCAACATGAAACGACGGTGTTGTGCTTAATCTTTTTGCGGCATTTTTTCAAAAAGCGCCACTAAAGGTCGACCTATAGCAGTGTTTTTCAAAAAGCGCCGCTAATGCTCGATGTATAGCGGCGTTTTTCAAAAAGCGCCGCTAATGCTCGATCTATAGCGTCATTTTTTGTCTAAGCGCCGCTAAAAATGCCACTAAAAACCTATTTTGCTGTAGTGATCATGCTATCATATCATCATCAAATAAGCATTAAAACAACTACAATAACATTTTCAAACAAAAAGAATAAGTTCGAGTAATAATCAACCAATCACGATACAAATCTTTAAATCCTAAGAACCAATAAGCCATGGAAACATCCAAAATATCATGGCAAACATTAGCAAAAAGTCTACCGCACTTCCTTATTACAAAAACATAAAATAAAAAAAAAAAACAATAACACCTACGAAATAACGAGAATGGACTTGCTTTGATCACCCCTTGGATTCACACTGGCACACTACTAATCGCAATGGTTTAAGAAGGGAGTGGATGAGCTTAACAAGCTTAGTGAATGCTAAGTACAACTACCATGCAAACAATTCATCAAGAATTAACGAAACAACCATATAGTACAACCTCAATAGTTCCAACTTTAGTGTCATATTATTCTTACTTGTGCATTATTTACTAGTTCATTACCATGGTAATCATATTCACTTTTAAACATGTATCACATTACACATATAATCACAAAACATTTAAACATATATCACAATACTCATAAAATCACATAACGTTTAAGCATATATCACAAGACTCATATAATCACATAACATTTAAGCATATATCATAGTACTCATATAATCACATAATGTTTAAGCATATGTCACAATACTCATATAGTCACATAACGTTTAAGAATATATCACAATGCTCATATAATCATATAACATTTAAGCATATATCACAATACTCATATTATCACAAAATGTTTAAGCATATATCACAATAATCATATAATCACATATCATTAAAGAATATATCACAATACTCAAAGACATATTTATAGATAAATTGCATAATGGTCACATGTCATATCAGCACATATCATAATGCACACATATTCATAATTTATGATAATTTTTCACTTGAGTTTTGAAACATAAAAGTGAGCTCTATCATCTCTCATCAGAAATACGGATCTCCAAAATACCACATAGACTCATAGTGCCAAACATGTCCCAAAAGTGAAGCATAAAACTAACACTCTCCTTATTTCCCCTCACATTTCCCATTGAATAGAGATTCGCTCACATTCCTTTCTCCCTCCAACATGTCCCAAGGCCTCAACGCCCAAAATCACTGTACATATAGGTGGGTACTCACAATCGTATGACATATCAACTATATCTAACAATTTCAAGATCACAAGGCCAAAATATCTGAAATCAAACACATATCACTTACTGATGATCCATGCATTATCACTGCATATTTGCATCTTTAGAAAATAACTGTCACTAACATTTAATATATATATAACATCTGCACATTTGCACTTTCACAGTGGTTATCATAACCACATGTCACATGTTATAGCAGCTCATCTCAATTCATATATTCATATAGTTCACAAGATAACATAGGTATGAGAAAGCTTACACTCAAAATTTAGAGTAGGGGTTTAGGCTACTACTAAATCCCCAAATAACGTATTAATTCATGTCCACAAGAAATTATTTTAAACACTCACCAATTACAGTTTCATCGAAAAGTTGAAAGCTCAAACTAGCTTTTCCCTGCCTTTATCTCTATTCGTAGAAGTTTCTAACAAATCTGAAGCTTCAACACAATAATTCACACAAAAATACATTAAAAAATCAACTAAGGACTCACCACAGGCAATCAAAAACATAAGCCTAAGCTATATTCTCATGCAACAAAAACATTTAACATAGTCAAATTAAAACTCAAATACTTAGTCTATACTTAATCTTTTCACCTAAAACCAATTTAGTTCATCTTATAATTCAATTACGAGTAATTCTCAACCTTTAAACTATAATAAAATACTCAATTCATAGTATTGACTTTTTTTGACATGTTTTATGGCTATTTTTTGAAAATTCATTAAAAACTCAAGAAATCTTCAACAAAACATCAAAGTAAGTTTAGAAACCTCTTAATCATGTCAAAACTAATTGAAAAAACTTTGAAATCATGTTTTTACCATAAATCCCAAAATCCACCATTAACGACCCAATTTTTAGCTTTTATTTAAAACATGCGATTTAATGGCTAAAAACTTAGTTTTAAAAACTAAATAACATTTTAAACTATATAAGAGTTAAAACGTTAACTTCGACAATAAAAAATAGAGCGTTTGATGGGAAACCCAAAAAACTCACAAGCTTGACAATAGAGAAACCAATGGTGGTCTTGGGTGTTTTTCTTGGTATTTAATTGATGTTTATAGCTTAAAAGATGATAAAAATTAAAAGGAATTAGGATTTGGAAATCAAAATCGAATGGGAGATTTGGGAGAACTATGGACAGCACAAGTATAAGAGGAGAAGAAACTAATGTGAAAATAAAACTATAAATGGGGGTTTTTTAGGTTGGATTTTAAAATATGGTCTAATTACCTCTTAAAAACTCTAAGTTTTGACTCTTTTACAAATCAGTCCTTTTTTTCAAAATTAAAGGTATTTAAAACTCATTTTCAGAAATTGATTTAATTTTCTAAAAACCATATTAAAAACATTACCGATAAATCATGTCGCAAAATTTTGAACACTCTAAGGATAAAATCCCTAAAATACCCCTTAAACTCTAAGCCCTATTTTATGGTGTTACAATTCTCCCCTCTAAAAAGAATTTCATCCCTGAAATTCCCTTTTAACACGTTGTTTTCTTAATCACGGAATATGTTATTTCTATTGTTAAACTAACCATCACACTTTCACTACGCACTCTAATTCCTACTCTCTCTAACTTTTTACTACTTTTCTTAATGATTCTAATCACTAATACGAACTGCTCTACAGTAACTTTGCTAACAGTTTCTTGTATTTAATATGACATTCTTTCGTCTAAGGAACTCGTAATCATTTTTGCTTATTCAATAGTCTCTTTCGAGATTCTCTAACTATTAGCTAAGTCAATCAAAATTTATGAAGGCATTGAGCCTAAATCTACACCACGCTTCCACTGCACTATGCTGATGAATCTCTCGAAGCAACCACTATGGTGCTCTGCTGCCTAGTCCATCCCAAATGAAACCCTCAACAATCACTCCTACCAAAATTTCCAACTTACTAGATAATGTACTTTGAACATATGAATACATTTACACTCACATTATGTAACAGCCCGATTTTGGGGCTAGTCAAAATAGTGGTTGCGGGATCACTAATCTGAGGTTGAAGAAAATTATTTTGATATTATTTTATGTGTTATGACATAATTATATGGATGTACGAAAAGTTTGGGGCTTTAAATTTAGTAATTTTATGCTTAATTGTGAAAAAGGACTAAATCGCATAAAGTGTGAAAGTTCTATTATGTAGGGTAGAGGTGTCTAATAGCTATAGAATAGTAAATTGGAGGTCTTTAAAGTGTAATTAGGCCAATTGAAGTGTGTTGTCTGACCATAGAGACAAGGAGACAAGGATATTAAATTTTTGGTTAAATTTGGTGAAATTAGGTGATAAAAAATAAATAAAATAAGATGAAAAAGAAGAGATATCATCTTTTACTATTCATGCTTCTTCTACCACCGAAAATTGAGAGGAAATAAGGGTTCTTGGAGTTCAAATTTTCAGCAAAAAAAAAATCTCTTGCAAGTAAGTGATTTTGGTGGTTTTATTTGATAATTTTTGTACTTTTGGAACCCCCAAAGCTTATGTTTAGGGACTAATTTGCAATATGGTTGCAAGCTTAGGGACTTCCATGAGAGTGCTTATGTTGTTTGTTGAGTTTTTATGGAAGAAAATGAATGTTAGTGAGATGAGAAAATAACTTTTGTGAAAGTTGTTATCATGAAAACACCTAAATAGGACCTATTTGTAAAGGTTGAAAATGTATAATAAATGCATGAAATAAATGGATTTGTGAGTTGTTGCAAGAGAAATAAATGTCCATCTAGACTTGTTTAATAAGAAAATATGATGAAAAATGATTTATGAGCCTAGGGGCAAAATCGTAATTTTTGCCAAAGTATAAGGGCAAAATGGTCATTTTAGTCTAAGTAGAAATTTTGATGTATTATGATTTATAAAGTGATTGAATAAGTGAGTTTTATTATTATAGATCAAGAAGAACGCTGAATCAACCTTGACTTAGGAAAAGGCAAGGTTTTGGATTAAACCACAAATTAACACAATTTGCACTGAGGTAAGTTTATGTGTAAACGATACATCCATAATACATATGTTGCTAATTATTGGTGCATTGTATGAGTAAGATCAATTATGATTGAGATGGATTAAATTCGATAGATAATAAGTAATTCCCGTATGAACCTCGAAATGGATATGTAAATACGAAAAAATAACCGTATTAATCATTGGTAGGTTGTGTGCGATACCATCGTGATTATTATTTTGGTGGACTATGTGCGATACTACCTTATTTCTCATTCTCGATGAGGTGTGTACGATACCATCGTTTATATTATCATTTGGTGGGCTGAGTGCGATACCACCGTAAATATTCTTATTGGTGGGCTATTTGCGATGCCACCCTATTTTAGATTAATGGTGGGTTATGTGTGAAACCACTGAGTGTTTGGTATTATTTAAAATGGTTTATTGAGAAATTGTTTAAGTATATGTTTCATGTGATGTTGTGGTGACGAGTACAGGGAATGTGTGCTAATAAATAAGAGCATTATAAATATTATATGGATGGAATGTGGTGAGAGATGAAATGCGTAGGCATGATTATGAAATGTGGATAGTTCTTACTTAGTATGAAAAGCATTGATTGATTTATATATGCTATGAAGCTTATTGTTTACATGTAAACTTACTAAGCTTAAAGCTTACTCCCTTTCTTTTCCCTTGTTTTATAGTGTCAAGGAGCCGATTCAGGATACAAAGTTAATTAGAAGATCACCCACACTATCAGCTCATCTCGGTATATCTAGACTTAGCATTTTGAGTATGGAATGTATAGGGCTAGACTAGGCAAAATGGTTTGTTATTTTTTGCCAAGTGTGTTGGCTCCTTTGAATATGAACTATTTTGTATGTAGCCATAGTTGATGGCTCATTATTACTAATTTATGAAAAGATAAGGTTATTCATGAAAGTTTATGTTGCACAATTGGGTTGCTTAGTGAATGGTTGAATGGATTTATGTTGTGTGAGTTAGGGTGATGAAGAGAGCTTGGCAAATAGTCTTGCTCTTATCCACATGGGTAGACAAACGGGCGTGTGTCTAGGCCGTGTGTAACACACGATCAGTCCAATGGGCATTTGACCAGGTCGTGTGTCCCCTGCATGTTAATGTTGCAAGTCAGTGTTGACCATGGGCTAGCCACATGGTCGTGTGCCTAGGCCTTGTGACCCTTATGAGATTGTTGATGTCATAAATAGAATACCCAGGTTTTTACCCACAGACATGTCTAGGTCCTGTGGAGCATACGGGCCAAGAACACGGGCGTATGTCCAGCCGTATAAAAACCCCTGTAGGTTCAAAATGAAAATAAATCCCACACGGGCTACAGACACGGGCGTGTGTGACCACACGGCCTGCCCACACGGACGTGTGACCCTGTCAAGGCAAAATTTTTCTAAGTTTACAAAAGTTCCCGGTTTGATTCCGAGGCCCTTTGACTGTATGTTTAAGGCCTCTTAGGCCCATAATAATAATGTTATGAATGTGAGTGAAAAGTTTTAAATTGGAATGAAATTTGATAGTCCAACTCTGTATGTTCAAGCGAGATAAGTCTGGTAATGCCTAGTACTCCGTTTCGGTGTTGAATACGGGTAAGGAGTATTACACATTAACACGTCTATGAGGCATATCGAATCTAATATAACATACAAACAAACAAATAAACGGTGTGAGTGGCGAGGAAATGATCCAAGTCTCGTTCCTACAAGCAAAATTTAGGATATAAGGCAATGTGTTCTTGTTTCTACCCCACATGCAATTCAATCAAAGACATTTCAAACAATCCCATGCAATTCAATCAGAGTTATATCAATAATTTCAATAAAATAGAGAGATTTGATCATGAGTTTCGAAAATCCAAACACACAACAATCACATAAGTCTGAGAGTTAATGAACCTAGAGCTTTGATACCACAAAATGTAACACCATATACTCTGCCTGGTCACCAAACCCGAATATAAAGATGCCACACCACCGTCTCATGTCACACTCATAGTAATTTGTCACATTATTAAGAAATCATCCTCTTTACCGGTGATCTTATAAATTTTTAGTCAAACCTTTATCAATCATCATTAGAACGTGCCAAACATACTTTAAATAAACTTATAGTAATAAATTAATAGGAAATAGGATCACTTAGCAATATTTCCAAGACAATCACATAGGTATCAATACTTATCTTAGGGTATCGATACTACATGGAAAATTGATACCAAACTTGCATTCTATTTCTCGTGCAAAAATCATTCTATCAAAAATTATCTGTACCTGGCATAGTGTAACATCCTAAAAATTTGGAATTTTATGTGTTGCATTATTTCTCGTGCTAAGCTAGTGAAATTATTAATTGTATATGTTTAGGGGATCCTGAGAAGGCTCGGGGTTTATTTGGTTCTAGTAAAAATTTTGGCATTTAGCACTTTAAGGAGATATAGTAAGTGACCTCAAAGCTTATGGAAATAAATGAGTAAATTACTAGCATAAATGAGCAATTAGTAAAGAGGTTAGGGCATCAAGTGAAGGACTTTAAGGGAAGAGGTTCAAATCCCATTGTGTGCAAATTTTGACTATTATTTTTTTAGTCTTTCCCTATGTGTCGGCCAAGCAAGTAAATAAGGCAAGGTGGAATTTTTTATTTTTGGCAAGATGGCTAAGGAAAATAGGAAAGGATGAAGGTGAGGAAAGAAATCAAGAGAAAGGGGAAAGTAAGGGGAACATATGGCCTTTTTCAAGGAAATTGTTTTGGAAAGTGTAGTTGGCCAATTTTTGACCATTATTGTCATGAATGTGGACGGTTTTTGGTGTAGAGGGAGGTAGTCAAAATTTTCTTGATCTTTTGGTAAAGCTTTAGTGCTTGTTTTGGGCAAAATTCCTTTAGCATCAATTGTGTCATTTTCTCCAAATTGTTATTCTCACTGCCGAAACTTCCTAGCACATTTGTGCATTTTTCTTCTCTTTTGTTTGGTCAAAACATTCATCTCTTGTTCATCTTCCTTTGATAGTCGAATCACCTAACATCCATCCAACCTTCCATTCTTTTCTTTTAACCATTTCTTCAATCTTCCTCTTCTCTAAAATCGACATCACCATAAGATCACATCTTCTTGTATGATAATCCTCCACAGCCGAATATCAATATTCATTTTTCTCTATAACCGAACCTTAATCTCTTTTCTATCTTTTCTTCTCATCTGTTATTAACACTCATTCCTTGATCAATCGGTAAGTGTTCTTTTCAACATTTTATTTTTCTTTCTATTAATGCCGAATTTATGCTTTGGTTTGGGATGGTCATATTGACCGGGACCATCACCTTATTCTCTCTCAAATGAGATCATTTTCTTCATCGTAGTGATATAGTGGAAGGCTGAAACTTTGACTCTTTCGAAGTTATCGTATAATCGTTGGGAATCAGTCCTAAAAATTGCTAAGGTAAGGAGTTCTTCACGGATTCTATGAAATCATTCTTTATTCGTTAAGATGTTATTGGAATAGTGATGATTAACCGATTATAATTTTAGGGTTTTAATCGCTCGATCTATCCGCTCATTGATCACTCGAAATTAGTGGTAAGCCGATCTTTTACCCTTTGACAATCCATATTTTATCGTAATATCGATCTATATAAGATCTAATTGAATGGAGGCTTGTGGTACCGATTCGAAAGGAAAGTCGAGTGGAGAACTCAAAAGGAGCGGATTGGCGATCCCTACTCCTAAATTCAAACGAATGGCGGTATCGGTGGTTCGGGATTTTCCACTGGGTTGTGGACCGTCATCTTGGGAAAATCGACAAATCGTGGTCATTCACGATTCCAAGGGTAAGCACCATAGATCGTTCATTTTATAGTTGATTAATAAATCATGAATGTCGACTAATCGAGTGTTACGATATCTTAAGTGTCGACGATCAAGAAGGCTTAGTGCTTACCGTAATCAGGTGTGTAATCTCACACCGTTTTTCGTGGGTTTAAGGTGGATATAGTATTGGAAACATATCTCTATGACTAAAATTGTAAGAGAGCGTAAATCAGAAAAAAAATTGCCTAATATATATTATTTTGAATAAATTGACAAAATTGGTAGTATCATTGTGCAAATTGTGAGAATAACCCCTAAAGGGCTGAAATACAAAATTACTTAATGGGCTGAATTGACATATTGCCTTATGGGCTAAATGGACATATTGATTAATGGGCCGATCTGATATTATTGCTAGATGGGCCAACTTGATATTTTTACTAAATAGACCGATCTGATATTTTACTAAATGGGCCAATCTGATATTTTGCTTAATGGGCCTTTTTATAAATTGATATAATGGGCGGTACTATTGTAATGAATATCCAAATAAATTATTGTTGTTATATTGTAAAAATCATGATTTGTTATGCATTGTATACATGATTTTGCATGGGATGGGATAATATTGAAGAGAAGTTCTGGTGGCTCTGCCACGAATCTGTATAGTGGCAATGCCACATATATTCTGTTATTCTAGTGGCTTGTTCACAATTAAATTTGATATAAATGGCTTAATGCCTGCGATTGGTGTGTTGGCGGAGTTGGTTGACTTGATCCCCACAGGTGTGTTGGTTGGTACGGGTGGTGTGTAGCGGATGGATTACTAGGTTTGGTTTTGGAATTGCATTACATACACATGATATAATTGATAAATTATTATTGTAAATGGGATTATGGCCCAGTGGACAACGGTAAGGGGGTTATACACTGAGTTCTAGTAACTCACCCTGTTTTCTTATCCCTTTTAGGTAATGCTCAGTAATGGAGACTTGGGCCATGGATGACTCGGCGGAGGCCATACTACAAAACCGATTTTATTTGGACTTTAGATTTCGTTTAATTCACCTATTTATTTTACTATTTGAATTAAGGTTGTAATAAAGCCTCTGGATAAATTTTTGTTTTGTTTTATGTTTGAAGTATTTATATTTTGCTCTAAGTACTTCAAATTGAGATTTTTCTAAAAACTTAAATAAATGTTTTCTAAAATGGATATACAAAGGGTTTCATAATAAACTTTCAAAAATATATTTTATTTAAAATTCTTTTAAATCTTCTCAAACTATTAGCGATATTCTCAAAGACACGGTTTATAAGATCTTTATATCTGAAATTTATCGATTTATAAATCAATCTTTTATTTAATAATACTTCGTCAAAATTTTGGAATCTGTTTTACTAAAATTTAAATCATTATCTATTTACGTACAAATGAAACAGGACTTAAAAGTATATTTAATTCATGTGACATGTCAGATCTGGCCTTACCGCATAGGCCGAGTTCGGGGTGTTACATTTTATGGTATCAAAGCCCGGTTCAAAACTCGGCTGTGGTTTGGGTTTAAAAATATTTTTTTAAAAGTTATTTTGAAATGTAAAATTTAGAATGCATGTTTTAAAAGAAGTATGGCACCACGTGTATCCGGCACCAAGTCAAGTACGCATATGTTATTGTATGATTATAATGATTGTGATATGACTATAGGAATACTCTAGAACTTCTAGTTTTAGGTATTAAAACTATAGAGATTGAGACTATAGGATGCGTTTACGAAAACAACTTCACTTCTTATATTTCAAAAAATATTGTTTAATAAACACCGAAATAGTATACTAATTCATAAGACTTTTAATCAGATTAAATCCGATTAGCCAATATGAGTGCTAGAGGACGTGGACGCGGTAGACGTGGCCGTGGTAGAGGCCGAGGTGCAAGAGTTGTGTCTGAAGCGTTGGGACATATGCCGAAAATGGACGCACCTGCGACACCTATGACTGAAGCTGGATCACATGATCGTATGGGGGAGGACATCGCTCTGTCTCAAGCAATGTTGCGAGTCTTGAAAAGGGTTGCTGGGGCTAGAACTGGGCCAGCAGTTCGTGGGTCAATTTCGAAACGACTCAGATCGAATGGTGCTGAGGTTTTTAGGGGTATCGCGGGTGTAGCCCCAAATGTAGCGGAGTATTGGCTTGAGGCTGTGGAGTGGATCATGGACGATCTAGATTGCACCGTCGAGCAAAAACTGAAGGGAGCTATGTCCTTATTAAGAGACGAGGCAAATCAATGGTGGTTCACTGTTCGAGAAGGCACTCAGGCTAATCATATTACCTGGGATTTCTTCAAAACTGCATTCCAAGGAAAGTATGTCGGGACTAGCTGTGTGGATGCCCGAAGTAAGGAATTCTTAAATCTGGTTCAAGGAGGTAAGACTGTGGCAGCTTACGAAGCAAAATTTCTGCGTTTGAATCGGTATGCCCGAGGTATAGTGCCAACTGACTGCGAACGCTGTGTGCGTTTTGAGGACGGGTTGTGTGATGAGTTACGGGTCCTGATAGCCCCACAAAAGGAGAGAAATTTTGCCACATTGGTGGAGAAAACAAAGATAGCTGAAGAGGCTAAGCACTCAGAGCGACAAAATCGAGAAAAAGATAGTGGCATGAGCAAGAGGGACTTTAAGTACTCAGGTCTTGCTAGAGGGTTTTAGAAGAGGCCTAAGAATGATAAGCCAGCTCGAGCTAAAGTACCAGCTACTACCAATCAGATACAACCATGCACGGATTGCGAAAAATGACACTCTGGTGAATGCTGAATGAGAACTGGTGGTTGTTTCAAATGTGGTTCCAAGGACCATCAGCTTAAAAATTGTCCTTGATAGACTGCTTAGACTTAGGATGCTCATAACTATGATGCACAGCCAGCAAGAGGCGCTCAGCAGCCACCGAGAGGCCGTAGGCCAGGTCGAGGTGGTAATGGTGTATGACGATGTCAGGGTGCACCGGATAGGGGTACTGGTTTTAGGGGTAATGTAACAGTTCAGTTTATACCCTAGTCGAAACAGTAGTTTTGAGACCACAAATTCGAGTCTGTATAATATTTTAATGATATTTTCTATGTGTATGATATGTGACATAGTCTGTGTGAAAATTCTGTGTGATAATTTGATCGTTTGTGTGTCGAGTTAAGAGAAAGGATAAAATTGCATCAAATGTGAAAGTTGCTTGCTAATTGTTAAAGTATCAATGTGTTGTGGCTTTGTAAGTTGTGGCCTTAAGTGGCAAATAGACCACTTTTAAGATAGTGGACATTAGAAGGACAAATGTGCCCTTAATGTATGTTTGTTTGAATTATTATGGAAGGGTTAAATGAGTAATTTGATTAAATAAAGGCTAATAAACCAAAATCAATTGAAACATCCATGTTCATCTCTATTTGTTCCACCGAAATTAGAAAGAAAAGAAAGGGTTTTGAGCTTTAGAAGTTTTGACTAGCTTTAAGCAAAATTAAGGTATGATTTTTGTTTTGATTTTTGATAATTTCTACGTTTCTGCAATCGTTACTTTGAGAGCTACAAAGCCCATGTCTTGAATTTGTGTTTTGATGATGTATGTGAAATATGCCAGTGATGATTTTACAAGCTTTGTGATGTTTGAGGATGATATATGAAAGATTTGAGCTAGATGAACATGTTATGTTCTTAAAGTTTTGATGAATTTAGCTAAATAGGGCTAAAATGTGAAAATGTTATTTTGGAGGACTAATTTGTAAATTTTATGAAATATGTGGACTTATATAGTCCTTAGGGAGGTTCGACTATGCATATGTGTGAACAAATTGTGTATATTTGATGCTTTGTGAAAAATGGACTAACTTGTTAAAGTGTGCAAATATGAGGGTTAAATTGCAAATAGCCATAAATATGAGTCTATGGATTGAATTGAATGGAATAGTGAATAAAAGAGTTAATTCTGAATATGTTTAGATCAAGAACCGAGGAAAATAGATTTAGATCGCGGGAAAGTGAAAGTAACAGAGTAGCTATTTTCGTTTTATTAAACCGAACCTGAAGTAAGTCACTATTAAAATAAACTTATCTGTATTGAATTGAATATATGTATTCATGTCTTTCGATGAAAATGAATGAGTATGAGATGCTAAGTGCGTGAATTCTGAAATAAGTTCGATATAGTGATAAAGCCGAGAAGTCCCGTATGAACCTAGGAATAGATAGGATTAGTCATGTCACAATATAGATATCTGTTCTGTTTTATCATGTAAGACCACGTCTGGGACGTTGGCATTGATTTGAAATTTTGTGTAAGGCCTCGCCTGGGACGTAGGCATCGATATGAATTAAATGTAAAAGACCTCGTCTGGGACGTAGGCATCGATATGAACTTTATAAATAAGACCATGTCTGGGACATCGGCATCATATTGACTTGAGTAAGACCACATCTGTACGTATAAGATCCTATCTGGGACAGTGGCATCGATATACGAGTGCATGTAAGACCTCGTCTGGGATGTTGGCATTGTACTACTATTCCGAGCTTTCTGAGTATCCTACTAGGATCCTAAGGGTTCAACGGGCAAGTCTATAATATAAATGGTATATCCGAGCTATGATCAATAAGTGAGTGATTATTCGTTTCTGGTACGTTGAATGCACATTAAGTGTGTATAAAAGGTAAGTACCTATATGACTTTGATATGAAGAAGAGTATGATTGGAAATGAGAATGTGAATCTTAAAATGTTGAATGTGGCAAATGTGGCCATAAGTTTATGAACCAAGTTATATATGTGATAGTTGCTAAGTGATCGATATATATATGTGCCAATGTATTTATTTGTATATGACTTACTAAGCTTTTGGAAAGCTTACTCTGTGTGTGTGTTTTCTCTTTTTTATAGGTCGTCGAAGCTACTAAAGGCTCGGGATTGTCAAAGATCGTCATCACACTACTAAACTTGTTTTGGTACCCTTTTGAAAATGTATATGGCTAATTATGGCATGTATAGGCTAGATAGGTGTTTATGTTTATGAAGTGAGCATGGCCATATGTATTGGCAAGTTTTTGAGTTGATAAATGTTTGAATGAATAAATTATGAAGCATATATTTAGTATGTTTTGATGCATATGGAATGGTTAAGTTTTGGTTAAGCAAATGGATGATACATGTTAGCAATGGGTTAGGATTTAGTTTGCAACTTAGTATGGATGGATTTGGTATTAGATGTATGAGTGAAGTGAACCATTTGATATGTTTTGGTTGCCATATATGCATATTATGTTTTGGTCTGTATTGCTTGTGGGTGAGACCCAAAATGGGTGGCATATTGGCCTTGTAAAATGGCCTATAATGTCACATGGTTGAGGCACACGGGCGTGCCTAAGACCGTGGGTAAATTGGCAGAATGTGTTGTATATTGTACACGGCCTCGACACGGGTGTACTTGGTGGCTGTGTGGGAAATGGCAGTATGTGAACTATTGTACACGGTCTTAGAACACGGGCGTGCTTGGTGAACATGTTGAATTTAGTAGTATACCACCACGGGGAGGACACACGGGAGTGTCCAGTAGCCGTGGGTGAGGCACGGCCTACCCCCACGGTCGTGTGTCCCTTATATTTTAGAAAAGTTTTAAATTTTCATGAAATCTCGTATGTGTTTCGGTTTAGTCCCGACTCAGTTTATAAGCATGCTTAAGGTCTCGATGACCTACTTAAAGGACATTACGAATGATATTCATGAATGGTTGAATGATTAATTCTGTAAATGTTTTTGATCTGTCTGGTAACGCCTTTAACCCTAATTTAGTGATCGGACACGGGATAGGGGTGTTACAGGTAACGCAGAAGCGAGGCAGCCAGGGTTGGTTTATACAGTTAGACTCCGAGAGGATGTTGATGCACCTAATGTGATAACTGGTACGTTCTTCATATTTGATGTATCTATTACTGCTTTGATAGATATCGGATCCACCAACTCGTAGGCTAGTGCTGTATCTGGAAATCTAAACATTAGATTTGAAATTACTGCTAGAGAGATAACAATAATTAGTGCTTTTGGACAGTCTGTGATAGTAAATAGATTGTTTAGAGATGTGCCCCTAGAAATTTAGGGAGAAATTTTTTTGGCGGATTTGATGGAACTGCCATTCGGAGAGTTCGACCTTATTTTGGGCATGGACTGGTTAGTGAAACACTGTGCAAACTTAGATTGTACTGCAAAGTAGATGATACTAAGAACTTCCGAGGATAAGGAAGTTATGATGATAGGTGAAAGAAGAAATTATCTATCAAATGTGGTATCTACTTTAAAGGCAGAAAAGTTGGTACGAAAAGGCTGTGGAGCATTCCTAGCCTTCATTAGTGTGTTGGATGCCAAGGAATTGTTGGTGGAAGGTTTTAGAATGGTGAAAGAGTTTTCGGACATCTTTCCCGAGGAACTTCCTAGATTACCTCCGGATTGGTAGGTACAGTTTGGCATTGAGTTATTGCCAGGAACGGCTCGATGTCCATTGCTCTTTATAAAATGGCACCGAAGGAGTTAGCGAAACTTAAAGCTTAGATTCAAGAGTTGTTGGATCAGGGATTCATTCGACCGAGTGTGTCACCTTGGGGAGCACCGGTCTTGTTCGTCAAAAAGAAGGATGGGTTGATGCGTATGTGTATCGATGATAGGCAGTTTAATAAATTGACAATCAAGAATAGGTATCCGTTGCCGAGAATCGATGATCTGTTTGATCAACTACGAGGAGCTTTAGTTTTCTTGAAGATAGATTTGAGATCGAGTTATCACCAGCTTAAGGTCAAAGAGGGGGATATTCATAAGACTGCGTTTTGGTGATGTCATTTGGGTTGACTAATGCACCAGCTACATTTACGAACATGATGAACCGGATCTTCCAACCCTATTTAGATCAGTTTGTGGTGGTGTTCATAGATGACATCTTGGTGTACTCGAAGAATGAAGAAGAGCACGATTCGCATCTGCGGGTAGTATTGCAGATATTGCGGGAAAAGCAACTTTATGCCAAATTTAGTAAGTGTGAATTTTGGATGAAGGAAGTGACCATTTTGGGGTATGTTGTATCGGCCGAAGGAATTAAAGTTGATCCCCAGAAGGTAGAGGCTGTGTTGGATTGGAAACCACCAAAGTCAGTGGCCAAAATTCGAAGTTTCCTAGGGTTTCCTGGTCATTACAGGTGTTTCGTTGAGGGGTTTTCGTTGATTGCTGCACCCCTAACTAAACTGTTGCGCAAGGGAGTACCATTTGTGTGGTCAGATTAGTAGCAAGAGAGCTTTGAGAAATTGAAAAAGATTCTGACGGAAGTGCCAGTATTGATTAACCTGAGGCTGGAAAAGAGTTTATTATTTATTGTGATGCGTCACACACGGCCTTGGGATGTGTGTTGATGCAAGGTGGAAAAGTAGTGGCTTATGCACCTCGTCAGTTAAGGCCGCACGAAGTGAATTATCCCACTCATGATTTAGAGTTGGCTACAGTGGTGTTTGCTTTGAAGATTTGGAGACACTACCTGTACGGTGAGAAGTCGATCATCTATATGAATCATAAGAGTCTAAAGTACCTCCTTACCCAAAAGGAGTTGCACTTAATACAGCGGAGGTGGATAGAACTGTTGAAAGATTATGACTTCTCAATCGAGTATTATCCCGGAAAGGCTAAAGTGGTGGCAGATGCATTGAGTCGTAAGGTGGTATCGGAATTGAGAGTGATGTTCACTCATCTCAGCTTGTATGAAGATGGTAGTCTACTAGCCGAACTTCAAGTGAAGCCTGCGTGGGTAAGCCAGATTAAGGAAAAGCAACTATTAGATGAAAGGTTGGGTTCCTTACTTCAGCAAGTGAAAGGTGGTGTAATAGGGGATTTTGGATTGAATAGTGGTGGAGTATTGTGTTTTCGCGGAAGAATCTGTATGCCCAAAAATTCAAAATTGAGGCAAATGATTCTGCGTGAGGCGTATAGTAGCCTATATGATATGCACCCTGAGGGAAGTAAAATGTATCGAAACCTCCGTGAGCAGTATTGGTGGCCAGGGTTGAAACAGGAGGTTACTAATTTTTGAGTAGGTGCTTGACATGTCAGCAAGTGAAGGCGGAACATCAATTGCCGTCGAGATTGCTACAACCGGTGAAAATTCCATTATGGAAATGGGAAAGGATAACGATGGACTTCGTTAGTGGGTTACTTTCATCGCCTACTAAGAAAGATTCTGTTTGGGCAATAGTAGATCGGTTGACGAAGAATGCTCATTTCCTACCGGTTCGTACGGATTACTCATTGCAGAAGTTGGCCAAGTTGTATGTAGCAGAGATCGTGAGGTTACATGGGGTACCAGTGTCTATTATTTCGGATAGGGACCCTAGGTTTACATCACGATTTTGGAAAGCCTTACATGAAGCTTTGGGAACCAAGCTTAATTTCAGCACGGCATTTCATCCTCAAACAGATGGTCAGTCAGAGAGAGTAATCCAGATTCTGGAAGACATGTTAAAGGGCTGTATGATTGACTTCAGGGGTAGTTGGGAGGATTCCCTACCGTTGGCAGAGTTTGCGTACAACAATAGCTATCAATCCAGCATCCAGATGGCACCCTACGAGGCGTTGTATTGTCGTAGGTTTCATACTCCTACTTGTTGGACTGAGCTGGGGCAGCGTCAGTTACTGGGTCCTTAGCTGATATTTGAGAAAGGGAAAAAAGCAAAGGTGATTCAGGCAAAGTTCAAGGAAGCTTCGGATAGACAAAAATCTTATGCGGATCTGAAACGTAAGGATATTGAGTTTGCGGTGGGAGATTAGGTCTATCTAAAGGTCTCACCTTGGAAGTAGATCTTTAGATTTGGAAGGAAGGGCAAGTTGAGCCCTAGGTTCATCGGACCATACCGTGTATTGAAGCGTGTTGGGCCAGTGGCTTATCAGCTTGAGTTACCTCCAGAATTGAGTCAGATACATAGTGTATTTCATGTCTCAATGTTAAGGCGTTATCGATCGGATCTGTCTCATATAGTACCGGTAGAGGAAGTTGAGATAAAACCTAACTTGTCTTTCGAAGAGGAGCCAGTGCAAGTTTTAGATCGGGACATTAAGGTGCTGAGAAGGAAGACTGTGCTATTAGTCTAGGTTTTATGGCATAATCAGGGATCGGAGGAAGCTACATGGGAGCCTGAGGACGCGATTCGGCCGTAGTATCCTCATCTCTTTTAATCAGGTAAATTTTGAGGACGAAATTTTCTTTAAGGGGGTAGAATTGTAACATCTTAAAAATTTGGAATTTTATGTGTTGTATTATTTCTGGTGCTAAGCTAGTTAAATTATTAATTGTGTATGTTTAGGGAATTCTGAGAAGGCTCGGGGTTTATTTGGTTCTAGTAAAAAATTTGGCATTTAGAACTTTAAGGAGATATAGTAAGTCACCTCAAAGCTTATGGAAATAAATTAGTAAATTGCTAGCATAAATGAGCAATTAGTAAAAAGGTTATGGCATCAAGTGAAGGACTTTAAGGGAAGAGGTTCATATAATGACCAATTAGTAAAGAGGTTATGGCATCAAGTGAAGGACTTTAAGGGAAGAGGTTCAAATCCCATTGTATGTAAATTTTGACTATTCTTTTTGCAATCTTTCCCTATGTGTCGGCCAAGCAAGTAAATAAGGCAAGGTGGAATTTTTTATTTTTGGCAAGATGGCTAAAGAAAATAGGAAAGGATGAAGGTGAGGAAAGAGATTAAGAGAAAGGGGAAAGTAAGGGGAACATGTGGCCTTTTTCAAGGAAATTGTTTTGGAAAGTGTAGTTGGCCAATTTTTGACCATTATTGTCATGAATGTGGAGGGTTTTGGGTGTAGAGGGAGGTAGCTGAAATTTTTTTGATCTTTTGGAAAAGCTGTAGTGCTTGTTTTGGGCAAAATTCCTTTAGCATCAATTGTGTTATTTTCTCCAAATTGTTATTCTCATTGCCAAAACCTCCTAGGACATTTGTGCATTTTTCTTCTCTTTTGTTTGGTCAAAACATTCATCTATTGTTCATCTTCCTTTGATAGCCGAATCACCTAGCATCCATCCAACCTTCCATTCTTTTCTTTTAACCATTTCTTCAATCTTCCTCTTCTCTAAAATCGACACCACCATAAGATCACATCTTTTTGTATGATAATCCTCTATAGTCGAATATCAATATTCATTTTCCTCTATAACCGAACCTTCATCTCTTCTCTATCTTTTCTTCTCATCCGTATTAACACTCATTCCTTGATCAATCAGTAAGCGTTCTTTTCAACATTTTATTTTTCTTTCTCTTAATGCCGAATTTATTCTTTGGTTTGGGATGGTCATATTGACCGAGACCATCACCTTATTCTCTCTCAAAAGAGATCATTTCTTCTTCGTAGTGATATAGTGGAAGGCCAAAACTTTGATTCTTCCGAAGTTATCGTATAATTGTTGGGAGTCGGTCCTAAAAATCATTAAGGTAAAGAGTTCTCCACGGATTCTATGAAATCATTCTTTATTCATTAAGATGTTATTGGAATAGTGATGATTAACCGATTATAATTTTAGGGTTTTAATCGCTCGATCTATCCGCTCGTTGATCACTCAGAATTAGTGGTAAGCCAATCTTTTACCCTTTGACAATACATATTTTATCGTAATATTGATCTATATAAGATCTAATTGAATGGAGGCTTGTGGTACCGATTCGAAAGGAAAGTCTAGTGGAGAACTCAAAAGGAGCAGATTGGCGATCCCTACTCCTAAATTCAAACGAAGGGCGGTATCGACAGTTCAGGATTTTCCACTAGGTTGTGGACCATCATCCGGGGAAAACCAACAAATCATGGTCATTCACGATTCCAAGGGTAAGCACCATAGATCGTTCATTTTAGAGTTCATTAATAAATCACGAATGTCGACTAATCAAGTGTTACGATATCTTACGTGTCGACGATCAAGAAGACTTAGTGCTTACCGTAACCAGGTGTGTAATCTCACACCGTTTTTCGTGGGTTTAAGGTGGATATAGTATCGAAAACATATCGCTATGACTAAAATCATAATAGGGCGTAAATCATAAAAAATGGCCTAATATATATTATTTTGAATAAATTGACGAAATTGGTAGTATCATTGTGCAAATTATGAGAATGCCCCCTAAAGGGCCGAAATACGAAATTACTTAATGGGCTGAATTGAAATATTGCCTTATGGGTCGAATGGACATATTGATTAATGGGCCGATCTGATATTATGGCTACATGGGCCAACTTGATATTTTTGCTAAATGGGCCAATCTTATATTTTCGCTAAATGGGCTGATCTGATATTTTCGCTAAATGAGCCGATCTGATATTTTGTTAAATGGGCCAACCTGATATTTTGCTTAATGGGCCTTTTTGATAAATTGATATAATGGGCGGTACTATTGTAATGAATATCCAAATAAATTATTGTTGTTATACTGTAAAAATCATGATTTGTTATGCATTATATACATGGATGGGATAATATTGAAGAGAAGTTCTTGTGGCTCTGCCACATATTTTGGTGGCTCTGCCACGAATCTGTATAGTGGCAATGCCACGTATATTTTGTTATTCTAGTGGCTTGTCCACAATTAAATTTGTTATAAATGGCTTAATGCCTGCGGTTGGTGTGTTGGCAGGGTGGGTTGACTTGATCCCCACAGGTGTGTCGGTTGGTATGGATGGTGTGTAGCAAATGGATTACTAGGTTTGGTTTGGGAATTGCATTACATACACATGATATAATTGATGCATTATTATTGTAAATGGCATTATGGCCCAGTGGACAACGGTAAGGAGGTTATACACTGAGTTCTAGTAACTCACCCTCTTTCCTTATTCCTTTCATGTAATGCTCAGTAATGGAGACTTGGGCCATGGATGACTCGGTGGAGGCCATACTACAAAAATGGTTTTATTTGGACTTTGGATTTCTTTTAGTTCACCTACTTATTTTACTATTTGAATTAAGGTTGTAATAAAGCTTCTGGATAAATTTTTGTTTTGTTTTATGTTTGACGTATTTATATTTTGCTCTAAGTACTTCAAATTGAGATTTTCTAAAAACTTAAGTAAATGCTTTCTAAAATGGATATACAAAGGGTTTCATAATAAACATTCAAAAATATATTTTATTTAAAATTCTTTTAAATCTTCTCGAACTATTAGCGATATTTTCAAAGACATGATTTATAAGATCTTTATATCTCAAATTTATCGATTTATAAATCAATCTTTTATTCAATCATACTACGTCAAAATTTTGGAATCATTTTACTAAAATTGAAATCATTATCTATTTACGTACAAATGAAAAAGGACTTAAAAATATATTTAATTCATGTGACATGTCAGATATGGCCTTAACGCATAGGCCGTGTTCGGGGTGTTATACATAGAGTATCAATATATTTACCCCAAGTATCAGTACTCGAGCAAAGGTATCGATACCAAATCTCTATACTAACTTCCCTACATGTCTCAAAACATAGAGGTATCATGTTTGAAAACCCAATTATTGATACCTCTAGCTCAGACCATAAAAACACCACATTTTTAAGCATATAAGACATTACAACTTGTACCAATACATCATGCTATCATATAATCATCAAATAAGCATTAAAATGACTATAATAATAGTTTAAAACATCGAGAATAAGTCTGAGCCATAATCAACCTATCACGATTCAAATCTTTAAATCCTTAGAAACAATCAGCTATGAAAACATCTAAAATATCATGGCAATTACTAGCAAAAAGTCTACCACATTTCCTTAATCCTAAAACGTAACAAAAAATAATAATAACACCTACGAAATAATGAGAATGGACTTGCTTGGATCACCTCTTGGAACCACACTGCTCACACTGGCACACTACTAATCTCCAATGGTTTAAGAAGGGAGTGGGTGAGCTTAACAAGCTCAGTGAATGTCTAGAACAACTACCATGCAAACAATTCATCAAGCATTAACGAAACAACCATATAGCCACTACAGCAAAATAGACTTTTAGCGGTATTTTTTTAGGCTTTTAGCGGCATTTATATGCGCCACTAAAATGCCGCTAAATATAACACTGCAAACTTTAGCGGCGTTTATGAGAAAAAAACGCTGCTAGAGGTCATGACTTTTAGCAGCGCTTTTCCCACAAACGCCGCTAAAGGTCATGACTTTTAGCGGCGCTTCTCCCACAAACGCCGCTAAAGGTCATGACTTTTCACGGCGCTTCTCCCACAAACACCGCGAAAGGTCATGACTTTTAGCGGCGCTTCTCCCACAAATGCCGCTAAAAGGCCATGACTTTTAGCGGCGTTTCTCCCATAAACGCCGCTAAAAGGCCATGACTTTTAGTGGCGCTTCTCCCACAAACGCCACTAAAGATCATAACTTTTAGCAGTGCTTTTTGCACAAACGCCGCTAATTTGTACAGATTTGCATTGTGCAATTTGTCCAATATCATACCCCTCCTGCATTAAAACCAACCAAAAATAGCAAATATAGCATATAATTCCAACCAAAAATAGCAAATGTAGCATAAAAATCCCACCAAAAGCATTAATTCAAAATGATACTTCAAATTTAATAAAAGATATATGATATAAATTAATAAATGAAGTATAACTGAAAATATTCTTACAATAATGTTAAATGTAACAATGTTAAAAATAATCTTACAACGAGAAAATAAATGTCTAAGAAGGCGGCTTTTGCGACTGCTGAAACATTTGCATCATATGTTGAAGCTGTAGCTGGAGCTCATCGTAATTTTTGTTCTGCTCTGCTAGCATCGCTGCTGCCTCTGCCTCCCTCGCTGCTGCCGCTTCTGTATCCGCTCTAAGTTGTTGCTGGAGTTCTTCATATTTTCTTTGAACATCAGAAATTTGCTCAACCGTGCTCGCTTGCATCTGAGCTATCTGGTCTTTTAACCTTTGAACTTCAGCTTGAGATTGACTCCCGGAAGGCATGTATTGCTAGGAGCCGAATCCAAAATATTGGGTCGAAGTAACACCAGATCCTTGAAATTGAACCCGACCATACCTTTCAGGACCCAAAACATCAGTAATAATTATGTTATCAATATCCTCAAGATTAACAGAACTATCAGTCGAAGCAGCCGCTTCATACTCTGGCTTCTTCTCCTTTAGTTTATCCTAATAAATCAATGAAAGAGTTAGAAATGAAATATATAATAAGAAGGAATTCAACACAACTTAACATTATAAATTTAAAACTACTAATGTAGAATTAAACTATTATAATTAAACATTATAAATATTTATAATAAATCAAATTTTATTAAGTAAATATGACATAATTTCTCCAGCTTCGGATGTCATCGGAGATCCATCTTTCTTCCTATGTGTAATGTCAAAAAGCTAAAGGCATCCAACTTTTTGACCAGACGAGACTTCCTACATTGTAGTAGTAAAAATATAATTTAGTAGTATAAAGTCATTAATATTTGACAGAATTAATAAATTATAATACCTCGTCCTCAGCTACACAAGCAAAACTTCTCGACCCTGCCGTGTGCGTGAATTTTTGTTTCTATCTGCTGCTTGTTCCAACTCGCTCACAGTCCTACCTAATGAGTTTTTTATTACGTATATAATAAATACTATAAACTAAAAAATTATAAGACTTTAAAAGTACGTAATACCTCTCCTTTCTTTGAATTCCAGAATCTAACTTGATCTTCCCATTGGTATGTCAACATTCCCGGCGAGACATTTCTCAATTTTTCGTCGAGACATATGTCTTTGTTAAAATATTATTTTTTTCAAAGTGCTTTTATGGTCTCTCCATTTTTTACCCAATGTCTTCTTGATATAGCCATCGGAGACCTCTAAAGCAAATCTCTCCTAAAAAAACATAAGTTTAGAAAGTAAATATAAATGAAACTTAAACCAACATATTATAAATTACATTCACATTTTGTTACCTTAATATTATCCAGAGCCTGATTTTTTTTGCCATCAAGCATGTGATGCCATGATTCGTAGTTAATAGGCAACATATTGGCATTTCGTGCTATAATGCCCAAATAGCCTACTAAAAGTCGAGCTTTAGATCCAACAGACTGGCCATGACTGTTTCTCCTTACTTTGACACGCTCGACAGGATTTAGGTCGTATAAATCTTTAAGCAGCGTACGTCCCCGACCTCTGCACGTCCCACCACCTTCAGTTGAAAAATGATATATTATTATTGTATTAAAATTGAAAAATGAATCAATAGTAAAAGTCAACATGCATGTAAAATAAACTTAACATTACTTTGAAATTCTGCAGGCTCGTCATCTCTGTCCGGCACACTAGAAGATCCAATAACTGTTTGCTGTTCACTATTTGATTCTTCTGAATTTGGAGTATTGTGGACAATACTTATATCTCGTAATCGTCTTCTAGGCATTTTTCCTGCAATACACATAAAATAGTTGAAATTTTAGTAACAAATAACAACAACAATAGTACATATAAAATAGTTAAATTATATAAGTTATGAAGTTTGATCTTAAAATTATGTAAGTTATGAAGTTTGATCATTAAAATTATGTAAGATATGTATTATGTAAGTTATGAAGTTTAATCTTAAAATTATGTAAGTTATAATATTTGATCTTAAAATTGTGTAAGTTATGTATTTTGTAAGTTATATAAGTTATCCGAGTTATGTAAGTTATGTGAGTTATGTATGTTATGTGATTTGTAACATCCTTAAATCGGGGGATTTGCATTTTATCTATTTGTCTATTGATAGTGTGAGTGTTATGTCAGATTAGGGTTTTTTGGGGTCCAGACATGAGCTTGGGGTAGGCCTGAGCCATAGCAAAAATTTTTATTTTAGGTACTTGGAAGGGGGGAGCTATTGGCGTTAGGTGTTAAGGGAAAAAGGTAGCAAGATTTGTCATAAGAATCCCAGTGGCAAAGTGGCAAGGGAGGAGCTACATAGGCAAAGGAAGTGACGCCTCATGTATGCTAGAGGGCGTGGGTTAAAGTTGCAAGGATTCCTTTCCTGTTCATTCTTTTTGACGCCTAAGCTAGGGAGGTAGTGTGCTCAGGATGGACTCTGGGGGATGAGTGTTGAAGGAGTCAACACATTTGAAATGGATGGAGAGGAGTGAATGTAGGAGCTTGACTCATTCAAATTGTTTGAATGAGTGGAAGGGAGAAATTTGAGGAGAAAGGAGGGGGATGGCATAGTGGTTGAAGGGAGTGGGAGTGTGTTGTCGAAATTTGAAGTGGTGTGGGTGTGAGCATTCGGTTTTAGAGTGTGGTTAGGGGGTGTATCGAATGTGAGTTGTTTTGGGGTATGATTTTCGGTTTTTTGGTGTGAGCTTCATTTTCTTTTTGACTTAAGTTCTTCCATTCTCTATTTACGCCAAAATCTCTCTCAATTGCACACTTTTGGCATTTTGGTTCTTTTTCCCCTCTCTTCCAAAATACCTTGGCCGAATGTCCTCATAAGCCCCTTCTCATATTGTTTCTTTCAACTTTATCTCTTCTCCCAATCCCTCTCATTCTGTCGAAAGCACCAAGAGCATCTTTCTTTTTCTCTCATCTTGTGCTAAAGCCGAAATCATCACCCTCCCTCTCTATTAACATCTTTTTCTTTTTCTCCTCTTGAAGCCATAACCGAACATCTCCTATCCTCTTCTCTCTATTTTTTTTCTCAAAGCTGAATCACCACTTATTCTTCCCCTTTCATATTGTTACTTTTTCTTCCATTCACAACTTTTTGATAGCTGAAACTACCTTCCCTCTTCATCAGATTTGGCTCGAGATCGAAGCATAGTTAATATTCGTTGGTAAGTTCCTCCCTTAGCCGGATCAGTCTCAACTCTATATTCTTATTGATCTCTTTGATTCTCTTTGTGCTATTCTTACATCTCCTTTTCTTGATTTGCCGAATTCCCTCATCTTCTGTGGTAGGGCCGAATCATTCTAGGTGCCAAAGGGATCTTTCGCGTTAAGGTTAGTGATGTTCTCTTGAGTTAATCTTTTCTCTTCCGGGATTTTCATGCCTAAGCCGAATGGCTATGAGGCTGATGGCGTTGGTTGGCTGATTATAGGAAAGGAGTGATGTAAGAGGTTGGATTCTCGGGAGTTGCTCGACTCGTGGTTTAGATCTAAATATTTGGGATTTATCGATTAGGTAAGGGATTTATTCAATTAAGTTTGATATTCTTAGTCATAGTATTCTCTGTGTTAACCTGGCTTAGTGACCAAAGGTGTTATGGACCCTAATGGTAGCTAAGCATTAGGAGGGGTTAGATCTGAGACCCCAGCCCCTAAGTTCAAGAAGAGGGCCGTGTCTGCGGTTCGCGATTACACACTGGTGTGGACCAAAGATCCCAGGGGAGAGTAGGCAGATAGCGGTAGTGTCGATTAATGACAGTACTGACGTAGAGAGCGTCATTTTACGAGTAATAAGGTGTGTAACCCTCACATACTTTCTTTGTTAATATGTATCAACATGTAAACTGCTACAGGCTGGATTAACGATTAGAATGGGTATGATACCCATGAGGGTAAAATCGAGGACTCTTGGTAAGTCCACTTTGTTTGGTTAACACTAAAATGCATGATAAAATCTGTATATGCCATGCCATGTGATCTCTAATTGCTAAGCATGATATTTATGCCTTGAAAACTATGTACATTAATGGGTATGATAAGAGGAGGGGGAAGAATGATTCAGACTGTCACCAGTGGTTTTGACCACATAGTGGGTTGGCCCCGCTTTCTATATGATTATCGTGACTAGTCTCAGTGGTTTTGACCACCAGTGGTTTGGTACCACATGTTGTTAATCTTGTGACTTGTCCCAGTGGTTTGGTACCACAGTGGGTTGGCCCCACATATTGATATACGAGATCGTCATCAGTGGTTTTGACCACAAGATGGGTTGGCCCCATCATATTATTTGTGACTACGGTCACCAGTGGTTTTGACCACACCGATATTATTTGTGACAACGGTCACCAGTGGTTTTGACCGCCAGTGGTTTTGACCACACGGGGTAGATACAGGAGTTCGGATGGTTAGGTTGGGTTGCATGACATGCATATTAATTTATAAAATTGTGTAAGGGGTTGATAATATAGGGATGGGGATTTATACACTGAGTCTCGTTGACTTACCCCTTCCTCTGCATTTTTGCATATGATCCGTAGATCGCGGATGCGGAGCCGGGGTAGACTCGGGGTGGCCATGTGCATTTTCTTTTGGGTTTTGTTTTAAACTTCTATTTCAATTTTACTTACTTGAAAATTTGGTTTTGGGTTGTAATAAGGCCATTAAATTTTAATTTGGAGTTTATTTATCTGTTTTATTTTCATAGAAATTTGCATAAATTAAATAAAATGGCATGCCTAAATAACTTATTAATTGAATGTTTTCTAAATTCACACAAATTATCGGGTTTTTCTAAAACTTCACCTTCGGATAGATAAGCAAACTTGTAAGATTAACAAAGTATCGAGAATTTTTATTTTGAAGCTAAATTCAAAACAATTTTAGTAATACTTTAAATCAACTCAGTTTTTCATAACATCAAAAGTTTTCCTTAAATTAGAGATGGCAACTTGTTTTCAAAATCACTTCCTTCCCTGTGACATACCAGATTTGGTCGTAGCGTTTTGGCCGGGTTTAGGGTGTTACAATTTTCGTATCAAAGCCTGGTTCAAAAGCTCGGTTGTGGGCTCGAGACTGAAAAATGTTTTAATAAGTGGGATACGAAATGATTTTGGATGAGAAATGTGTAATTTGGGAGAGCATGGCACCGAGTCTCCGGCACTGATCCGCACAGGTAAGTACCCCGTAGCTGCTATTTATATGATTGTGGTGCTTATGATATGACTAATAGTAATAGGGAAGTACTTTAGAGACTGAAACTTGTAGGACTGTATGAACTTGCGAAAATAATCCTCATGATAATCTGTTCATAAAATTTACCGTAATAACAGTGGAATAAGTCTAACGCATAAAATTTTTAAATCAGATTAAAATGTGAACGGTAGTCATGAGCTCTCGAGGTCATGGACGTAATACACGCGGACGTGGTAGAGGTAGGATGGCTGTGTCTGAATCAGCAGGGTCTGGCCATGGGTCGGAGAATGAGGTACCACCGTCGCCAGCTATGGACGCAGAGTTTCAAAATCAGATGGGAGGTGACGACGCGGTGTCGCAGGCAATGCTGCAGTTCTGGAGAGAGTAGCCGGAGCAGGTGGAGGATCGGGAGCTCAAAAATCTATGTCTGAACGACTCTAGGCTAATGGAGCGGAGGTATTCAGGGGTGTGTCTAGAGTGGCTCCCAATACAATTGAGTATTGGTTAGAGGTGACAGAACGCATTATGGATGACTTGGACTTTACGGCTGAGGAAAAGCTAAAGGGGATAGTGTCTCTTTTACGGGATGAGTCTTATCAGTGGTAGCTCACGGTCTGAGATGGTGCAACAGCTGTTGATCTCACTTGGGATTTCTTTAATTTAGCTTATCAGAGGAAGTACGTGGGGCTAGCTACATTGATGCAGAGCGTAAAGTGTTTTTAAACTTAGTCCAGGGGAACAAGACAGTATCAGACTATGAGGCAGAGTTTCTCTGGTTAAGTCACTATGCTCAGGGTATTGTGGCTACGGAGTACGAGCGGTGTGTCAGCTTTGAGGATGGGTTGAGAGATGAGCTGCGAATGGTGATTGCACTACAGCGTGAGAGAGAATTTACGGTCTTGATGGAGGAGGCCAAGATTGCCGATGAAGTGAAGTAGTCGGTTAGACAGAATCAGGATAAGAATTGGACCAAGAGGAGTTCTGGGTCATTAGGGTCTGCAGGGAATTCGTAAAAAAGGGCTAGATATGGTGGGCAGAATCAGGGTTCCAGGCCTGCTACTACTACTCAGTGGCCGCCACGGTGTGCTCGATGTGGAAAGTCTCATATGAGATAGTGTTGGACCGGGAACAGAGGGTGCTTCGAGTGTGGATCTATGGGGCATCGGGTAAGGGATTGTCTGCGAAAAGCAGCTAGGGTCCAGTCTGAGGGTCAGGGGCGTACATAATTTGGAAGGGATGCCCAGCAACCACAGAGGGGTCGAGGTCCGATCAGGGGAGGTAATGGTTCTAGACAAGGCTACGGAGCACCGGGCAGAGGTGCCGGGAATACTGATGCAAGACAGCCAGGGTTGGTCTATGCAGCAATGTATTGAAAGGAGGGTGATGCACCAGACGTTATAACTGGTACGTTCTTGATTTTTGGACTGCCTTATATTGCATTGATAGATGTTGGTTCGATGCACTCTTATGTTGCCAGTAGTATTTTGGGAACTATGAACTTAGCCTGTGAGATTTCTTCTAGGGAGATGACTGTAATTAGCCCTCTAGGTCACTCTATAGAAGTAAACAAACTTTATAGGGATGTACCCCTAGAACTTCAAGGGGTAGTATTTTTGGCTGATCTGATGGAACTACCATTCGAGGAGTTCGATTTGATCATAGGGATGGATTGGTTAGTGAAGTATCAAGCGAGTTTGGACTGCGCAACTAAGCGTATGGCATTGAGATCAGTTGAGGGTGAAGAGGTGGTGATGATAGGTAATAGAAGAGATTATCTATCCAATGTTGTATCCGCTCTGAAGGCCGAGAAAATGGTGAGGAAGGGTTGTAAGGCGTTCATCGTTCATGTTTGTGTAGTGGAGGCCAAGAAAGTAACTGTAGGGGATGTTCGAACGGTGAAGGAATTTACTGATGTATTCCTAGAAGAGCTTCCGGGTTTGCCTCCAGATTACGAGGTCAAATTTAGGATAGACTTGTTACTGAGAACCGCGCTAGTGTCTATTTCCCCATATAGGATGGCATCGAAAGAGTTGGTAGAGCTGAAAGCACAGATTCAGGAGTTGCTCGATCAAGGTTTTATCCGGTCGAGTGTATCACCTTGGGGAGCGCCTGTACTATTCATTAAGAAGAAAGATGGTACGATGCGGATGTGTATAGATTATCGACAACTGAATAAGCTGACGATTAAGAATAAGTACCCGTTACCGAGGATAGATGACCTATTCGATCAACTTAAGGGTGCATCAGTCTTCTCTAAGATTGACCTAAGGTCGAGGTATCACCAGCTTAAGGTGAACGAAGCTGATATCCATAAGACTGCGTTTCGTACTCGTTATGGGCACTACGCGTTCTTGGTAATGCCGTTTGGGTTGACCAATGCACCGATAGCGTTCATGGACATGATGAATCAGGTGTTTCAGCCGTACTTGGATCACTTCATTGTGGTATTCATAGACGACATATTGGTGTACTCGAAATCTGATGAGGAGCATGATTCGTATCTGTGTGTTGTTTTGCAGATTCTGAGAGAGAAGCAATTATTCGCAAAGTTTAGTAAATGCGAGTTCTAGTTAAAGGAGGTAACTTTCTTGGGTCATGTGGTGTCAGTTGAGGGGATTAGGGTAGATCCTCGGAAGATTGAGACGGTATTGGACTGGAAACCACCTAAGTCTGTAGCAGAGATTAGGAGTTTTCTAGGTTTGGCTGGATATTATAGAAGATTTGTGGAAGGGTTTTCCTTGATTGCAGTGCCATTGAACAAATTACTGAGAAAAGGGATTCCATTTGTGTGGTCAGACAAGCAGCAGGAAAGTTTTGATAAGTTAAAAAGAATCTTGACAGAAGCTCCGGTGTTGATTCAGCCTGAAGTAGAGAAGGAGTTCACGGTTTACTGTGATGCATCGCATACTGGTTTGGGTTGTGCTGATGCAAGAAGGGAAAGTGGTGGCGTATGCGTCTCGGCAGTTGAGGCCTTACGAAGTGAATTATCTGACATTGCCTGCAGTGGTTTTCGCTCTGAAAATTTGGAGGCACTACTTGTATGGGGAGAAGTCGATAGTCTACATGGATCACAAGAGTTTGAAGTATCTCTTGACTCAAAAGGAATTGAATTTTAGATAGCGTAGGTGGATCGAGTTGTTGAAAGACTACGATTGTTCGATTGAATACCATCTGGGTAAGGCTAACGTAGTGGCTGACACGTTGAGTCGCAAGGTGGTAGCAGATTTGAGAGCAATGTTCGCTCATCTTAGTCTGTTTGATGATAGGAGTCTATTAGCAGAGTTGCAGATAAAGCCAACTTAGGTAAATCAGATTAAGGAGGAACAGCTAAAAGATGAAGTTCTAGGTGCTCGAAGGATACAAGTGCAGAATAGTGGACTTGAAGGTTATAGCTTAAATAGCGATGGAGTATTGTACTTTCAGTGGAAAGTTTGTATGCCAAAAGACGTTGAGTTAAGGCGGAGGATTTTGCAGGAAACTCATAGCAGCCCATATGCTATGCATCCGAGAGGCAGCAAGATGTATCGGGATTTGCGAGAATAGTTCTGGTGGCCAGGTTTAAAGAGAGAAGTAACAAAATTCATGAGTAGGTGTCTAGCGTGTTAGCAAGTCAAAGCTGAACATCAGTTACCTTCGGGTCTGTTGCAGCCGCTAAAGATTCCACAGTGGAAGTGGGAGAGGACTACGATGGATTTCGTCACTGGGCTACCCTTTACACCTAGCAAGAAAGATTCAGTATGGGTAATTGTAGATCGTCTGACAAAATTAGCTTATTTTATACCGGTTCGGGTGGATTACTCACTCCAAAAGCTGGCTAAGTTGTATGTTATAGAGATAGTGAGATTGCATTGGGTGCCAGTATCGATTATCTCGGATAAGGATTCTCGATTCACATCAAGATTTTGGAAAGTGCTGCACCAGGCATTGGGTACAAGGCTAGATTTCAGTACGGCGTTCCATCTGCAGTCAGATGGACAGTCATAGGGAGTAATCCAAATTTTAGAAAATATGCTGAGGGGTTGTGTTTTGGACTTCAGGGGTAGTTAAGAGGAATATCTACTGTTGGCAGAATTCACGTACAACAACAGCTATCAGGCAAGTATCCAGATGGCACCATATGAAGCACTGTATGGGCGAAAGTGTCGCACTCCTACGTGTTGGACAGAGTTGGCTGAGCATCAGTTGTTGGGTCCAGAGTTGGTGGTTGAAACAGAAGATAAGGTTACGCTGATTTGGGCTCGTCTAAATGAGGCTTCGGACAGGCAGAAGTCTTATGCCGATCTTAAGCGAAGAGATATAGAGTTCGCAGTGGGGCACAGGGTCTTTCTTAAGGTGTCGCCGTGGAAGAAAGTACTGAGGTTTGGTCAGATGGGCAAGCTGAGCCCTAGGTTCATTGGGCCATATAAGGTGTTGAAGCGTGTGGGACCAGTAGCTTATCAGCTCAAGTTGCCAGTGGCATTGAGTCAGATCCATGACGTGTTCCATGATTCCCTGCTTAAGCGCTATCGATCAGATCCGTCGCATGTTGTGCCAGTAGAGGAGATAGAGGTGAGTCTAGATTTGTCCTTTGAGGAAGAACCAGTGCAAATTTTAGATCGGGATGTCAAAGTTCTACGTAGGAAGTCTGTAACATCCTTAAAATGGGGTTCTGCGTTATGCTTGTGTTGCATGTGATGAATTGTCTATAATGTTCATTTAAAATGTTTTGGGGTCTAGTTAAAACCCTAAGTTAGGTGTGATTTAGGGCTAAGAATTTTGTTTTGGCATTTAAGGAAATGAAGCTAAAGGAGAGAGGGGTTAAGAGATTTTATTTGGGAAGGTTGACACAAGAAAGCAATGGGAAAAATGGCAAGGGAGGCGCCACTAGGGTGTCAGGGGAGTGACGCCACATGCACAGAGAGAGAAAGAGAGAGCCTGTGTTCGAGCTGCAGGAATTGCACTCCTGCTTATTCTTTTTCACGCCACAAGCAAGGAGAGGAGTACTCAGGTGGGACTCTCTTGATGGATAATGATAGAGAGAGTCAAATAGATGAAGATGAGGGAATTGAGGAGTTTGAGTCTTATCAAGCTCACTTGGAAGAGTTGGCTGAATAGTGGACTGTGGGCAAGGGGGCTATCGGTTTTGGGAGCTTTTGGTATAGCTGAATGTCCCTCTAAGCTCATTAGTGTTATTTCTTTTTTTTTCTCTCAAAGTACTTGTCAAAATCCTCATCTCCCTCATCTCTCTCTCTCTTTTTCCTCCTATTTTGCTCAAAGCCAAAAACACCATAGCCGAACCCTTTTCACCCATCTTCTCTCTTCTCTTCATCATCTTTATCGAATCAAACCACCACTCAAGCCGAATCTTGATCCCACCTTTTCCATCTTTTCTATTTTATTTCGAAAGCCGAAATCTTGTTGTTTCTCTTTCAATTTTATCAAGTACCTTGGTCGAATACCTGGCTCATAAATTTCTCTCTTCTTGTGATTTCTCTTCATTATCTTAAGTACCGGAATCAAGTTTGCTTTTAGGGACATAGCCGAATCTTCTGGTAAGGGATCTCTTCTTTTCTTCTTGACTGATTTGAGTAAGGCCGAACCTCTCCTGTCTTTCTTTTAATATTTCTTCAATTATGGTAATCGAGATCTTAACTTATTATTGTCCCATGTGGTAGCCAAAACCCTTAACACCAATAGGGGGTGCCGATCTGTGGTGTTTAAAGGCCAAAGAAGTCATCAAGGTAAGGGTGCGACAACTCTTTTCTTCTTTTGGGATTTATGATTATGGCTGAATGGCCTTTAGTTCTCTAATGAAGTGACAAAACCGATTGTAGGGAGGGCTATTGCCGAATTCAGGTAGCCTTCGGGACTTGGTGGTTGATCTAGGTAAGGGTTCAACATTAAGATCTATGTCTTAACTGATCAAAAGTTGAAGGCTAAATGTTTTCATGTGTGTTAGTGTGTGGCCGATTGCAAGGAGGCTTTGTATGGCTTCGGGATTTGGTTGGAAACCAAATCGGCACTAAGGTAAGGAATTAACCCTGCGCGATTCATCCTTTAAGATTTTGGAAATAAGCCGAATGGCTTTAAACCTAAAGGGTGGTATTGGCCGATTGTAGGTGCAGTAAGAATATACGTTTCGGGATCTCGTGGTATCGCGTACTTTCGAGATTTCACGTATAGTCAGGTGTTTAAACGCTTACACATTTTATTAGTTTAATGATGCTTATTATGTTACTGTATAACCCTTGGTATTAGTGACTTTGTCTTGTGGAAATAAGCTTGGATTCCGGGTAAGTCCCCTGTTATGTGATTCTTGGTACACATCATTGTGACCTGTTAAATGCTATGGTATATGTTATTAGCATGATCATTCGATATTATGACATATATATTATGAACATGATGTTGGGTTTGATGAGAAGAGGGGGATGATTTATTTTGGACTGTCACCAGTGGTTTTGACCACACGACGGGTTGGCCCCGTCTTGATATTATATTTTGTGACTAGGTCCCAGTGGTTTTGACCACCAGTGGTTTTGACCGCATATCGATATGTGACTCGTCCCAGTGGTTTGGTACCACAATGGGTTGGCCCCACGAGATTATTTATGGGATTGTCATCATTGGTTTTGACCACACGATAGGTTGGCCTCATCACTTGATTTGTGACTTCGGTCATCAGTGGTTTTGACCACACCGATATATTTGTGACTACGATTACCAGTGGTTTTGACCACTAGTGGTATTGACCACACGGGGTAGTTAAAGGTGTTTGGATGGCTAGGTTATGGGTTGCATGTTTTGCATAGTTTGCATGTTTTTACTGATAACTTGTGTAAGTGAATGCACTATCGGGTTGGGGATTTACACACTGAGTCTTGGTGACTCACCCCTTCCCTTATATTTTGCAGGTGAATAGATTGCGGAGATGGAGCTGGGAGGACTCGAGGCAGCCATGCATGTTTGTTGGACTTTGACTTCCTCTAGTTGCTATTTAATTTTAAATTTCAGTTTTCGGGTTATGTAATAAGGCCGCTAAGATTTATTTTTGGTTTCATTTTATTATTGCTATTATTTTAATTATGTGGGATAAATGATTTTAATAATTAACCGGCAGAACGCAATGTTTTTAAAACTATAACTCCTTCGTTTTTCATTAAAGCATTGCCATCGGGTAACATCACTTAAATTATGATAACAAAGATTAACTTGAATGTTTCTAAAAAAACCTGCAACAATAATTAGACTTTAGGCACGGATTTCCAAAAAAGGTTCTCTAAAGAAAATTATCTGATAAACTTTTGTTTTCAAAAGGTTTTCACTCCGTGACATGCCAGATCCGATTGTGGTGTGCTGACCGGATTTGAGGTGTTACAATTTTGGTATCAGAGCCAAGTTCAAAAAACTTGGCTGTGGGCCCAAGGCCCAAAATGTTTTAAAGTAAGGTTTTTTAAATGTTCTTGGTTGGAAATACATGGGTTGAACAGCATGGCACCGAGTCTCCGGCACCAATCTGCCCAGGTAAGTACTTCTGACTGTTGTGTGATTTATATGTGGGGGAAATGGGTATTTCGGGATCGTAGATTAGTAAAATAGGAATTATTGAACCCTAGGAATAGCTTACCCCAACTCAAGTACATAAGACTTAATGATCCACTAAACAAACCCGTGAGCACGTCACTGAGCTAAGGGTGTGGCAACCATTGTGCGCATGTCTAGGATTGGACTCAGGGGGGAGCTTGGTATTTAAGCAGTCCTAGTGACTCACCTCCTCTCCACCCGAATCCTACCTGGTGCGTAGTGACGGTTCACCCCAGTTAAGATGACTTATTCATAGGCTAAACTTCATGACTAAGACCCGAAAGGGACCAGCCGTTTTGTTTTGAAACACTTTAAAACCTTGGTTTTGAAATGGCCACAGTAACCTTGATTTAAGAAATGACCAAAATATCCCCGATTTGAAAAAAAAAGACCAAATTACCCCTGACTAGTAAAATTACCAAAATGCCCTCAATATAAAAAATTACCGAAGTACCCTCAAAGTGAAAATATTCAAAATACCCTTACTTTGTAAAATCACCTTGAACAATATTTTGAAAAGAAATTTTTCGAAAATACCCCTGGATTATGAAAAATTATGAAAATACCCCTGTTTTATGAAATTACCAAAATGCCCCAATTTCTAGAATTTTTTTAAGGTTTACAAATTAACTCTATTTTATTACTAAAATACCCTGATAGGTTAAATTATGAAAATACCCTCGGGTAGTGAAATAACTAGAATACCCCTACACGTGGAATGAGGGTAGGAAAGTGAAATGAAAACTGTGTGATGATCGAAAGAACCACTACCAAATTACTTTTCATAAAACTTATTCGTGGGTAATAAGTGGACCAGAAGCTAATTCATAAATATTTCTTAATCAGATAAACACACCCCGCAAGGATGAGTTCTAGAGGACGTGGTCGTAAAGTGCGTGGCTGTGGTAGAGGCCAAATGACTGTGTAGGAGCCCGTTAGGTCTGGTCAAGGGTCCGAGAATGAAATACCACCACCACCAACTGCTGGTATGGAATATCAAGATTAGACGGGGGAAGATGCAGTGTTGCAGGCGATGCTGTGAGTACTGGAAAGAGTGGCTGGAGTAGGTGGGGGTACGGGAGCTCAAAAATTCGTATCTGAGTGACTCCGAGCCAATGGAGCCGAGGTATTTCGAGGTGTTTCTGGTGTGGCTCCTAATACGGCTGAGTATTGGTTGGAAGTGATCAAACGAATCATAGATGATTTGGACCTGACTGCTGAGGAAAAACTGAAAGGGATAGTGTCGCATCTCTAGAATGAGTCGTACCAGTGGTGGCTCACGGTTCGGGATAGTGCAACGGTGGATGACCTCACTTGGGACTATTTTAAGGTAGCTTAGCAGAAGAAATATGTGGGGTCTAGCTACATTGATGCGCAAAGGAAGGTGTTTGTAAGGCTAGTTCAGGGGAATAAATCTGTATCGGAGTACGAGGCAGAATTTTTAAGGCTGAGTTGATATGATCGGGGTATTATAGCTACAAAGCATGAACGGTGTGTTAGATTTGAGGATGGATTAAGGGACGATTTGAGGCTGCTGATTGCTCCACAGTAGGAGAGAGAGTTTACTGGTCTTAGTAGAAAAGGCCCAAGTTCTTTAAGGAGGTGAAACAATCGGTGAGACTAATCGGATGGGGATGGAATAAAAGGAATGTTGGATCATCCGGGTCTAGCGGGAATCAGTAGAAACGGGGTAGATATAGTGGGCCGAATCAAGCTGCTAGGCCTACTACAGATAATACTCAGTGGCCGCCACAATGTGCTCGGTGTGGGAAGTCTCACACGGGGGAATACTGGACTGGAAACAGAGGATGTTTTGAGTGTAGGTCGATGGAACGCCGAGTGAGGGATTGGCCAAAGCAGTCAGCTAGGTTACAGTCTAGGGATCTGAACCGTACTCAAAATAGGAGGGATGGTCAGCAGCCACAGAGGGGCCGTGGTGCTGCTAGGGGAGGTAATGGCTCTGGTAGAGGCTGTGGAGCACCGGGCAGAGGTGCAGGTGGTACGGAGGCTAGACAGCCTGGGTTAGTCTACGCAGTGACGCATCGAGAGGAGGGTGACGCACCGGACGTCATAACCGGTACGTTCCTAATCTTTGGATTTCCTTACAATGCTTTAATAGATGTGGGTTCGACGCACTCATACGTAGCCAGTAGCATAGTGGAAACTATGAATTTAGACATTGAGATTACTTCTAGGAAGATGACTGTGATAAGCCTTTTAGGTCACTCTATAGAAGTAAGTAAACTAAATAGGGATGTACCCCTAGAACTTCAAGGGGTCATGTTCTTGGCTGATCTGATGGAACTGCCGTTTAGGGAGTTCAATCTGATTCTCGAGATAGATTGGCTGGTGAAGTACCAGGCCAGTTTGGATTGTGCGGCTAAGCGCATGGCGTTGAGGATAGTGGAAGGTGAGGAGATGGTGATGATAGGCAATAGGAGGGAGTACTTATCGAATGTGGTCTCTGCACTGAAGGCGGAGAAAATGGTCAGAAAGAGCTGTGAAGCGTTTTTGGTTCGGGTATATGTCTTGGAGGCCAAGGAGTTAGTAGTGGAGAATGTTTGAACAGTGAAGGAATTCGCTGATGTATTCCCAGAAGAACTTTCGAGTCTGCCTCCAGATCGGAAGTTGAATTTGGTATAGACTTGTTACTCAGAACTGCGCTAGTGTCTATAGCCTCGTATAGGATGGCGCCAAAGGAATTGGTGGAGCTGAAGGCTCAAATTCAGGAGTTGTTGGACCGATGTTTCATCCAACCGAGTATATCTCCTTGGGGAGCACCTGTGCTCTTTGTTAAGAAGAAGGATGGTACAATACGGATGTGTATAGACTACAGCCAGCTGAACAAGTTGACGACCAAAAAAAAAGTATCCATTGCCCCGGATTGACAACTTGTTTGATCAACTTAAGGGTGCATCAGTTTTCTCGAAGATAAATCTCAGGTCGGGGTACCATAAACTCAAAGTGAAAGAGGTTGATGTTCATAAGATGGCATTCCGTACTCGGTATGGGCACTACGAGTTTCTGGTAATGCCGTTCGGGTTAACTAATGCACCAGCAGCATTCATGGGCTTGATGAATCTGGTGTTTTAGCAGTACTTGGACCAGTTTGTCGTAGTATTCATAGACGACATATTGGTGTACTCCAAGACTGAGGAGGATCATGATACACACTTGCGGGTGGTAGTACAAATTTTGAGGGAGAAACAGCTATTTGCCAAATTCAGTAAGTGCGAATTCTGGCTTAGGGAAGTGACTTTCTTAGGTCACGTAGTGTCTACTGAAGGGATTAGAGTGGACCCTCGCAAGATTGAGGTGGTGTTGGATTGGAAATCGCCTAGGTCAGTAGCTGAAATTTGGAGTTTTCTTGTTCTAGCGGGGTATTACTGGAGATTTGTGGAAGGATTTTCTCTGATCGCGGCACTATTGACCAAGCTGTTGAGGAAAGGATTTCCATTTGTGTGGACGGAGAAACAGTAGGAAAGTTTCGATAAGTTGAGGAAGATTTTGACGGAAGCTCTGGTTCTGGTACAGCCTGAGGCAGGAAAGGTATTCACTGTCTATTGTGATACATCACAACTGGTTTGGGATGTGTGCTAATGCAGGAAGGGAAAGTAGTGGCGTACTCGTCTCGACAGCTAAGACTGCATGAGGGTAACTACCCGACGCATTACTTGGAGTTGGCTGCGATGGTTTTTGCCTTGAAGATTTAGAGGCATTATCTGTATGGAGAGAAGTCAACTGTCTACACAGATCACAAGAGTCTGAAGTATCTTCTGACTCAGAAGGATTTGAACTTGAGATAGCGCAGATGGATTGAGCTGTTGAAGGATTACGATTGCTCGATTGAGTATCATCTGGGCAAGGCTAACGTAGTAGCTGATGCGTTGAGCCAAAAGGTGGTAGCAGACTTGCGAGTGATGTTTGCCTACCTTAGTCTGTATGACGATGGGGGTTTGTTGGCAGAATTGCAAGTAAAGTCGACTTGGGTGGAGTAAATCAAAGAGAAACAGTTAGTGGATGAGGGTTTGAATGCTCGGAGGCTGCAAGTACAGAGTAATGGTTTGGAAGGTTACAGCTTGACTCATGATGGAGTACTGTGTATCCAAGGGAGAGCTTGTATGCCGAAGGACGGGGAGTTGAGGCAAAAGATTCTTCAGGATGCACATAGTAGCCCATACGCTATGCATCCTGGAGGTAGCAAGATGTACCGAGATTTACGAAAGCAGTTCTAGTGGCCAGGGTTGAAGCGGAAAGTGACTGAGTTTGTGGGTAAATGTCTGACGTGTCAGCAGGTCAAAGCTGAGCATCAGCTGGAGTCAGGTTTACTTCAGCCAGTGAGGATTCCTCAGTGGAACTGGGAAAGAATTACCATGGACTTTGTCAGTGGGCTACCCCTCATGCCTACCAAGAAGGACTCAGTCTGGGTGATTGTGGATCGTCTGACCAAATCAGCTCACTTCATACCAGTGAGGGTTGATTATTCACTCTAGAAGCTAGCCAAATTGTATGTGGCCGATATTGTAAGGTTGCATAGAGTGCCAGTGTCAATCATCTCGGATAGGGATCCTAGGTTCACGTTGAGGTTCTGGAGGGCTTTGCATCAAACTTTAGGCACGAGGTTGGATTTCAGCACAGCTTTTCATCCGCAATCCGATGGATAGTCTAAAAGGGTAATTCAGATTCTGGAGGACATGCTAAGAGGCTGTGTTCTAGATTTCAATGGTAGTTGGGAGGAGTATCTACCATTGGCAGAATTCACTTATAACAATAGTTATCAGCGAGTATCCAGATGGCACCATATGAGGTAATCTTTGTATGGACGGAAGTGTCGTACTCCTACGTCCGGATGAGTTGGGTGAACGGCATGTTTTGGGTTCGAGTTGTTGGTGGTCAAACCGAGGATAAGGTTAAGGTGATTCGGCTCGTCTCAAGGAAGCGTCGGACAAAGTGTAAGTCTTACGCCGATCTTAAACGCAGAGATATAAAGTATGCAGTAGGTGATAAATTTTTTCTAAAGGTATCGCCATGGAAGAAGGTGCTAAGATTTGGACGAAAAGGGAAGCTAAGCCCTAGGTTTATCGGGCCATACACGGTGTTGAAACGAGTAGGATCGGTAGCTTATCAGCTCGAGCTGCCAGAAAAGTTGAGTCAGATTCACGGCGTTTTCCATGTTTTGATGCTTAGGCGCTATCGATCTGATCCGTCACACGTGGTACCAGTTGTAGAGATTGAGGTAAGCTCAGACTTGTCTTTCGAGGAGGAACCGGTATAGATTTTGGATCGGGATGTCAAAGCTCTACGTAGGAAGTCAGTACCCCTGGTGAAAGTATTATGGCAGAACCATGGTACAGAGGAGGCCATGTGGGAACCCGAGCATGTGATGAAGCAGCAATACCCTCAACTCTTCTGATCATGTAATTTCGAGGCCGAAATTATTTTTAAGGGGGTAGAATTGTAACATCCTTAAAATGGGGTTCTGCGTTTTGCTTGTGTTGCATGTGATGAATTGTCTATAATGTTCATTTAACATGTTTTGGGGTCTAGTTAAAACCCTAAGTTAGGCCTGAGTTAGGGCTAAGAATTTTGTTTTGGCATTTAAGGAAATGAAGCTAAAGGAGAGGCAGGTTAAGAGATTTTATTTGGGAAGGTTGACACAAGAAAGCAATGGGAAAAATGGCAAGGGAGGCGCCACTAGGGTGTTAGGGGAGTGACCCCACATGCAGAGAGAAAAAGAGAGCCTGTGTTCGAGCTGCAGGAATTGCACTCCTGCTTATTCTTTTTCACGCTACAAGCAAGGAGAGGAGTACTCAGGTGGGACTCTCTTGATGGATAATGATAGAGAGAGTCAAATAGATGAAGATGAGGGAATTGAGGAGTTTGAGTCTTATCAAGCTCACTTGGAAGAGTTGGCCGAATAGTGGACTGTGGGCAAGGGGGCTATCGGTTTTGGGAGCTTTTGGTATAGCCGAATGTCCCTCTAAGCTCATTAGTGTTATTTCTTTTTTTTCTCTCAAAGTACTTAGCCGAAATCTTCATCTCCCTCATCTCTCTCTCTTTTTCCTCCTATTTTGTTCAAAGCCGAAAACACCATAGCCGAACCCTTTTCACCCATCTTCTCTCTTCTCTTCACCATCTTTCTCGAATCAAACCACCACTCAAGCTGAATCTTGATCCCATCTTTTCCATCTTTTCTATTTTATTTCGAAAGCCGAAAGCTTATTGTTTCTCTTTTGGTTTTATCAAGTACCTTGGCCGAATACTTGGCTCATAAATTTCTATCTTCTAGTGATTTCTCTTCATTATCTTAAGTGCCGGCATCAAGTTTGCTTTTGGGGACATAGCCGAATCTTCTGGTAAAGGATCTCTTCTTTTCTTCTTGACCGATTTGAGGAAGGCCGAACCTCTTCTGTCTTTCTTTTAATATATCTTTAATTGTGGTAATCGAGATTTTAACTTATTATTGTCCCATGTGGTAGCCGAAACCCTTAACACCAATATGGGGTACTGATCTGTGGTGTTTAAAGGCCAAAGCAGTCATCAAGGTAAGGGTACGGTAACTCTTTTCTTCTTTTGGGATTTATGATTTTGGCCGAATGGTCTTTAGTTCTCTAATGAAGTGACAAAACCGATTGTAGGGAGGGCTATTGCAGAATTCAGGGAGCCTTTGGGACTTGGTGGTTGATCTAGGTAAGGGTTTAACATTAAGATCTATGTCTTAACTGATCAAAAGCTGAAGGCTAAATGTTTTCATGTGTGCTAGTGTGTGGCCAATTGCAAGGAGGCTTTGTGTGGCTTCGGGATTTGGTTGGAAACCAAATAGGCACTAAGGTAAGGAATTAACCCTGCGCTATTCATCCTTCAGGATTTTGGGAATAAGCCGAATGGCTTTAAACCTAAAGGGTGGTATTGGCCGATTGTAAGTGCAGTAAGAACATACGTTTCGGGATCTCGTGGTATCGCGTAGTTTCGGGATTTCGCGTATAGTCAGGTGTGTAAACGCTTACACACTTTATTAGTTTGTTGATGCTTATTATGTTACTGTATAACCCTTGGTATTAGTGACTTTGTCTTGTGGAAATAAGCTTGGATTCCGGGTAAGTCCCTTGTTATGTGATTCTTGGTACACATCATTGTGACCTGTTAAATGCTATGGTATATGTTATTAGCATGATCATTCGATATTATGACATGTATGTTGTGAACATGATGTTGGGTTTGATGAGAGGAGGGGTATGATTTATTTTGGACTGTCACCAGTGGTTTTGACCACACGACGGGTTGGCCCCGTCTTGATATTATATTTTGTGACTAAGTCCCAGTGGTTTTGACCACCAGTGGTTTTGACCACATATCGATATGTGACTCGTCCCAGTGGTTTGGTACCATAGTGGGTTGGCCCTATGAGATTATTTACGGGGTTGTCATCAGTGGTTTTGACCACACGATGGGTTGGCCCCATCACTTGATTTGTGACTTCGGTCATCAGTGGTTTTGACCACACCGATATATTTGTGACTACGGTCACCAATGGTTTTGACCACAATGGTTTTGACCACACGGGGTAGTTAAAGGTGTTTGGATGGCTAGGTTATGGGTTGCATGTTTTGCATGGTTTGTATGTTTTTACTGATAACTTGTGTAAGTGAATGCACTATCGGGTTGGGGATTTACACACTGAGTCTTGGTGACTCACCCCTTCCATTATATTTTGCAGGTGAATAGATTGCGGAGATGGAGCCGGGAGGACTCGAGGCAGCCATGCATGTTCGTTGGACTTTGACTTCCTCTAGTTGCTATTTAATTTTAAATTTCGGTTTTCGAGTTATGTAATAAGGGCGCTAAGATTTATTTTTTATTTTATTTTATTATTGCTATTATTTTAACTATGTGGGATTAATGATTTTCATAATTAATCGCAGAACGCAATGTTTTTAAAACTATAACTCCTTCGTTTTTCATTAAAGCGTTGCCATCGGGTAACATCACTTAAATTATGATAACAAAGATAACTTGAATGTTTCTAAAAAAAAAACTTGCAACAATAATTAGACTTTAGGCATGGATTTCCAAAAAGGGTTCTCTAAAGAAAATTATCCGATAAACTTTCGTTTTCAAAATGTTTTCACTCCGTGACATGCCAGATCCGGTTGTGGTGTGCTGGCCGGGTTTGGGGTGTTACAAAGTAAGTTTCTTTAGTAAAGGTGTTATGGAGAAATCATGGAACAGAAGAAGCCACATGGAAACTGGAAGATGTGATGCGGCAGCAATACCCTCAACTTTTTTGATCAGGTAATTTCGAGGCCAAAATTATTTTTAAGGGGGGTAGAACTGTAACATCCTTAAATCGGGGGCTTTGCATTTATCTGTTTGTCTGTTGATAGTGTGAGTGTTATGTCAGATTAGGGTGTTTTGGGGTCCAGGCATGAGCTTGGGGTAGGCCTGAGCCATAGCAAAAATTTTTATTTTAGGTACTTGAAAGGGGGGCGCTATTGGTGTTAGGTGTTAAGGGTAAAAGGTAGCAAGATTTGTCACAAGAATCCCAGTGGCAAAGTGGAAAGGGAGGTGCTACTTAGGCAAAGGAAGTGACGCCTCATGTATGCTAGAGAGCCTGGGTTCGAGTTGCAAGGATTCCTTTTCTGTTCATTCTTTTTGACGCCAAAGCTAGGGAGGTAGTGTGCTCAAGATGGACTCTAGGGGATGAGTGTTGAAGGAGTCAACACATTTGAAATGGATGGAGAGGAGTGAATGTAGGAGCTTGACTCATTCAAATTGTTTGAATGAGTGGAAAGGAGAAATTTGAGGAGAAATGAGGGGGATGGCATAGTGGTTGAAGGGAGTAGGAGTGTGTTGCCGAAATTTGAAGTGGTGTGGGTGTGAGCATTCGGTTTTAGAGTGTGGTTAGGGGGTGTACCGAATGTGAGTTGTTTTGGGGTATGATTTTCTGCATTTTGGTGTGAGCTTCATTTTCTTTTTGACTTAAGTTCTTCCATTCTCTATTTGCGCCAAAATCTCTCTCAATTGCACACTTTTGGCATTTTGGTTCTTTTTCCCCTCTCTTCCAAAATACCTTGGCCGAATGTCCTCATAAGCCCCTTCTCATATTGTTTCTTTCAACTTTATCTCTTCTCTCAATCCCTCTCATTGTGCCGAAAACACCAAGAGCTTCTCTCTTTTTTCTCTCATCTTGTGCTAAAGCCGAAATCATCACCCTCCCTCTCTATTAACATCTTTTTCTTTCTCTCCTCTTGAAGCCATAGCCAAACCTCTCCTATCCTCTTCTCTCCATTTCTTTTCTCAAAGCTGAATCACCACTTATTCTTCCCCTTTCATATTGTTATTTTTCCTTCCATTCACAACTTCTTGATAGCCGAAACTACCTTTCCTCTTCATCAGATTTGGCTCGAGATCGAAGCATAGTTAATATTCGTTGGTAAGTTCCTCTCTTAGCCGATTCAGTCTCAAATCTATATTCTTATTGATCTCTTTGATTCTCTTCGTGCGATTCTTACATCGCCTTTTCTTGATTTGCTGAATTCCCTCATCTTCTGTGGTAGGGCCGAATCATTCTAGGTGCCAAAGGGATCTTTCGCGTTAAGGTTAGTGATGTTCTCTTGAGTTAATCTTTTCTCTTCCGGGATTTTCATGCCTAAGCCGAATGGCTATGAGGCTGATGGTGTTGGTTGGCCGATTATAGGAAAGGAGTGACGCAAGCAGTTGGATTACCGAGAGTTGCTCGACACATGGTTTAGATCTAAGTATTCGGGATTTACCGATGAGGTAAGGGATTTATTCATTCGGGTTTGATATTCTTAGTCATAGTATTCTCTGTGTTAACCTGGCATAGTGACCAAACGTGTTATGGACCCTAATGGCAGACAAGCATTAGGAGGGGTCAGATCTGAGACCCCAACCCCTAAGTTCAAGAAGAGGGCCGTGTCTGCGGTTCGCGATTGGCCACTTGGGTGTGGACCAGCATCCGAGCAGGAGAGTAGGCAGATAGCGGTAGTGTCGATTAATGACAGTACCGATGTAGTGAGCGTCGTTTTACGAGCAATAAGGTGTGCAACCCTTACACACTTTCTTTGTTAATATGTATTAGCGTGTAAACTTCTAAAGGCCGAATTAACAGTTAGAATGGGTATGATACCCATGAGGGTAAAATCGAGGACTCCGGGTAAGCCTACTTTGTTTGGTTAACATTAAAATGCCTGATAAAATCTGTATATGCCATGCCATGTGATCTCTAATTGCTAAGCATGATATTTATTCCTTGAAAAGTATGTACATTAATGGGTATGATGAGAGGAGGGGGAAGGATGATTCAGACTGTCACTAGTGGTTTTGACCACATAGTGGGTTGGCCCCGCTTTCTATATGATTATTGTGACTAGTCTCATTGGTTTTGACCACCTGTGGTTTGGTACCACATGTTGTTAATCTTGTGACTTGTCCCAGTGGTTTGGTACCACAGTGGGTTGGCCCCACATATTGATATACGGGATCGTCATCAGTGGTTTTGACCACAAGATGGGTTGGCCCCATCATATTATTTCTGACTACGGTCACCAGTGGTTTTGACCACCAGTGGTTTTGACCACATGGGGTAGATACAGGAGTTCAGATGGTTAGGTTGGGTTGCATGACTTGCATATTAATTTATGAAATTGTGTAAGGGCTTGATAATATCGGGATGGGGATTTATACGCTGAGTCTCGTTGACTTACCCCTTCCTCTACATTTTTGCAGATGATTCGTAGATCGCGGATGCGGAGCCGGGGCAGACTCGGGGTGGCCATGTGAATTTTCTTTTGTGTTTTGTTTTAAACTTCTATTTCGGTTTTACTTACTTTAAAATTTGGTTTTGGGTTGTAATAAGGCCATTAAATTTTATTTTTGAGTTTATTTATCTGTTTTATTTTCATAGAAATTTGTATAAATTAAATAAAATGGCATGCCTAAATAACTTATTAATTGAATGTTTTCTAAATTCACACAAATTATCGAGTTTTTCTAAAACTTCACCTTCGGATAGATAAGCAAACTTGTAAGACTAACAAAGTATCGAGAATTTTTATTTTGAAGCTAAATTCAAAACAGTTTTAGTAATACTTTAAATCAACTCGGTTTTTCATAACATCAAAAGTTTTCCTTAAATTAGAGACGGCAACTTGTTTTCAAAATCGTTTCCTTCCCTGTGACATACCAGATTCGGTCGTAGTGTTTTGACCGGGTTTGGGGTGTTACATGATTTATGTAAGTTATGTATGTTATGTGAGTTAAGTCAATTATGTAAGTTATTTAAAAAATGATTGTTATTATTTTATTGATAAAAATTTATAAGTTTTAAAAAACATTTAAAAATATTAAATATGAAAATAATGATCATTAATATAAAAATTAGTAATTTGATTTTTATATTAAAATATATTTAAATAATGAAAAAACATAAAAACATAATTTATATTTATAACAAAATATTTATAAATTTGAAAAACATTCAAAATATTAAATATTAAAACCAAACATTATTAATATAAAAATTAGTAATTTTGTTTTAAAAATTATTAACACCCAAACCAAAATAAATTAATGACTAAAAATAAATTTTAGTATTAAAATTCTTTTAAATACTAATTTTTAAAAAAGAATTTAATTTTCATATTAAAATAAAATAGACTTTTAATTTATTTAAATTTCATAATATTATATTATTTTATACACAATTATGTACGACAAAACCTAAGTAGCCTACCCTGCTTTCGATACCATTTATACTCCAATTTAAGTTATGCATTTATACTCCAATTTGTAAGTTCCAATTTACCATTCATTCCAACAAGTTTAAAAAAAATCAAATCAGACAACATTAATTCACTGACTTTTTAGAAAAATAAATTATACTATGGCAGATAACAGAAAAATGAATGGGAAAAAACTGGACAAGCAGCAGAGGTCTGCCAATGGAGATATAGCAGAGTTAAACCCAAATTTTAGCGTTCCTTCAGTAGAACAATTTCTCAAAAATAAAACCCAATACAGTACAAATTAGATGATAAACAACAAATTATTTGATGTAAACAAAAATTTGATGAAGGCACAGTTTAAAAAAATAGAAATGAACACAAGTTATATTGCACTTACAAGTAAAACTGGCAACAAAAAGTGAAAACTACCAGAAAAATGGATCCATTAAGCTAACGATTAAAGATGTCATTTAATACAAGTTGAAACAGTATAATAAACAACAATATAAAAAATAGGCTATATACCAGTTGAAAGAATATAATAAACAGCAATTTGGACAGCAAATTGGACAAAATTTTTTTTAAGATTCATCATATGTGGCATTGTTACACCTAGGGAGGATCCATTATACCTTACAATGAGATATAAGGCAACCCGTTAGGTTTTCAGCCTATATACTTTGAATCTTTTGTTTTTTTGGACAGCAATATAATAAACAACATATATACCAACCAAGCAAGATAATAAGCAGCAATTTGCACAGAAATTTTTTAAGATTCATCATACGTCGCATTGTTACACCTGGGGAGGATCCATTATATCTTACAATGAGATATAAGGCAACCCGTTAGGTTTCTAGCCTATATACTTTGAATCTTTTTTTTTTGGATAGCAATATAATAAACATCATATATACCAACGAAGCAAAATAATAAATAGCAATTTGGACAGGAATTTTGTAAGATTCATCATACGTGGCATTGTTACACCTGGGGAGGATCCATTATATCTTACAATGAGATATAAGGCAACCTGTTAGGTTTCCAGCCTATATACTTTGAATCTTTTTTTTGGACAATAATATAATAAACAACATATATACAAACCAATCAAGATAATAAACAGTAAGTTGGACAACAATTTGGACAGAAATTTTGTAAGATTCATCATACATGGCATTGTTACACCTGGGGAGGATCCATTATATCTTACAATGAGACATAAGGCAATCTGTTAGGCTTCTAGCCTATATACTTTGAATCATTTTTTTTGGACAGTAATATTATATACCAACCAAGCAGGATAATAAAAAGCAATTTGGACAACAATTTGGACAAATTCATCATGATATAACTGTTACTGATAAGAATTTTGAACTAAAACATACCTTAATAATTTCAAGAAGCTGGTCTACTCAACTCTCACCAAGAAACAGAGGCTGCAGTCAAAAATGCAAACAACATTAACTCACTAATACTTTAAAAAAATAGAAAATAAAAATAATATCAAACAACACTAATTTAAGTTAACATTTTACCAATGGAAGTATAATTGCTGATATCTGCCGGAATTTTATCTACAAATATCAAGTAAGAGCTTTTTGAACCTCAAGACCGGAAACGTGGAACCTACAAATGGGGGGGCATACTTTACTACAATAAAACAAAGTCAAAACAATTAAGATAAAAGGATCCAAAACAAAGTCTCATAAAAATTCAGCAAAGACAATAATCTATACCTATAGAAAATTCCAAGTACCAAAACAACAGATATATCATCCACTTTCTGTCTCTGTCTCTCTCTCCTCTTATAGTGTTACTGCAAATTTGGAGCAACTTCTTTTTCAAAATATTCTTTGAGGTTAAAAGAAGCAGTTTGCAGCAAAACTATAGCAATGGAAGCCTACAACCACGAGAAAGATAGACCAAATACAAAAAAATGGTTATGAAATAATAGTTGTAATTATAATTAGAGAATAATCAAGATACATTCAATGATAATTCAAGCTTGAAATATCAGTGAGAGAAAAAAACATGCAATAATAAAAAAAAATAAGCCATTTAGGGTTAAGAAAACTCTTTGTTATTTAAATAAAGAAAGAAAATAAGCCACTTACACACATTTATAGGAAAAGAAACTATTAGGCTAGCGTGACAAGAGAATATTGTATAGCTCTATTTTATATCATACTCTTGCTTAATTTATGAATTGCTCTTTTATATAAAAATAAATAAATTATCATTTCAAAAAAAAATAAATGTAAAATATATAATTTGTAACATCTTGAAATTCAGAATTTTATGTGTTGCATAATATCTTGCGTTAGGCTAGTTAGAATATTAATTGTGTAGGTTTTAAGGTTCTAAGAAAGCTCGGGGTTGAGTTGGGCCTTAGTAAATTTTTTGTGTTTAAGCCCTTAAGTGGGGAGAAGGTAAGTGGCATCAATGCTTATGGAAATAAGTGAGTAAATTGCTAGAATAAAGGACCATATGGTAAAGAGGATGTGGCGTCACATGAAGGGCTTTAGGGAAAGAGGTTCAAATCCCACTTGGTGCAAATTTTGATTATTTTTTTGTGCTATTTATCCATAGTGTCGACCATGGTGGTATTTTAGGTAAGGAAGACTTTTTAATTTTGGAAAGGTCGCTAAGGAAATAAGGTAAGGATGAGTGGAAGGAAAGAATCAAAAGAAAAGGCAAGAGAAGGGAACATGTTGGCCCAAAGTGAGGAAGATGTTTTGGAAAGGATTTTTGTAACATCCTAAAATTTAGAACTTTATGTGTTGCATTATATCTTGCGATAGGTTAGTTAAAAATATTAATTGTGTATGTTTTGGGGTCCTAAGGAGACCCGGGGATGAATTGCACCTTAGCAAAACTTTTGTATGTAAGTAAATTAAGGAAATAAGGTAAGTGACATCAAGGTTTAAGGAAATAAGTGAGTAATTTGCTTGCATAAATGATTATTTGGTAAAGAGGATGTGGCGTCACATGAAGGGTTTTAGGGGAGGAGGTTCGAATCCCTCTTGGTACAAATTTTGATATTTTTTTTGTGCTATTCATCCATAGTGTCGGCCATGGTCGTATTTTAGGCAAGGGAAGACTTTTTAATTTTGGAAAGGTGGCTATGTAACACCCCAAACCCGGCCTAAAAGTTACGCCCGAATCTAGCGTGTCACATGGAAGTGTTTTTTTTTCTTTTCAAAACCATCTTTATGATTGTTAAAAACTTGTTTGAGAATTACAGCCTCTTTGTTAAAACCCAAAACACTTAAGAAATTGTTATCTACTTGAAAACGTGATTATCTTTAAAAACCTTTTTGGTTGCGAAGACATATTTGAAATAACAATTTACGAAAATATGACGTTTGGAAATAGAGTTGCAGAAGCATTTTGAAAACATTGCGGAAACATAGATAAAATACAAGTTTTTTTGAGAGGTTGCTTGATGAGTCGAAAATCGAAGTAGTGGACTTTAAAATCAGGACTTTTGAAAATGACGTTGAAATTTTGAAAGAGAATCCGGGTTAAATTATTTGTAAAAGTGTACTATAAAATCCACTTATTAATCAATTTTGAAAACCATTATTTATATTTTTAGAAAATTTCTTTTTACACAATTTAAGAAGAATAATAAAAATATCCCAAACATAAACCAAAATAAAAATAGTCCAAAGGCCTTATTACAACTTTAAAACCCGAAACAATAAAAGTAATCAAACAAAACAAAAAGGTAGTTTACTAATATTTGAAAATGTTATTTCCAAAGAATGGCCTCCACCGAGTCATCCATGGTTCCAAGTCCTCCTCACTGAGCATTACCTACAAGGGTTAAGAGAAGGGGGGTGAGTTACAAGAACTCAGTGTATAATCCACTTACCATTGTTCACTGGGCCAAAATCCCATTAAGCAATTAATTAGGCCAAAGCCCGCTTACAATAATATAAATGTATCATATATAATATGCATATGATATGCAACTCCTAAACCAAATCCTAGTTTTCCATCTGCTACACACCACCCATACCAACCAACACACCTGTGGGTGATCTTTAGTCAATCCACCCCGCCAACACACCAATGGTAGGCATTAAGCCATTTATATCAAATTCGTGGACAAGCCACCAGATTAACAGAATTTACATGGCATTGCCATTTTTTAGATTTGTGGCAGAGCCACCAGATTTATGTAGCATAGCTACCAGAACTTCTCTTCATCATTATCCCATCCCATGCAAATCATGTATATAATGCATAACAAATCACAATAATTTATTCGAATATTTATTACAAAAGTACGACCCATTATAACAAATTATCAATTAGGCCAATATAGAAAAATATCATATTAGCCCATTTAGCAAAATAACAGATTGGCCCATTTATCAAAATATCAGATTGGCCCATTTATTAAAATAACAAATTGGCCCATTTATCAAAATATCAGATTGGCCCATTTACCAAAATAACAGATTGACCCATTTATCAAAATATCATATTGGCCCATTAACACTTTTGCAATTCGACCCATTAGGGGCATTTCCATAATTTGGCCCTTTAGAGAAATTTTATTAATTCGGCAATTTACCCATTAAAGGTAATTCGGTAATTTCGCAATCCAGACTTAACTACTAATTTGGGTATAACAATTTAAACTGTCCATCTGCGTCGTACTAACTAAATTAACTATAACTTGGGATAGGAATATCAAAATCTAAATCCGTAATTTTTTCTTGAAACGAAACTCATATATCTTCTTACTACAATTTTTCCAGAATTTTTACCTTAACCATTTAGTACAGTTTATTCCTTAAAGTTTCCCTTGTTTCACTATCCAACGATTCAGACCTCTCTTATCCAAAATTCAAATATCTCACTGTACAGTTTTCATATGTTGTTCCCACTTATTTCTATTGAAAATACACTCACTAAGAAATCTTTACATATAAAGTATAACTCTTAATTCACTTTGTACAATTTTATACGATTTTTCCAAGACAGATCAGGGAACCACGAAATCATTCAAAACCAGTCTCACTAAAATTAACATATATCAAAATATAAAATTTCTTTTCCTTCTCCGTTTCTTCATTATAAAAATAGACACAGTAAGATTTTATTCGATATCTCATTCACTTTCTAATACTCTTTCTTCTATTTTTCATGATTTTTCAAAACCACGTCACTGCTTCTAACCGAAACTGTTTTATTACAAAATACGTTTACCACTACGATCATGCGCACGCCCGAGTGATCACGGATGCCAGTTTCTGGTTTCCTTTGGTATTTCGACTGATTCACAGAATATTTCATAGAAAATTTTTGAGAAGTGTGAGATTACACACCATTTCAGATATGTATACGAAAGGTATGGGATTACACACCATTTCAGATATGTATACGAAAGGTACAGGATTACACACCTGATTTCGATTTCCTAACGAACAACTCGTCGTTGACCTAGAACAATACCAACCAAAATTTAGTCACAGATTTCTAATAGATTTCGTATCACTTACACTTGAATCACTTGCCACTATGTCCGAAGGTAGAATATATCGAGTGATTTGTCCCAAAAACATGTAGTCGATTATTTCACATTATTACTCCGTTAGCAACCAATCGAATATTGAATAATATCAATAATCCATAAGAACTCCTTACCTTATTAATATTGGATCTGATTTCTAGCGATTATATGATGACTTCAGAAAAATCCAAGTTTCGGCCTTCCACGATATCTCTACAAGGAAGAAAAATGATTTCGAATGAGGGAAAGTAAGGTGATGGTCTAGGTCAAAATGACCATCCAAAACCAAAGAAAATAAAATACTGAGAAGAATACTTACCGATTGATCAAGAAATGGATGTTAATATGGATGAGAAGAAGAAATAGAGAAAAGATGAAAGTTCGGTTATGGAGGAAATTGTATGTTGATATTCGTCTAGCAAGGAAAATTGACAAAAAGTGAATATGAAACCAATCCAAAGAGAAGAAAAACGCACTATTGTGCTAGAAGATTTCGGCAAGGAGAATAACAAATTGGGAGAAGATGACACTAAAGTTGCAAATGTGATTTTTAGCCAAAACAATACCAAGACCCTACCAAATGCCAAAGTAAATTTCAGCTACCTATCTACCCCCAAAACCGTCCACATGCATAGTCATAAGGGTCAAAATTTTTCCAACCATACATTTCATAGCATTCTCCATGAAATAAGCCACTTGTTCCCCTTACTTGCATTTTCCTTTTGATTCCATTCCCCAACCTCAACCTTTCCTTAATTCTTTAGCCACCATACTAAAAATAAAGAAGTCAAACTTGCCATAAATACCTCTTGGCCGGCACTTAAGGAAAGAGTGCAAAAATATTAGTCAAAAAATTGCACACAAAGGGATTTGAACCTCTTCCCACAAGATACTTCACTAGATGCCATAACCTTTTTACTAATTGCTCATTTACGCAAGCACATTACTTATTTATTTCTATAAGCTTTGAAGCTACTTACCATCTCTCCTTAAAGTGATAAAATACTCAATTTTTCCTAAGGCCCAATTAAACCCGACACTTCATAGAAACCTTGTAACCTTCCAAATCCACTTAACTAATAAGTCCAATTTGCAATAATGTCATTCTCTTGTTCTCAAAATTTTAAACATTGCTACGCCCAAGGCCCATTGGGCCTAATCCTACTAGGCCCAATTTTGGGATGTTACAATTCTACAGTCCTTAAAGAAATTTCGTCCTCGAAATTTCCGACCATCTACTAAACGCATCGCTCAAATCACACCACTAAGCTTTCGCTGCGCACTCTGATATAAAAAAAAACACAATGTACTTTTAACGAAATCTTGAATCCTCTTTCACACAACCAAACATCAAACCACAAAAGCAAAAAGTTGTCTACCATTTATACTTAGAATTTTCTACATCCAATCATCACGTCCAACCAAAACATACCTGGCTTGATGGTGATGTAACAATCCTGAGCCTTATGCTCCTTAGACCCGTATCTCAAGCATGCTCTTGACCTCCTCCAACATTCCCCCGGATGACGCCTTCTGCAATAATCGCAAGCCAAAAAGTTTGGACGTGCCTTAACACGCTTTACGGAACGAGACTGCGATCCAAAAGAACCACGATTTCCTTTCTTCTTATAGTCTATAGACCCAACTCGAAGTGCTTCACTGATTTCCTTAACCTCCTTCAATACCTTCTTAACTATATGAGCTAGCTCATCAACCCCAACTCAATCATGAGATCCCGTGTCAGCCACTAACGATGCCAACGTCTCCCTTTCAAAAACATGCCTCAGTGCCGAAGATCTAGCCCTAGCACCTCGGCCTCTACCATGTCTACGTCTACCGCATCCGCGTCTCCTTGCCCTCATGTTCACTAAGTTGATATAATCTGATTAAGAGTTTTATGAATCGTTATGCTATTAGTTGTTTATTAAACGATGTTTTGTGGAGTATGAGTAGAAAAGTTGTTTTCGAGAGTCAAATCCGCATCCTAGAGTCTCTGTCTCTATAGTTTCAACTCCTAAAGCTAACAGTTCTAGAGTATTTTACTTTGTAGAATTTTCGTAACACAATAATCATAAAATGAAAACAAATACTTACTTGACTTGGTGCTGGATACTCGTGGTGCCATACTTCCTTTAGAACATATATTTATAAATCAAAATTCTAAACAGCTTTGGAAAGCGCTTTTGAACCCAAACTACAGACGAGTTTTGTAACTGGGCTCTGATACCATAAAATGTAACACCCTAAACCCGGCCTAGAAGTTAGGCCCGAATCTGGCGTGTCACATGGAAGTGTTTTTTTTTCTTTTCAAAACCATCTTTGTGATTGTTAAAAACTTGTTTGAGAATTACAGCCTCTTTGTTAAAACCCAAAACACTTAAGCAATTGTTATTTACTTGAAAACGTAATTATCTTTAAAAACCTTTTTGGTTGCGAAAACATATTTGAAATAACAATTTACAAAAATATGTTGTTTGGAAATAGAGTTGCAGAAGCATTTTGAAAACATTGCGGAACGTAGATAAAATACAAGTTTTTTTGAGAGGTTGGTTGATGAGTCGAAAATCGAAGTAGTGGACTTTAAAATCAGGACTCTTGAAAATGACATTGAAATTTTGAAAGAGAATCCGAGTTAAATTATTTGTAAAAGTTTACTATAAAATTCATTTATTAATCAATTTTGAAAACCATTAATTATATTTTTAGAAAATTCCTTTTTAAACAATTTAAGAAGAATAATAAAAACATCCCAAATATAAAGCAAAATAAAAATAGTCCAGAGGCCTTATTACAACTTTAAAACTCGAAACAATAAAACTAATCAAAAAAAACTGAAAGGTAGTTTACTAATATTCGAAAATGTTATTTTCGAAGCATGGCCTCCACCGAATCATCCATGGCTCCAAGTCCTCGTCATTGAGCATTACCTACAAGGGTTAAGAGAAGGGGGTGAGTTACAAGAACTCAGTGTATAATCCACTTACCATTGTTCACTGCGCCAAAATTCCATTAAGCAATTAATTGGGAAAAATCCCGCTTACAATAATATAAATGTATCATAAATAAAATGCATATGATATGCAATTCTCAAACCAAATTCTAGTTTTCCATCCGCTACACACCACCCGTACCAACCAACACACCTGTAGGTGATCTTTAGTTAACCCGTCCCGCCAACACACCAAACGTAGGCATTAACCCATTTATATCAAATTTGTGGTCAGGCCACCAGATTAACAGAATTTACATGGCATTGCCATTTTTCAAATTTGTGGCAGAGCCACCAGATTTATATAGCATAGCTTCTAGAACTTCTCTTCATCATTATCTCATCCCATGCAAATCATGTATATAGTGCATAACAAATCACAATAATTTATTCTGATATTTATTACAAAAGTACGGCTCATTATAACAAATTATCAATTACGCCCATATAGCAAAATATCAGATTAGCCCATTTAGCAAAATATCAAATTGGCCTATTTATCAAAATATCAGATTGGCCCATTTATCAAAATATCATATTGACCAATTTATCAAAATAACAGATTGGCCCATTTATCAAAATAACAGATTATCCCATTTATCAAAATATCAGATTGGCCCATTTATCAAAATAACGGATTGGCCCATTTATCAAAATATCATATTGGCCCATTAACACTTTTGCAAATCGGCCCACTAGGGGCATTTCCATAATTTGGCCCTTTGGAGGCATTTTCTTAATTCGGCAATTTACCAACTAAGGGTAATTCGGTAATTTCGCAATCCAGACCTAACTACTAATTTGGGCATAACAATTTAAACTATCCATCTACGTCGTACTAACTAAATTGAATATAACTTGGGTTAGGAATCTCGAAATCTAAATCCGTAGATTTTCCTTGAAACTAAACTCATATATCTTCTTACTACAATTTTTCCAGAATTTTTGGCTTAACCATTTAGTACAATTTATTCCTTATATTTTCCCTTGTTTCACTGTCCAACGATTCAGACCTCTCTTATCCAAAATTCAAATATCTCACTGTACAGTTTTCATATGTTGTTCCCACTTGTTTCTATTGAAAATAGACTCACTAAGGAATCTTTACATATAAACTATAACTCTTAATTCACTTTGTACAATTTTATACTATTTTTCCAAGACAGATCAGGGAACCAAGAAATCATTCAGAACCAGTCTCACTAAAATTAACATATCTCAGAATATAAACATTCTTTTCCTTCTCTGTTTCTTCGTTATCAAGATAGACACAGTGAGATTTTATTCAATATCTCATTCACTTTCTAATTCCCTTTCTTCTATTTTTCGTGATTTTTCAAATACATGTCACTGCTTCTAACTGAAACTATTTTATTACAAAATAAGTTTACCACTACGATAATACGCACGCCCGAGTGATCACGGATGCCGCTTTCCAGTTTTCTTCGGTATTTTGTCTGATTCACAGAATATTACAGATGTCGATTTCCGGTTTTATTCAGTATTTCATTCGATTCATAGAATATTTCATACAAACTTTCCAAGAAGTGTGAGATTACACACCATTTTAGATATGTATACGGAAGGTACAGGATTACACACCATTTCAGATATGTATACGAAAGGTACGGGATTACACACCTGATTTCGATTTCCTAACGAACCACTCGTCGTTGACCTAGAACAATACCAACCAAAAGTTAGCCTCAGATTTCCAAAAGATTTCGTATCACTTACACTTGAATCACTTACCACTATGTCTGAAGGTAGAATATATCGAGTGATTTGTCCCAAAAACATGTAGTCGATTATTTCACATTATTACTCCGTTAGCAACCAATCGAATATTGAATAATATCAATAATCCATAAGAACTCTTTACCTTATTAATATTGGATCTGATTTTTAGCGATTATACGATGACTTCGAAAAAATCCAAGTGTCGGCCTTCCACTATATCTCTACGAGGAAGAAAAATGATTTCGAATGAGGGAAAGTAAGGTGATGGTCTAGGTCAAAATGACCATCGAAAAACAAATAAAATAAAATATTGAGAAGAATACTTACCGATTGATCAAGAAATGGATGTTAATATGGATGAGAAGAATAAATAGAGAAAAGATGAAAGTTTGGTTATGGAGGAAATTGTATGTTGATATTCGGCTATCAAGGAAGATGGACAAAAGGTGAATATGAAACCAATCCAAAGAGAAGAAAAATGCACTATTGTGCTAGAAGATTTCGGCAAAGAGAATAGCAAATTGGGAGAAGATGACACTAAAGTTGGAAATATGATTTTTGGCCAAAACAATACCAAGACCCTACCAAATGTCAAAGTAAAATTTCAGCTACCTACCCACCCCCAAAACTGTCCACATGCATAGTCATAAGGGTCAAAATTTTGCAAATCATACTTTCCATAGAATTCCCCATGAAATAAGCCACTTGTTCCCCTTACTTTCTTCTTCCTTTTGATTCATTTCCCCAACCTCAACCTTTTCTTAATTCATTAGCCACCATACCAAAAATAAAGAAGTTAAACTTGCCATAAATACCTCTTGGCCGACACTTAAGGAAAGAGTGCAAAAATATTAGTCAAAAAATTGCACACAAAGGGATTTGAACCTCTTCCCTCAAGGTACTTCACTTGATGCCATAACCTTTTCACTAATTGCCCATTTATGCAAGCACATTACTTATTTATTTCTATAAGCTTTGAAGCTACTTATCATCTCTCCTTAAAGTGCTAAAATACCCAATTTTTCGTAAGGCCCAATTAAACTCTAGACTTCATAGAAACCTTGTAACCTTCTAAATTCACTTAACTAATAAGTCCAATTTGCAATAATGCCATTCTCTTGTTCTCAAAATTTTAAACATTCCTACGCCCAAGGCATATTGGGCCCAATCCTTCTAGGCCCAATTTTGGGATGTTACAATTCTACCCTCCTTAAAGAAATTTCGGCCTCAAAATTTCCAACCATCTACTGAACGTATCGCTCAAATCACACCACTAAGCTTTCGCTGCACACTCTGATCTAAAAAAAACACAATGTACTTTGAACAAAATCTTGAATCCTCTTTCACACAACCAAACATCTAACCATAAAAGCAAACAGTTGTCTACCATTTATACTTAGAATTCTCTACATTAAATCATCACGTCCAACCAAAACATACCTGACTTGATGGTGATGTAACAATCCCGAGCCTTATGCTCCTTAGACCCACATCTCAAGCATGCTCCTGACCTCCTCTAGCATTCCCCCGAATGACGCCTTCTGCAATAATCGCAAGCTAGAAAGTTTGGACGTGCCTTAACACGCTTTACAGAACGAGACTGCGATCCAAAAAAACCATGATTTCCTTTCTTCTTACAGTCCACAAACCCAACTCGAAGTGCTTCACTGATTTCCTTAACCTCCTTCAATACCTTCTTAACTATCTCAGTCAGCTCATCAACCCCAACTCGATCATGAGATCCCGTCTCAGCCACTAACGATGCCAACGTCTCCCTTTTAGAAACATGCCTCGGTGCCAAAGATCTAGCCCTAGCACCTCGGCCTCTACCATGTCTACGTCTACCGCGTTCACGTCTTCTAGCGCTCATGTTCACTAAGTCGATATATCTGATTAAGAGTTTTATGAATCATTATGCTATTCGATGTTTATTAAACGATGTTTTATGGAGTATGAGTAAAAAAGTTGTTTTCGAGAGTCAAATCCGCATCCTAGAGTCTCTGTCTCTATAGTTTCAACTCCTAAAGCTAACAGTTCTAGAGTATTCTACATTGTAAAATTTTCGTAACATAATAATCATAAAATGAAAATAAATACTTACTTGACTTGGTGCCGGATACTCGTGGTGCCATACTTCCTTTAGAACATATATTTATAAATAAAAATTCTAAACAGTTTTGGAAAACACTTTTGAACCCAAACCGCGGCCTAGTTTTGCAACTAGGCTCTGATACCATAAAATATAACACCTCAAACTCAGACTAGAAGTTAGGCTCGAATCTGGCATGTCACATGGAAGTGTTATATTTTTTTTTCTTTTCAAAACCATTTTTGCGATTGTTAAAAACTTGTTTGAGAATTACAACTTCTTTATTAAAACCCAAAACACTTAAGCAATTATTATTTACTTGAAAATGTAATTATCTTTAAAAACCTTTTTGGTTGCAAAAACATATTTGAAATAACAATTTACAAAAATATGACATTTGGAAATAGAGTTGCAGAAGTATTTTGAAAACATTGCGGAAACATAAATAAATTCAAGTATTTTGAAACGTAAATAAACATTGTAGAAGTAGTGGACTTTAAAATCAGGACTTTTGAAAATGACATTGAAATTTTGGAAGAGAATCCGAGTTAAATTTTTTGTAAAAGTTTACTATAAAATCCATTTATCAATCAATTTTGAAAACCATTATTTATATTTTAGAAAATTCTTTTTAAACAATTTAAGAAGAATAATAAAAACATCCCAAACATAAAGCAAAATAAAAATAGTTAAGAGGCCTTATTACAACTTTAAAAACCAAAACAATAAAAGTAATCAAATAAAACGGAAAAGTAGTTTACTAATATTCGAAAATGTTATTTCTGAAGCATAGCCTCCACCAAGTCATCCATGGCTCCAAGTCCTCGTCACTGAGTATTACGTACAAGGGTTAAGAGAAGGGGGTGAGTTACAAGAACTCAATGTATAATCCACTTACCATTGTTCACTAGGCCAAAATCCCATTAAGCAATTAATTGGGCCAAAGCCCGCTTACAATAATATAAATGTATCATATACAATATGCATATGATATGCAATTTCCAAACCAAATCCTAGTTTTCCATCCACTACACACCACCAGTACCAACCAACACACATGTGGGTGATCTTTAGTCAACCCACCCCGCCAACACACCAAACGTAGGCATTAAGCAATTTATATCAAATTTGTGGACAAGCCACCAGATTAACAAAATTTACATGGCATTGCCATTTTTCAGATTTGTGGCAGAGCCACTAGATTTATGTAGCATAGCTACCAGAACTTCTGTTCATCATTATCCCATCCCAAGCAAATGATGTACATAATGTGTAACAGATCACAATAATTTATTCGGATATTTATTACAAAAGTACGGCTCATTATAACAAATTATCAATTAGGCCCATATAGCAAAATATCAAATTAGCCCATTTAGCAAAATATCGATTGGCCCATTTAGAAAAATATCGATTGGCCCATTTATCAAAATATCATATTGGTTGTAACACCCCAAACCCGGTTTGAGACTAGATTTGGTTTGTTACATGATTCGAACTATTCTTAAATCCTTAATGAGTTGAAAACTACAATATTGTTTACTGAGTTTAAAATTTGTAGAGTATTAGATTTTGATAAATATTTAAAAACATTTAGTTGAAAATCATTGTGTTATCTAAAACCGTTAGGAAATTTGTTAAAGAGTTAACAAAAAGAATTATTTATAAAAGAATTCCATATACTTTGAAAACCAAGTTCATTTTAGTAAAGCATCATAAATCACACCCATGATTTAAAAGCCCAAATAAAGTTTAAATTCCAACACACATAAAATCCATAAGTTATTTATAGAGGCCATTTATTACAACATCCCAAAATAGTAAAAATAATAATTAAAAGTTAGAATTTAAATAACCCTTATTTAGCGTATGGCCTCCACGAAGTCATCCTCATTAAGTCCACATCGGTTTCCATTACGAGATGGAAAGAAATTAAAGGGTGAGTTACTTAGAACTCGATGTGTAACTCACTTACCACCATTATTGGGCGAGTTGTCAAGATATTATCTTGGGCTTGAGCCCAATTCAATTCAATAATATATCATGAATTTAAAATAATTAATAATGCATAAAAAAATGTAATTCCCAACCCAAACCTAATATCCATCCGCTTAACACCCGTACCAACCATCACACTGTGGGGATCAAGTCAACCCACCCGCCATCACACCAATCGTAGGCATTAAGCCTTTTTATAATCGTATGTAGCCACCGAACTAGAGCAATAAGCCGATATTGTGTGAAACCACCGAACTAGAGCAATAAGTCGATATTGTGGCGAAACCACCGAACTAGAGGCAATAAGCGATATTGTGGCGAAACCACCGAACTAGAGGCAATAAGTCGATATTGTGGCGAAAGCCACTGAACTAGAGCAATAAGCGATATTGTGGCAATGAGCCATTCTTCTCTTCATAAATCCCACCCATGCAATTATACATGTACTTTAAAAATATAAAATTTATTATCAATATATAACATGGTGGGTTTATCAATGACATTTCATTTGGCCCATAATTATAGCAATTTATCCATTTAGCAATTTAGTGGGCTTTGGCCCATTTACCAAACTAGGCGTTTTGGCTAAATTTTAACGAACTAGAGTATTTATGGCCCAATTTATCGAACTAGAGTATTTCGGCCCATTTTCACGAACTAGAGTATTTACGGCCCATTTTCACGAACTAGAGTATTTCTGACCCATTTTCACGAACTAGAGTATTTACGGCCCATTTTCACGAACTAGAGTATTTACGGCCCATTTTCACGAACTAGAGTATTTACTGGCCCATTTTCACGAAACATCAAATTTTCATAATAACAATTAATTTCTTGAGGCGTTTTCGTAATTTTCACGATTTAATCGTTTTTCGTATTTCGTCAAAATATCAATTTTGTGCTTTTACCGATCTAGTCGTTTTACGATTTTCTACCATACCGAAATTTGACATACAACCCAAAAATAATGAGGTGAAATTACACACCTCGATACCGTGAGTATTATCCTTCTCGCTCTCGGCACCTAAAATATATTTGATTCGTTAGACAACTAATTCATAAAAATAATCTTATTTGTTAATGGATCCAAAATCTTACCCTCTTGATTTTGAATCACTTGATTTTCGGTTTTCCTTCGTTTATCGATTCACTAGCCAGAGAATCCACCAGCGATATACTGACTCAGAGGTTCGTACTACTTGAATAATGGACTTCTTTGGAAGATGGCCCACAACCAGTGGAAAATCCTGACTTGCGAAACCGCTCTTCGTTTGAATGGGGATTTACAGATCCACCCTCTTACGATAACTAAACACGCCCTTTTCTTCCCTATCTTGTGATCTTCAAGATCCAAAAGAATTTAGTTAGATCTAAAATAGTATCAATAATACTAGAGATTTAAAGAGATTTGATTTCCTTACCAAAATAAAACGTCTCCAACGTTTCTCCCGATCTCTTGAGTTCCGATCTCGTTATTGCACTAAATAATAACGAAAAAGCGTTATTAATATGAATGCCATATCAATCCAAAAAGACCTTCAATAATCTAATGACATTCTACCATAATATCACTTATTAAAACGAAAAATGGAAAAGAAAACCCTTACCTATGATCCACAATCGAAAAGAAAAAGATGGAGAATGGTGTCTAATTTGATGAAAGATTGGCTATAAAAGATTAAGAATGGAAAAATAATTTTGGCTTATAGGCACAATAACATTGCCAAGAGAGTGAAGATGGAGAAAATTTTGATTGAAAAGAAATAGTATAAGAACGAAAGGATGATGGTGATGATGTTTTGATTTCAAGGAGATTAGAAGAAAAAGAAAAGAAAAATATGAACTTAGGTCTTTGGTATATTCGGCCATGGCAAAGAAAAGAAAGAGATTGATTTTGGTATAGGTGATTTCGACAAGGAGAATACAAAAGAAAGTTAACAAAATGAATAAAAGTGACCAAATGGTCAAGAGATATTGGCTTAACCAAGTGCAAAATTTACCAAAAGGGATATTGAAAGGAGAGGAATAAAATTCTGCACAAAGTGCAAAGGTTAACCAAAGAGAAAAGAATGAGATTTTGCCAAACTAACAAAATTTTGGCTCTCCTCCCCTACCAATATTGCCGTCCAGCCTATGGTCAATTGGCCATTATTTCTTTCCAAATTTTCCCTTGATAAGTGCCTTATGTCCCCCTATCTTTCCTTAAACTTTTGATTTCATACCATATGTTAGTTGTTACCTTAATCCTTGATACACTAACCAAAAATACATGGTCAACACCTTCCTTATATGTCCCCTTGCCGACACTTCATAGCCATGAGCAGAAAATTAAAACAAAAATTTTATCTAGGTGCTATACAAGGGATTCGAACCTCTTCCCTCTTACTTGAACCCATGCGCCAATCTCCACCATGCCATATGCTCATTTTATGACACTTTTAGCACTTAATTTAGCTTAAGTCTTAATCACCTTTGTTTCACTTCCATAAATCTCACTTTAATAAATTTTATTTCTTCTCCAAATTATGCTTTACCCTCTCAAGATTTCAATAAACACCAAATTAAAATAAAAGATTTTTCCTTTAAAATCTAAACACCAAAATTATGCAAATTTAAATACTCAAATTTTTAGGGTGTTACAACTCTACCCTCCTTAAAGAAAATTTCGTCCTCGAAATTTACACAGTTGAAAAAGGTGAGGTATTCTTTGCCGAATTGCATCCTCTGGCTCCCCGTAGCTTCTTCCACTCCGTGGTTACGCCATAGAACTTTGACCAATGCATGCTTTTCTTCCTTAATACCTTGACATCTCGGTCTAGGATTTCCCCGGTTCTTCTTCAAAGGACAAATCGGATTCGGCCCAATTCTTCTACCGGTATAATGTGCAAAGGATCCGATCTATAACGCCTCAACATGGAAACATGAAAGACATTATGAATTTGATCTAACTCCGGAGGTAACTCAATCGATATGCCATGGACCAACACGCTTGACACGATAAGGTCCAATATATCTAGGACTTAGCTTGCCCTTCCTTCCGAATCAAGATCTTTTTCCAAGGAGATACCTTCAAGAAAACCCGATCTCCCACACTATACTCGATGTCCCTCCGCCAGATCTGCGCACGACTTACATCTATCGAGGCTTCTTTCAACCGTGCTCGAATAACTTTTACCTTATCCTCGGTCTGGATATCATCTCAGGACCTAACATCTCATTTTCGCCCAACTCGGTCCAACAAATAGGAGAGCGACACTTACGACCATACAATGCCTCGTAAGGTGCCATCTCGAATGCTAGGCCCGATAGGCGTTGTTATACATAAATTCGCGATTGGTAGATAATCCTCCCAACTACCCACGAAGTCGATTACACATCCTCTTAACATATCTTCCAATATCTCGAATTACTCTCTCCGATGACCATCGACCGAGGATGAAAAGCCGTCTTGAAATTCAACTTTGTTCCCAAGGCTTCATGCGAGCTTTCGAATCGTGATGTAAACCTAGGGTCCCTATCCGATATAATAGATAGGTACCCCATGTAACCTCACAATTTCGGATCGTAAAGTTTCGCCAATTTCGCAAAGAATAATCCGTCTGAACCTGGCAAGAAATGAGCGGTCTTAATCGGTAGATCAACAATTACCCAAACGGAATTTTTCTTAGTAGGTGTTAACGGTAACCCACTAACAAAATCCATAGTTATCCTCTCCCATTTCCAAAGAGGAATCTTTATCGGTTGTAACAATCCAGACGGTAATTGGTGTTACGCCTTCACTTGCGACAAGTCAAACATTTTCCCACGAACTCGTAATCTCACGCTTCAACCACAGCCACCAATCACATTCACGGAGATCTCGATACATCTTATTTCCTCCGGATGCATAGCGTAAGGGCTACTATCGCCTCCGTAGAATCGGTTGCCTCGAGATCTAAATCCTTAGGCATGCATACTCTTCCTCGAAAGCACAACACACCCTCCGTGTTTATTCCAAAATCCTCAATTTCGCCATTTTCAACTTGTCGCGATAAAGGTCCCAACTTCTCATCGATGTCTTTTTCCTTGATTTGTTCCAACCACGGTGGCTTCACGAAGTTACGCTAACAAACCGCCATCCTCGTCACAGACTCAAATGGGCAAATAGAGCTCTTAATTGAGATACCACCTTACGACTTAACGCGTCGGCTACCACGTTAGCCTTTCCAGGATGGTATTCGATGGAGAAATCATAATCTTTTAACAATTCTACCCATCTTCTTTGTCTTAAATTCAACTCCTTACGGGTAAGGAGGTATTTAAGACTCTTGTGATCCGTGTAGATTATGGACTTCTCGCCATAGAGATAGTGCCTCCAAATCTTTAGAGCAAAGACAAGCAGCCTAACTCCAAATCATGAGTAGGGTAGTTTACTTCGTGTGGTCTCAATTGACGAGAAGCATAGGCCACCACCTTTCCATTTTGCATCAACACACAACCCAGATCGTGTGAGGCGCATCACAATAAATAAGTGAATTTTTTCCAACCTCGGGTTGAATTAAAACTGGAGCTTCATCGGGATCTTCTTCAATTTTCAAAACTCTCTTGCTGCTTTTCGGTCCGGATGTACGGAGCTCCCTTTCGAATGGTTTAGTTAGGGTGCGACAATCAATGAAAACCCTCTACAAAGCGTCTATAGTATCCACCTAAGCCTAAGAAACTCCGAATTTCACTCTCGATGTTGGTGGCTTCCAATCCGAATAGCCTCAATTTTCCGAGGATCCACCCTTATTCCTTGGTGATACTACATGACCAAGGAAAGTCACCTCCTTTAGCCAAAATTCGCATTTACCAAATTTGGCATACAATTGCTTATCACGAAGTAGTTGTAATACTATCGCAAATCTTTGGTCATGTTCCTCCTCACTTCGAATAAACCAATATATCATCTATGAACACTACCACAAACCGGTCTAAATATGGTTGGAAGACTCGGTTCATCATGTCCATAAATGCATTTGGTGCATTGGTTAATCCAAGCGGCATCACTACAAACTCATAGTGTAAATAGCGTGTCCGAAATGCCGTCTTATAAATGTCCGCTTCTTTTACCTTAAGTTGGTGATAACCCGACCTTAAATCAATTTTGAGAAAAGCTGAAGCTCCTTCAATTGATCAAACAGTCGTCAATTCTCGGCAGAGGATACCGATTCTTGATCGTCAATTTATTCAAGCGCTCGTAGTCAATGCACATACACGCATCGATCCATCCTTCTTCTTGACGAACAAAGCGGTGCTCCCACGGAGACACACTTGGTCGAATGAATCCCGATCCAACAATTCTTGAATTTGAGCTTTGAGCTCACCAACTCCTTGATTGCCATTCTATAGGAGCAATGGACCTTTGGAGCCGTCGAGCAAAAGCTCAATGCCAAATTCTACTTCTCGATCCTGAGGTATACCGAAGTTCTTCAGAAATACATCGGAAATTCCTTCACCGTCCTCACATCATTCACGGATAATTCTTTGGCATCCAAAGCACAGATAAAGGCTAGGAATGCCCCGTACCCTTTCCGCACCAACTTCTCCGCTTTTAATGCAGATACCACATTTGCCAGATAGTTCTTTCGTTCACCAATCATTATGATTTCCTTATCATCAAGGTCCTTCATCGACATTCGTTTTCAGCACAATCCAATTGCGCCGATGGTTAACCAACGGTCCATGCCAGAATGAGATCGAACTCGCCGAAAGGTAGTTCCATCAAATTTGCTAAGAATACTTCCTCTTGGATTTTTAAGGCACGTCTTTAAATATTTTATTAACGATTCTTGTTGTCTAAAGGGCTGACATCGTCATCTCATTTTCGATAATTTGATTCTAAATTGATTTCCGGATATGGCACTAGATACATATGAATGAGTAGAGCCAATATCTATTAAGGCAATAACAGTACATCAAAATGAAGAACGTCACGGTTATCACATCAGTGCATTGCCGTCTTCGCGGCGTCTAACTCGCATAAACCGATCCCAGCCGTCTTGCATCCGCATTTCTCTATTACCATTGCCTCGACCGGTGCACCTTGACCACGACCAGCCCCATTACCACCACGACCGGTCCACGACCTCTCGGTGGTCCGATTACCCTCGACCGGTGTGCATCATTATTACGGACTTCTTGAGTCGTATCCATTCGTCGAGGACAACTTTTGTACTGATGTTCCATTGAACCGCATTTGTAGCATGCACCCGTTTTCCTCCAACATTCCCAAAATGCCTTTTCCCACACTCGTTGCAATCTCGACTTGATTATTTGCTAAGGGTTACGCCTTGAACCGATTCATCATTTCGGTTTCTTCTGGAATCTCTTGGAAGATCCAGACTGTTGTGTCTCTCTCTTGTTTCGGGATCTTTCTCGGTTCTGCCGTTCTGAGTTCTTAGCCTCTTCGGCTATTTTGGCCTTCTCCACAAGAGTCGAAAAATTTCTAACTTGCTGCGGAGCAATCAGAACCCTCAGCTCATCATTAAGTCCATCCTCGAAACGTACACAACGTTCATGATCTGTTGCTACAATTGTCCGGGCATAACGGCTCAGACGTAAAAACTCAGCTTCATATGCTGCCACGGTCTTACTTCCTTGGACAAGATTCAGAAATTCCTTCCTTCGAGCGTCTACATAGCTCGCTCCAACGACTTTCCTTGAAAGGCGCCTTTAAAGAATTCCCGTTAATCGATCAGAGCTTGATTGCCTTCTCGAGCAGATGAGCCACCACCGCGTCGCCTCATCTCTCAATAAGGATACAGCTCCTCTCAGTTTTTGCTCAGCCGTGCATTCCATATCATCCATAATCCGTTCCACAGCTTCGAGCCAGTATTCAGCCACATTCGGAGCTACACCAGAGACTCCTCTGAAAACTTCTGCATTATTCGCCTTAAGTCGCTCTGAAATTGACCCACGAGTTGTTGGCCCAATTCTAGTTCAAATGACCCTTTCCAAGACTCGTAGCATTGCTTGAGTCAATGCATGATCTTCTTCCATGTGATCGCGTGATCCGGTCTCACTTTCTATTGACGCAAAGGTCCACTTCGCATATGATTTGGTGCTTCACCGTAGCACCTCGGCCTCTACCACTTACCACGTCTACCGCGCCCACGACCACGCCCTCTTGTACTCATGATTGCTTGTTCGTTTATCTGATTACAAGTTTTATGAATCAGAATTTTGTTTCGGTGTTTATTAACGATATTTTATGAGATTTGAGATATAAAGTTGTTTTTTCGCAACGTGTCCTATAGTCTCAATCTCTACAGTTTTTCACATCTAAAACTAGAAGTTCTAGAGTGTTCCTATGATCATATCATAGTAATCATTAAGCAATAATACTTACTTGACTTGTTGCCGGATGCTTGTGGTGCCATACTGATCTTTAAAATATCATTGAACGTTTTCATACCGAAATTATTTTTGAACCCAAACCACGTAGAGAGTTTTTGAACTGGCTCGATACCACTAAATGTAACACCCCAAACCCGGTCTATGCGTTGAGACTAGATTTGGTTTGTTACATGATTCGAACTATTCTTAAATCCTTAATGAGTTGAAAACTACAATATTGTTTACTGAGTTTAAAATTTGTAGAGTATTAGATTTTGATAAATATTTAAAAACATTTAGTTGAAAATCATTGTGTTATCTAAAACCGTTAGGAAATTTGTTAAAGAGTTAACAAAAAGAATTATTTATAAAAGAATTCCATATACTTTGAAAACCCAAGTTCATTTTAGTAAAGCATCATAAATCATGACCCATGATTTAAAAGCCCAAATAAAGTTTAAATTCCAAACACATAAAATCCATAAGTTATTTATAGAGGCCATTTATTACAACATCCCAAAATAGTAAAAATAATAATTAAAAGTTCGAATTTAAATAACCCTTATTTAGCGATATGGCCTCCACGAAGTCATCCTCATTTAAGTCCACATCGGTTTCCATTACGAGATGGAAAGAAATTAAAGGGTGAGTTACTTAGAACTCAGTGTGTAACTCACTTACCACCATTATTGGGCGAAGTTGTCAAGATATTATCTTTGGGCTTGAGCCCAATTCGTAATTCAATAATATATCATGAATTTAAAATAATTAATAATGCATAAAAAAATGTAATTCCCAACCCAAACCTAATATCCATCCGCTAACACCCCGTACCAACCATCACACTGTGGGGATCAAGTCAACCCACCCCGCCATCACACCAATCGTAGGCATTAAGCCTTTTTTTATAATCGTATGTAGCCATTTAACTAGAGCAATAAGTCGATATTGTGGCGAGCCACCGAACTAGAGGCAATAAGTCGATATTGTGGCGAGCCACCGAACTAGAGGCAATAAGCCGATATTGTGGCGAAACCACCGAACTAGAGGCAATAAGTCGATATTGTAATGCAAAGCCATAGAACTAGAGGCAATAAGTCGATATTGTGGCAATCGGCCATTCTTCTCTTCATAAATCCCACCCATGCAATTATACATGTACTTTAAAAATATAAAATTTATTATCAATATATAACATGGTGGGTTTATCAATGACATTTCATTTGGCCCATAATTATAGCAATTTATCCATTTAGCAATTTAGTGGGCTTTGGCCCATTTACCAAACTAGAGCGTTTTGGCTAAATTTTAACGAACTAGAGTATTTATGGCCCAATTTATCGAACTAGAGTATTTCTGCCCATTTTCACGAACTAGAGTATTTACGGCCCATTTTCACGAACTAGAGTATTTACGGCCCATTTTCACGAACTAGAGTATTTACGGCCCATTTTCACGAACTAGAGTATTTACGGCCCATTTTCACGAACTAGAGTATTTACGCCCATTTTCACGAAACATCAAATTTTCATAATAACAATTAATTTCTTGAGGCGTTTTGTAATTTTCACGATTTAGTCGTTTTACGTATTTCGTCAAAATATCAATTTTGTGCTTTTACCGATCTAGTCGTTTTACGATTTTTCTACCATACCGAAATTTGACATACAACCCAAAAATAATGAGGTGAAATTACACACCTCGATACCGTGAGTATTATCCTTCTCGCCCTCGGCACCTAAAATATATTTCGATTCGTTAGACAACTAATTCGCAAAAATAATCTTATTTGTTAATGGATCCAAAATCTTACCCTCTTGATTTTGAATCACTTGATTTTCGGTTTTCCTTCGTTTATCGATTCACTAGTCACGAGAATCCACCAACGATAACTACTCGAGGTTCGTACTACTTGAATAATGGACTTCTTTCTAAGATGGCCCACAACCAGTGGAAAATCCCTGACCGCAGAAACCGCTCTTCGTTTGAATGGGGATTTCTGATCCACCCTCTTACGATAACTAAACACCGCCTTTTCTTCCCTATCTTGACGATCTTCAAGATCCAAAAGAATTTAGTTAGATCTAAAATAGTATCAATAATACTAGAGATTTAAAGAGATTTGATTTCCTTACCAAAATAAAACGTCTCCAACGTTTCTCCCGATCTCTTGAGTTCGATCTCCGTTATTGCACTAAATAATAACGAAAGAAACGTTATTAATATGAATGCCATATCAATCCAAAAGACCTTCAATAATCTAATGACATTCGGCCATAATATCACTTATTAAAACGAAAATGGAAAAGAAAACCCTTACCTATGATCCACAATCGAAAAGAAAAAGATGGAGAATGGTGTCTAATTTGATGAAAGATTGGCTATAAAAGATTAAGAATGGAAAAATAATTTTGGCTTATAGGCACAATAACATTCGCCAAGAGAGTGAAGATGGAGAAAATTTTCGATTGAAAAGAAATAGTATAAGAACGAAAGGATGATGGTGATGATGTTTTGATTTCAAGGAGATTAGAAGAAAAGAAAAGAAAAATATGAACTTAGGTGTTGGTATATTCTACCATGGCAAAGAAAAAGAAAGAGATTGATTTTGGTATAGGTGATTTCAAGACAAGGAGAATACAAAAGAAAGTTAACAAAATGAATAAAAGTGACCAAATGGTCAAGAGATATTGGCTTAACCAAGTGCAAAATTCTACCAAAAAGGGATATTGAAAGGAGAGGAATAAAATTCTGCACAAAGTGCAAAGGTTAACCAAAGAGAAAAGAATGAGATTTTTGCCAAACTAACAAAATTTTGGCTCTCCTCCCCTACCAATATTGTCCGTCCGACCTATGGTCAATTGGCCATTATTTCTTTCCAAATTTTCCCTTGATAAGTGCCTTATGTCCCCCTATCTTTCCTTAAACTTTTGATTTCATACCATATGTTAGTTGTTACCTTAATCCTTGATACACTAACCAAAAATACATGGTCAACACCTTCCTTATATGTCCCCTTGCGACACTTCATAGCCATGAGCGTAAAATTAAAACAAAAATTTTATCTAGGTGCTATACAAGGGATTCGAACCTCTTCCCTCTTACTTGAACCCATGCGCCAATCTCCACCATGCCATATGCTCATTTTATGACACTTTTTAGCACTTAATTTAGCTTAAGTCTTAATCACCTTTGTTTCACTTCCATAAATCTCACTTTAATAAATTTTATTTCTTCTCCAAATTATGCTTTACCCTCTCAAGATTTCAATAAACACCAAATTAAAATAAAAGATTTTTCCTTTAAAATCTAAACACCAAAATTATGCAAATTTAAATACTCAAATTTTTAGGGTGTTACATTGGCCAATTTATCAAAATAACAGATTGGCCCATTTATCAAAATAACAGATTATCCCATTTATTAAATATCAGATTGGCCCATTGATCAAAATAACGGATTGGCCCATTTATCAAAATATAATATTGGCCCATTAACACTTTTGCAAATCGGCCCATTAGGGGCATTTCCATAATTCGGCCCTTTGGAGGCATTTTCTTAATTCGGCAATTTACCCACTAAGGGTAATTCAGTAATTTCGCAATCCAGACTTAACTACTACTTTGGGCATAACAATTTAAACTGTCCTCTGCGTCGTACTAACTAAATTGAATATAACCTGGGTTAGGAATCTCGAAATCTAAATCCGTAGATTTTCTTGAAACGAAACTCATATATCTTCTTACTACAATTTTTCCAGAATTTTTTCCTTAACCATTTAGTACAGTTTATTCCTTATATTTTCCCTTGTTTCACTGTCCAACGATTCAGACCTCTCTTATCCAAAATTCAAATATCTCACTTTACAGTTTTCATATGTTGTTCCCACTTGTTTCTATTGAAAATAGACTCACTAAGGAATCTTTACATATAAACTATAACTCTTAATTCACTTTGTACAATTTTATACGATTTTTCCAAGACAGATCAGGGAACCATGAAATAATTCAGAACCAGTCTCACTAAAATTAACATATCTCAGAATATAAACTTCCTTTTCCTTCTCTGTTTCTTCCTTGTCAAAATAAACACAGTAAGATGTTATTCGATATCTCATTCACTTTCTAATTCCCTTTCTTCTATTTTTTGTGATTTTTCAAAAACACATCACTGCTTCTAACCGAAACTGTTTTATTACAAAATACGTTTACCACTACGATCATACACACGCCCGAGTGATCACGGAAGTCGGTTTCTGATTTTCTTTGGTATTTCGACCGATTCACAGAATATTTCAGACAAAATTTCTGAGAAGTGTGAGATTACACGCCATTTCAGATATGTATATGAAAGGTACGGGATTACACACCATTTCAGATATGTATACGAATGGTACAGGATTACACACCTGATTTCGATTTCCTAATGAACCACTCGTCATTGACCTAGAACAATACCAATCAAAAGTTAGCCTTAGATTTCCAAAAGATTTCGTATCACTTACACTTGAATCAGTTGCCACTATGTCCGAAGGTAGAATATATCGAGTGATTTGTCCCTAAAACATGTAGCCGATTATTTCACATTATTACTCTGTTAGCAACCAATCGAATATTGAATATTATCAATAATCCATAATAACTCATTACCTTATTAATATTGGATCCGATTTCTAGCGATTATACGATGACTTCGGAAAAATCCAAGTTTTGGCCTTCCACTATATCTCTACGAGGTAAAAAAATGATTTCAAATGAGGGAAAGTAAGGTGATGGTCTAGGTGAAAATGACCATCCAAGACCAAAGAAAATAAAATATTGAGAAGAATACTTACCGATTAATCAAGAAACGGATGTTAATATGGATGAGAAGAAGAAATAGAGAAAAGATGAAAGTTCGGTTATGGAGGAAATTGTATGTTGATATTCGGCTATCAAGGAAGATGGACAAAAGGTGAAGATGAAACCAATCCAAAGAGAAGAAAAATGCACTATTGTGCTAGAAGATTTCGGCAAAGAGTATAGCAAATTGGGAGAAGATGACACTAAAGTTGCAAATGTGATTTTTGGCCAAAACAATACCAAGACCTACCAAATGCCAAAGTAAAATTTCAGCTACCTATGTACCCCCAAAATCGTCCACATGCATAGACATAAGGGTCAAAATTTTGCCAACCATACTTCCCATAGCATTCTCCATGAAATAAGCCACTTGTTCCCCTTACTTCCCTTTTCCTTTTGATTCCTTTGCCAAACCTCAACCTTTCCTTAATTCTTTAGCCGCCCTACCAAAAATAAAGAAGTCAAACTTGCCATAAATACCTCTTGGCCGACACTTAAGGAAAGAGTGCAAAAATATTAGTCAAAAAATTGCACACAAAGGGATTTGAACCTCTTCCCTCAACGTACTGCACTTGATGCCATAACCTTTTTACTAATTGCTCATTTATGCAAGCACATTACTTATTTATTTCTATAAGCTTTGAAGCTACTTACCATCTCTCCTTCAAGTGCTAAAATACCCAATTTTTCCTAAGGCCCAATTAAACCCGAGACTTCATAGAAACCTTGTAACCTTCCAAATTCACTTAACTAATACGTACAATTTGCAATAATTCCATTCTCTTGTTCTCAAAATTTTAATTATTTCTACGCCTAAGGCCCATTGGGCCCAATCCTACTAGGCCCAATTTTGGGATGTTACAATTCTACCCTCCTTAAAGAAATTTCGTCCTCGAAATTTACAACCATCTACTAAAAACATCGCTCAAATCACACCACTAAGCTTTCGCTATGCACTCTGATATAAAAAAAAACAGAATGTACTTTTAACAAAATCTTGAATCCTCTTTCACACAACCAAACATCTAACCACAAAAGCAAACAGTTGTCTGCCATTTATACTTAGAATTTTCTACATTCAATCATCATGTCCAACCAAAACATACCTGACTTGATGGTGATGTAACAATCCCGAGCCTTATGCTTCTTATACCTACATCTCAAGCATGCTCCTGACCTCCTCTAGTATTCCCCCGGATGATGCCTTCTGCAATGATTGCAAGTCGAAAAGTTTAGACGTGCCTTAACACGCTTTACGGAATGAGATTGCGATCTGAAAGAACCACGATTTCCTTTCTTCTTACAGTCCACAGACCCAACTTGAAGTGCTTCAATGATTTCTTTAATCTACTTCAATACCTTCTTAACTATCTCAGTCAGCTCATCAACCCCAACTCGATCATGAGATCCCGTCTCAGCCACTAACGATGCCAATGTCTCCCTTTTGGAAACATGCCTCGGTGCCGAAGATCTAGCCCTAGCACTTCGGCCTCTACCATGTCTACGTCTACCGCGTTCGTATCTTCTAGCGCTCATGTTCACTAAGTCGATATAATCTGATTAAGAGTTTTATGACTCATTATGCTATTCGATGTTTATTAAACGATGTTCTATGGTGTATGAGTAGAAAAGTTGATTTCGAAAGTCAAATCTACATCCTAGAGCCTCTGTCTCTATAGTTTCAACTCCTAAAGCTAACAGTTCTAGAGTATTCCGCTTTGTAGAATTTTCGTAACATAATAATCATAAAATGAAAACAAATACTTACTTGACTTGGTGCCGGATACTCGTGGTGCCATACTTCCTTTATAACATATATTTATAAATCAAAATTCTAAATAGCTTTGGAAAACACTTTTGAACCCAAACCATGGCCGAGTTTTGCAACTGGGCTCTGATACCATAAATATAACACCCCAAACCCGGCCTAGAAGTTAGGCCTGAATCTAGCGTGCCACATGGAAGTGTTTTATTTATTTTTCTTTTCTAAACCATCTTTACGATTGTTAAAATCTTGTTTGAGAATTACTGCCTCTTTCTTAAAACTCAAAACACTTAAGCAATTGTTATCTACTTGAAAACGTAATTATCTTTAAAAACTTTTTTGGTTGTGAAAACATATTTGAAATAATAATTTACGAAAATATGACGTTTGGAAATAGAGTTGCAGAAGCATTTTGAAAACATTGCGGAAACATAGATAAATTCAAGTATTTTTGAGAGGTTGGTTGATGAGTCAAAAATCGAAGTAGTGGACTTTAAAATCTGGACTTTTGAAAATGACGTTGAAATTTTGAAAGAGAATCCGAGTTAAATTATTTGTAAAAGTTTACTAGAAAATCCATTTATTAATCAATTTTGAAAACCATTATTTATATTTTTAGAAAATTCCTTTTTAAACAATTTAAGATGAATAATAAAAACATCCCAAACATAAAGCCAAATAAAAATGGTCCAGAGGCCTCATTACAACTTTAAAACCCGAAATAATAAAAGTAATCAAATAAAAAGGAAAGGTAGTTTACTAATATTTGAAAATGTGATTTCCGAAGCATGGCCTCCACCGAGTCATCCATGGCTTCAAGTCCTCTCATCCATCGAGCATTACCTACAAGGGTTAAGAGAAGGGGATGAGTTACAAGAACTCAAATGTATAATCCACTTACCATTGTTCACTTGGGCCAAAATCCCATTAAGCAATTAATTGGGCCAAAGCCCGCCTTACAATAATATAAATGTATCATATATAATATGCATATAATATGCAATTTCCAAACCAAATCCTAGTTTTCCATCCGCTACACACCACCAGTACCAACCAATACACCTGTGGGTGATCTTTAGTCAACCCACCCGGCCAACACACCAAACGTAGGCATTAAGCCATTTATATCAAATTTGTGGGCAAGCCACCAGATTAACAGAATTTACATGGCATTGTCATTTTTCAGATTTGTGGTAGAGCCACTAGATTTATGTAGCATAGCTACCAGAACTTCTCTACATCATTATCCCACACCAAGCAAATGATGTACATAATGCGTAACAAATCACAATAATTTATTCGGATATTTATTACAAAAGTACGTCTCATTATAACAAATTATCAATTAGGCCCATATAGCAAAATATCAGATTAGCCCATTTAGCAATATATCATATTGGCCCATTTAGAAAAATATCAGATTGGCCCATTTATCAAAATATCATATTGGCCAATTTATCAAAATAACAGATTGGCCCATTTATCAAAATAATAGATTATCCCATTTATCAAAATAACGGATTGGCCCATTTATCAAAATATCATATTGGCCCATTAACACTTTTGCAAATCGGCCCATTAGGGGCATTTCCATAATTCGGCCCTTTGGAGGCATTTTCTTAATTCGGCAATTTACCCACTAAGGGTAATTCGGTAATTTCGCAATCCAGACTTAACTACTAATTTGGACATAACAATTTTAACTGTCAATCTGCGTCATAGTTACTAAATTGAATATAAATTGGGCTAGGAATCTCGAAATCTAAATCCGTAGATTTTCCTTGAAACTAAACTCATATATCTTCTTAATACAATTTTTCCAGAATTTTTGGCTCAACCATTTAGTACAGTTTATTCCTTATATTTTCTCTTGTTTCACTGTCCAATGATCCAGACCTCTCTTATCCAAAATTCAAATATCTCACTGTACAGTTTTCATATGTTGTTCTCACTTATTTCTATTGAAAATAAACTCACCTAGGAATCTTTACATATAAACTATAACTCTTAATTCACTTTGTACAATTTTATATGATTTTTCCAAGATAGATTAAGGAACCACGAAATCATTCAGAACCAGTCTCACTAAAATTAACATATCTCAGAATATAAACTTCCTTTTCCTTCTCTGTTTCTTCCTTATCAAAATAGACACAGTAAGCTTTTATTCGATATCTCATTCACTTTCTAATTCCCTTTCTTCTATTTTTCGTGATTTTTCAAAAACACATCACTGCTTTTAACCGAAACTGTTGTATTACAAAATACGTTTGCCACTACGATCATACGCACACTCGAGTGATCACGGATGCCGGTTTCCAGTTTTCTTTGGTATTTTGACTGATTCACAGAATATTTCATACAAACTTTCCGAGAAGTGTGAGATTACACACCATTTCATATATGTATACGAAAGGTACGTGATTACACACCATTTCAGATATGTATACGAATGGTACGGGGTTACACACCGGATTTTGATTTCCTAACGAACCACTCGTCATTGACCTAGAACAATACCAACCAAAAGTTAGCCTCAGATTTCCAAAAGATTTCGTATCACTTACACTTGAATCAGTTGCCACTATGTCCGAAGGTAGACTATATCGAGTGATTTGTCCCTAAAACATGTAGTCGATTATTTCACATTATTACTCCGTTACCAACCAATCGAATATTGAATATTATCAATAATCCATAATAACTCCTTACCTTATTAATATTGGATCCGATTTCTAGCGATTATATGATGACTTCAGAAAAATCCAAGTTTCGGCCTTCCACTATATCTCTACGAGGTAGAAAAATGATTTCAATTGAGGGAAAGTAAGGTGATGGTCTAGGTCAAAATGACCATCAAAAACCAAAGAAAATAAAGTAAGGTGACTTCGGAATTTTTCCAACCATACTTCCCATAGCATTCTCCATGAAATAAGCCACTTGTTCCCCTTACTTGCCTTTTCCTTTTGATTCCTTTCCCAAACCTCAACCTTTCCTTAATTCTTTAGCCACCATACCAAAAATAAAGAAGTCAAACTTGCCATAAATACCTCTTGGCCGACACTTAAGGAAAGAGTGCAAAAATATTAGTCAAAAAATTGCACATAAAGGGATTTGAACCTCTTCCCTCAAGGTACTACACTTGATGCCATAACCTTTTTACTAATTGCTCATTTATGCACGCACATTACTTATTTATTTCTATAAGCTTTGAAGCTACTTACCATCTCTCCTCCAAGTGCTAAAATACCCAATTTTTCCTAAGGCCCAATTAAACCCGAGACTTCATAGAAACCTTGTAACCTTCCAAATTCACTTAACTAATAAGTCCAATTTGCAATAATTCCATTCTCTTGTTCTCAAAATTTTAAACATTTCTATGCCTAAGGCCCATTGGGCCCAATCCTACTAGGCCTAATTTTGGGATGTTACAATTCTACCCTCCTTAAAGAAATTTCGTCCTTGAAATTTCCAACCATCTACTAAACACATCGCTCAAATCACACCACTAAGCTTTCGCTGCGCACTCTGATATAGAAAAATAGAATGTACTTTTAACAAAATCTTGAATCCTCTTTCACACAACCAAACATCTAACCACAAAAGCAAACAGTTGTCTGCCATTTATACTTAGAATTGTCTACATTCAATCATCACGTCCAACCAAAACATACCTGACTTGATGGTGATGTAACAATCCCGAGCCTTATGCATATTATACCTACATCTCAAGCATGCTCCTGACCTCCTCCAGTATTCCCCCGGATGACGCCTTCTGCAATGATCGCAAGTCAAAAAGTTTGGACGTGCCTTAACACGCTTTACGGAATGAGACTGCGATCCGAAAGAACCACGATTTCCTTTCTTCTTACAGTCCACAGACCCAACTCAAAGTGCTTCAATGATTTCCTTAACCTACTTCAATACCTTCTTAATTATCTCAGTCAGCTCATCAACCCCAACTCGATCATGAGATCCCGTCTCAGCCACTAACGATGCCAACGTCTCCCTTTTAGAAACATGCCTCGGTGCCGAAGATCTAGCCTAGCACCTCGGCCTCTACCATGTCTACGTCTACCGCGTCCGCGTCTTCTAGCGCTCATGTTCACTAAGTCGATATAATCTGATTAAGAGTTTTATGACTCATTATGCTATTTGATGTTTATTAAACGATGTTTTATGGAGTATGAGTAGAAAAGTTGTTTTCGAAAGTCAAATCTTCATCCTAGAGTCTCTGTCTCTATAGTTTCAACTCCTAAAGCTAACAGTTCTAGAGTATTCTACTTTATAGAATTTTCATAACATAATAATCATAAAATGAAAACAAATACTTACTTGACTTGGTGCCGGATACTCGTGGTGCCATACTTCCTTTATAACATATATTTATAAATCAAAATTCTAAACAGCTTTGGAAAACACTTTTGAACCCAAACCACGGCTGAGTTTTGCAACTGGGCTTTGATACCATAAAATATAACACCCCAAACCCGGCCTAGAAGTTAGGCCCGAATCTGGCGTGTCACATGGAAGTGTTTTATTTTTTTTCTTTTCTAAACCATCTTTGTCATTGTTAAAATCTTGTTTGAGAATTACAACCTCTTTCTTAAAACTCAAAACACTTAAGCAATTGTTATCTACTTGAAAACGTAATTATCTTTAAAAACCTTTTTGGTTGCGAAAACATATTTGAAATAATAATTTACGAAAATATGACGTTCGAAAATAGAGTTGCAGAAGCATTTTGAAAACATTGCAGAAAACATAGATAAATTCAAGTATTTTTGAGAGGTTAGTTGATGCGTCAAAAATAGAAGTAGTGGACTTTAAAATCAGGACTTTTGAAAATGACGTTGAAATTTTAAAAGAGAATCCGAGTTAAATTATTTGTAAAAGTTTACTAGAAAATCCATTTATTAATCAATTTTGAAAACCATTATTTATATTTTTAGAAAATTCCTTTTTAAACAATTTAAGAAGAATAATAAAAACATCCCAAACATAAAGCAAAATAAAAATAATCCAGAGGCCTTATTACAACTTTAAAACCCGAAACAATAAAAGTAATCAAAGAAAACAGAAAGGTAGTTTACTAATATTTGAAAATGTGATTTCCGAAGCATGGCCTCCACCGAGTCATCCATGGCTTCAAGTCCTCGTCACTGAGCATTACCTACAAGGGTTAAGAGAAGGGGGGTGAGTTATAAGAACTAAGTGTATAATCCACTTACCATTGTTCACTGGGCCAAAATCCCATTAAGCAATTAATTGGGCCAAAGCCCGCTTACAATAATATAAATGTATCATAAATAATATGCATATGATATGCAATTCCCAAACCAAATCCTAGTTTTCCATCCACTACACACCACCTGTGCCAACCAACACACCTGTGGGTGATCTTTAGTCAACCCACCCAGCCAACACACCAAACATAGGCATTAAGCCGTTTATATCAAATTTGTGGACAAGCCACCAGATTAACAAAATTTACATGGCATTCCCATTTTTCAGATTTGTGGCAGAGCCACCAGATTTATGTAGTATAGCTACTAGAATTTCTCTTCATCATTATCCCATCCCATGCAAATCATGTATATAATGCATAACAAATCACAATAATTTATTCGGATATTTATTACAAAAGTACGACTCATTGTAACAAATTATCAATTAGGCCCATATAGCAAAATATCAGATTAGCCCATTTAACAAAATAACAGATTGGCCCATTTATCAAAATATCAGATTGTCCATTTATCAAAATATCAGATTGTCCATTTATCAAAAATTAGATTGTTCATTTTTCTTTGTCCTGCCGAAACATTCCCTTTGCTTTGGCCGAAAATTCCAAGTCCAAAAAAAAAATTGTTCATTTTTCTCCCTTGCTTTACCGTAACCCTCAACCTACTCTTGCCCACTTTCTTTTGATAGCCGAAACTACCAAGGCACTCTTCCTCCATCCATTCTTTTCTTTTGATCCTTTCATCAACCTTTTCTTTTTTCTTAAATTGACATTTTCTTGTGATCAAACTTTCTTGCCCATTTTCTCTCCATAGCCGAACCTACTACCACTCTACTACTTCACCATTTCTTTTCCTTTCGTGTTGGACAATCTCTTCTTAATTGAATCGGGAAGTGATCTTATATCCCTCTTTTCACTTAATTTTCTCTTCCTAGCTGAATAAGTGTTTTCATCTTTATTCGGTTAGTTTACTTTGTTTCTTATCAAAACATTACTCTCTCCATCACTCTCATGTTGTGCTTAATACTTTTTTGTAGTGTTATAGTGGGTGGTCGAATACCATATCATTGACGATTCAATTCTAGCCATGAGTCCAATCAGTGAAAGTTGGATCTACTATTGTCAAGGTAATGGATCTCTTTAAAGTTCATCTCGACATCTCTCAATATTTGATTATTCTGTTAAAACGAAATGATAGATTTGTCTAAGCGATTATTATAGGAACTAAATCGCTCGTTATTATTCACTCGTTGATTCTACGGAGATAGTGGTAAGTCGAACTCTTTTCCCTTAGACAATCGATATATATTGTAATATCATTTTGATTAAGACTTTTTCCAGAGGTAAGCGAGACCGAATCAAAAGGAAAAGCGATTGGAGATCACAAAAGGAGCGAATTTGGGATTCCTACTCTTAAGTTTAAGAGAAAGGCAGTATCGGCGGTTCGGGATTTTCCACTGGGTCGTGGACCATCATCCGGTGAGAATCGACAAATCATGGTCGTTCACGATTTTGAGAGTAAGTATTCTAGATCGCTTGGTTTAGTTTTGGATTAATAAAAATTTCGTCTGTTAGATTAATCGAGTGTTATGTTGTCATAGGTGTTGATGATTAAGAGAGTTTAATACTTACCGCAATCAGGTGTATAGTCTTATACCGTAATCCTGTAAAATTATGATTTGGTAACATTGTAACACCCCAAACCCGGTCTATGCGTTGAGACTGGATTTGGTTTGTTACATGATTCGAACTATTCTTGATTCTTTAACGAGTTGAAAATTACAATATTGTTTACAGAGTTTAAAATTTGAAGAGTATTAGATTTTGATAAATATTTAAAACATTAGTTGAAAATCATTGTATTATCAAAACCGTTAGGAGATTTGTTAAAGAGTTAACAATAAAAGAAATTTTATAAAAGAATTCCATATACTTTGAAAACCCAAATTTATTTAAGTAAAGCATCATAAATCACACCCATGTTTTGAAAGCCCAAAATAAAGTTTAAATCCCAAACACACATAAAATCCATAAGTTATTTATAGAGGCCATTTATTACAACATCCCAACATAGTAAAAATAATTATTAAAAGTTCGAGTTTTAAATAACCCATATATAGCAAGATGGCCTCCACGAAGTCATCCTCATTCAAGTCCACATCGGTTTCCATTACCCGAGATGGAAAGAAATTAAAGGGTGAGTTACTTAGAACTCGCAGTGTAACTCACTTACCACCATTATTGGGCCAGTTGTCAAGATATTATGTCGGGCTTGAGCCCAATTCGTAATTCAATAATATATCATGAATTTAAAATAATTAATAATGCATAAAAAAAACATGTAATTCCCAACCCAAACCTAATATCCATCCGCTAACACCCCTGCACCAACCATCACACTGTGGGGATCAAGTCAACCCACCCCGCCATCACACCAATCGTAGGCATTAAGCCTTTTTATAATTGTGGCATAGCCACCGAACTAGAGGCAATAAGCCGATATTGTGGCAGAGCCACCGAACTAGAGGCAATAAGCCGATATTGTGGCAGAGCCACCGAACTAGAGGCAATAAGCCGATATTGTGGCAGAGCCACCGAACTAGAGGCAATAAGCCGATATTGTGGCAACTGGCCATTCTTCTCTTCATATATCCCACCCATGCAATTATACATATACTTTAAAATATAAAATTTATTATCAATACATAACATGGTGGGTTTATAAATGACATTTCATTTGGCCCATAATTATAGCAATTTATCCATTTAGCAATTTAGTGGGCTTTGGCCCATTTACCAAACTAGAGCGTTTTGGCTAAATTTTAACGAACTAGAGTGTTTTGGCCCAATTTATCGAACTAGAGTATTTACGGCCCATTTTCACGAACTAGAGTATTTACGGCCCATTTTCACGAACTAGAGTAATTACGGCCCATTTTCACTTAACTAGAGTAATTACGGCCCATTTTCACTAACTAGAGTAATTACGGCCCATTTTCACGAAATATCCAATTTTCATAATAACAATTAATAACTCGAGGTATTTTCGTAATTTTCACGATTTGTCGCTTTTTACGTATTTTCGTCATAATATCAATTTTTTTACGTTTTTACCGATCTAATCGTTTTTACGATTTACTTCCATACCGAAATTTGACATCCAACCAAAATAATGAGTGTGAAAATTACACACCTCGATACCGTGAGTATTAACCCTTCTCGCTCTAAGCACCTAAAATATATTTTGATTCGTTAGTCAACTAACTCGTAAAAATAAATCTTAATCGATAATGGATCCAAAATCTTACCCTCTTGATTTTGAATCACTTCGATTTTCGGTTTTGCCTCGCTTATCGATTCACTTGCCGCCGAGAATCCACCAACGAATAACGGCTCCGAGGTTCGTACTACTTCAAATAATGGACTCCTTTCTAAGATGGCCCACAACCCGTGGAAAATCCCTGATCGCAAAACCGCTCTTCGCTTGAATGGGGATTTACAGATCCACCCTCTTACGATAACTAAACACCGCCTTTTCTTCCCTATCTTGATGATCTTCAAGATCCAAAAGAATTTAGTTAGATCTAAAATAATATCAATAATACTAGAGATTTAAAGAGTAGGATTTCCTTACCAAAACAAAACGTCTCCAACGTTTCTCCCGATCTCTTGAGTTCCGATCTCCGTTATTGCACTAAATAATAATAACGAAAAGAACGTTATTAGAATGAACGTTATTTCAATCCAAAAGACCCTCAATTAACCAATGATATTCGGCCATAAAATCACTAATCAATTAATCGAAAATAGAGAGGAACCCTTACCTACTTCCCACTACCGAAAAGAAAGATTAAGAATGATGTTTAATTGATGGAAGATTCGCTATAAATGATTAAGAATGGAAAAATAATTTTTGGCTTATAGGCACAATAACATTCGCCAAGAGAGTGAATATGGAGAAAATTTTCGATTGAAAAGAAATAGCATAAGAACGAAAGGATGATGGTGATGATGTTTTGATTTCAAGGAGATTAGAAGAAAAGAAAAGAAAAATATGAACTTAGGTCTTTGGTATATTCGGCCATGGCAAAGAAAAAAAAAGAAAGAGATTGATTTTGGTATAGGTGATTTTGACAAGGAGAATACAAAAGAAAGTTAACAAAATGAATAAAAGTGACCAAATGGTCAAGAGATATTGGCTTAACCAAATGCAAAATTCGCCAAAAAGGATATTGAAAGGAGAGGAATAAAATTTCGCACAAAGTGCAAAGGTTAACCAAAGAGAAAAGAATGAGATTTTGCCAAACTAACAAAATTTTGGCTCTCCTCCCCTACCAATATTGCCGTCCAGCATATGGTCAATTGGCCATTATTTCTTTCCAAATTTTCCCTAGATAAGTGCCTTATGTCCCCCTATCTTTCCTTAAACTTTTGATTCCATACCATATGTTAGTTGTTACCTTAATCCATTGATACACTAACCAAAAATACATGGTCAACACCTTCCTTATATGTCCCTTGCCGACACTTCATAGCCATGAGCGTAAAATTAAAACAAAAATTTTATCTAGGTGCTAAACAAGGGATTCGAACCTCTTCCTCTTACTTGAACCCATGCGCCAATCTCCACCATGCCATATGCTCATTTTATGACACTTTTAGCACATAATTTAGCTTAAGTCTTAATCACCTTTGTTTCACTTCAATAAATTCTCACTTAATAAATTTTATTCCTTCTTCAATTTATGTTTTACCCCTCTAGGACTTCAATAAGCAATGAAATAAAAATAAGAGATTTTCTAAACTCCAATTCATGCAATTTATTTACTCGGATTTTTAGGGTGTTACAACTCTACCCTCCTTAAAGAAAATTTCGTCCTCGAAATTTACCTGGTTGAAAAAGGTGAGGGTATTGTTGCCGAATTGCATCCTCTGGCTCCCACGTAGCTTCTTCCACTCCGTGGTTACGCCATAGGACTTTGACCAACACAGTTTTCTTCCTCAATACCTTGACATCTCGGTCTAGGATTTCCACTGGTTCTTCTTCAAAAGACAAATCTGAATTCAGCTCCAATTCTTCTACCGGTATAATGTGCAAAGGATCCGATCTATAACGCCTCAACATGGAAACATGAAAGACATTATGAATTTGATCTAACTCCGGAGGTAACTCAATCTGATATGCCACTGGACCAACACGCTTCAGCACACGATAAGGTCCAATATATCTAGGACTTAGCTTGCCCTTCCTTCCAAATCTGAAGATCTTTTTCCAAGGAGATACCTTCAAGAAAACCCGATCTCCCACACTATACTCGATGTCCCTCCGCTTCAGATCTGCGTACGACTTCTATCTATCTGAGGCTTCTTTCAACCGTGCTCGAATAACTTTTACCTTATCCTCGGTCTCAGATATCATCTCAGGACCTAACATCTATCTTTCACCCAACTCAGTCCAACAAATAGGAGAGCGACACTTACGACCATACAATGCTTCGTAAGGTGCCATCCGAATGCTAGACCGATAGGTTGTTGTTATATCGCAAATTACGCGGTGGTAGATAATCCTCCCAACTACCCTCAAGTCGATTACACATCCTCTTAACATATCTTCCAATATCTGAATTACTCTTTCCGATCGACCATCGACCGAGGATGGAAAGCCGATGAAATTCAACTTTGTCCCCAAGGCTTCATGCGGCGCTTTCGAATCGTGATGTAAACCTAGGGTCCCTATCCGATATAATAGATATCTGGTACCCCATGTAACCTCACAATTTCGGATAAGTAAAGTTTCGCCAACTTCGCAAAGAATAATCCGCATTTAACCGGCAAGAAATGGCGGTCTTCGTCAACCGATCAACAATTACCCAAACGAAATTTTTCTTAGTAGGCGTTAAAGGTAACCCACTAACAAAATCCATAGTTATCCGCTCCCATTTCCAAAGAGGAATCTTTATCGGTTGTAACAATCCAGACGGTAATTGGTGTTTCGCCTTCACTTGTCGACAAGTCAAACATTTTCCCACAAACTCGTAATCTCACGCTTCAACCCCGCCACCAATATCATTCACGGAGATCTCGATACATCTTATTTCCTCCGGATGCATAGCATAAGGGCTACTATGCGCCTCCGAGAATCAATTGCCTCAAATCTAGATCCTTAGGCATGCATACTCTCCTCGAAAGCACAACACACCCTCCGTGTTTAATCCAAAATCCTCATTTTCACCATTTTCAACTTGTCAAGTAAAGGTCCCAACTTCTCATCCGATGTCCTGCTTTTCCTTGATTTGTTCCACCATAGCGGCTTCACCAAGTTCTCGCTAACAACCGCCATCCTCGTCATGCACTCAAATGGGCAAACAGAGCTCTTAATTCAGATACCGCTTTACGACTTAACGTCGGCTACCACGTTAGCCTTTCCGTGATGGTACTCGATGGAGAAATCATAATCTTTTAACAATTCTACCCATCTTCTTTGTCTTAAATTCAACTCCTTCCGGTAAGGAGGTATTTAAGACTCTTGTGATCCGTGAAGATTATGGACTTCTCACCATAGAGATAGTGCCTCCAAATCTTTAGAGCAAAGACAACGGCAGCTAACTCTAAATCATGAGTAGGGTAGTTTACTTCATGTGGTCTCAATTGACGAGAAGCATAGGCCACCACCTTTCCATTTTGCATCAACACACAACCTGCATCTGTGAGATGCATCACAATAAGCAGTGAATTCTTTTCCAATTCGGGTTGAATCAAAACTGGAGCTTCGTCAGATCTTCTTCAATTTCTCAAAACTTTCTTGCTTTTCGGTCCAGATATACGGAGCTCCCTTTCGCAATAGCTTTAGTTAGGTGAAAAGAATCAATGAAAACCCTCTACAAAGCGCCTATAGTATCCACCAAGCCTAAGAAACTCCGAATTTTAGCTACTGATGTTGGTGGCTTCCAATCCAGAATAGCCTCAATTTTTCGAGGATCCACCCTTATTCCTTCGGCTGATACTACATGACCAAGGAAAGTCACCTCCTTTAGCCAAAATTCGCATTTACCAAATTTGGCATACAATTGCTTATCACGAAGTAGCTGTAATACTATCCGCAAATGCTGGTCATGTTCCTCCTCACTTCTCGAATAAACCAATATATCATCTATGAACACTACCACAAACCGGTCTAAATATGGTTGAAAGACTCGGTTCATCATGTCCATAAATGCAGCTGGTGCATTGGTTAATCCAAACGGCATCACTACAAACTCATAGTGTCCGTAACGTGTCCGAAATGCTGTCTTATAAATGTCCGCTTCTTTCACTTTAAGCTGATGATAACCCGACCTTAAATCAATTTTGGAGAAAACTGAAGCTCCCTTCAATTGATCAAACAGGTCGTCAATTCTCGGCAGAGGATATCGATTCTTGATCGTCAATTTATTCAACTGTCTGTAGTCAATGCACATACGCATCGATCCATCCTTCTTCTTGACGAACAAGACTGGTGCTCCCCACGGAGACACACTTGGTCGAATGAATCCCCGATCCAGCAATTCTTGAATTTGAGCTTTGAGCTCACCAACTCCTTCTGTGCCATTCTATAGGAGCAATGGACACCGGAGCCGTCCCTGCAAAAGCTCAATGCCAAATTCTACTTCCCGATCCGAGGTATACCGAAGTTCTTCGAAATACATCGGAAATTCCTTCACCGTCCTCACATCATTCACGGATAATTCCTTGGCATCCAAAGCACGAGATAAAGGCTAGGAATGCCCTGCACTTTCCGCACCAACTTCTCCGCTTTTAATGCAGATACCACATTTGCCGATAGTTCTTTCGCTCACCAATCATTATGATTTCCTTATCATCCCGGTCCTTATCGACATTCGTTTTCAAAGACAATCCAATTGCGCCGATGGTTAACCAACCATCCATGCCTGAATGAGATCGAACTTCCGAAAGGTAGTTCCATCAAATTTGCTAAGAATACTTCCTCTTGGATTTTTAAGGCACGCCTTTAAATATTTTATTAACGAGCATCGATCGTCCTAAAGGATCTGACATCGTCATCTCATTTTCGATAATTTGGACTCTAAATTGATTTCCAGATATGGCACTAGATACATATGAATGAGTAGAGCCAATATCTATTAAGGCAATAACAGTACATCAAAAATGAAGAACGCATCGGTTATCACATCCGGTGCATTGCCATCCTCATGGCGCCTAACCGCATAGACCACCAGTATCTTGCATCTGCATTTCTCTATTACCATTTCTCGACCGGTGCACCTTGACCACGACCAGCCCCATTACCACCACGACCTGGTCCACGACCTCTCGGTGGTCTGCTGATTACCCCGCCGGTCAGGCATCATTATTACGGACTTCTTGAGTCGATCCATTCGGCGAGGACAACTTTTGTCTTGATGTTCCATTGAACCGCATTTGTAGCATGCACCCGTTTTCCTCCAACATTCCCCAAAATGCCTTTTCCCACACTCAGTGCAATCTCGACTTCGATTATTTGCTACCGGGTTACGCTTTGAACCGATTCATCATTTCGGGTTTCTTCCGAATCTCTTGGAAGAACCAGATTTCTTTGTGTCTCTCTCTTGTTTGGGATCTCTCTGCTCGCTGCTCGAGTTCTTAGCCTCTTCGGCTATTTTGGCCTTCTCCACAAGAGTCGAAAAATTTCTAACTTGTCATGAGCAATCGAACCCTCACTCATCATTAAGTCCATCCTCAAACGCATACAACGCTCATGATCTGTTTCTACAATTGTCCGGCATAACGGCTCGACGTAGAAACTCACTTCATATCTTCGCCACGGCCTTACTTCCTTGGACAAGATTCAAATTCCTTCCTTCGAGCATCTACATAGCTCGTTCCGACGTATTTTCCTTGGAAGGCGGCTTTAAAGAATTCCCGATTAATCAAGGCTTCAAGTGCCTTCTCGAACGGTGAGCCACCACCGATACGCCTCATCTCTCAATAAGGATACAGACTCCTCTCGCTTTTGCTCAGTGCATTCCATATCATCCATAATCCGCTCCACGACTTCGAGCCAAGATTCGCCACATTCGAGCTACACGAGACTCCTCCAAAACTTCGCATTATTTGCCTTAAGTCGCCTCAAATTGACCCACGAGTTGTTGGCCCAATTCTAGCTCCAATGACCCTTTCCAAGACTCGTAGCATTGCTTGAGTCAATGCATGATCTTCTTCCATGTGATCGCGTGATCCGGTCTCACTTTCTATTGACGCAAGTCGCCCACTTCGCATATGATTTGGTGCTTCACCAGTAGCACCTCGGCCTCTACCACGCCACGTCTACCGCTGGCCCACGACCACGCCCTCTTGTACTCATGATTGGTTGTTCGCTTATCCGATTACAAGTTTTATGAATCGTAATTTTTTTTTGTTTCGTGTTTATTAACGATATTTTATGAGATTTGAGATATAAAGTTGTTTTTATAACGTGTCCTATAGTCTCAATCTCTACAGTTTTTCACATCTAAAACTAGAAGTTCTAGAGTGTTCCTATGATCTTATCATAGTAATCATTAAGCAATAATACTTACTTGACTTGTCGCCGGATGCTTGTGGTGCCATACTGATCTTTAAAATATCATTGAGCATTTTCATACAGAAATTATTTTTGAACCCAAACCACGTAGAGTTTTTGAAACTGGGCTCGATACCACTAAATGTAACACCCCAAACCCGGTCTATGCGTTGAGACTGGATTTGGTTTGTTACATGATTCGAACTATTCTTGATTCTTTAACGAGTTGAAAATTACAATATTGTTTACAGAGTTTAAAATTTGAAGAGTATTAGATTTTGATAAATATTTAAAACATTAGTTGAAAATCATTGTATTATCAAAACCGTTAGAGATTTGTTAAAGAGTTAACAATAAAAGAAATTTTATAAAAGAATTCCATATACTTTGAAAACCCAAATTTATTTAAGTAAAGCATCATAAATCACACCCATGTTTTGAAAGCCCAAAATAAAGTTTAAATCCCAAACACACATAAAATCCATAAGTTATTTATAGAGGCCATTTATTACAACATCCCAACATAGTAAAAATAATTATTAAAAGTTCGTAGTTTTAAATAACCCATATATAGCAAGATGGCCTCCACGAAGTCATCCTCACCAAGTCCACATCGGTTTCCATTACCCGAGATGGAAAGAAATTAAAGGGTGAGTTACTTAGAACTCAGTGTAACTCACTTACCACCATTATTGGGCCAGTTGTCAAGATATTATGTTTGGCTTGAGCCCAATTCGTAATTCAATAATATATCATGAATTTAAAATAATTAATAATGCATAAAAAAAACATGTAATTCCCAACCCAAACCTAATATCCATCCGCTAACACCCCCGTACCAACCATCACACCTGTGGGGATCAAGTCAACCCACCCCGCCATCACACCAATCGTAGGCATTAAGCCTTTTTATAATTGTGGCATAGCCACCGAACTAGAGGCAATAAGCCGATATTGTGGCAGAAGCCACCGAACTAGAGGCAATAAGTCGATATTGTGGCGAGCCACCGAACTAGAGGCAATAAGTCGATATTGTGGCGAGCCACCAACTAGAGGCAATAAGTCGATATTGTGGCAATCGCCATTCTTCTTCATATATCCCACCCATGCAATTATACATATACTTTAAAATATAAAATTTATTATCAATACATAACATGGTGGGTTTATAAATGACATTTCATTTGGCCCATAATTATAGCAATTTATCCATTTAGCAATTTAGTGGGCTTTGGCCCATTTACCAAACTAGAGCGTTTTGGCTAAATTTTAACGAACTAGAGTGTTTTGGCCCAATTTATCGAACTAGAGTATTTACGGCCCATTTTCACGAACTAGAGTATTTACTACCATTTTCACGAACTAGAGTAATTACGGCCCATTTTCACGAACTAGAGTAATTACGGCCCATTTTCACGAACTAGAGTAATTACGCCCATTTTCACGAAATATCCAATTTTCATAATAACAATTAATAACTCGAGGGTATTTTCGTAATTTTCACGATTTGTCGCTTTTACGTATTTTCGTCATAATATCAATTTTTTACGTTTTACCGATCTAATCGCTTTTACGATTTACTTCCATACCGAAATTTGACATCCAACCAAAATAATGAGTGTGAAAATTACACACCTCGATACCGTGAGTATTAACCCTTCTCGCTCTTCTAAGACCTAAAATATATTTTGATTCGTTAGTCAACTAACTCGTAAAAATAAATCTTAATCGATAATGGATCCAAAATCTTACCCTCTTGATTTTGAATCACTTGATTTTCGGTTTTGCCTCGCTTATCGATTCACTTGTCACGAGAATCCACCAACGAATAACGGCTCCGAGGTTCGTACTACTTCAAATAATGGACTCCTTTCTAAGATGGCCCACAACCCGGTGGAAAATCCCGATTGTAAACCGCTCTTCGCTTGAATGGGGATTTACAGATCCACCCTCTTACGATAACTAAACACCGCCTTTTCTTCCCTATCTTGACGGTCTTCAAGATCCAAAAGAATTTAGTTAGATCTAAAATAATATCAATAATACTAGAGATTTAAAGAGTAGGATTTCCTTACCAAAACAAAACGTCTCCAACGTTTCTCCCGATCTCTTGAGTTCCGATCTCCGTTATTGCACTAAATAATAATAACGAAAAGAACGTTATTAGAATGAACGTTATTTCAATCCAAAAGACCTCAATTAACCAATGATATTCGGCCATAAAATCACTAATCAATTAATCGAAAATAGAGAGGAACCCTTACCTACTTCCCACGGTCGAAAAGAAAGATTAAGAATGATGTTTAATTGATGGAAGATTCGGCTATAAATGATTAAGAATGGAAAAATAATTTTTGGCTTATAGGCACAATAACATTCGCCAAGAGAGTGAATATGGAGAAAATTTTCGATTGAAAAGAAATAGCATAAGAACGAAAGGATGATGGTGATGATGTTTTGATTTCAAGGAGATTAGAAGAAAAGAAAAGAAAAATATGAACTTAGGTCTTTGGTATATTCGGCCATGGCAAAGAAAAAAAAAGAAAGAGATTGATTTTGGTATAGGTGATTTGACAAGGAGAATACAAAAGAAAGTTAACAAAATGAATAAAAGTGACCAAATGGTCAAGAGATATTGGCTTAACCAAATGCAAAATTCGCCAAAAGGGATATTGAAAGGAGAGGAATAAAATTCGCACAAAGTGCAAAGGTTAACCAAAGAGAAAAGAATGAGATTTTGCCAAACTAACAAAATTTTGGCTCTCCTCCCTACCAATATTGCCGTCCAGCATATGGTCAATTGGCCATTATTTCTTTCCAAATTTTCCCTAGATAAGTGCCTTATGTCCCCCTATCTTTCCTTAAACTTTTGATTCCATACCATATGTTAGTTGTTACCTTAATCCATTGATACACTAACCAAAAATACATGGTCAACACCTTCCTTATATGTCCCTTGCCGACACTTCATAGCCATGAGCGTAAAATTAAAACAAAAATTTTATCTAGGTGCTAAACAAGGATTGAACCTCTTCCTCTTACTTGAACCCATGCGCCAATCTCCACCATGCCATATGCTCATTTTATGACACTTTTAGCACATAATTTAGCTTAAGTCTTAATCACCTTTGTTTCACTTCAATAAATTCTCACTTAATAAATTTTATTCCTTCTTCAATTTATGTTTTACCCCCCTCTAGGACTTCAATAAGCAATGAAATAAAAATAAGAGATTTTTCTAAACTCCAATTCATGCAATTTATTTACTCGGATTTTTAGGGTGTTACAAACATGTCGAATAAGTATATTGTTATCATTATAAGGCTAAAAATCGTAACATTGGCATAAAACGAGGAATATGCTTAAAGTATACTATTTTGAAAGATTTGACAAAATTGACATTAAGATTGTTAAAATTACAAAAATGCCCTTATGGGTCGAATTAGGGAAATGCCCCTAATGGCCGATATGCTAGAATGCCTTAATGGCCCAATTGTTAATGCTTAAATGGGCCTATTCATTGTAATAAATTACTTGATAAATGGTTTCTCTTTATATGTGAACATCTTATTATGTATGTTGCATTTTTATACATTGCATAGGTTGGGAAAAATGTTGAAGAGAAGTGTAGTCTGGTGGCATTGCCACAATAAACTGTTTATTATAATGTTTACACATGATATCGGTGGCTTGGCCACAATAAAATATTATAAATGGTAATTTGCCTGCGTTTTGGTGTGATTGGCGGGGTGGGTTGACTTGATCCCCACAGGTGTGATGGTTGGTACGGGGGTGTGTTGGATGGATGGGTTGGGTTGCATACATTGCTTATGTATATGTTCTATTATGTAAATGGGCTTAGGCCCAAGATATTGAAATATGGGTTCAGGCCCAGTAGACAAAGGTAAGAAGATTATACACTGAGTTCTAGTAACTCACCCCATTTCCTTAACCCTTGCGGTAATGCTCAAGATGATGTGGACTTGGGCCATGGATGACTCGAAGGAGGCCATACTTTAAATGGTGTTTTATTTTGAACTTTAAATTTCTATTTCGTTCTCTTTACTATTTTGGGTTTTATGATGTAATAAGGCCTCCGAGTATTTTATTTTTGCTATATGTTTGACGTACTTTTATTTTGCATGAATTGTTTAAAATGGGAATTTTTCTAAAAACTTAAATAAAAATTTTCTAAAGTAGATTAACAAAAGGATTTCATAACGAACTTTTACAAACATTCTAACTAGAAAATTTTCTCTCGAATTATCAACAATATTTTCAAAAGTCATGGTTTATAAGATCTCAGGTTCAAATTATCGATCTATCAAATCAACCTTCGAGGTTTGTAATACTTTATCAAATATTTCAAATCAAACTTGCTTTCTTGATTATAAGAAATAACCTTTTTTAGTATGAATAAAAATGACTTAACATGTTTTTCTCATGTGACATGTCAGATCCGGTCATAACGCATGGGCCGGGTTTTGGGCTATTACAATTTTGGTCAATGTTTTTCCTTTAGGAGAAAGGCAATACACGATTTTGTGAGGAAAGAGGGTAGCTGAATTTTGCTAGGAGCATTTTTATAGTTTTGGGGCATGAGAGGTATTTTTCTTTTTGAACATTTTGTGTCTCTTTGTCTAAATTCTTTTCACTTTGCTTGGTCGAAACCTCCTAGACCTTTTGTTCATTTTTCTACTTTGTTTGAGCCAAAATATTCAATGCCTTTTTGGTCATTTCTCCTTGATAACCGAAACACACCTTTATCCTCATCTTCTCTCTGTTAGCTGAAATCATCTAGTACTCTCCTTCATCTCTTCTTTTCTTTTTACCATTTCTTAAACTTTCTATTTTTCTCTCTAATCGACACAACCTTGTTTGGCTGAATTTTATTTATTATTTTCTCTTCAATATCCGAATATTCTTGCTCATTTTTCCTCTATAGCCGAACCTTAGAATTCTTCATCTCTTCTTTATTATTTCTTTTTCATTCGTGTTGACACTCACTTCTTTGATCAATCGATAATTGGTTCTATTCTATCATTTTATTGTCTTTTTCCTAGCCGAATGTGTGTTTATCAACATTCGGATATTCACTTTGTTCCAACCGAAATATCTTCCTATCATAATTCTCTGCAATGTTATCACTTTCTAATGTAGAGTTATAGTGGAAGGTCGAATCTTTGACTCATCCGTAGCCATTGTACAATCGTTGGGAATAGGTTTTATAATCATTAAGGTAAGGGATTCATCATGGTTCATTTTGATCGTTTTCGTTGACCGGTTAGTTTGCTAAACGGAATAGTGGTTGTGACTAATCGTTTATTTTTAGGGTCTAAATCAATCGATATTCTGTACTTGTTAACACTTTGAAAGAAGTGGTAAGCTGAGCCTTCTCCTTAGACAATCATTTCATATCATCATAATATCGTTTTGATTAAGAATTTTTCCAATGGAAGCAAATGGAACCGACTTGAAAGGAAAAGCGATTGGAGAACTCAAAAGGGGTGGATTTGCGATTCTTACTCCTAAGTTCAAGCGTAGAGCAATTTTGAGGGTTTGAGATTTCCCACATCATCCGGTGAGAATAAACAAATCGTGGTCATTCTCGATATTGAAAGTAAGTATTTTAGATCGTTGATTTAGATCGGGATTAAGAAAAACCTCTTATGTTAGTTAATCGAGTATTATGTTGTCATAGGTGCTGGCGATCAAAAGGGTTTAATACTTAATGTAATCAGGTGTGTAATTTCACACTGAATTCCGTAGATTCATGATTTGATATCATGTTGGAAGATAAGATCGTTATTATTCATATGATTAAAGTCGTAATATGGTATAAACCGGGAAATTGCTTAGATTACATTATTTCTTTAGATTTGTCAAAATCGGTTTTAAAAATTGATAAAATTATGAAAATGTCCTTATGGATCGATTTACCAAAATGACCCTATGGACCGATTTACCGAAATGTCTCTATAGACCGATTTACCAAAATGTCCTTGTGGACCGATTTACTGAAATGCCCCAATGGGCCAATTTGATAGAATGCCTTAGTGGGCCGAATTACAAAGCTCAATAATGGACCGATTATAAAGCTCAATAATGGACCGATTCACCGTAATAAATAACTAGACTAATGGTTGTTATACAAGTGGATATTTTATGTTATTATGTATATTGCATCTTTACATATTGCATGGGATGGGAAACTTGAATGAAGAGAAGTGTAGCCCGGTGGCATTGCTACAAATTCTGATAATGGCTATATGCAAATTTAAATATGGCTTTGTGCCATCGTTATTAAGGCTGTGTGCCAATTATATTACAGTATATGATTTTGGTGGCTCAGCCACAAATATTATAAATGGCAGCTTGACTGCGAATTGGAGAGACTGGCGGGGTGGGTTGACTTGATCCTCACAGGAGAGATTGGTTGGTCGGGGGAGAGATTGGTTGGATGGGATGGGTTGCATTCATTTCATTTATTTATTACTTGTAAATGGGCTTAGGCCCAAGATATTGATATACGGGTTTAGCCCCTGTGGGTAACGGTAAGGGGATTATACACTGAGTTCTTGTAACTCACTCCTTTTTCCCTAATCCTTTCAGGTAATACTCAGTGAAGTGGACTTGGGCCATGGATGACTTGGTGGAGGCCATACTTTAGAAATGGTGTTTTTAAACTTTAGTTTTCTATTTCCATTCCCTTTATTACTTTTAATATTTTGGGTTTTTAAGTTGTAATAAGGCCTCTGGAATATTTCATTTTTACTTTATGTTTAAACGTATTTATTATTTTGCTTGATTTGTTTCAAATGGGAATTTTTCTAAAACTTAAATAAAGGTTTTCTAAAATAGATTGACAAATGGATTTCATAACAATATTTTACAAATATTTTAACTCGAAAATTCTCTCGAATTATCAACAATATTTTCAAAAGTCACGATTTTAAAAGATTACTAGTTTAACTATCAATTCTTCTTTCAAGATTAGTAGTATTTTTATCGAGTATTTCTAAATTAAATTTGTTTTCCTAAACAATAGCCTTTTTAGTAAGAAACATAAGTTCTTTAAAAACGTGTTCTTCATGTGACATGCTAGATCTGGTCATACCGCATGGGTCAGGTTTGGGGTGGTATATTTTATGGTATCAGAGCTAGGTTCAAAATTCGGCTGTAGTTTGGATTCAAAAACATTTTCAAAGCTATTTAAAATTTTAATTTATACATGTATGTTCTAAAGGAAGTATGGCACCACGGGTATCTGGCACCAAGTCAAGTAAGTATTTGTTTTCATTTTATGATTATTGTGTTATTACCATTGTAAGAAAATTTCACAAAATAGAAATACTTTAGAACTTTTAGCTTTAGGAGCTAAAACTATAGAGATTGAGACTATAGGATGCATTTTGCAAAAATGACTTTATTTCTTATACTTCATAAAATATTGTTTAATAAACACTAAAATAGCATATTGATTCATAAAACTCTTAATTAGATTAAATCGAATTAGTAAATATGAGCGCTAGAGGACATTGACGCGGTAGACGTGGCCGTGGTAGAGGCCGAGCTGCTAGAGTTGTATCTGAGGCTTCGGGACATATGCCTAAAATGGACGCACCTGGGTCACCTATGACTGAAGCTGGGTCACATGATCCTATGAGAGAGGATGATGCTCTGTCCCAAGCAATGTTACGAGTTCTGGAAATGGTTGCTGGGGTAAGAATTGGATCGACAGCTCGTGGGTCGATATCAGAGTGACTTAGATCAAATGGGGCTAAAGTTTTTAGGGGTATTTCAGGTGTAGCCCCTAATGTAGTGGAATACTAGCTTGAGGCTGTGGAGCGGATCATGGATGACCTAGATTGCACCGCCGAGCAAAAACTGAAAGGGGTTGTTGTTGCTAAGAGAGAAAGCGTATCAGTGGTGGCTCACTGTTCGGGAAGGCACTCAAGCTGATCGTATTACCTGGGAATTCTTCAAGACCACATTCCAAGGAAAATATGTCGGGACTAGTTATGTTGACGCTCGAAGAAAGGAATTTTTGAATTTGGTCCAAGAAGGTAAATCTGTGGCAGCTTATGAGGCAGAATTTTTGCGTCTAAGTCGGTATTCCCAGGGGATGGTGCCGACTGATTATGAACGTTGTGTGCGTTTTGGAGATGGATTGCGTGATGAATTGCGGGTACTGATTGCCCCACAGAAGGAGAGAAATTTTTCCACACTTGTGGAAAAAGCTAAGATAGCCGAGGAGGTTAAACACTCGGAGCAGCAAAACTGAGACAAGGATAGAGGAAGGAACAAGAGAGACTCTGGGTACTTAGGTTCTGCTAGGGGTTTTTAGAAAAGGCCTAGAAATGAGGGACCAGTTCGAGCAGGTGCTCCAGCTACTACTAATTAGTTACAACCTTGTGCGGATTGTGGAAAACTTCACTCGGGCGAATGCTGGAAGAGAACTGGTGTAACACCCAAACCCGGCCTAGAAGTTAGGCCCGAATCCAGTGTGTCACACTAAAAAGTTTTTCGATAACGTATAAAGAAAACATGTCAAATGAGATAAAAAAATGTTAGATCCTTTTCTATTCGTACAAAAATAGATGTTGATTTGTTAAAATCAAGAAAATCAAGTTTGACTTGAGATATTTAATAAAATACTACTAATTTCAAGATTGATCGACTAAATTTGAAGTAATAATTTTATAAAAGCTGTGACTTTTGGAAATATCGTTGATAGTTCGAGGAAATTTTCAGATTAAAAATATTTGTAAAAGTTTATTTTGAAATTCATTTGTTAATCAATTTTGGAAAACCTTTATTATGATTTTAGAAAATCCAATTTAAAATAATTTGAGTAAAATATAAACACGTCAAACATAAAGCAAAAATAAAATAATTCAGAGGCCTTATTACAACACATAACCAAAAATAGTAAAGTAATAAAGTAAACGAAGTAAGAAACTAAAGTCCAAATAAAACCATTTCTGAAGTATGGCCTACACCGAGTCATCCACGGCCCCAAGTCCTCATCACTGAGCATTACCTACAAGGGTTAAGAGAAGGGGGGTGAGTTACAAGAACTCAGTGTATAATCCCCTTACCGTCATCCACTGGCTTGAATCCAGTTAGCAAAAACTTGGGCCTGAGCCCATAAAGCAAAATCTTGGGCCAAAGCCCATTTACACAACATAACATATTTATGCATGTTCAATGTATGCAATTCCCAAGCCAAACCTAGTAATCCATCCACTACACACCACCCGTACCAACCAACACACTTGTGGGGATCATCAGTCAACCCACCCTGCCAACACACCAATCGTAGGCATTAAGCCATTTATAAAAATAATTCGTAGGCCAGTGGCCATTTATAATCATAGGCATTTAGCCATTTATAACAATAATTTGCAGGCTAGTGGCCATTTATAATTGCAGGCATTTAGCCATTTCTAACAATAATTAATAGGTTAGTGGCCATTTATAATCGCAGGCATTTAGCCATTTATAATATCAGAATTTTTGGCGAAGCCACCAGAATAACAGAATATATGTGACATAGCCACTAGACAGGTTGTGACAGAGTCACCAAAATATGTGGCAGAGCCACCAAATAGCTTCCTCCAATCATCAAAATCCCAAACCCATGCAAAATTATGTGAATGCAACATTCATAGCAAATTATGATATTTACAATATAACAACGATAATTAACAACATCAGAGATTTATTACAAACAATTTAACCCATTAACACTTTGCAAAATCGGGCCATTATGCCATATATCAAATTGGCCCATTAAGGCAATCTATCAAATCGACCCATTAGGGGCATTTTTGTAATTCAACTCATAAAGGTATTTTTGTAATTCGGCACATAAGGGCAATCTCATAATTCGGTAATTTTACCCACTAAGGGTAATTCGGTAATCTCACAACCCAGGGGTATTTCAGTAATTTACCCTCCAAGGGTATTATGGTAATTTCGTAACCTAGGCTTAACTACTAATTTGGGGTATAAAAGTTTGAAACTGTCCATCTGTGTTGTACTAACTGAATTGACTATAACTCATGTTAGGAATATCAAAATCTAAATCTGTAAATTTTCCTTGAAACTAGACTCATATTTCTTCTTACTACAATTTTTCTAGAATTTTTACCTTAACCATTTAGTACAGTTTATTCCTTAAATTTTCCCTTGTTTCACTGTCCAATGATTCTGACCTCTCTTACCCAAAATCCAAATATCTCACTGTACAGTTTTGATATACTGCTCCCACTTGTTTCTATTAATAATAGACTCACTAAGGAATCCATACATATAAATTATGTCCCATAATTCACTTTTTACAATTTTATATGATTTTTTCAAGACAGAATAGAATACCCCGAATCCATTCAGAGCTAGTCTCACTAAAATTAACATATCTTAGAATATAATATTTCTTTTCCTTCTTTATTTCTTCCATATTAAAGTAGACACAGTAAGGTTTAATCTGGTATCTTACTCACTTTGTAATTCCTTTTATCCAATTTTTCGTGATTTTTCAAATACACATCATTGTTTCTGACCGAAACTATTTTATTACAAAACATGATTACCACTACGATCATATGCACGCCCGAGTGATTACGAATGCCGGTTTCCAGTTTTTCTTCAGTATTTCGACCGAATCACAGAATATTTCATGCAAGCCTTCATAGAAGTGTGAAATCACACACTATTTCAAATATATTCGGAAAGTAGGGATTACACACCTTGATTATGAGTTGTGCTTTCTGCCGATTTCAACACCACGACTGTGATCTCCCTCGATGCACCAAAAATCGATCCTACCAACAATATCAATTATCCAACCTTCAATCCAATTAAATCAAAAACCAAATGGAGATATCGAATGGACTATGAAAGATCTTCCTTACCATAATCGATTATAATCCCGTTTCTCACGATCGTCCTATGACTAAAGATGATTAGGCGATGTTATGGTATTCGGCCTCCCTCTATATCACTACGAAGAAGACAACGATATCGTATGAGAGAAAGTAAGGTGATGGTCTCAGTCAAAATGACCATCCAAAAACCAAAGTATGGATTCGGTCATAAGAGAAGAAAATAAAACATTGGAAAGAATACTTATCGATTGCTTAAGGAATGAGAAAAAAAGAACGATGGAAAGGTTTCGGTTATGGAGGAGCATGAACAATGATATTTGGCTATCAAGGAGATTAGACAAAAGATGAATATGTGACCAATTCAAGAGAAGAGAAAATGCACTATTGTGTTAATATGTTTCAGCAAGGAGAGTTGCAAAATGGGAGAGATGACACAAAGTTGTCAAAGGAAAATTTTACCAAAACAAAACCAAGACCTTACCAAATGCCAAGGTAAAATTTTCACCACCTATCTACCTCAAAATCATCCACATGTATCCCCCCGTAGGATAAGAGTTTGGCCACCCAAGCTTTCCAAAACACCATCCACAGAATAAGCCTCTTGTCCCCCTTACTTACCTATTTCTCTTGATTCCTTTCCCCAACTTCAACCTTGTCTTATTCTTATAGCCACCTTACCAAAAATAATGAAGTCCACCCTTGCCATAAATAGTCCTTGGTCGACACTTAAGGAAAGAGTGCAAAATATTAGCCAAACATTGCACACAAAGGATTTGAACCTCTTCCTCAAGGTACTTCACTTAATGCCATAACCTCTTTACTAATTGCTCACTTGTGCTAACCATTTATTCATTTATTTCAATAAGCATTGAAGCTACTTACCATCTCTCCTTAAAGTGCTAAAATACCAAATTTTTCCTAAGGCCCAATTAAACCCGAGATTTCATAGAAACCCCATAAACTCCAAATTCACTTAACTAACAAGTCCAATTTGTAATAATGCCATTCTCTTGTTCTCAAAATTTTAAACATCCCTACGCCCAAGGCCCATTGGGCCCAATCCTACTAGGCCTAATTTCGGGATGTTACAACTGGTGGTTGTTTTAGATATGGATCCAAGGACCATCAGTTTAGGGATTGCCCTTGAGAGTCTACTCAGAATCAAGGAGTTCGTAACAGATTTTGACAGCCGGTTAGAGGAGCTCAGCAGCCGCTGAGAGGCCGTGGGCCAGGTCAAGGTGGTAATGGTGTCGGACGAGGTCAAGGTGCACCGGGTAGAGTTACCGATAATAGGGGTAACACGGAGGCGAGATAGCCAGGTTTGGTTTACGCAGTCAGACGTCGAGAGGATGGCGATGCACCTGACATCATAACATGTACGTTCCTCATATCTGATGTACCTGTTACCGCTTTGATAGATATTGGATCCACCCATTCGTATATTGCTTGTGCTATATCTGGAAATCTGAACATTAGATCCGAGATTGCTACTAGAGAAACAACTGCAATCAGCCCTTTAGGACAGTCGATGATAGTAAATATGTTGTTTAGGGATGTGCCCTTAGAAATTCAGGGGGAAATATTTTTGGCGGATTTGATGGAACTGCCATTCGGCAAATTCGACCATATTTTGGGCATAGACTGGTTGATGAAACACCGTGCGAACTTAGATTGTGCTATAAAATAGATGGTGCTAAGAACTTCGGAGGATAAGGAAGTGATGATGATAGGTGAAAGAAGAAACTATTTGTCTAATGTTGTATCTGCTTTAAAGGCAGAAAAGTTGGTGCGAAAAGGGTGTGGAGCATTTTTAGCCTTTATCAGTGCTTTGAATGCCAGAGGGTTGTCAGTTGAGAGTGTTAGAACGGTGAAAGAGTTTTTAGATGTCTTTCCCGAGGAGCTTTCGGAATTGCCTCCAGATCGGAAAGTGGAGTTTGGTATTAGGTTGTTGCCAGGGATGGCTCTAGTGTCCATTGCTCCTTATAAAATGGCGTCGAAGGAGTTAGCGGAGCTTAAAGCGTTGTTGGATTGCAGATTTATTCGACCGAATGTGTCACCGTGGGGAGCACCAGTCTTGTTCGTTAAGAAAAAGGACAGATCAATGTGTATGTGCATCGATTAAAGACAGTTGAATAAATTGATGATCAAGACAAGTATCCGTTACCAAGGATCGATGATCTGTTCGATCAGTTGCGAAGAGCTTCGATTTTCTCGAAGATAGATTTAAGATCGGGTTATCATCAGTTAAAGGTCAAGAAGGCGTATATTCATAAAACTGCGTTTTGAACTCGTTATGGGCATTACGAGTTCTTGGTGATGTCGTTCAGGTTGACAAATGAACCAGCTGCATTTATGGACATGATGAACCGAATCTTCCAACCCTATCTAGACTGGTTTGTGTTGGTTTTCATAGATGATATCTTGGTGTACTCAAAGGCTGAAGAAAAGCATGATTCGCATCTACGGGTAGTATTACAGATTTTAAGAGAGAAGCAGTTGTATGCCAAATTCAGTAAGTGTGAATTTTGGCTGAAGGAAGTGACCTTTTTGGGCATGTTGTGTCTGCCGAAGGAATTAGAGTTGATCCTCGGAAGGTCGAGGCTATTTTGGATTTAAAACCACCAAGGTCAGTGGCAAAAATTCAAAGTTTTCTAGGTTTGGCAAGATATTACAGGTGATTTGTTGAGGGGTTTTCGTTCTTTGCTGCACCCCTAACTAAGTTGTTGCGTAAGGAAGTACCATTTGTGTGGTCAGATAAGCAGCAAGAGAGCTTTGAGAAATTGAAGAAAATTCTCAAGGAAGCACCAGTATTAATTCAACCTGAGGCTGGTAAGGAGTTTATTGTTTATTGTGATACGTCACAAAGGGCTTGGGATGTGTGTTGATGCAATGAGGAAAGGTGGTGGCTAATGCATCTCGTCAATTAAGGCCGCATGAGGTGAACTATCCCATGCATGATTTGGAGTTAGCTGCAGTGGTGTTTGCTTTGAAGATTTGGAGACACTATCTGTACGGGGAGAAGTTGATTATCTATATAGATTATAAGTGTAACATCCTTAAATCGGGGTCTCTGCATTTTGTGTGTTTGCATGTGTTAATGTGCCTACTGTGCTAGTTTAGGGTGCTTTGGGGTCTAGGCATGACCTCAAGTTAGGCTTGAGTCATGGCTAAAATTTTTGTTTTAGTACTTGGGAAGAGGGAGCTAAGGAAGTTAGGGGTTAAAAGATATTCTTGGTGTGTTGTGACACAAAGAACCTAGTGGCAAAGTGGCAAAGGAGGTGCCAGTATGGTATCAGGAAGGTGACGCCACATGCAGGGAAGGGAGAGTTTAGGTTCGAGCAGTAGAAATCTCATTTTCTGCTTATTATTTTGACGCCAAGCTGAGGGAGTGGTGTGCTCAGGGTGGACTCTGGAAGATAAGGATGGCAGGAGTCAAACAGATGAAGGTGAGGAAATTTAGGAGTTTGAACCTTTCAAACTCATTTGAATGAGGGGTTAGGAGGATTTTGAGGAATCGGCTAAGGGAGACTTAGTGTTGGCCAAAAGTTGGACTGTGGGGAGGAGGAGTGATCGGTTTTGGTACTTGGGAAGGGGGTGTGCCGAATGTCTATGGTGGTTTTAGGGAATATTTCAGCAAGTGGGGAGAGTTCTTTTTTTTCCCACTTGAGTTAGAGTCATAAGCCGAAACCCCTCTTGCTCTCCTTCTCATTTTGGTTTCTCTTTTCGGCATTCTTGGTGCTTGGCCGAACCACCCTTGCCATTTCCTTGAGAAAGCCGAAACCATATATCCATCATCTTCTCTTCTTTGGTTCAAACATTGCTAGTCGAGAACCATATTCCCATTCCTTCTTTTCTTCTATCTCTTCATTCTTTGGTTAGTCGAAACTCCCTAACCTTTTTCTGAGTTGCGTTTTCTCTTCTTTGTCGAATCTTGGGCCTATTTTCTTCTCTATCTCTTCCATCTTCAAAAGTCGAAAGCCTTGTCGTTTCCCTTTCATTTTCATCAAGTATTTTGGCCGAATACCCTTAGCCTCATTTTCTTCTCTTCTCACGTGTTTTAATCCTCCTTGAAGTGCTGAATCTATCTCTTTCTTGCGGGGTTATAGCCGAATCTCCTGGTAAGTAGCTGCATCTTCTTCTATTTTTTAGTTGATTTGGGTAATGCCGAAATCCCACTTTTCTTCTATCTCCCCATTTGTTATAGATCCAAACTTAAACTATTCTTGATCTATATTGGTGGCTGAATCTGTCAGTAAGGTAAGGGGGTAAGTGTTTTACAGTTTCTATATTTCTTGTTGTGTTTAATAATGAAGGCTTAAGCCAATGATAGTGGTACTTGGTCTATTGTAGGGAGGAGTACAACCCGTTTGGTAGATCTTCGGGATTCGGTGGTCAATCCAGGTAAGGGTTCTAGCGTGTAGATCTATTTCTTATTCATTCAAAAGCCGAAGGCTAATCGTTTGTATGTATTAGTGCTTGGCTGATTGCAAGGAAGGTTTATCACATAGCTTCGGGATTTGGTTGGAAACCAAATCGGCATTAAGGTAAGGTGTTACCTTCATGCGATATATCTTTGGGATTTCTAGTGGAGCCGAATGGGCTTTTGGTTACTAACAAAGTGTTGACCGATTGTAGGGTAGAGTGAAGGCTAACGTTTCGGGATTTCGCTTAGATCTACGAATAGTCAGGTGTGTAACGCTTACACACTTCGTTAGTATGATATGTTTATTGTGTTACTGCAATAGCCATTAAAACCGGTGGTTATGCCTTGTAGGCATGAGTGTGGACTCCGGGTAAGTCCCCTGATTATGGATCTCGTTATATTCCATCTTGTCATTGTTTAATGCTATGCCATGTGTTATTTACATCATCATATGTTATTATGCCATGATTGATATGGACATGATGGCGGGATTGTTGAGATGAGGGGGAAGAATTATTTGGACTGTCACCAGTGGTTTTGACCACAAGACGGGTTGGCCCCGTCTTTGATATTATAATTTGTGACTAAGTTCTAGTGATTTTCACCACCAGTGGTTTTGGCCACGTCGATGATATTTGTGACTACGGTCACCAGTGGTTTTGACCACATATGGATATTGTGACTCGTCCCAGTGGTTTGGTACCACAGTGGGTTGGCCCCACATAAATGATTACGGGATTGTCACCAGTGGTTTTGACCACATCGATATATATTTGTGACTTCGATCACCAGTGGTTTTGACCACCAGTGGTTTTGACCACACAGGGTAGATAAAGGTGATTGGATGGTTAGGTTATGGGGTTGCATGATTTGCATGTTATACTGATGATTTCCGTAAGTGTTTGCACTATCGGGTTGGGGATTTATACACTGAGTCTTAGTGACTCACCCCTTCCCTTATATTTTGCAGATGAGGCGTAGTTTGCGGATATGGAGCCGGGGAGGGCTCGAGGTGGCCATGCATGCTAGTTTCGGGTTTTGACTTTAAATTACTATTTTAGTTTTATTTATTTACTTAATTTGGTTTTGGTTTTGTAATGGGGCCGCTAAGTATTATTTTGAGTTTTAATTACTTGCTTTTATTTTGATTAGACTACGCATGTGATTAATAACTTGATTTGCTTTAGTAACCGGAATTAAATCGAAGTTTACAAAACTATACTCTATATCAGTTTTTTTCCAAATGTTACCATCGGGTGACATGATTCACAAGGTAAAAACAAAGTTAACAAAGATGATTTCAAACCTAAATTTTCAAACAAACTTCAAATGCAAATGGTTCTAAACTTGACTATGCTCACCACACTCGATTTTAATAAGTATCATATGATTCCTAAAAGCTAGTACCAACAAACGGATTTTCCAAGCATGAAGTTCTCTGGATTTTAAAGCAACACAAAAAAAGTTTTTCAACATCACTTTGTATAGGGTTTTCTAAACTTTAAAACGATAGAAGAGTTTTCAATAAAATCGGGAAACTTGTTTTGTTCAAACATTTTCACCTTGCAACATGCCAGATTCGATCGTGGTGTGTCGACCGGATTTGGGGTGTTACAATTTTGGTATCAGAGCCCAAGTTCGACAATTTCAAATTGTCTACCGAGGCCCAAAATGTTTTAAAAAGGGGTTATGGAGAATACATGGTCTGAAAGGCATGGCACCGAGTCTCTGGCACCGATCCGCTCAGGTAAGTACCCCAAACTGTTGTTTATGATGTTATGAATATGATGATATGGTCATGACTAAATAGTAGTAGGAACTACTCTAGTGACTTGAACTATAGGCTGGATGAATTCGCGGAACAATCCCTTATTAAACTTCTCATAAAACTGTGCCTTAATAGTTTAACTCGATTAGCATGGGCATTATTGGTAATGTAGGAGGAGAGTTAACATACCTTGGTGGGCGTTTGGGCGCAGGAGTGGTCGTAGCGCGGTTTAACACCAGACTCCTATCAGGTGTGTAACTCTCTTTACTCTAGTCAGAGCGGCAAATGCCAAAGTGCCGATCACGACAATAGTAGTTACACTAACGCGCGCGAGTGCGTGTGGGGCTTCAACGCGATAGTTGAGGCCATCGGAGTATTCTTGTGGGTTGAAATTTGCTTGGGTCGCGATGGGTGAATGGGCCTAATGGGCCCGTGGGCCCAATTGAATAAATTGCATGATGATATAGTATATAGTGAACTAGATTAGGTGGAACTTATATACGTGGCTAGATGTATGTTAGGTGGGCCACACGAGCGTGTGGGCCTGAATGGGTCGAAATCTGGTTATAGGCCCAATAGTCCGGTACGACCAGAAATGGTAGCTAAGTCGCTTTGGGCGACATTAGGCCTTCGGAAAGGCCATTGTAGGTCGAAATTACCAAAATACCCTAGTTTATGAAATTTCCAAAATAGCCACGGTTTACTTAAATTACCAAAATACCTCGGTTCATGAAATTACCAAAATAGCCTCGGTTTACTTAAATTACCAAAATACCCTCGATTTACAAAATTACCAAAATACCCTCAATTTGTAAAATTACTAAAATACCCCCGATTTGTTAAATTACCGAAATACCCCCAATTTGTAAATTTATCGAAATACCCCTGGGTTGTAAAAGCGCTGAAATACCCTCGAGTTGTAAAATTACCGAAATACCCCTAGTTTGTAAAATTACCGAAATACCCCTAAGCGATAAAATAATTATTGTACCCTCGTGGTAGTATTAGCATTGTATGTGTTAATCGTATGATTAATTATGGTTGAGATGCGTTGCTTACATGGATTGGTAACGAGTAGAAATACCGAACTACCCCTGTAGGGTGGAATTACAAAAATGCCTTTGGTAGGTGAAATTACGGTTATACCCTTAGAGGTTGATTAGTTTGATTATGTCGTATTTGTTATTCTGATTAGAATGGTAATTTGTTTCATACGTTATCTATGATATATAATTTGCATACATGTCATACTGCATACACGAATTATTATGACTGATGAACATGGCATGAAAATGGTTATGATGAGAGGAGGGGGAAGGATGATTTAGACTGTCACCAGTGATTTGGACCACACACTGGGTTGGCCCCGCTTTCCTTATTATTTGTGACTAGTCTCAGTGGTTTTGACCACCAGTGGTTTTGACCACACGGATATAATTTGTGACTATGTTCACCAGTGGTTTTGACCACACATGGATTATTGTGACTCGTCCCAGTGGTTTGGTACCACATTGGGTTGGCCCCACATGTTGATTACGGGATTGTCATCAGTGGTTTTGACCACACGGTGGGTTGGCCTCACCATATAATTTGTGACTACGGTCACCAGTGGTTTTGACCACACTTATATGAGTTGTGACTACGGTCACCAGTGGTTTTGACCACCAGTGGTTTTGACCACACGAGGTAGACACAGGAGTTCGGATGGTTAGGTTGGGTTTGCATGATTTGTATATTGACATATCAAATGTGTAAGTGCCTTGTTATTATCGGGATGGGGATTTACACATGAGTCTCGGTGACTCACCCCTTTCCCTTACATTTGTAGATGAGGCATAGATCGCGGATGTGGAGTCGGGGTGGACTCGAGGTGGCCATGCACTATGTTTTCGGGTTTTATTTCAATTATTATTTTGGGTTAATTTACTTTTAAATTTTGTTTTGTTATGTAATAAGGCATTGGGTATTTTATTTGGTTTCAGCTTTCAATTTAGTTACTGCTTATTATTAAATGATCAATATGGGATTTTTCTAAAATGATAATAAACCGTTTCTTATTCAAAATTACTAAAACTCAATTTCTCACAACAACTATAAAGAATACGAGCTTTTTAACGAATGCACAGTTTTTAGACATTCCTTTCATGTGACATACTAGATCCGATCGTAACGTTTAGGCCGGGTTTGGGGTATTACAATTATAGTATCAGAGCCTAGGTTCAAAAACTCAGCTGTGGAATGGGTTCAAAAATGTTTTTCAAATTTTGGTTGAAATATGGTTTATAAATATATATATATATCACTTTCTTGGAACTATGACACCCCAGTCTTCGGCACCAATCCGAACTATAAGTTTCGTGGTACTTCTCTTTGTTATATGTTGTATTTCGGGTATCTATTCTATGTGTTTGGTTTGGATGTGATGGTCAGACATAGAGTTTGGTGCGTATGAAATATTCGTCTATTTTAATGGCTAGGTGTTTTTGAGTATGTGTAGGAGTTTTAAATTCTAGTTAAAAGTATATTAGTTTTATTAAGATCAGAGTGTGCAGCAAGAGCGTAGTGTGGTAGGTTAGGATGTGTGACTGTTAGTTAGTTAAAGAAATTTCGAGGAGGGTAGATTTGTAACATCCTGAAATTGGGCCTAGTAGGATTGGGCCTAATGGGCCTTAGGCATAGTAGCGTTCAGAATTTTTGAGAACGGCATTAATGCAAGTTAGACTTATTAGGTGAGTGATTCTGAAAGGTTAGAGGGCTTCTATAAAGTCTCGGGATCGAACTTTGGCTTTGGGGAAATTTTGGTTTTAGGTGAAAAAAAAACCTTGGAAGTTGGCAGGCAGGCCTTAAGAATAAAATGTGGAGGAAAATGACACAAGTGGAGTGTGTGGTGTAGTGGCAAAGTGACGCCACATAAGAGACAAGGGGGTGATGCCACAAGGAAGGAAGGAGGTCCGAGGTTCAAGTCTTGGCTTTTGCATTTTGGTTTTCTTTTTACATGGACCTTAGAATTTGGCTATAGATTTATATTTAGTTACGAATGGTTAAGACACAAAAGGATCTAGTTGGTAAAGTGGCTAGCGGTGTGGATTATGCTACAGGAGAGTCTAGGTTCGAATCTCATGACAAGCAACAGAGTATTTATTTTACGGATTGGACGGTAAGAGTTTTCGTTGAATTTAAACTCTACTGACGGAGGGATCCCACATCGGAAAGATACAAAGAAGGAAGGTGAAGAGCTAGCTATATAAAGAGCATTTCAGGAGGAGAGTTAACATACCTTGGTGGGCGCTTGGGCGCAGGAGTGGTCGCAGCGCGATTTAACACTAGACTCCTATCAGGTGTGTAACTCTCTCTTTACTCTAGCTGCAGAGCGGCAAATGCTAAAGTGCCGATCACGGCAATAGTAGCCACACGAGCGTGCGAGCGCACGTGTAGGGCTTCGACGCGATCGTTGAGGCAATCAGTAGTATTCTTGTAGGTTGAGGCTATTTGGGTCGCGATGGGCTAAAGTGGGCCCAATTGAATAAATTGCATGATGATATAGTATATAGTGAACTAGATTAGGTGGGACTTATATACGTCGCTAGATCTATGTTAGGTGGGCCACACGAGCGTGTGGGCTCGAATGGGCCAGAATCTGGTTTTAGGCCCAATAGTCCGGTACGACCAGAAATGGTAGCTGAGTCGCTCTGGGCGACATTAGTCCTTCGGAAAGGCCATTGCAGGTGCAAAATTACCAAAATACCCCTAGTTTATGAAATTTCCAAAATAGCCCTGGTTTACGAAATTACCAAAATACCCCTGGTTTATGAAATTACCAAAATAGCCCTGGTTTACGAAATTGTCAAAATACCCTTGATTTATAAAATTTCCAAAATACCCCCAATTTGTAAAATTACTAAAACACCCCTAATTTGTTAAATTACCAAAATACCCACAATTTGTAAATTTATTGAAATACCCCTGGGTTGCAAAAGTGCTGAAATACCCTCGAGTTGTAAAATTACCGAAATACCCCTGGTTTATAAAATTACTGAAATACCCCTAAGCGATAAAATAATCGTTGTACTCTTGTGGTTGTATTAGCATTGTATGTGTTAATCGAATGATTGATTATGGTTGAGATGAGTTGCTTACATGGATTGGTAACGAGTAGAATTACTGAACTACCCCTGTAGGGTGGAATTACAAAAATGCCTTTGGTAGGTAAAATTACGGTTATACCCTTAGAGGTTGATTAGTTTGATTATGTCATATTTGTTATTTTGATTATGATGGTAATTCGTTTCATACGTTATCTTTGATTTATAATTTGCATACATGTCATACTGCATACACGAATTATTATGACTGATGAGCATGGCATGAAAATGGGAATGATGAGAGGAGGGGGAAGGATGATTTAGACTGTCACTAGTGGTTTTGACCACACACTGGGTTGGCCCCGCTTTCCTTATTATTTGTGACTAGTCTTAGTGGTTTTGACCACCAGTGGTTTTGACCATATGGATATTATTTGTGACTGCGGTCACCAGTGGTTTTGACCACACATGGATTATTGTGACTCGTCCCAGTGGTTTGGTACCACAGTGGGTTGGCCCCACATGTTGATTACGGGATTGTCATCAGTGGTTTTGACCACACGGTGGGTTGGCCCCGCCATATGATTTGTGACTACGGTTACCAGTGATTTTGACTACACTTATATGATTTGTGACTACGGTCACTAGTGGTTTTGACCACACGGGGTAGACACAAGAGTTCGGTTGGTTAGGTTGGGTTTGCATGATTTGCAATATGTCAAATGTGTAAGTGCCTTGTTGTTATCGGGATGGGGATTTACACAATGATTCTTGATGACTCACCCCTTTCCCTTACATTTGCAGATGATGCATAGATCGCGGATGTGGAGCCAGGGTGGACTCGAGGTGGCCATGCACTATGTTTTCGGGTTTTATTTTAATTACTATTTTGGGTTAATTTACTTTTAAATTTGGTTTCGTTATGTAATAAGGCATTGGGTATTTTATTTGGTTTCAGCTTTCAATTTGGTTACTGCTTACTAATAAATGATCAATATGGGATTTTCCTAAAATGATATTAAACCGTTTCTTATTCAAAATTACTTAAACTCGATTTCTCACAACAACTATAAAGAATATGAGTTTTTTAACAAACGCGCAGTTTTTAGACATTCCTTTCATGTGACATGCCAGATCCAGTCGTAATGTTTAGGCCGAGTTTGGGGTGTTACAATTAAACTGTAACATCCTTAAATTGGGGTCTCTGCATTTTGTGTGTTTGCATGTGTTAATGTGCCTACTGTGCTAGTTTAGGGCATTTTAGGGTCTAGGCATGACCTCGTGTTAGGCTTGAGTCATGGCTAAAATTTTTGTTTTAGCACTTGAGAGGAGGGAGCTAAGGAAGTTAGGGGTTAAAAGATATTCTTGGTGTGTTGTAACACAAAGAACCTAGTGGCAAAGTGGCAAAGGAGGCGCCACTATGGTACCGGGAAAGTGACGCCACATGTGGGGAAGGGGGAGTTCAAGTTCGAGCAGTAGAAATCTCATTTTTTGCTTATTATTTTGACGCCAAGCTGAGGGAGTTGTGTGCTCAGGATGGACTCTGGAAGATAAGGATGGAAGAGCCAAACAGATGAAGGTGAGGAAATTTAGGAGTTTGAACCTTTTAAACTAATTTGAATGAGGGGTTAGGAGGATTTTGAGGAATCGGCTAAGAGAGACTTAGTGTTGGCCGAAAGTTGGACTGTGGGGAGGAGGAGTGATCAGTTTTGGTACTTGAGAAGGGGGTGTGCCGAATGTCTATGGTGGTTTTAAGGAATATTTCGGCAAGTGGGGAGAGTTCTTTTTTTTTTCCCTCTTGAGTTAGAGTCATAAGTCGAAACCCCTCTTGCTCTCCTCCTCATTTTGGTTTCTCTTTTCGGCATTCTTGGTGCTTGGCCGAACCACCCTTGCCATTTCCTTGAGAAAGCCAAAACCATATATCCATCATCTTCTCTTCTTTGGTTCAAACATTGCTAGTCAAGAACCATATTCCCATTCCTTCTTTTCTTCTATCTCTTCATTCTTTGGTTAGCCGAAACTCCCTAACCATTCTCTGAGTTGCGTTTTCTCTTCTTTGTCGAATCTTGGGCCTATTTTCTTCTCCATCTCTTCCATCTTCAAAAGCCAAAAGCCTTATCGTTTTCCTTTCATTTTCATCAAGTATTTTGGCCGAATACCCTTAGCCTTATTTTCTTCTCTTCTTACGTGTTTTAATCCTCCTTGAAGTGCCGAATCTATCTCTTTCTTGTGGGGTTATAGCTGAATCTCCTGATCCAAACTTAAACTCTTCTTGATCTATATTGGTGGCCGAATCTGTCAGTAAGGTAAGGGGGAGGAGTACAACCCGATTTGGTAGATCTTTGAGATTCGGTGGCTAATCAAGTGGTTGGCCGATTGCAAGTAAGGTTCATCACATAGCTTCGGGATTTGGTTGGAAACCAAATCGACATTAAGGGTAGAGTGAAGGCTAACATTTCGGGATTTCGCTTAGATCTACGAATAGTCAGGTGTGTAACACTTACACACTTCGTTAGTATGATATGTTTATTGTGTTACTGCAATAGCCATTAAAACCGGTGGTTATGCCTTGTGGGCATGAGTGTGGACTCCGGGTAAGTCTCCTAATTATGGATCTCGTTATATGTTATCATGTCATTGTTTAATGCTATGCCATATGTTATTTGCATCATTATATGTTATTATGCCACGATTGATATGGACATGATGGTGGGATTGATGAGAGGAAGGGGAAAAATTATTTGGACTGTCACTAGTGGTTTTGACCACATGACGGGCTGGCTCCGTCTTTGATATTATAATTTGTGACTAAGTCCCAGTGGTTTTGACCACCAGTGGTTTTGACCAAGAGATGATATTTGTGACTACGGTCACCAGTGGTTTTGACCACATATGGATATTGTGACTCGTCCCAGTGGTTTGGTACCACAGTGGGTTTGCCCCACATGAATGATTACGGGATTGTCGCCAGTGGTTTTGACCACATCGATATAAATTTGTGACTTCGGTCACCAGTGGTTTTGACCACACGGGGTAGATAAAGGAGATCGGATGGTTAGGTTATGGGGTTGCATGATTTGCATGTTATACTGATGATTTGCATAAGTGCTTGCACTATCAGGTTGGGGATTTATACACTGAGTCTCGGTGAATCACCCTTCCCTTATATTTTGCAGATGAGGCGTAGTTCACGGATATGGAGTCGGGGAGGACTCGAGGTGGCCATGCATGCTAGTTTCGGGTTTTAACTTTAAATTACTATTTCGATTTTATTTATTTACTTAATTTGGTTTTGGTTTTGTAATGAGGCCGCTAAGTAATATTTTGGGTTTTAATTACTTGCTTTTATTTTGATTAGATTATGCATGTGATTAATAACTTGATTTGCTTTAGTAACCAGAATTAAATCAAAGTTTACAAAACTATACTCTATATTGGTTTTTTTCCAAACGTTACCATCGGGTGACATGATTCACAAGGTAAAAAAAAGTTAACAAAGATGATTTCAAACCTAAATTTTCAAACAAACTTCAAATGCAAATGGTTTTAAACTTGACTATTCTCACCACACTCTGTTTTAATAAGTATCGTATGATTCCTAAAAGCTAGTACCAACAAATGGATTTTCCAAGCATGAAGTTCTCTGGATTTTAAAGTAACACAAAAAAAGTTTTTCAACATCACTTTGTGTAGGGTTTTCTATACTTTAAAATGATAGAAGAGTTTTCAATAAAATTGGGAAACTTATTTTGTTCAAACATTTTCACCCCGTAACATGCCAGATTCGGTCGTGGTGTGTTGACCGGGTTTGGGGTGTTGCAATTTTGGTATCAGAGCCCAAGTTCGACAGCTCGACTGTGGGCCTAAGGCCCAAAAATGTTTTAAAAAGGGATTATGGAGAATACATGGTCTGAAAGGCATAGCACCGAGTCTCCGGCACCGATCCGGTCAGGTAAGTACCCCAAACTGTTGTTTATGATGTTATGAATATGATGATATGGTCATGATTAAATAGTAGTAGGAACTACTCTAGTGACTTGAACTATAGGCTGGATGAATTAGCGGAACAATCCCTTATTAAACTTCTCATAAAACTGTGCCTTAATAGACAGTGGAATAAAAGTCTAACGCATAAAACCTTTATTCAGCTCAACTTGTATCGGTAAACATGAGTGCACGTGGATGCGGGTGTAACACTCGTGGACGAGGTAGGGGTAGGATGACAGTGTCAAAACCGATAGGGTCTGGACATGGGTCAAAAAATGAGGTACCACCACTGCCAGCGGTGGGCGCGGAACATCAGGACCAGACTGGTGGTGACGCAGTATCGCAGGCAATGTTGCGGATTTTAGAGAGGGTTGTTAGTGCAGGCGTCAGAGTAGGGGTTTAGAAATCTGTGTCTGAACGACTCTGTGCTAATGGTGCCGAGGTGTTAAGAGGTATATCCGGCGTGGCTTCCAGTACGGCAGAATATTGGTTGGAGGCAACAAAACGTATTATGGATGATCTAGACTTCTCGACTGAGGAGAAGATGAAGGGGGTAGTATCTCTACTGCGAGATGAGTCATATCAGTGGTGGCTCACAGTTAGGGACGGAGCAATGGCGGATGACCTTACTTGGGAATTCTTTAGGGCAGCCTATCAGAGGAAATACATAGGGGCTAGCTACATTGATGCGCAGCGCAAGGCATTCCTGAACTTGGTCCAAAGTAATAAGACTGTATCGGAATATGAGGCAAAATTCCTTTGGCTGAGTCGCTATACACGTGGTATTGTGGGCACGGAGCATGAGCTCTGTGTTAGATTTGAGGATGGGCTGAGAGACGAGCTGCGGATGTTAATTGCGCCACAGTAGGAAAGAGAGTTTGCGGTCTTAGTGGAAAAGGCTAAAGTGGTTGAGGAAGTGAAACAGTCTGTGAGGCAAAATCAGGACAAGGGTTGGAATAAAAGGAATTCTGGATCATCTGGGTCTGCCGGGAATTAGTAGAAATGGGGTAGATATAGTGGGCTGAATCAAGATGCTAGGCCTAGTGCTGCTAATACTTAGTGGCCGCCACGATGTGCTCGATGTGGAAAGTCTCACACGGGGGAGTGTTGGATTAGAAACAGAGGATGCTTTGAGTGTGGGTGAATGGGGCATCAAGTGAGGTATTGTCCACAAAGGTTAGCTAGGTTGCAGTCTAGGGATCAGAATCGTACACAGGGCAGGAGGGATAGTTAGCTGTCACAGAGGGGCCGTGGTGCAGCTAGAAGAGGTAATGGCTCTGGTAGAGGCTGTGGAGCACCGGGTAGAGGTACAGGTGGTACATAGGCGAGGCAGCCTGGATTGGTCTACGTAGCGAGGCGTCGAGAGGAGGGCGACGCACCGGACGTCATAACTGGTACATTCTTAATCTTTGGACTACCTTATAATGCTTTGATAGATGTGGGTTCGACGCACTTATATGTAGCCAGTAGCATAGTGAAAGTTATGAATTTAGACTCTGAGATTACTTCTAGGAAGATGACAGTGATAAGCCATCTAGGTCACTCTGTAGAAGTAAATAAACTATATAGGGATGTACCTCTAGAACTTCAAAGGGTCGTATTTTTGGCTGACTTGATGGAACTGTCGTTTGGGGAGTTCGATCTGATTCTCAGGGATGGATTGGCTAGTGAAGTATCAGGCCGGTTTAGATTGCGCAGCTAAGCGCATGGTGTTGAGGACAGTTGAAGATGATAAGGTGGTGATGATTGGTAATAGGAGAGATTACCTATCCAATGTTGTCTCTGCGCTGAAGGCCGAGAAAATGGTAAGGAAGGGTTGTGAGGCATTCATGGTGCATGTTTGTGCTTGGGAGCCAAGGATACAGTAGTAGAGAATGTCTGAACTATAGGAGAATTTGCTGATGTATTCCCAGAGGAACTTTTGGGTCTGCCTCCTGATCGCGAGGTTGAGTTCGGTATAGATTTGTTACCCGAAACCGCGCCAATATCCATTGCCTCGTATAGGATGGCGCCAAAGGAATTAGTGGAGTTAAAGGCTCAGATTCAAGAATTGCTGGACAGAGGTTTCATCCGACTGAGTGTATCTCCTTGGGGAGCACCTGTGTTATTTATTAAGAAGAAAAATGGTACAATGAGGATGTGCATAGACTACCACCAGCTGAACAAGCTGACGATCAAAAACAAGTATCCGTTGCCCAGAATAGACGACTTGTTTGATCAACTCAAGGGTGCATCGATTTTTGCTAAGATAGATCTTAGGTCGGGGTATCATCAGCTCAAGGTGAAAGAGGCAGATATTCATAAGACGGCATTTCGTACTCGGTATGGGCATTACGAGTTTCTAGTGATGCCCTTCGGGTTGACTAATGCGCCGGCAGCATTCATGTACATGATGAATCGGGTGTGTCAGCCGTACTTGGATCAATTCGTCGTAGTGTTTATAGACGACATCTTGGTGGACTCGAAATCTGAGGGAGAACATGACACGCATCTTAGGGTGGTTTTACAGGTTCTGAGAGAGAAGCAATTGTTCGCCAAGTTTAGTAAGTGCGAGTTCTGGCTTAAGGATATAACTTTCTTGGGTCATGTGGTATCAGCTGAGGGTATTAGGGTGGATCCTCGTAAGATCGAGGCAGTGTTGGGTTGGAAACCACCTATGTCGGTTGTAGAGATTTGAAGTTTTCTGGGTTTGGCAGGATACTACAGGAGGTTCGTGGAAGGTTTTTCTTTGATCGCAACGTCGCTGACTAAACTGTTGAGAAAAGGGGTTTCGTTTGTGTGGTTTGAGAAACAGCAAGAAAGTTTTGACAAGTTGAAGAAGATTTTAACTGAAGCTCCGATTTTGATTCAGCCTGAGGCAGGTAAGGAATTCGTGGTCTATTGTGATGCATCACATACTGGCTTAGGGTGTGTGTTGATGCAAGATGGGAAAGTAGTAGCGTATGCATCTCGATAGTTGAGGCCGCATGAGGGTAACTACCCGATACATGACTTAGAGTTGGCTGTAGTGGTTTTTGCCTTGAAGATTTGGAGGCATTACTTGTATGGGGAAAAGTCGATAGTCTACACGGATCACAAGAGTCTGAAGTACCTATTGACTCAAAAAGATTTAAATTTGAGGCAGTGGAGGTGGATCGATTTGTTGAAGGACTACGACTGCTCGATTGATTACCATCCGGGTAAGGCTAACGTAGTAGCTGATGCGTTGAGCCGTAAGGTGGTAGCAGACCTGAGAGCAACGTTTGCTCACCTTAGTTTATATGACGACGGGAGTCTTTTGGTAGAATTGCAAGTAAGGCAGACGTGGGTTGATCAGGTTAATGAGAAACAGCTGGCAGATGAGATTTTGAGTGCTCGGAGGTTGCAAGTGCAGAATGGTGAAGCTGAGGGTTACAGCATGGGTAGTGATGGAGTACTGTGTTTTTAGGGGAAGGTATGTATGCCAAAGGACGTTGAGTTGAGATAGCGGATTCTTTAGGAAGCTCATAGCAGCCCATACGCTATGCATCCTAGAGGCAGTAAGACGTATCGTGATTTGAGGAGCGATTCTAGTGGCGTGTCTTAAGCGGAAGTAATCGAGTTTGTGGGCGCTATCCGACATGCCAAGAAGTGAAAGTCGAGCATCGATTCTGTCGGGCTATTGCGATCGGTAAGGATCTCGTAGTGGAAGTGGGAGAAGGATTGCGATGGATTTCGTTAGTGGGCTTCCCCTTATGCCTAGTAAGAAGGACTCAGTCTGGGTGATTGTGGACTGTTTGACTAAGTCAGCTCATTTCATACCAGTTCGGGTTAATTATTCGCTCCAGAAGTTAGCCAAGTTGTATGTGGCCGAGATAGTAGGGTTGCATGGAGTGCCAGTGTCAATTATCTCGGATAGGGATCCCAGGTGCACGTCGAGGTTTTGGAAAGCTTTGCATCAGGCTTTGGGTACGAGGTTGGATTTCAGCACGGCTTTTCACCCGTAGTCTGATGGACAGTCTGAGAGAGTAATTCAGATTTTAGAAAACATGTTAAGGGGCTGTGTTCTGGATTTTAGCGGTAGTTGGGAGGAGTAACTACCATTGGAAGAGTTCGCTTAAAACAACAGTTATCAAGTGAGTATTCAAATGGCACCATATGAGGCACTATATGGACGGAAATATCATACTCCTACGTGTTGGACAGAACTGGGTGAATGACAGATGTTGGGTCCAGAGTTGGTGCCAGAAACAGAGGATAAGGTTAAGGTAATTCGGGCTTGTCTTAAGGAAGCGTCAGACAGGCAGAAGTCTTACGCCAATCTTAAACGCAGGGATATAGAGTATGTAGTGGGTGATAAGGTCTTTCTAAGGTATCGCCATGGAAGAAAGTGTTAAGATTTAGACAGAAAGGTAAGCTAAGCCCTAGGTTTATCGAGCCGTATTCGGTACTGAAGCGAGTGGGACTGGTAGCTTATCAGCTCGAGTTGCCGACAGAGTTAAGTCAGATTTACGACGTCTTTCATGTTTCAATGCTTAGAAGCTATCGGTCAGATCCGTCGCATGTGATGCCAGTTGCAGAGATAGAGGTAAACTCAGACTTATCTTTCGAGGAGGAACTGGTACGGATCTTGGATTGGGATGTCAAGGTTCTGCGCAGAAGTCAGTTCCCTTGGTGAAAGTATTATGGTAGAACCATGGTACGGAGGAGGCCACGTGGGAACCAGAGGATGCGATATGGCAGCAATACCCTCAACTCTTCTGACCAGGTAATTTCGAGGCCGAAATTATTGTTTTAGGGGGTAGAACTGTAACATCCTTAAATCGAGGTCTCTATATTTTGTGTGTTTGCATGTGTTAATGTGCCTACTGTGCTAGCTTAGGGTGTTTTGGGGTCTAGGCATGACCTCGGGTTAGGCCTGAGTCATGGCTAAAATTTTTGTTTTAGCACTTGGGAAGAGGGAGCTAAGGAAGTTAGGGGTTAAAAAATATTTTTGGTGTGTTGTGACACAAAGAACCTAGTGGCAAAGTGGCAAAGGAGGCGCCACTATGGTACCAGGAAGGTAACGCCACATGCAGGAAAGGGGTAGTTCAGGTTCGAGCAGCAGAAATCTCATTTTCCACTTAAAATTTTGACGCCAAGCTGAGGGAGTGGTGTGCTCAGGATGGACTCTGGAAGATAAGGATGGAAGGAGTCAAACAGATGAAGGTGAGGAAATTTAGGAGTTTGAACCTTTCAAACTCATTTGAATGAGGGGTTAGGAGGATTTTGAGGAATCGACTGAGGGAGACTTAGTGTTGGCCGAAAGTTGGACTGTGGGGAGAAGGAGTGATCGGTTTTGGTACTTAGGAAGGGGGTGTGCCAAATGTCTATAGTGGTTTTAGGGAATATTTCGGCAAGTAGGAAGAGTTCTTTTTTTCCCTCTTGAGTTAGAGTCATAAGCCGAAACCCCTCTTGCTCTCCTTCTCATTTTGGTTTCTTTTTTCGGCATTCTTGGTGCTTGGCCGAACCACCCTTGCCATTTCCTTGAGAAAGCCGAAACTATATATCCATCATCTTCTCTTCTTTGGTTCAAACATTGCTAGTCGAGAACCATATTCCCATTCCTTCTTTTCTTCTATCTCTTCATTCTTTGGTTAGCCGAAACTCCCTAACCCTTTTTTGAGTTGCATTTTCTCTTCTTTGTCGAATCTTGGGCCTAGTTTCTTCTCCATCTCTTCCATCTTCAAAAGCCGAAAGCCTTGTCGTTTCCCTTTCATTTTCATCAAGCATTTTGGCTGAATACCCTTAGCCTCATTTTCTTCTCTTCTCACGTGTTTTAATCCTCCTTGAAGTGCTGAATCTATCTCTTTCTTGTGGGGTTATAGCCGAATCTCCTGATCCAAATTTAACTCCTCTTGATCTATATTGGTGGCAGAATCTGTCAGTAAGGTAAGGGGGAGGAGTACAACCCGATTCGGTAGATCTTCGAGATTCGGTGGCCGATCAAGTGCTTGGCCGATTGTAAGGAAGGTTATCACATAGCTTCGGGATTTGGTTGGAAACCAAATCGGCTTTAAGGTTAGAATGAAGGCTAACATTTCGGATTTGCTTAAATCTACGAATAGTTAGGTGTGTAGCGCTTACACACTTCGTTAGTATGATATGTTTATTATGTTATGCAATAGCCATTAAAATAGGTGGTTATGCCTTGTGGGCATGAGTGTGGACTCCAGGTAAGTCCCCTGATTATGGATCTCGTTATATGCTATCATGTCATTGTTTAATGCTATGCCATGTGTTATTTGCATCATCATATGTTATTATGCCACGATTGATATGGACATGATGGCGGGATTGTTGAGAGGAGGGGGAAGAATTATTTGGACTATCACCAGTGGTTTTGACCACACGACGGGTTGGCCCCGTCTTTGATATTATAATTTGTGACTAAGTCCCAGTGGTTTTGACCACCACTAGTTTTGACCACGTCGATGATATTTGTGACTACGGTCACCAGTGGTTTTGACCACATATGGATATTGTAACTCGTCCCAGTGGTTTGGTACCACAGTGGGTTGGCCCCACATGAATGATTACGGGATTGTCACCAGTGGTTTTGACCACATCGATATATATTTATGACTTCGGTCACTAGTGGTTTTGACCACTAGTGGTTTTGACCATACGGGGTAGATAAAGGAGATCAGATGGTTAGGTTATGGGGTGCATGATTTGCATAAGTGCTTGCACTATCGGGTTGGGGATTTATACACTGAGTCTCGGTGACTTACCCCTTCCCTTATATTTTACAGATGAGGCATAGTTCGCGGATATGGAGCCGGGGAGGACTCGAGGTGGCCATGCATGCTAGTTTCGGGTTTTGACTTTAAATTACTATTTCAGTTTTATTTATTTACTTAATTTGGTTTTGGTTTTGTAATGAGGCCGCTAAGTATTATTTGTGGTTTTAATTACTTGCTTTTATTTTGATTAGATTATGCATGTGATTAATAACTTGATTTGCTTTAGTAATCGGAATTAAATCGAAGTTTACAAAACTATACTCTATATCGATTTTTTTCCAAATGTTACCATCGGGTGACATTATTCACAAGGTAAAAACAAAGTTAACAAAGATGATTTCAAACCTAAATTTTCAAACAAACTTCAAATGCAAATGGTTCTAAACTTGACTATGCTTACCACACTTGGTTTTAATAAGTATCGTATGATTCTTAAAAGCTAGTACCAACAAACGGATTTTCCAAGCATGAAGTTCTCTGGATTTTAAAGGAACACAACAAAAGTTTTTCAACATCACTTTGTATAGGGTTTTCTAAACTTTAAAACGATAGAAGAGTTTTCAATAAAATCGGGAAACTTGTTTTGTTCAAACGTTTTCACCCCATAACATGCCAGATTCGGTCGTGGTGTGTCGACTGGGTTTGGGGTGTTACAATAAGAGTCTAAAGTATCTCCATACCCAGAGGGAGTTGAACTTAAGACAACGGAGGTGGATAGAACTGTTGAAAGATTATGACTTCTCAATCGAGTACCATCTAGGAAAGGCTAATGTGGTGGCAGATGCGTTAAGTCATCAGGTGATAGCTGATTTGAGAGCGATGTTCTCTCATCTCAGCATTTATGAAGTTGGTAGCCTGTTAGCCAAACTTCAGGTGAAGCCTGTGTGGGTAACTCAGATTAAGGAAAATCAGATGATAGGTGAAGCGCTAAGTTGTCGACTTTAGCAAGTGGAAAGGGGTGAGATAGGGGATTTTGGATTGAATAGTGATGGAATATTGTGTTTCTGTGGAAGAGTTTGTATGCCCAGGGATTCAAAATTAAGGCAAATGATTCTGCGTGAGGCATATACTAGTCCATATACTATGCACCCCGGGGGAAACAAAATGTCCCGAGACCTCCGTGAGTAGTATTGGTGGCCAGGGTTGAAACTGGAGGTTTTTGATTTCATGATTAAGTGTTTGACATGTCAGTAGGTGAAGGCAGAACATCAACTGCCCTCACCTGCTGCTACAACCGGTGAAAATTCCTTTCTGGAAATGGGAAAGGATAACGATGGACTTTGTTAGTGGGTTACCCATAATGCCTATTAAGAAAGATTCAGTATTGGTTATAGTGGATTGGTTAATGAAGACTGCTCATTTCCTACCTGTTCGTACGCGTTATTCATTGCAGAATTTGGCCAAGTTGTATATAGCAGAAGTCGTGAGGTTGCATGGGGTACCAGTGTCTATTATATCAGACAGGGATCCTAGGTTTACATCACGATTTTGGAAGGCTCTACATGAAGCTTTGGGTACAAGGTTAAATTTCAGCAGTACATTTCATCCGCAGATTGATGGTCAATCGGAGAGAGTAATCCAGATTCAAGAAGACATGTTAAGGGGCTGTGTGATCGATTTCAGGGGTAGTTGGAAAGATTTCTTACCATTGGCAGAGTTTGCATACAACAACAGATATCAATCCAGTATCCAGATGGCACCCTACGAAGCGTTGTATGGTCGTAGGTGTCGTGCTCATACTTGTTGGACTGAGCTAGAAGAGCAACAGTTGTTGGGCCCTAAATTGATCTCAGAGACGAAGGAAAAAGTTAAAGTAATTCAGGCTCAGTTAAAGGAAGCTTCGGATAGGCAGAAATCATACACGGATTTAAAGCGTAAGGAAATAGAGTTCTCCGTAGGAGATCAGTTCTTTTTAAAGGTCACACCTTGGAAGAAAATATTTAGATTTGGACGGAAGGGCAAGTTGAGCCCTAGGTTCATCTGACCATATCGTGTACTGAAGCGTGATGGGCCAGTAGCTTACAGCTTGAGTTACCTCCGAAGTTAAGACAGATACATAGTGTATTCCATGTCTCTATGTTAAGGCATTACCGTTTGGACCCATCTCATGTTGTACTAGTAGAGGGAGTTGAATTAAGACCTAATTTGTCTTTTGAAGAGGAGCCAGTGCATATTTTAGATCGAGACATTAAGGTGATGAGAAGGAAGTCGATACCGTTAGTCAAAGTATTATGGCGTAATCACGGATCAAAGGAAGCTACATGTGAGCCAGAGGACGCGATTCGGCAACAATATCCTCATCTCTTCTAATCAGGTAAATTTCAAGGCCAAAATTTTTTTAAGGGGGTAGAATTGTATTATCCTAATATTCAGAATTTTATGTGCTGCATAATATCTTGCGTTAGGCTAGTTAGAATATTAATTGTGTAGGTTTAAGGTTCTAAGAAGGCTCAGGGTTGAGTTGGGCCTTAGTAAAATTTTTGTGTTTAAGCCCTTAAGGGGGGAGAAGGTAAGTGGCATCAATGCTTATAGAAATAATTGAGTAAATTGCTATCATAAAGGAGCATATAGTAAAGAGGATATGGCGTCACATGAAGGGTTTTAGGGGAAGAGGTTTGAATCCCACTTGGTGCAAATTTTGATTATTTTTTTGTGCTATTCATCCATAGCGTCGGCCATGGTGGTATTTTAGGTAAGGAAGACATTTTAATTTTGGAAAGGTGGCTAAGGAAATAAGAGAAGGATGACTGGAAGGAAAGAATCAAAAGAAAAGGAAAGAGAAGGGAACATGTTGTCCCAAAGTGAGGAAGATGTTTTGGAAAGGATTTTGGTCAACATTTTTCCTTTAGGAGAAAGGCAATACACGATTTTGTGAGGAATGAGGGTAGCCGAATTTTGCTAGGAGCATTTTGATGGTTTTGGTGCATGAGAGGTATTTTTCTCTTTGAACATTTTGTGTCTCTTTTTCCAAATTCTTTTCACTTTGCTTGGCCGAAACCTCCTAGACCTTTTGTTCATTTTTCTACTTTGTTTGAGCCAAAATCTTCAATGCATTTTTGGTCATTTCTCCTTGATAACCGAAACACACCTTTATGCTCATCTTCTATTTGTTAGCCAAAATTATCTACTACTCTCCTTCATCTCTTCTTTTCTTTTTACCACTTCTTCAACTTTCTATTTTTCTCTCTAATCGACACAACCTTGTTTGGCCGAATTTTCTTTATTCTTTTCTCTTCAATAGCTGAATATTCTTGCTCATTTTTCCTCCATAGCCGAACCTTAGAACCCTTTATCTCTTCGTTATTATTTCTTTTTAATTCGTGTTGACACTAACTTCTTTGATCAATCGGTAAGTGGTTCTATTCTATCATTTTTTTTCTTTTTCCTAGCCGAATGTGTGTTTATCAACATTCGGATATTCACTTTGTTCCAACTGAAATATCTTCCTATAATAATTCTGTATAATGTGATCACCTTCTAATGTAGAGTTATAGTGGAAGGCCGAATCTTTGACTCATCCGTAGCCATTGTACAATCATTGGGAATCGGTTTTATAATCATTAAGGTAAGGGATTCATCATGGTTCATTTTGATCTTTTTCGTTGACCGGTTAGTTTGCTAAACAGAATAGTGGTTGTGTCTAATCGTTTATTTTTAGGGTCTAAATCACTCGATATTCTCTATTGTTAACCCTTCAGAAAAAGTGGTAAGCCGAACCTTCTCCTTAGACAATCATTTCATATCATCGTAATATCGTTTTGATTAAGAATTTTTCCAATAGAGGCAAGTGGAACCGATTTGAAAGGAAAAGCAATTGGAGAACTCAAAAGGGGTGGATTTGTGATTCCTACTCCTAAGTTCAAGCGTAGAGTGGTTTCGGGGGTTTGAGATTTCCCACCAGGTTTTGGACCATCATCGGGTGAGAATAAACAAATCATGGTCGTTCACGATATTGAAAGTAAGTATTTTAGATCGTTGATTTAGATTGGGATTAAGAAAAACCTCTTATGTTAGTTAATCGAGTATTATGTTGTCGTAGGTGCCAGCGATCAAGAGGGTTTAATACATACCGTAATCAGGTGTGTAATCTCACACCAAAATTCCGTAGATTCATGATTTGATATCACGATGGAAGATAAGATCGTTATTATTCATATGATTAAAGTCGTAATATGGCATAAACTGGGAAATTGCTTAGATTACATTATTTCTTTAGATTTGTCAAAATCGATTTTAAAAATTGATAAAATTACGAAAATGTCCCTATGGACCGATTTACCAAAATGTCCCTATGGACCGATTTACCGAAATGTCCCTATAGACTGATTTACCGAATTGTCCCTATGGGCTGATTTATCGAAATGTCCCTATGGACCGATTTACTGAAATACCCCAATGGGCCGATTTGATAGAATGCCTTAGTGAGCCGAATTACAAAGCTCAATAATGAACCGATTCACCGTAATAAATCACTAGACTAATGGTTGTTATTCAAGTGGATATTTTATGTTATTATGTATATTGCATCTTTACATATTGCATGGGATGGGAAACTTGAATGAAGAGAAGTGTAGCCCGGTGGCATTGCCACAAATTCTGATAATGGCTATGTGCCAATTTAAATATGGCTTTGTGCCATCGTGATTAAGGCTGTGTGCCAATTATATTACCGTATATGATTCTGGTGGTTCAGCCACAAATATTATAAATGGCAGCTTGACTGCAAATTGAAGAGACTAGCGAGGTGGGTTGACTTGATCCCCACAGGAGAGATTGGCTGGTCGGGGGAGAGATTGTGCAACATCCCAAACCTGGCCTATGCGTTTAAGACCAGACTTGGCATGTCACACAATTCGAACTTACGTCCAGTCATCAATGCTTTTAATGAAAACAATTCCTCAAAACGATTTTGAAGATGGAGTTTAATAAAAAATCGAGATTTATTTAAAAACGATGATTTTAAAACATAAGAGTTTACAATTTGATTTTCAGAGAAATAATTGGTTAAAAACTTAAATAATTGGCTAAAATAAATTTATAAAAGAGTTTTCACAAAATTTTACGAGTGAGTGATATTTAAGAAAAACCCTTTTTATACGTAAGTTGAAGAAAACATTTATAAGAATTATACAGCCCCATTTAAGTAACTAAAACATATTAAAATCCATCTACGAATAGAAATCCATAAAAATAATCCAGAGGCCTTATAACATCGCAATTTGAAATAGTACTTAAATAAAAATACTTAAAAGAAGTTCAAAGTTTTATAACTCATCATTCGTAGTATGGTCTCCACGAAGTCATCCCTACCAAGCCTCCATCAATTATTATTACCGAGAAGGGTAAGAAAAATGGGGTGAGTTACTTAGAACTCAATGTGTAACCCACTTACCGTGTTCATCGGGCCAAAACCATTTAAGCAATTAGTGGGCTTGAGCCCATTTACAAATGTACAATATAAAAATAATGCATATGATATGCAATTCCCAACCAAGCCTAATTTTCATCCGCTACACACCACCCGTACCAACCAACACACCTGTAGAGATCAAGTCAACCCACCCCGCCAACACACCAATAGCAGGCATTAAGCCAATTATAATATTCGTGGCAACAGGCCATTGTGACAGAGTCACCGAACTTGATTTTTGCAACATGCCATTTATAATATTTGTGGTAGAACCACCGAACTAGATTTTTGGCAACAGGCCATTTATAATATTTGTGGTAGAACCACCGATCTAGAATTTTGGCAACAGGCCTTTCTTCTCTTCGTCAATTATCCCAACCCATGCAGTCATGTATATATATATAATGCATAACAAAATATTCATAAGGTAATTTTAACAAAAAGCCCATATTGCAAGTTATCAATTTGGCCTATTAGTCAAAATAGTAATTTGGCCCATTTAACGATCAAGCAAACTTGGCCCATTTCATCTCATATCACATTTAGCTCATATATTAATATCACATTTGGCTCATTAAGAAACATATTTCAATTTGGCCCATAAAGGGTATTTTCATAATTTGGTCCATAGGGACATTTCGTAATTCAGCCCATTTAACACATGAGGGCTTTTCACAATTTCCACACATGGCCAATTTACCAAAATAATCATATGGCCCAAAATATCACTGTAACACCCCAAACCCGGCCCAAACACTACAACCGGATATGGTATGTCACTAAGAAAATTTTAGTAAAACCAATCGTGTTGGCGGAAAGCCCAAATATAATTTATATAAAATATGCCTAATAATCAAAAGCCTAGAACTAAATTACATGTCTTAGTTTTAAAATAAATAAAAATAAACAATTAAGGCCCATAACAAAACAAAAAGGTAAACTAGTGGCCCATGGCCTTATTACAATGTAGTTCAAATCCATAACATAGAATACTTAAAAAAAAACTAATAAAGGAAAGCTTTTCGCCGGATCCACATGTGCTTTTGCATGGCCACCTCCCACTCCACTCCGGCCCGATCCGATGCACTAATTGTCACCTGAAAGGTTAGTTTAACTGGGTGAGTTGCGAGACTCAGTGTGCAACCCTCATGCACCACTAGATTTGGGCCTCATAAAACATAATAATAATTTCATTTACATGGAAACAAATAATATGCAAAACCCAACCCAATTGCTTAGGTTTCCATCCACTACAAGCCCCCGTACCAACCAACACACAATTGGGGATTTCTACAATCAACCCACACTGCTACATGCCAAGATGGTAGTCATGTTGCTTATCAACATATATTGGCCGAAGCCCTTATAACAAATCACGGCACTAGCCGCTACAGTAAATCATGGTAGAAACCACTACACATATACATATACATATACTTCCTCCTTTCATCACCCAACCCATGCAAACATGTACAATAATTTAAAAATATGGACAACAATTTACTTGTAACATATAATCAAATTATTTACTAACCTGAGGGTCCGCTGTTTAAATCCGAGAATTCGGCTTTTTAATGTAACATATAAAACTTATGAACATATATATATATATATTAATAATTAGATCTAGTTGGTGGGGAAGTATTACACACCGATTCTCAGATAATGCTTTCTCACGCTCACGCTACTATTACTCAAGACTACCACTATCGGCCCACGATCTGACTTTGATGTCGGCCCACACCCCGATGGCCAATCTCGCACTACCGAAATAGATTGCTTCTTGTATTTGGGTGTTGGTTTTGTGGATCCAACCTTTTCTTCCTGACTGTTATTCGAGTCCATCATTAATCACTAAATCATTTAAACGATGAGATCTAATTACTTAACAACTATAACAATTAAATCGAATCCTTACCTAGTTAATCGAATCCCGAATGTCGTTAAAAACTCGTCACCTCCCTTCCTACATTCGGACATCACCAAAATAATTAACCAAATTGATTATCGCAACCATCTAACACCTTAAGACATTCGGCCAAAGACAAAGGATAAGAAAGTGGCCATTCGGCCGAACCTACCCTTGACCACCTACCTTTGGCTTTTCACAAATCGGCACCACAAATCTCTGCAGGAAAGGATTCAGCTTCTAAGATTAAAGAGTGAAATCGACAAGGCCTTAGAAAATTGGTTCGGATTAGAAACTTCATAGAAAGAATGAAGAAATCGAAAAGAAGCAAAATCTCGCAACTTACCAAATTAGAGAGGAGTATTCGACTATGGTGCACCTTCGAGAAAATGAAACTACCCTTGTAGATTCGTCTATGGGAGATGAGGGTATGATTAAAGGGATTCGACTTTTAGAAGAGATCTAAGAGAAAAGAGAAGAACTAGAGAGTTTTTACCTTTTGATAAAAATCCCAAAGGGATAAACTGATATGGTTTCAGCTAGAAAGAAAAGAGAAAAGGAAGCAAGGAGATGCTTGAAAATTTCGGCTAACTAAAGAAGAAGAGAAGAGAGAAAGAATAGGGGAGAAATTTCGGCAGAGAAAAATGAGAGCTTAGCAGTGATTTCGGCAGAAAAGAGAAGAATGAATAGCAAAATTTCGGCACATACACCTTAAGCCAAAACCGAATGCCCCTTTCTTTTCAAATTCCTCAAAGTTTTGGCTAACATTAAACACCTAAAGATGGCTCCTATCTTTCTAAGTTTACTTATCCCAGAAGAGTCTTAATTAGCTCCAACACCTCCTTCCAATGTCAACTTTTTATTCACTTAATTAAAACAATAAAACTCCTAAAAGAAAATGCCTTGTGTCGTCCCCTCCTAAGGTTCCTAAGTGCCGAATTTTGACCCAAAACTTGGGCTTCCGGTGGCCACAAATTGGGCCTCTTCCCCCTTTCCTTTTGACGCCAACTCCCCTCCTTTCTTATGGCATCATTCCCTTCTGGGCCACAAGCCCAAAATGTTCATTAAACTACTTGAAACTTTATTTTAACCCAAGTAAGCTTAAATAAAATATTTAATTTGGGCCTCTAATTTAAACACATGAAACAAGCACCACATATAAATACACAGGCCCACCTTTAGGATGTTACAGTTCTACCCCCTTAAAATAAATTTCGGCCTCAAAATTTACCTGGTCAAAAGAGATGGGGATACTATTGTCGTATAATATCCTCTGGCTCCTACGTCGCCTCCTCTGCGCCGTGGTTTCGCCATAAAACTTTGACTAATGGAACAGACTTCCTTCTCAACACTTTCATATCTCGATCCAGAATTCGCACTGGTTCCTCCTCAAAGGACAAATCTGGCCTTACTTCTATCTCTTCTACCGGCATTACGTGCGATGGATCAGATCGATAACGTCTCAGCATCGAGACATGGAACACATCATGTATCTGCTCCCACTCCGAAGGCAACTCCAACCGATAAGCTACTGGGCCCACACGATCTAGTACCCGGTAAGGCCTAATAAATCGTGGACTTAACTTACCCTTCCGTCCAAACCTCATTACCTTCTTCCATGGGGATACCTTTAAAAAGACTTGATCTCCTACTGTAAATTCCACCTCTTTCCGCTTTAAATTCACGTAAGATTTCTGTCGATCAAACGCTTCCTTTAGCCGAGCCCGTATCAACTTCACTTTCTCCTCTATTTTCGAAACTAATTCTGGACCTAACATCTTACGTTCCACCAACTCCGTCCAACAAGTTGGAGTACGACATCTCCTTTCATATAACGCTTCATAAGGCGTCATCTGAATGCTGGCTTGGTAACTATTATTGTATGCAAATTCTGCCAAGCGCAAATACTCTTCCCTACTGCCCCTAAAGTCAATGATGCAATCCCTTAGCATATCCTCCAAAATTTGGATTACCCTCTTAGACTGACCATCAGTCTGTGGGTGAAAAGCAGTACTAAAATCTAACCTTGTTCCCATTGCTTGATGAAGAGCCTTCCAAAATTGTGACGTGAACTTAGGGTCCCTATCTGATATGATTGACATCGGTACACCATGCAATCTTACAACCTCAGCCACATACAATTTAGCCAGCTTTTGTAAAGAAAAGTCCACTCGAACCGGTATGAAGTGAGCAGACTTTTTCAGCCGATCTACAATCACCCAAATCGAATCTTTCTTAGTGGGTGTAAGAGGTAACCCACTAACAAAATCCATCGTGATTCTCTCCCATTTCCATTGGGGAATCTTCACCGGCTGCAACAATCCCGATGGCACTTGGTGTTCATCTTTGACCTGCTGACACGTCAAACATTTTCCTACGACTTCTGTTACCTCTTTCTTCAGACCTGGCCACCAAAATTGCTCTCGCAAATCACGGTATATCTTGACTCCTCCAGGATGCATAGCATAGGGGCTACTATGCGATTCCCGAGGAATCCTCTGTCTTAGCTGATCATCATTAGGCATGCAAATCTTCCCACGATAACACAGAACTCCATCATTGTTCAGACTATAGTCCTCCATTCCACCATCCCTTACTCGTAATGAATGAGCACTCAAGTCTTTGTCTCCTAAGCGCTTATCTTTAACCTGACTTGCCCATGTTGGCTTTACTTGCAACTCAGCCAGCAAACTCCCATCGTCGAATAAACTCAAATGAGCAAACATGGCTCTTAACTCTGATACTACTTTACGGCTTAGCGTATCTGCTACCACATTCGCCTTTCCAGGGTGATATTCGATCAAACAATCATAATCCTTCAAGAGCTCGATCCACCTATGTTGTCTTAAATTCAGCTCCTTTTGGGTAAAGAGGTACTTCAGACTATTATGGTCGGTGTAAATTACCGACTTCCCCCCATATAAGTAGTGCCTCCAAAACTTTAAGGCAAACACTACCGCCGCCAACTCCAAGTCATGCGTAGGGTAGTTCAACTCATGCGGCCTCAAGTGTCGAGACGCATACGCCACAACCTTTCCTTCTTGCATCAGTACACACCCTAAACCGGTGTGCGACACATCACTGTAGATGGTAAATTTCTTTCCTGCCTCTGGCTAAATTAACACTGGCGCTTCTGCTAGGATTCTCTTAAACTTCTCAAAGCTCTCTTGCTATTTGTCAGTCCATACAAACAATACTCCCTTCATCAACAACTTAGTTAGAGGAGCCGCTATTAGAGAAAACCCTTCAACGAACCTTCAGTAATACCTTGCCAAACCTAATAAACTCTGAACCTCTACCATAGACTTTGGTGGTTTCCAATCCAATCTGACCTCTATCTTCGAGGTCCACCCCGATTCCTCTACCAAACCACATGTCCTAAGAAAGTCACTTCCTTCAGTCAGAACTCACACTTACTGAACTTTACAAACAACTCCTTCTCCCTCAGAGTTTGCAACACCACGTGAAGATGTTCGTCATGCTCCTCTTCTGACTTAGAGTAGACCAGAAGATTGTCGATGAACACCACGACAAACTGATCAAGATATGGCTAAAACACCAGGTTCATCGTATCCATAAAGGCTGTTGGCGCGTTCGTCAACCCGAACAGTATCACCAAGAACTCATAATGCCCGTATTGAGTCTGAAACGTCGTCTTATGAATGTCTCATTCTTTAACCCTTAATTGATGATATCTGGACCGTAGGTCAATCTTAGAAAAGACCGATGCTCCTTTGAGCTGATCGAACAGGTCGTCGATTCTTGGTAATGGATACTTGTTTTTGATCGTCAACTTGTTCAATTGATGATAGTCTACGCACATACACATGGATCCGTCCTTCTTCTTCACGAACAAGACCGGCGCTTCCCATGGAGACACACTCGGGCGAACGAACCCACGATCCAATAGTTCCTAAATCTGAGCCTTAAGCTCCACCAACTCTTTCGGTGCCATCCTATAATGAGCAATGGATACTGGTGCTGTACCCGGAAGTAGGTCTATTCTAAATTTCGCCTCGCGATTCGGGGGTAATCCTGGCAATTCCTCCGAAAAGACATTCGCGAACTCCTTGATTGTTCGAACCTCGTTAACATTCACCTTCTTAGGATCCAATGCACTAATAAAAGCTAGATATGCACTACATCCCTTCTGAATCATCTTAATAGCTTTTAAGGATGATACCAAGCTGGACAAGTAAATCCTCCTTTCTTCTATCACAACCACCTCCCCGCCTTCCGGGGTACCAAACACTATATGCTTGTTCCCACAGTCCAACTTAGCACGATGCTTAGTTACCCAATCCATTCCCAAAATAAGGTCAAACTCTCCAAACAGTAATTCCATTAAATCTTCTGGGAATACTACCCCTTGAGTCTCTAAAGGTACATCCCTAAACAGTTTGTCCCCCACCTTAGATTGTCCTAATGTACTAACCACGGTCATCTTCCTAGTGGTTGTTTCAGAGTCTATACCTAGAGTCTCGGATACTGAACATGCAACATAGGAGTGGGTTGACCCAATATCAATTAAGGCAAATAAAGGATTATCAGTAACAAGAAACATACCGATTATAACATTTGGTGCGTCACTGTCCTCCCTTCGATGAGCTGCATAAACTAAACCTGGCTGCTTTGCATCCGTATTACCTGTACCTCTGCCAGATGCTCCACGACCCCAACCGGATCTAGTTCTTCCTCTAGCTGTACCTCTACCCCTTGGTCCAGGCTGATCACCTCTCATAGTCTGATCAGAACCTAGGCCCGTTGGCTGCCCACAATCCATCTGAGGATAGTCCCTCATCAAATGTTCTGTGGATCCACACCTAAAACATCCACCGGTTTTCACCCTGCACTCTCCAAAATAGGTTCTCCCACATATAGAACATGCTTGACCCTAGCCCGATGGGGCACGAGCTGGCCCATCAGTTCTAGGCCTCTTCTAAAAATTTCCAATTGCTCTGGAGTGTCCAAGACTCCTCTTACTCCTGCCCCAATCCTTATCCCTCTCTTGTCTCTCCACCCATTTCACTTCCTCAGCTATTTTAACTTTATCCACTAGAACCGAGAAAATTCTCTCTCGTTGTGGCGCAATCAGAACCCTTAGCTCATTCCGTAGCCCATCCTCGAACCGAACGCATCGTTCATACTCCGTTGCTACCATTCCCCGAGTGTAACGACTCAGGCATAGAAACTCAGCCTCATACTCAGCCACAGACTTACTCCCCTGCACCAAATTCAGGAATGCTTTCCTTTGAGCATCCATATAACTAGCTCCAACGTATTTTCCCTAGAATGACTCCTTAAATAAATCCTAGTCAATCAGGTCCGCGGTCGTACCCTCTTTCACCGTAAGCTACCATTGGTAGGCCTCGTCTCGAAGAAGAGACACGACCCCTTTCAGCTTCTCCTCCATCGTGAAGTCTATGTCATCCATTATACGTTCCACTGCCTCCAACCAATATTCAGCGGAACTTGGGGATATGCCAGAGACTCCCCTAAATACTTCAGCCCCATTATTCGTCAGTCTTTCAGGCACAGATTTCTGGGCTCCTATGCCCATACCAGCTTCAGCCACTCTTTCCAAAACCCTCAGTACAGCCTGAGATACCATGTTCTCTCCACTTGTCTGGTCTTAGAATTCCACCTCAGTAGCTGGTGGAACCGGTATCTCACTTTCGGACCCATGACCCGATCCTACGGGTTCTGACACGGTATCCTACCTCCACCGCGTCCACATGGCGAATGTCTTTCACCTTTTGTACTCATTCTTCTGGTTTGCGTTTATCTGATTTAAAAATTTTATGAGTCATTAATTGTTTCCACTAATTATCCCCGAACAATCTTATAAAACATAGTTTTAAAAGTGATTCTTTCGAATTCGAACTTATCTATAGTTTTCAGTCTTCCTATTCTAGGAGTTATGCACACACAACGTTCATACAAGTAGCATTCATCACCTAGGGGTATTTTCATCATTTCGCTACCCAGGGGTATTTTCGTAATTTTATCTTACAGGGGTATTTTTGTAATTTTCCTACTTGGGGGTATTTGGATAATTTTACAAATCTAGGGGTATTTTGGTAATTTATAAATTTGGGGGTATTTCGATAATTTATAAAATCTAGGATTATTTTAGTAATTTTGCCAATCAGGGGTAATTTGATCATTGTGCAAATCAGGGGTGTTTTGGTCATTTACAAATCACGGGTAATTTGGTAATTTTACAATTTAAGAATAGTTTGATGTTTTTGTTTTTGCTTTCTATGGAAAGATTCTGTTGACTTTGTAAATCGGGGTATTTCTGCAAATCATGGGTATATTTTTTTCAAAATAAGGATATTTTAACAATTTTGTGAGAAAACAGGTGGCTGGTCCCTTTCGGGTTTTAATTATAAGTTTTGGCCCATCAACACGTACTCGTAGTTAAGGTGAATAGTCACTATGCACCAGATAGGATTCTAGTGGAAAGGAGGTGAGTCACTAGGACTGCTTAAGTACCAAGCTTTCCACGAATCCACTCCTAGACATGCATATGCCTATTGCCACACCTGTCATGGCTAAAGTGAACAATCACTATGCACTGTGAGATTCTAGCGAAGAGGAGATGAGTCACCTGACCGCTTAAATACCAAGCTCTTAGGATCTACTCCTAGACATGCATATGCTTGTTACCACACTTTAGTCTTGTGACTTGTTTCTGTGTTTTGTTTAATGAAGTTAAGTCTTATGGATTTTAAGAGTTTGTTTGTCTAAACTTAGAGTCCATCAAGTTCTAACCAAAATAGTCTACGTCCCATAAGCCCTTAAGCCCACATTTATATCACACAATGGTTTAGAGTACTTACCTAGCTTAACTTAGCCAGGAGACGAGGTGCCATCTTTGAATCGATAAGCCTTTTCTAAGAGAAATCCATGTTTTTTTAAAAAAAAAAACCCTTTTTTAGAAAATCATTTGCGCCCAAAATCCCAAAGCTGAGTTTTAAACCAGGCTCTGATACCAATTTGTAACACCCCAAACCCGGCCCAAACACTACAACCGGATCTGGTATGTCACTAAGAAAATTTTAGTAAAACCAATCGTGTTGACGGAAAGCCCAAATATAATTTATATAAAATATGCCTAATAATCAAAAAGCCTAAAACTAAATTACATGTCTTAGTTTTAAAATAAATAAAAATAAACAATAAAGGCCCATAACAAAACAAAAAGGTAAACTAGTGGCCCATGGCCTTATTACAATGTAGTTCAAATCCATAACATAGAATACTTAAAAAAAAAACTAATAAAGGAAAGCTTTTCACCGGATCCACATGTGATTTTGCATGGCCACCTCGCGCTCCACTCTGACCCGGTCCGATGCACTAATTGTCACCTGAAAGGTTAGTTTAACTTGGTGAGTCGCAAGACTCAGTGTGCAACCCTCATGCACTACTAGAATTGGGCCTTATAAAACATAATAATAATTTCATTTACATGGAAACAAATAATATGCAAAACCCAACCCAATTGCCTAGGTTTCCATCCGCTACACGCCCCCGTACCAACCAACACACCATTGGGGATTTCTACAATCAACCCACACCGCTACACACCAAGATGGCAGTCATGCTGCTCATCAACATATATTGGCCGAAGCCCTTATAACATATCATGGCACTAGCCGCTACAGTAAATCACGGTAAAAACCGCTACACATATACATATACATATACTTCCTCCTTTCATCACCCAACCCATGCAAACATGTACAATAATTTAAAAATATGTACAACAATTTACTTGTAACATATAATCTAATTATTTACTAACCTGAGGGTCTGCTGTTTAAATTCGAGAATTTAGCTTTTTAATGTAACATATAAACTTATGAACATATAGGTATTAACAATTAGATCTAGTTGGTGGGAAAGTATTACACACCTGATTCTCGTATTAATGCTTTCTCTACATCTACGCTACTATTACTCGAGGCTACCACTATCGACCCACGATCTGACTTCGATGTCGGCCCACACCCTGATGGCCAATCTCGCACTACCAAAACAGATCGCTTCTTGTATTTGGGTGTTGTTTTTGTAGATCCAACCTTTTCTGCCTGACTGTTATTCGAGTCCATCCTTTATCACAAAATCATTTAAATGATGAGATCTAATTACTTGATAACTATAACACTTAAATCGAATCCTTACCTAGTTAATCGAATCCCGAATGTCGTTGAAAACTCGTCACCTCCCTTCCAAAATTCGGCCATCACCAAAATAATTAACCAAACTGATGATCACAACCATCTAACACCTTAAGACATTCGGTTAAAGACAACGGATAAGAAAGTGGCCATTCGGCTGAACCTACCCTTGACCACCTACCTTCGGCTTTTCACAAATCAGCACCACAGATCTCGGCAAGAAAGGATTCGGCTTCTAAGATTAGAGAGTGAAATCAACAAGGCCTTAGAAAATTGATTCGAATTAGAAACTTGATAAAAAGAATGAAGAAATCAAAAAGAAGCACTCGAAACTTACCAAATTAGAGTGGAGTATTCGGCTATGGTGCACCTTCGGGAAAACAGAACTACCCTTTTAGATTCGGTTATGGGAGATGAGGGTATGATCAAAGGGATTCGACTTTTAGAAGAGATCTAAGAGAAAAGAAAAGAACTAGAGAGTTTTCGGCTTTTGATAAAAATCTCGGAGGGATAAACTGATATGGTTTCGGCTAGAAAGAAAAGAGAAAAGGAAGTAAGGAGATTCTTGAAAATTTGGCTAACTAAAGAAGAAGAGAAGAGAGAAAGAATAGGGGAGAAATTTCGACAGAGAAAATATGAGAGCTTAGCAGTGATTTCGGCAGAAAATAGAAGAATGAATAGCAAAATTTCGGCACATACACCTTAAGCCAAAACCGAATGCCCCTTTCTTTTCAAATTCCTCAAAGTTTCGGCTAACATTAAACACCTAAAGATGGCTCCTATCTTTCTAAGTTTACTTATCCCAGAAGAGTCTTAACTAGCTCCAACACCTCTTTCCAATATCAGCCTTTTATTCACTTAATTAAAACAATAAAACTCCTAAAAGAAAATGCCTTGTGCCGTCCCCTCCTAAGGCTCCTAAGTGCTGAATTTTGACCCAAAACTTGGGCTTCGAGTGGCCACAAATTGGGCCTCTTCCCCCTTGCCTTTTGACGCCAACTCCCCTCCTTTCTTATGGCATCATTCCCTTCTGGGCCACAAGCCCAAAACGTTCATTAAACTACTTGAAACTTTATTTTAAACCAAGTAAGCTTAAACAAAATATTTAATTTGGGCCTCTGATTTAAACACATTAAACAAGCACCACATATAAATGCACAGGCCCACCTTTAGGATGTTACAATCACTTTTTTTTTAACAACATAGCCCATTAAGGGCAAACCCGTAGTTTTTCCACAACCTAAATTTCAATTTCATGCATTCATACAAAAAGTGTTAATATATCATATTTTCCAATTTTACCGGATTTACGATTTTTATTCTAACGCTTACGGTATAGTATAACCCATGAGATAAATGTGAAGTTACACACCTGATTACGGTGAGAACTATACTTTCCCGTTCGTCGATATCTAAACACGCATCACGATGGATTAGAACACTAATACTTATTTGCAAAACTATTCTTAAAGAAATAAGTGTTCTAAACTTTTACCCTCAAAATTTTGAACAACTTCTATTTGTGGTTTCTCCCTGATTGATGATTCGTTACCCATTGAATATCCATGAACAAACAAAGGCTCAGGAGTACGAATGACTTCAAATAATTTATTTTCGCCGGATGAGGGTCCACAACACTGTGGAAAATCCCAGATTGCCGTAACGGTCCTTCTTTGAATTTAGGGGGAATAGCAGAACTGCCCCTCGTCTGAACACCATTAACAACCCTTTTCGTCCCTATCTTGTTTGCCTTCATAGACAAAGGATCATTAGTCCTAACAATATATCGGAAATTTTAAGACTAATGGCTTAAAAGGGCAAATTCAGCTTACCTTAAAATTCTGAATGATCCCAAAAGAATCCCTTGAACGTTATGATCCAATCTTAATTGACTTCAAGACTACTTCGAAAAGATGATGATTTGACCCTCCACTATTTCAATAAAAAAATAACGAAAGAAATCATCTGAATAAGTGATTGGTTATTCGGTTTAAAAGTCTCTTCCAAGACATTCTATAGATTCGGCCATGGTGACCAAATAGCAAAAAGAAAAGACAAAGAAAATGATTCTTTACCTTTGATCCAAAGTTTGAATAGAAGAAAATAATCGAAAATAAAAGTTATGAGGAATGGAAGATTCAGCTATGATTTAATGGATAGGAAAATAATTTTACTATGGGATGATCACAAGCATTCAGCCATGAAAGATAAATGAAGGAAGAATGTGTTTGAATGATAAGTAAAAATGGAGAGGAAAAGAGAATAGGGAGAAGAGAAAAGAGAGGAGTTTAGGGACAAATATGCATTCGACAATGGGGAACAAGAACAAAAAGATTTGGCTTTTTGTGTTGATAATTTCGACACTAGGAGAGAAATGTAAGATGAAGCACTTGAGGGGTTTTGCAAAAATGACCAAATGGTTAAAAAGAATGACCAAAAGAGACAAAACAAAGATTGCTTCCTCCTAGCACAAGCACATTCGGCCAAGAGAGAAAATATGAAAAAGAAAAGGTGTTTTGGAAGAACAAAAATGACTAAATGGGATTACACCCTAACTAGTCATCCTTACCAAAGTCTATCGCAAAAATTCGACCACCCCCTAGTCCATAAAGCCGTCCAAGTTCATGGACAAGTTGGCCATGCCAAATTTTCCAAAACACACCCCATAAAGGGTGCCTTATGTCCCCCTAACTTACCATAAGCTTAGGATTTCATTCCTTATGTTCAAGCTTATCTTATCAAATAATCACCTTGCCATAAGAGAAAATTCTAACCTTCCATAAGTAAGGTTTGACCGACACATGCAATATAGGTGCAAAAAAATAGAAGTCACCAAAATGCTATCCATGAGATTCGAACCTCTTCCCTCTAAACATGCTTATGGCGCCCACTCCACCTTGCCACTAGCTTATATTATGCAAACTTTTACCAATTAAATTCCCTTAAGCATCAGAGTCACTTGTTCCACTTCAATAAAGTACTCATTACTAAAATTTATTCTAATTTCGAATAAATCCCAAGCCTTCTCAAGACTATATAAGCACCCAAATTTAATCATTCACAAGTTAAGCACCAAAAACATGCAACATATCAATACTCATATTTTTAGGATGTTACAACTCTACCCCCCCTTAAAGAAAATTTTGTCCTTGAAATTTACCTGGTTAAAAGTGGTGAGGATATTGTTTCCGAATTGCATCTTCAGGCTCCTACGTAGCTTCCTCCGCTCCGTGATTTCGCCAAAGAACCTTAACCAATGGTACAGTCTTCTTTCTTAGCACCTTAACATTGCGATCTAAGATTTTCATTGGTTCTTCCTCGAAAGACAAGTCTGACCTTAACTCCACTTCTTTTACCGGTATTATGTGAGACGGATCCGATCTATAACGCCTCAGCATAGAAATGTGGAAAACACTATGAATCTGACTCAACTCCGGAGGTAAATCAAGCTGATATACCACTAGTCCTACACACTTCAGCACACGGTACGGTCCAATGAACCTAGGGCTCAACTTGCCCTTCCTTCCAAATCTGAAAAACTTCTTCCAAGGTGAGACTTTCAGAAAGACCTGATCTCCCACCGCAAACTCAATATCTTTACGCTTCAGATACGCATATGACTTTTGTCTATCTGAAGCTTCCTTTAATCGCGCTCGAATCACCTTTACCTTTTCTTCCGTCTCAGATATCAATTCAGGACCCAACAACTGTCGTTCCCCCAATTCAGTCCAACAAGTAGGGGTACGACACCTATGACCGTATAACGCTTCATAGGGCGCCATTTGGATTCTGGATTGGTAACTGTTATTATACTTAAACTCTGCCAACGGTAGAAAATCCTCCCAACTACCTCTGAAGTCAATCACACAACCTCGTAACATGTCTTCCAAAATCTAAATTACTCTTTTTGATTGACCATCTGACTGAGGATGAAATGCCGTACAGAAGTTTAACTTTGTTCCCAAAGCCTCATGTAAAGCTTTCCAAAATCGTCATGTAAACCTAGGATCCCTGTCCGTTATGATAGACACTGGCACCCCATGCAACCTCACAATTTTAGATACATATAGTCTAGCCAACTTTTATATCGAGTAATTCGTACGAACTGGTAGAAAATGAGCAGTCTTCGTTAATCGATCTACTACCACCCAAATAGAATCTTTCTTAGTAGGTGTTAAGGGTAACCCACTAACAAAATCCATTGTTATTCGCTCCCATTTCCATAAAGGAATCTTTACCGGTTGCAATAAACTCAATGGTAATTGATGTTCTGCCTTCACTTGTTGGCAAGTCAAACACTTTCCCACAAAATCAGTAACCTCCCACTTTAACCTTGGCCACTAGTACTGCTCACGGAGATCCCTATACATCTTATTTCCTCCGGGGTGCATAGCATAAGGGCTACTATACGCCTCTCATAGAATCATTTGTCTCAAATCCGAATCTATGGGCACACAAACTCTTCCACGAAAACACAGCGCGCCATCCTTGTTCAATCCAAAGTCCCCTATTATACCACTTGTTGCATTAAAAGACCCAACATTTCATCTGATAACTACTTTTCCTTGATTTGCTCCAACCACAGTGGCTTCACCTGAAGTTTCGCTAGCAAACTGCCATCCTCATACAAACTGAGATGAGCAAACATTACTATTAACTCTAATACTACCTTACGACTCAACGCGTCTGCCACCATGTTAGCCTTTCCAAGATGGTATTCGATTGAGAAATCATAATCCTTTAACAGCTCTACCCATCTCCATTGTCTCAAATTCAACTCCTTTTGGGTAAGGAGGTATTTAAGACTCTTATGGTCCGTATAAATGATTGACTTCTCACCATGGAGATACTGCCTCCAAATCTTTAAGGCAAACACCACCGCAGCCAACTCCAAATCATGAGTAGGATAGTTGACTTCGTGCGGCCTCAACTGTTGAGAAAAATAAGCTACCACTTTTCCACTTTGCATCAGTACACATCCTAAACCTGTATGTGATGCATCATAATAAACGGTAAACTCTTTTTCAGCCTCAGGTTGAATTAGTACTACCGCTTCCGTCAGAATCTTCTTCAGTTTCTCGAAACTTTCTTGTTGTTTATCGGTCCACACATACAGTACTCCCTTTCACAACAGCTTAGTTAGGGGTGCAGCAATCAACGAAAACCCTTCAACAAAGCATCTATAATAACTAGCCAAACCCAAGAAACTCTAAATCTCAGCCACTGACTTCGGCGGTTTCCAATCCAACACTACCTCTACCTTTCGAGGATCAACTCTTATTCCTTCGGATGACACTACATGACCCAAGAAAGTCACTTCCTTCAACCAAAATTCACACTTACTGAATTTGGCATAAAGTTGCTTATCCAACAAAATTTGCAACACAGTGCACAAATGTGAGTCATGCTCTTCTTCATTCCTCGAATATACCAAGATGTCATCCATGAACACTACTACGAACTGGTCTAGATAGGGTTGAAAGACTCAGTTCATCATGTCCATAAATGCAGTTGGTGCAATGGTCAAACCAAACGGCATTACCAAAAACTCATAATGTCCATAACGAGTTAGGAATGCCGTCTTATGAATATCTTCCTCTTTCACCTTGAGTTGATGATAACCCGATCTCAAATCAATCTTGGAGAAAACTGAAGCTCCTTTCAATTGGTCAAACAGGTCGTCGATTCTTAGTAATGGATACCTATTCTTGATCTTTAACTTATTCAACTGCCTATAATCAATGCACATACGCATCGACCTATCCTTCTTCTTGACGAACAAAACTGGTGCTCCCCACGGAGGCACACTTGGTCAAATAAATCTCTGATCTAGTAGTTCTTGAATTTGAGCTTTAAGCTCCGCTAACTCCTTCGGCGCCATTCTATAAGGAGCAATGGACACCGGAGCCGTTCCGGGCAAAAGCTTAATGCCAAACTCTACTTCGATCCGAGGTAGACCGTAAGTTCTTCAGAAAGACATCCGAAATTCTTTCACCGTTCTCACACCTTCCATCGATAATTCCTTAGCATCCAAAGCACTAACGAAGGTTAGGAATGCTGCATACCCTTTTCGCACCAATTTTTCTGCCTTCAAAGTAGATACCAGATTTGCCAAAAAGTTCCTTCGTTCGCCTATCATTACTACCTCCTCATCATCTACAGTCCTTATTGACATACGCTTTCAAGATAATCCAATTGCGCCCGTTGCTTCACCAACCAATCCATGCCCAAAATAAGATCAAACTTGCCGAAAGGCAATTCCATCAAGTCCGCTAAAAATATTTCTCTTTGGATTTTTAAGGGCACGTCTCTAAATAATTTATTCACTATTACCGACTGTCCTAAAGGACTAATTGCCGTCATCTCTCTATCGATAATCTCAGATCTAATATTTAGGTTTCCAGATATGGCACTAGTAACATACGAGTGGGTAGACCCGATATCTATCAAAGTAGTAACAGGTACATTAGAGATGAAGAACGTACCAGTTATCACATCAGGTGCATCGCCATCTTCACGACGCCTGACCGCATAGACCAATCCTGGCTGTCTTGCCTCTGCGTTACCCCTAAAGCCATTACCTCGACTCGGTGCATCTTTACCACGTCCGTTACCATTACCACCACGACCTGGTCCACGACCTCTCGGTGGCTGATGAGTACCCCTAGCTGGCTGAGCATCAGGGTTACGAGCTCCTTGAGTCATATCAGTCCGTCGAGGGCAATTCTTATACTGATGATCCTTGGAACCACATTTATAGTAGGCACCAGTGTTTCTCCAACATTCCCCAGGGTGTCGTCTTCCACAGTCGGCACATTCTCGACTCGATTGGTAGTCACAAGTGCTCTAGCTTGAATTGGCTCGTCATTCTGTGGCTTCTTCTGAAACCTTTTAGAAGAACCTAAGTACTTAAAATCCCTCTTGCCTCTGACTCTTTCCCGGTTCTGGAGTTCTGAATTCTTAGCCTCTTCGGCTATCTTGGCTTTCTCTATAAGCGAGGTAAAAGTCCATACTTGTTGTGGGGTTATCAGTACCCGCAACTCATCATTCATCCCATCCTCAAAGCGTACACAGTGCTCATGATCAGTCGGTACTATTGTGCAAGCATAACGGCTCAATCGAAGAAATTCTACCTTGTAAGCTGCCATCGTCTTACTTTCTTGAACCAAATTCAGGAATTCCTTCATCCGGGCATCTACATAGCTGATACAGCTTTAAAGAAATCCCAAGGAACTAATGCAGACTCGGTGCCTTCTCGAACAGTAAGCCACCATTGATACGTCTCGTCCCTTAGCAAGGACACGGCTCCCCTCAGCTTCTGCTCGACAGTGTACTCCAGATCATCCATAATTCGTTCTACAGCCTCAAGCCAATATTCCACAACATTCGGATCTACACCAGAGACATCTCTAAAATCCTCGGAACCACTTGACTTTAGTCATTCCGATATTGATCCACGAACTGCTGGACCAGTTCTAGTCCCAGCAACCCTCTTTAGGACTCGCAACATTGCTTGAGTCAAAGCATTGTCCTCTCTCAAATGGTCATGTGATCCAGTTTCACTCCCGGGTGACGCAGGTGCATCCATTTCCAGCATATGACCCGGTGCTTCAAACTCAACACCTCGTCCTCTACCATGACCATGTCTACCTCGTCCACGACTACGTCCTCTAGTGATCATAATGACTAATTTGATTTTAATCTGATTACAAGTTTTATGAATCAAAATACTATTTCAGTGTTTATTAACGATATTTTATGAAATATAAGAGATAAAGTTCTTTTCGTAATCACATCCTATAGTCTCAATCTCTATCGTTTTCAACACTTAAAACTAGAAGTTCTAGAGTGTTCCTATGATCATATCACAAGAATAAAAATTTAATAAGAAAATACTTACTTGACTTGATGCCAGATGCTCGTGGTGTCATACTACCTTTAAAAACATAAAGTCTAGAAATTTAAGTAGTTTTTAAACAAAAATCGTTATTGAACCCAAATCACAGCTGAGTTTTGAAACTGGGCTCTGATACCATAAAATGTAACACCCCAAACTCGGCCTATGCATTTAAAACTAGACTTGGCATGCTACACAATTCGAATTTACGTCCAGTCATCAATGCTTTTAATGAAAACAATTCCTCAAAATGATTTTGAAGATGAAGTTTAATAAAAAATCAAGATTTATTTAAAAACGATGATTTTAAAATATAAGAGTTTACAATTTGATTTTCAGAGAAATAATTAGTTAAAAACTTAAATAATTGGTTAAAATAAATTTATAAAAGAGTTTTCACAATATTTTACGAGTGGTGATATTTAAGAAAAACCCTTTTATACGTAAGTTGAAGAAAACATTTATAAGAATTAAACAAATTTCATTTAAGTAACTAAAACATATTAAAATCCATCCACTAATAGAAATCCATAAAAATAATCCGAGGCCTTATTAATCGTAATTTGAAATAGTACTTAAATAAAAATACTTAAAAGAAGTTCAAAGTTTTTATAACTCATCATTCATAGTATGGTTTCCACACGAAGTTATCCCTGGCCCAAGCCTCCATCAATTATTATTACCTGAGAAGGGTAAGAAAAATGGGGTGAGTTACTTAGAACTCAATGTGTAACCCACTTACCGTGTTCACTGGGCCAAAACCATTTAAGCAATTAGCTGGGCTTGAGCCCATTTACAAATGTACAATATAAAAATAATTCATACGATATGCAATTCCCAACCAAGCCTAATTTCCATCCGCTACACACTACCCGTACCAACCAACACACCTGTGGAGATCAAGTCAACCCACCCCGCCAACACACCAATAGCAGGCATTAAGCAAATTATAATATTTGTGGCAACAGGCCATTGTGACAAAGTCACCGAACTTGATTTTGGCAATAGGCCATTTATAATATTTGTGGTAGAACCACCGAACTAGATTTTTGGCAACAGGCCATTTATAATATTTGTGGTAGAACCTCCGATCTAGATTTTTGGCAACAGGCCTTTCTTCTCTTCGTCAATTATCCCAACCCATGCAGTCATGTATATATATAATGCATAACAAAATATTCATAAGGTAATTTTAACAAAAAGCCCATATTTCAAGTTATCAATTTGACCCATTAGTCAAAATAGCAATTTGGCTCATTTAATGATCTAGCAAACTTGGCCCATTTCATCTCATATCACATTTAGCTCATATATTAATATCACATTTGGCCCATAAAGCAACATATTTCAATTTGGCCCATAAAGGGTATTTTCGTAATTCGGTCCATAGGGACATTTCGTAATTCGGCCCATTTAACACATGAGGCCTTTTCATAATTTCCACACTTGGCCAATTTATCAAAATAATCATATGGCCCAAAATATCACTTTTTTTTATTAAAATTGCCCATTAAGGGCAAATTCATAATTTTTCCACAACCTAAATTCCGGTTTCATGCATTCACACAAAAAGTGTTAATATATCGTATTTTCCAATTTTACCAGATTTACGATTTTTATTCTAACGCTTACGGTATAGTATAACCCATGAGATAGGTGTGAAGTTACACACCTGATTATGGTGAGAACTATACTTTCCCGCTCGTCGATATCTAAACACGCATCACGATGGATTAGAACATTAATACTTATTTGCAAAACTATTCTTAAAGAAATAAGCGTTCTGAACTTTTACCCTCAAAATTTTGAACAACTTTTATTTGTGGTTTCTTTCCGATTGATGATTCGTTACCTGTTGAATATCCACGAACAACCAAACGCTCAGGAGTACGAATGACTTCAAATAATTGATTTTCACCAGATGAGGGTCCACAACCCGGTAGAAAATCCTGGATTGCCATAACGGTCTTTCGTTTGAATTTAGGGGGAATAGTAGAATCGCCCTTCTTCTAAACACTATTAAGAACCCTTCTTGCCCCTATCTTGTTTGCCTTCATAGACAAAGGATCATTAGTCCTAACAATATATCGGAAATTTTAAGACTAATGGCTTAAAAAGGCGAATTCGGCTTACCTTAAAATTCCAAATGATCCCAAAAGAATCCCTTGAACGTTATGATCCAATCTTAATTGACTTCAAGACTACTTCGAAAAGGTGATGATTCGACCCTCCACTATTTCACTAAAAAAATAACAAAAGAAATCATCTGAATAAGTGATTGATTATTCGGTTTAAAAGTCTCTTCCAAGACATTCTATAGATTAGACCATGGTGACCAAATAGCAAAAAGAAAAGACAAAGAAAATGATTCTTTACCTTTGATCCAAAGTTTGAATAGAAGAAAATAATTGAAAATAAAAGTTATGAGGAATGGAACATTCGGCTATGATTTAATGGATAGGGAAAATAATTTCGGCTATGGGGATGATCACAAGCATTCGGCCATGGAAGATGAATGAAGGAAGAATGTGTTTGAATGATAAGTAAAATGGAGAGGGAAAAAGAATAGGGAGAAGAGAAAAGAGAGGAGTTTAGGGGCAAATATGCATTCGGCAATGGTGAAAAAGAATTGGCTTTTTATGTTGATAATTTCGGCACTAGGAGAGAAATGTAAGATGAAGCACTTGAGGGGTTTTGCAAAAATGACCAAATGGTCAAAAAGAATGACCAAAAGAGACAAAACAAAGATTGCTTCCTCCTAACACAAACACATTCGGCCAAGAGAGAAAATATGAAAAAGAAAAGGTGTTTTGGAAGAACAAAAATGACTAAATGGGATTACACCCTAACTACTCATCTTTACCAAAGTCTATCACAAAAATTCGGCCACCCCCTAGTCCATAAAGCCGTCCAAGTTCATGGACAAGTTGGCCATGCCAAACTTTCCAAAACACACCCCATAAAGGGTGCCTTATGTCCCCCTAACTTACCATAAGCTTAGGATTTCATTCCTTATGTTCAAGCTTATCTTATCCAATAATCACCTTGCCATAAGAGAAAAATCCAACCTTCCATAAGTAAGGTTTGACCGACACATGCAATATAGGTACAAAAAAATAAAAGTCACCAAAATGCTATCCATGAGATTCGAACCTCTTCCCTCTAAACATGCTCATGGCGCCAACTCCACCTTGCCACTAGCTTATATTATGCAAACTTTTACCAATTAAATTCCATTAAGCATCAGAGTCATTTGTTCCACTTGAATAAAGTACTCATTACTAAAATTTATTCTAATCCTGAATAAATCTCAAGCCTTCTCAAGACTATATAAGCACACAAATTTAATCATTCACAAGTTGAGCACCAAAAACATGCAACATATCGATACACATATTTTTAGGATGTTACAGATTGGTTGGATGTGATGGGTTGCATTCATTTCATTTATTTATTACTTGTAAATGGGCTTAGGCCCAAGATATTGATATGTAACACCCCAAACTCAGCCCATGCGTTAAGGCCAGATCTGACATGTCACATGAGAAAATACTACTAAGTCATTTTTCATAAATAGATCAATTAAAACAACTCCCATTTAAACATTTTTGATAAAGTATTATTGAATATAAGATTGATTGATAATTCGATAAATTTGAGATATGAAAATCTTATAAATCGTGACTTTGAAAATATTGTTAATGGTTTGAGAAGAATTTGAAAACAATTTTCAAAAAGTGTTGATGAAAATTTTAAGAGAAATTTCGAGTTAAAATATGTTTATAAAAGTTTATTGTGAAACCCTTTTTTGTTTATTCATTTTAAGAAAACAATTATTTTAGTTTTTAGAAAAATCTCAATTTGAAATACTTAGAGCAATTTATAAATTTGTCAAACATAAAACAAAAAAAAATTAATCCAGAGTCCTTATTTCAACCTTAACTCAAAATATCAAAGTAATTAATAGTATTGAAAAGAAATCTAAACTCCAATTTAAACCGTTTTTGTATTATGGCCTCCTCCGAGTCATTCATGACCCGAGTCTCCATCACTGATCATTGCCTGAAAAGGGTAAGGAAAAATGGGGTGAGTTATTAGAACTTAGTGTATAACCCCACTCACCGTTGTCCACTGGGCCAAAATCCCATTAAGCAATAATTTGGGCCTAAGCCCATTTACACAAATAATAATGTATCAATTATAACATGTGTATGAAATGCAATTCCCAAACCAAACCTAGTAATCCATTCGCTACACACCACCTGTACCAACCAACACACCTGTGGGGATCAAGTCAACCCACCCTGCCAACACACCAATCGCAGGCATTAAGCCATTTATAACAAATTTAATTGTGGACAAGCCACCAGAATAACAGAATTTACGTGGCATTGCACTATACAGATTTGTGGCAGAGCCACCAAAATTATGTGAACTTCTCTTCAATATTATCCCATCCCATGCAAAATCATGTATATAATGCATAACAAATCACAATATAACAACAGTAATTTATTCGGATATTTATTAAAAAATTGTGGCCCATTATAACAATTTATCAAATATGCCCATTAAGCAAAATATCAGACTGGCCCATTTAGCAAAATATCAAATTGGCCCATATAGCAAATTATTAGATTGGCCCATATAGCAAATTATTAGATTGGCCCATATAACAAATTATTAGATCGGCCCATATAACAAATTAGTATATCGGCCCTTATAGCAAATTATTTCAATTTGGCCCATTAGGGGCATTTTCGTAATCTATTACGGTATTAATACCGATTTTGTCAATTTTATCAAAATAGTGAGATCAAAGCCAATTTTCCCAGTTCCACTATAACATGATTTTAATCAAGCGATTTACTACCAATATGATATAAATCTTTAACTCACGGAAAATGGTGTGAGAGTATACACCTAAATATGGTAAGCACTACGCTTTCTTGATCGTCATCACCTAAAATATTATAACGCTCGATTAGTCAACGTACGTGATTTAATAAATCTACTTTAAAACAAATGATCTAAAATTTTACCCTCGGGATCGTGGACAACAATGATTTGTTGGTTTTCGCCGATTAACGGTCCACAACCCAGTGGAAAGTCCCGAATCACTGAAACCACCCTTCGCTTGAATTTAGGAGTAGAAATCGCAAATCCGCTCCTTTTGAGATCCCCACTCGACTTTCCATTCGAACCGGTACCACAAGCCTCCATTCGGTTAGATCTTATATAGATCGATATTATGATAAAATATGGATTATCAAAAGGGTAAAGATTGGCTTACCACTAATTCTGAGTGATCAACGGTTGGACAGATTAAGTGATTTAATCCCTATAATTATAATCGGTTAATCATAACCATTCCAATAGCATCTTAACTAATAAAGAACGATTTATAGAATCCTTTAATAACTCCTTACCTTGAAGATTTTTAGGACCGATTCCCAACGATTATACGATGACTTCAGAAGAATCAAGGTTTCGGCCTTCCACTATATCACTATGGAGAAGAAAAAAATCTTGCTTGAGAGAGAATAAGGTGTTGGTCTTGGTTAAAATGACCATCTCAAACCAAAACATAGATTCGGCAATAAGTGAAAAAAATAAAAAGTTGAAAAGAACACTTACCGATTGATCAAGGGGTGAGTGACAACTCGAATGAAAAAGAAAGATTAATGAAGAGATGGAAGGTTTCGGCTATGGAGGAATAATGGGCAAAATATTCGGCTATGGTGAAAAGGATTAGAAAAGAAGAGATGCTTGAAGGATTTTGTGAAAAAGAAAAGAAAGAAGATGAAGAATGTTTGACTAGCTTCGGTTTTCAAGAAAGATGAGTGAACAAATTTTTGGTCTCAATGTTTGTGTACATTCGGCAAGAAGAAAGAAAGGAAGAGAATATGCACCCTCAAAGTTTGTAATTTTGGCAAGGAGTAGAAGGAAATTTTGGAGAGAAAAGAAAAATGACACCAAAATTGCAAATAGGAATTTTGCCAAAACAATACCAAAACTTTTACCAATTGCCAAAGACAAAATTCGGCTAAGAGAATAACTTGATGCTAAAGGAATTTGACCAACCAAGCACTAAAGCTTTACCAAAACTCCAACAAAATTTTAGCTACCTCTCTTACCCACAAAACCTGTAACATCCTAAAATTTGAGTATTGATATGATGCATGTTCTGGTGCTTAACTTGTGTATAATTAAAATTTTACATGTTTAGTATAGCCTTGAGAAGACTTGAGAACTATTCGGAATTAGAATAAATTTTAGTTAGGAGTACTTAATTGAAGTGGATCAAGTGACTTTGAGGTTTAAGTAAGTTTAAGTGTCAAAACTAGCACAAGATGAGCTAGTAGTAAGGTGGTGTTGGCGCATGTATGTTTGCTTGAGGGGAGAGGTTCGAATCTCCTAGCATGCAATTTGAAAGCTTTTATTTTTTTACTTTTCCTTAGCAAGTTTCAGTCATGGATAAGGATTAGGATGAGTTGGATTAAATTTTTATGGTAAGAAGACTTAAGGGTATGGTAAGCATGAGTTAAGGGATGGTATTGCTTGACTTTAGGGATAAGATTTCTCAAACATAAAGGAAATGGAGGATGGTAAGGGTTGAGACTAGGATTGATGTTTCGGTAACACTTTCATGGTCATTTTGACCATGAATGGGGACAGTTTTGTGGACTAAAAGGGGGAGCCGAATTTAGGTGGTGAATTTTGGTGATAGGCTAGTTTGGTTGGTAAATTTTGGGGGTATTACCTTTGGTCATTTTTGCTTTTGCAAAACACTTTCTCTCCATCTATTTTCTCCCTTGGCCGAATGTATTGGTATAGGAGAAAAAAATTTTTGTTTCATTTCTTATGTCCATATTTTTGACCATTTGATCACCTTATTTTTGCAAAACCTCTCCTAGTGCCGAAACTACCAACACAACAAGCTATAGTTTTCATTCCCCATTGCCGAATGCACCATTGTCTTAAACACTCTCTCTTTGCTTTTCTTTTACCATTGATAAAAGAATTATAAACCTATCATTCTCTTTCTCTTTCTTTCTCTTTTCTCTCTTGAAAACCGAATCAACATCATCTCTTTCTTTCATCTCTTATTTTCTTTTTTAACCATACTTTCTTCATTATTTTTCTCTCATGGCCGAATGTTAGATTACTCCATTGCCAAATTATTTTTCTTTTCTTTGCTTATTCATAGCATAATCTTCCACTATACATAAGTATCCTTCTTGATCATTCTTCTTTGAAGCCTTGGACAATAGTGTGATAGTGGAGGGATGAAACTCAAGTGTTCGTAAACGTCGTAGATCATTGAAATCGGATTTAAAGTGTTAAAGGTAAGGGATTATTAAGGATTTTCATATTACTCGCCATATTGATATAAATAGTTTATTAATCGATTTCGTTTTAGGGGACGTTCTCGCTCGATTGTCATATTGTGGAACGAGGATATTTGTGACAAGTTATTCTCATTTTTTTAAACCGCTAGTCAAAATTTTGATAACTTATTGGTTAGACTAATGATTCATTGTCTTTGAAGACAATCAAAATATGGACTAAAAGAATTATTAATAGTGTTCGAACGAGGGGTGGTTCCATTATTCACCTTAAATTCAAGAGAAGGACTGTTTCAGGAATCCGAGATTTTCCACCGGGTTGGGGACCCTCATCCGGCAAAAATCAATTATTCGAAGTCGTATGTACCCCCGAACCATTGTTTACTCGTGGTTCTGAACCTTTGATCGGAGAGAATTGCAAATAGTGGTTGTTCGAGATTCCGAGCGTAAGATCTAGATCGCTTAATATTAGAATAGCTTAATATTAAATTTTAGTGTTCTAATCCATCGTGATGTGTGTTTAGATATCGACGAGTGGGAGAGTGTAGTTCTCACCGTAATCAGGTGTATAATCTCACACCGTATCTCATCAGGTGTGAAAAATTTTGAAATTGTATTAAGATCATGGAAATTATGAAATTTGCCTTAACGGACTAATTCGATAAAAGTGACAATTTGGGCCATATGTGATATTTGATAATTGGGCCATATGTGATATTTGATAATTGGGCCATATGTGATATTTGATAATTGGGCCATATGTGATAATCGATAAATGGGCCATATGTGATATTTGATAAATGGGCCATATGTGATATTTGATAATTGGGCCTTATGTGAAATTTGATAATTGGGCCATATGTGATATTTGACAATTGGGCCATATGTGATAATTGATAAATGGTTCCTATGTGATATGATACTCCGTGGGCCAAAAATGTGAAATGGGCTAGTTTGTAATAATTTTTATAATGGGCCTTATGTTGGAATAATTATATGAATGGATTGTTATGCATGCTATATACATGATTGCATAGGTTGGGCTATTGACGAAGAGAAGTTCTGGTAGCTTTGCTACAATATTTTGGTGGCTCTGCCACAATTCTGAAAAATGGCAAATGCCATGTAAACTCTGTGAATTCGGTGGCTTGTCCATGAAATTTGATATACAGCTTAATGCCTACTTCGGTGTGTTGGTGGGGTGGGTGACTAAAGCTCCCCACAGGTGTGCTAGTTGGTACGGGTGGTGTGTAGCGGATGGAAATCTAGTTTTTGTTTTGGGAATTGCATATCACTTGCATTTCATACATGCTAAATTATTATATTTATAATGGGCTAGGCCCAAATAAATGCTTAAATGGTTTTGGCCCAGTGGACTATGGTAAGTGAGTTACACACTAAGTTCTAAGTAACTCACCCCAAATTTTCTTACCCTTCTCAGGTAATAATATTTGATGGAGGCTTGGGTCGGAGATGACTTCGTGTGGAGGCTATATTATAAATGGTGCTTTTTTTTTTTTAATTTTAAGACTTCTTTAATATTTTTATTAAGTACTATTTTTATGGTAATGTAATAAGGCCTATTTAATTATGGATTTTATTATGTGGATGGATTTTATTATGTTTTAGTTTTCCCAACTGGTTTGGTTTAGTTTTTTATAAATGTTTTTTATAACACTCGTATAAAATAAAAGTTTTTCTTAAATATCATTGAAACTTAGGAAATTCTTTTAAAACTTTTCGATGAAATATTTCGACTAAATAAATCCAAAGTTTTATCAATAACTACTCTATAGATCAAACGACAAATTCTTGTGTTTTTAATTATGGTTTTCAATGAACTTTGATTTTTTTTTTCTTTTTCGATAAAGTCATTCTCTTAATCATTTTGGACTTTGATTTCTAATTCGTTAAATGATTTGAATGTACGTTAAATTTGTGTGGCATGCCAAAATCTGGGCTTAATGCATAGGTCGGGTTTAGGGTGTTACATTTTATGGTATCAGAGCTCAATTTCAAAACTCGGCTGTGGTTTGGGTTCAACAATGATTTCTGTTTAAAAACTATTTAAATTTCTAGACTTTACGTTTTAAAGGTAGTATGGCACCACGAGCATCCGACACCAAGTCAAGTAAGTATTTGTTTATTAAATGTTTATTATTGTGATGAGACCTTAGGAACACTCTAGAACTTCTAGTTTTAGGTGTTGAAAATGATAGAGATCGAGACTATAGGATGTGATTGCGAAAACAACCCTATCTCTTATATCTCATAAAATATCGTTAATAAACACTAAAATAATATTCTGATTCATAAAACTTGTAATCAGATTAAAAGCGAATTAGTTAATATGAGCACTAGAGGACGCGGTCGTGGACGCGGTAGACATGGCCATGGTAGAGGACGAGGTTCTGCGTCTGAAGCGCCAGGTTATATACCAGAAATAGATGCACCTGCATCATTCGAGAGTGAAACTGGATCTCATAATCATGCGAATGAGGATAATGCTTTGACTCAAGAAATGTTGCGAGTCTTAGAAAGAGTAGTGGGGCGAATCGGGCCGAGAGCTCATGGATCAATATCGGAACGACTCAAGTCTAGTGGTGTAGAAGTTTTTAGAGGTGTCTTTGGTGTAGCTCTGAATGTGGCAGAATATTAGCTTGAGGCTGTAGAATGAATTATGGATGATCTGGAGTGTACCGTCAAGTAGAAACTGAGAGGACCCGTGTCTTTGCTAAGAGATGAGGCGTATCAATGGTGGCTTACTGTTTGAGTAGGCACCGAGACTGCATTGATTATTTGGGATTTCTTTAAAGCTACTTTTCAAGGGAAGTACATCGGGAAAAGTTATGTAGATGCTCGGAGGAAGGAATTCCTGAATTTGGTTCAAGGAAGTAAGACTGTAGCAGCTTACGAGGCAAAATTTCTTTGTTTGAGTCGTTATTCTCGTACTATAGTACAGACTGATCATGAGCGCTATGTACGCTTTGAGGATGGGCTGAATGATGAGTTGCGGGTACTGATAGCCCCACAGCAAGTACGGACTTTTACATCACTTGTAGAAAAAGCTAAGATAGCCGAAGAGGCTAAGAATTCAGAACGCCAGAATCGAGAAAAAGTTAGAGGAAAGAGGGATTTTAAGTACTCTGGTTGTAATATCCCGAATTATGGCTTGTGCATTTATGCTTAATTATATGAAATAGCATGCTTGAGTATGTTGTGAATGAGTATTATGAATTTTGTGAACTTTAGAAAATAGGAGAGTGCCTTAGAAATTTTTAGATTTTAAACCTAAAAGGGGAAGCTAAGTAGGGTGGCCTTAAGAGAAAATGTGGGGGAGATAAATCACACGAATGGGCTTGGTAAAGTGGTTGTAATGCGCCACTTAGGGCCTTAGTGTGTGACGCCATATGCCAGGTGGAAAGGGCTTGTGTTCGAGCCATAAGGGGAGCAATAAGGGGAATTTTTATTTTTTGCTGCAAGGAGCAAAGGCGCCACTTAACAGCAGTTTAGCAAAATATGTAGGGGATTTATGACAAAAATAGTAGCTTGGTAAAGTGGCTGCAAGGCGCCACTTAAAGCTCACACAAGTGACGCCATAAGCAGGTGCTAATGGGCCAGGATTCGACCTACAAGAGAAGCAAAATAAAAGTTTTATTTTGCAACAGAGAAGAGTAGTAATGGACGGCATTAGAAGACTTAGGAATGAGTTTAAGATGTGCTTAAATTCCTAGGAAATTTCAGCTAAAGCATAAGATAAATAAGGATTTATTTTAAATTATTTTTTTTTAGATGAAGAAGAGATAAATGTGGATTATTTTTATTATTTTAAATGAAATTTTTATTATTTTAAATGAAGTGATAAGGAGAAAATCAAGGAATAGCTAGTGTTTGAATGCTAGCGAATTTAGGAGGGAAGTAAGTAAGGCATTCGGCCACACTAAAGGGGGATTTGTCTTGAAAAATTCATTCTCTTCTCATCTTTTCTTTTGTCATCAAATTCTCAAAGAAATCAGCTCGTGTTTTTCCTTTTTGCTATTCATCTCCATAGGCCGAATCTCATCAAACCTTTTCTCTTCTTCTTCTTTCTCCAATTCAATCAAAAGCCGAATCTCTCTAGTATTCTCCAAAGCTGAATCCCTCTGAGGTGTTAGGCAAAATGCTGTCGAATTCTATAGAGAGGGTAAAGACCAAATGTCATTTGATTTCCATTCTTTTCTTTTAGATTTGTCGAAATCTAGAACTAATCCCATCAATATTCTTGTTTGCCGAAATTTGGAAGGATCTTTCAGGATTTTCAGTGTAGTCAACCATAAGGAGGATTATTCGAGATTTCAACATTCGAGGTAGGTTATGTGATATTCGGCCATAGGCCATTCTTACGTGACTTAAAGATTAGAATTAAATCTAACCTATGCCTATAGGTATTTTGACACCTTCATAACCAAGTAGCACTTTTCGGGATTCGCAAGGTAAGTGAATCTGATATTCGGCCAAGGCTATAAACAATGATGTAGATCTATACTTTACTTATTCGAAAGCCGAAACTAACCCAGTCAATTGATCTAGTGTTAGCCGATTGCAATGAAGAAACTCAGAAAGTTTCGGGATTTGTTTAGGGATCTAGGACGCTAGATCGGGATTTTCAGGATTTGAAGTAAACTTCCTAGGAGAATCAAGTGTGTACCCCACACTATCTCTTAATAGATGTATGGCAATATTTAATATATATATGTTGTAATAATGTGAATGTGGCTAAGGAGCCATACAATGGTACAAAGTACTCAGGTACGTCAATTTACTACTATTGTAGTTATCTCATTATGAATATATGATATGGCACACATGAGAACCATGATAAGAATGTGAAATAAGGCATGATATTGCATGATATGTATGACATGGGCATATGGGTGATTATGAAAGGGGAAGTGAATGTGGTGGTTTTATACCACGATATCTGAATGTGGTGACTTCGGTCACATTATCTGAATGTGGTGTCACATGACACGAAATATTTTATTTGGTGGCCATGCCACAATATTTATAAGGGCGATGAGCACGTCGACTGCAGCGACTACCTTCGATGGTGTGTAGCGGATGGAGGGTTGACTTAGTAGTCCCCACGGTGTGATGGCCGGTACGGGTGATGTGTAGCGGATGGCACCTAGGTATGGGTTCGGGTTTGCATCATAATATTTGAATGTTATATGAACGTGTATGATTTGATATGCCTGAATTTGTTAGGATTTAGTGTTGTGGTTACACATTGAGTCTGTTTGACTCACCCCGTTGTGGGATTATTTTTCAGGTGACGATTAGTGATGGACCGGGTCGGCCGGAGCTTAGGGGTGGCCATGCTCAGTAAGAAATTTGTTTTTATTTGGACTATTTATTTTATTTGAGTACTTTAAATTTATTTTGGGTTTGTGTTCAGTTGTAATAAGGCCATAGTATGACTATTTTATGCATTCATGTTAATTATTTTTTTTATGATACGAAATTTTAATCAAATTAAAGATTAAGTATTTTATTTAAAAATAACCCTAAATGTTTTGACACCTAAATTCAAGAGATTTTCAATTTAAACAGTGAACTCTAAGAACTTGGCAATGTTTTTAACTTATTGTTTTGATAATAAAGTTTTATTAAAATCTGGACTTCAAAAAAAAAAATAATAACTTTACAACTCGAACACAACACAAACCCAATTTTCTCTAAAAATTACTCAAAGTTTTCCAAAGAACAAATGAATTTGAATCATTTTTACTCGAGGAACATACCAGATCTGGTCAAGGCTCGTGGGCCGGGTTTGGGGTGTTTTAGCTTGGTATCAGAGCCAGGTTTTTAAACTCTCGGCCTTGGGTTTAAGGCCCAAAACATTTTCAAAAAATAAGCCCAAAAGAAATTTGGGAAAAAATTTGAGAAATAAGCAGGTTTTCTGGCATGGCACCTAAGTCTCTGACCCGAAGTCCACCAGGTAAGTGCCCCTATCTCTTGTGTGATTTATGATATGAATTGTAGAAGGGTAGAAATAGAATGTAGATTAGCATGATAAGTACTTGAACCCTAGGACTATGTTACCCCAACAATTACATAAAATTTGAAATGCCTAATTAAACAAACTTATGGTTAAGTCGCATAGTTAGGGTGTGGCAACCATTGTGCGCATGCCTAGGATTGGTTTAGGTGGGAGCTTGGTATTTAAGCAGTCCGCGTGACTCTCCTCCTCTCCGCTCGAATCCTACCTGGTGCGTAGTGACGGTTCACCCTAACCAAGAGGACTTATTCACGGGCTAAACACAATAACTAAAACCCGAAAGGGAACTAGCCGTATTTTTATAAAAAACCCTAGTTTTAAAACTCTTAAAATTACCCTTTTAATTTGTAAAAACTATTTTGCAAAACTTTTCTGAAATATTCCCAGTTTACAAAATTACCTAAATACCCTTAGTGGTAAAATTACTAAAATGCCCTTGGTTTCTAAAATTACCATATTACCTTTGATTTTAATAAAATTTCCCTACTTTGCAAAAGTATCCATGAAACCCTAACTTGTGAAAATTCAAGATACCCTGGTTTGAAAAATTTACCAAATTACCTCTAGCTTACAAAATTATCAAAATGACCCTAATTTCTAAAATTTTTGCAACATCACCGATTTGGAAAGAAAATTCTCAAAAAGAACCCAAAGTTTTATAAATTTTGAAATACCCTTGATTTATCAAGATTCACAAATTTACCCCAGTTTATTACCAAAATACCCCTGTAGGACAAATTACGAAAATACCCCTGGATAGGAATAGACAAGAAGATTCGAATAGTGAATGTGTGTGATAAGTACTACTAAATGAATGTTTGGATGGATGTGCTTCTCTAAATTAGGATAGAAAACCTGAACGAAACTTTGATTGATCGAAAGAACTGCTACTAAACTCTTTACATAAAACTTCTTCGCGGATAATCAGTGGAACAAACGCTAATTCATAAAATTTCTTAATCAGATTAAAGCAAAATCGTAAGAATGAGCACAAGGGGGCGTGGTCGTAATGTGCGAGGACGCGGTCGTGGTAGAATGACCATGTCAGAACCCATTAGATCGGGTCAAGGATCTGAGAATGAGGTACCACCGCCACCACCACCACCAGCTGTTGGTGTTGAGCAGCAAGATCAGACGGGAGAGGATGCTGTATTGCAGGTTGTGCTGCGAGTTCTTGAAATAGTGGCCGAGGCTGGAGGGAATATAGGAGCTTAGAAATCTGTACCCGAGTGACTCCGAGCCAATGGGGCTGAAGTGTTCCGTGGAGTATCTGGTGTGGCACCTAGTACGACTGAGTATTGGTTGGAAGCAACTGAGCGGATCATGGATGAGCTTGATTTGACCCCTGAAGAGAAACTAAAAGGGATGGTGGCACTGCTATGCGATGAAGCGTATCAATGGTGGCTCATAGTTCAGGATGGTGCCACAGCTGAGGATCTGACCAGGGAGTATGTTAAGGTGGCATACCAAAAGAAGTATGTGGGAACCAGATATATTGATGAGCAGAAGAAGGCATTTTTGGGGCTGGTTCAAGGGAACAATTCTGTAGCAGAATATGAAGCTGAATTTTTGAGGTTGAGCCGGTATGCCCGAGGAGTAGTGGCTACGGAGCATGAGCGATGTGTCCGATTCGAGGACGGACTAAGGGATGACCTGAGGTTGTTAATCGCTTCACACCAGGAGCGAGAGTTTTCTGCATTAGTGGAAAAGGCTAGTTAGCCGAGGGAATTAAGGACGCTGCAAGGCAGAACACTGATCAGAACAGGGAAAAAAGAGGTTTTAGATCGTCAGGATCATCTAGGAATGTTCAGAAGAGGCCTATAGTTGATGGGCCGCGAGGTCAACAAGCTGCTACTGGAGGGCAACATCGTACCTGTGATCAATGTGGGAAAAATCACTTAGGCGAATGCTGGAAGAAGACATGGGTTTGTTTCAAGTGTGGGTCAAAGGACCATATGATTAAGGACTTTCCTATGAGACCAGATGGGAATCAACCAGTAGCTCAGAATGTTAATCAGGCTGGTAGAGGTGGACAGCAGCCTCAGCGAGATCGTGGTCCGAATGGCTGAGGTAACGGTGCTGGAAGAGGAAGTGGAACACCTGGCAGAAATGTTGGTAATACAGAAGCAAGACAACTGGGCTTAGTATATGCAGTTCGCTAAAGAGAAGATGGAGACGCGCCGGACGTCATAACCAGTACGTTCCTTATTTGTGGCAAGCCTTATTTTACTTTGATTGATGTGGGCTCGACCCATTCGTATGTTGCTTGTAGAGTAGTGGAAACTCTAGACATAGCCTCTGAACTTTCTGATAGGGAGATGACTGTAGTAAGCCCACTAGGTCAAACTGTAGTGGTGAATAAGATGTTTTGAAAAGTGCCTCTAGAAATTCAAGGAGTAGTATTCATTGCCGACTTAATGGAATTACCTTTCGAAGAATTCGATCTCATACTTGGAATGGACTGGCTAGTAGAACATCGAGCTATTTTGGATTGTGCTGCTAAGAGAATAGAGTTAAGGACCCCGAAGGATGAAGTGGTGATTATGATAGGAGAAAGGAGAAACTACTTGTCTAATGTAGTTTCTGCTTTAAAGGCTGATAAGATGATTCGAAAAGGGTGCAAGGCATTTTTGGCCTTCGTTAATGCATTGGATGCAAAGGAAGAGGGCGTTAGTAGAGTTCGAACAGTAAGGGACTTTGTGGATGTCTTTTCGGAGGAACTACCTGAAATACCCCCAGACAGAGAAGTAGAGTTCGAAATTAATTTGCTACCGGGAACAGCTCCTATGTCAATTGCCCCGTACAGAATGGCACCAAAAGAGTTGGTTGAGCTCAAGGCTCAAATCCAAGAGTTACTTGACCGTGGGTTTATTTGACCCAGTGTGTCTCCATGGGGAGCACCAGTTCTGTTTGTGAAGAAGAAGGACAGAACTATGCATATGTGCATAGATTACCGTCAGTTGAATAAGCTAACCATCAAGAACAAGTACCCGTTGCCAAGGATAGACGACTTGTTCGACAGTTGAAGGGGGCCGTAGTTTTCTCAAAGATCGACTTAAGGTCGGGATATCATCAGTTAAAGGTGAAGGAGGCAGATATCCATAGGACAGCTTTCCGAATAAGATACAGGCACTATGAGTTCTTAGTGATGCCATTTGGATTGACGAATGCCCCAGCCACATTCATGGATAGGATGAACCGGGTTTTTCAACCCTACTTGGATAGGTTTGTCGTTGTGTTCATCGACGACATCCTAGTGTACTCAAAGTCTGAAGAGGAGCATGATGAGCACCTTCGGATTGTGTTACAAGTGCTAAGGGAGAAGAAGCTCTATGCTAAATTCAGCAAGTGTGAATTTTGGCTGAAGGAAGTTACGTTTTTGGGACATGTGATATCCGTAGAAGGAATAAGGGTGGATCCTCGAAAGATTGAGGCAGTGTTGGATTGGAAACCACCTAAGTCGGTGGAAGAGATTTGTAGTTTCTTGGGATTGGCAAGATACTATAGAAGATTTTTGAAAGGGTTCTCATCGATAGCCGCACCTTTGACAAAGTTGTTGAGGAAGGAAGTACGTTTCGTATGGACAGAGAAGCAACAGGAGAGCTTTGAGAAGCTTAAGAGGGTCTTAACTGAAGCTCCAGTTCTGATTCAGCCTGAGGCAGGAAAGGACTTCGTGGTGTATTGTGACGCTTCTCATACAGGATTGGGATGCGTGTTAATGCAAGAGGGGAAGGTAGTTGCTTATGCGTCTTAGCAATTAAGGCCTCATGAGGTTAACTACCCGACGCACCACTTGGAATTGGCGGCAGTGGTCTTTGCTCTTAAGGTATGGAGGCATTATCTTTATGGAGAAAAGTCGGTGATCTATATAGACGACAAGAGCCTTAAGTATTTTTTGACTCAAAATGAGTTGAATCTGAGATAGCGAAGATGGGTGGTGTTACTGAAGGATTATGACTGTTCTATAGAGTATCACCCGGGCAAGGCGAATGTAGTTGCGGATGCCCTAAGTCAGAAGGTTGTGCCAGATCTGAGGGCGATGTTCACACATCTGAGCTTGTATGACGATGGAAGTCTGCTGGCAGAGCTGCAAGTTAAGCCGACATGGTTGAAAGAGGTTAAAGAGAGTCAGTTGTTGGATGAAGATCTAAGTGTTAAGATACATCAAGTACGGAATGGAGAGTTGAAGGATTATGGTATTAATAGCGATGGAGCGTTGTGTTTCAAGGGTAAAGTTTGTATACCTAAGAACAAGGACCTAAGACAGAGGATTCTTCAGGAATCACATAGCAGCCCTTATGCTATGCATCCTGGAGGCACTAAGTTGTACAGAGATCTAAGGGAACGGTTTTGGTGGCCTGGTCTTAAGAAGGAAGTTACCAAATTTGTTGGTAAATGCTTAACGTGTCAGCAAGTCAAGGCTAAACACCAAGTTCCGTCAGGATTACTTCAATCGATAATGATTCCGCAGTGGAAGTGGGAGTGAATTACCAAGGACTTTGTTAGTGGATTTCCCCTTACGCCTACTAAGAAGGACTCGGTATGGGTGATAGTAGATCAGTTGACTAAATCCGCGCATTTCATTCCAGCAAGAGTTGATTATTCTTTGCAACAGTTGGCGAAGTTATATGTGGTGGAGATTGTAAGGTTACATGGAGTGCCGGTGTCAATCATTTTGGACAGGGACCCAAGGCTTACGTCTCAGTTTTGGAAAGAGATACATCAGGCTTTAGGCACCAGATTGGATTTCAGTACGGCCTTTCATCCACAATCGGACGGTCAATCTGAATGAGTAATCCAAGTGTTAGAGGACATGCTTTGGGGATGTGTGATAGACTTCAGAGGAAGTTGGGAAGAATATCTACCTTTAGCTGAATTTGCATATAACAACAGCTATCAAGCCAGTATTCGGATGGCACCATATAAAGCACTGTATGGACGGAAGTGTCGCACTCCTACGTGTTGGACAGAATTGGGTGAACGTCGAGTTTTGGGTCCAGAGTTAGAGGCAGAATCTGAAGAGAAGGTTAGTGTGATTTGAGCACGGCTGAAGGAGGCATCTGACAGGCAAAAGTCAAACGCGGATCTCAAAAGGAAGGAGATAGAATTTGATGTGGGAGATCAAGTGTTTCTTAAAGTTTCGCCTCGAAAAAAGGTAACGCGATTTGGTCGAAAAGGGAAGTTAAGTCTGAGGTTTATAGGACCTTATCGGGTATTGAAGCGAGTCGGACCAGTGGCATATCAGTTAGAGTTGCCACCAGAGTTGAAGCAGATGCACGATGTGTTCCATGTTTCCATGCTACGTCATTATCAATCGGATCCATCTCATATAGTACCGGTTGAAGAGGTGGAGCTAAGGCCAGAATTGTCCTACGAGGAGGAGCCGATTCAGATTTTGGAACGAGATGTGATAGTGTTACGGAGGAAGTCAGTTCCTCTACTCAAAGTGGTATAGAGAAATCATAGATCGAAAGAAGCTTCGTGGGAGCCAGAAGAAGCAATGCGATAGCAATACCCTCATTATTTTAGCCCTGTAATTTTGAGGACAAAATTATTTTAAGGGGGTAAAACTGTAATATCCCAAATTATGGCTTGTTCATTTATGCTTAATTATATGAAATAGCATGCTTGAGTATGTTGTGAATGAGTATTATGAATTTTGTGAACTTTAGAAAATAGGAGAGTGCCTTAGAAATTTTTAGATTTTAAATCTAAAAGGGGAAGCTAAGTAGGGTGACCTTAAGAAAAAATGTGGGGGAGATATATCACACGAATGGGCTTGGTAAAGTGGTTGTAATGTGCCACTTAGGGCCTTAGTGTGTGACACCATATGCCAGGGGGAAAGGGCTTGTGTTCGAGCCACAAGGGGAGCAATAAAGGGAATTTTTATTTTTTACTGCAAGGAGCAAAGGCGCCACTTAACAGCAGTTTAAGAAAATATGTAGGGGATTTATAACAAAAATAGCAGCTTGGTAAAGTGGCTGCAAGGCGCCACTTAAAGCTCACACAAGTGATGCCACAAGCAGGTGCTAATGGGCCAGGGTTCGAGCTACAAGGGAAGCAAAATAAAAGTTTTATTTTGCAGCAGAGAAGAGTAGTAATGGATGGCATTAGAAGACTTAGGAATGAGTTTAAGTTGTGCTTAAATTCCTAGGAAATTTCGGCTAAAGCATAAGATAAAAAAGGATTTATTTTAAATTATTTTTTTAGATGAAGAAGAGATAAATGTGGATTATTTTTATTATTTTAAATGAAGTGATAAGGAGAAAATCAAGGAATAGCTAGTGTTTGAATGCTAGCCGAATTTAGGAGGGGAAATAAGTAAGGCATTCGGCCATACTAAGGGGGATTTGTGCCGAAAAATTCATTCTCTTCTCATCTTTTCTTTTGTGCCAAAATTCTCAAAGAAACCAGCTCGTGTTTTTCCTTTTTCTATTCATCTCCATAGACCGAATCTCATCAAACCTTTTCTTTTCTTCTTCTTTATCCAATTCAATCAAAAGCCGAATCTCCCTAGTATTCTCCAAAGCCGAATCCCTCTGAGGTGTTAGGCAAGGTGCTGTCAAATTCTATAGAGAGGGTAAAGATCAAATGTCGTTTGATTTCCATTCTTTTCTTTTAGATTTGTCAAAATCTAAAACTAATCCCATCAATATTCTTGTTTGCCGAAATTTGGAAGGATCTTTCGGGATTTTCAGTGTGGTCAACCATAAGGAGGATTATTCGAGATTTCAACATCCAAGGTAGGTTATGTGATATTCAGCCATAGACCATTCTTATGTGACTTAAAGATTAGAATTAAATCTAACCTATGCCTATAGGTATTTTGACACCTTCATAACCAAGTAGCACTTTTCGGGATTCGCAAGGTAAGTGAATCTAATATTCGGCCAAGGTTATAAACAATGATGTAGATCTATACTTTACTTATTCGAAAGCCGAAACTTACCCAGTCAATTGATCTAGTGTTAGCCGATTGCAAGGAAGAAACTCACAAAGTTTCGGGATTTGTTTAGGGATCTAGGACGCTAGATCGGGATTTTCAAGATTTGCAGTAAACTTGCTAGGACAATCAGGTGTGTACCCCACACTATCTCTTAATAGATGTATGGCAATATTTAATATATATATATGTTGTAATAATGTGAATGTGGCTAAGGTACCATGCAATGGTACAAAGTACTCAGGTTCGTCAATTTACTACTACTGTAGTTATCTCATTATGAATATATGATATGGCACATATGAGAACCGTGATACGAATGTGAAATAAGGCATGATATTGCATGATATGTATGACATGGGGCATATGGGTGATTATGAAAGGGGAAGTGAATGTGGTGGTTTTATACCACGATATCTGAATGTGGTGACTTCGATCACATTATCTGAATGTGGTGTCACATGACACGAAATATTTTATTTGGTGGCTATGCCACAATATTTATAAGGGCGATGAGTACGTCGACTGTAGCGACTGCTTTCGATGGTGTGCAGCGGATGGAGGGTTGACTTAGTAGTCCCCACGGTGTGATGGCCGGTACGGGTGATGTGTAGCGGATGGCATCTAGGTTTGGGTTTGGGTTTGCATCATATTATTTGAATGCTATATGAACGTGTATGATTTGATATGCCTGGATTTGTTAGGATTTAGTGTTGTGGTTACACATTGAGTCTGTTTGACTCACCCCGTTGTGGGATTATTTTTCAGGTAACGATTAGTGATGGACCGGGTCGGCAGGAGCTTAGGGGTGGCCGTGCTCAGCAAGAAATTTATTTTTATTTGGACTATTTATTTTATTTAAGTACTTTAAATTTATTTTGGGTTTGTTTTCAGTTGTAATAAGGCCGTAGTATGAACTATTTTATGCATGCATGTTAATTATTTTTTTATGATCTGAAATTTTTATCAAATTAAAGATTAAGTATTTTATTTAAAATAACCCTAAATGTTTTGACACCTAAATTCAAGAGATTTTCAATTTAAACAGTGAACTCTAAGAACTTGGCAACATTTTTAACTTATTGTTTTGATAATAAAATTTTATTAAAATCTAGACTTCAAAAAAAAAAAATAACTTTACAACTCGAACACAACACAAACCCAATTTTCTTTAAAAATTACTCAAAGTTTTCCAAAGAGCAAATGAATTTGAATCGTTTTTACTCGAGGAACATACCAGATCTGGTCAAGGCTCGTGGGCCGGGTTTGGGGTGTTTCACTGGTTCTTCTAAAAGGTTTCAAAAGAGGCCACGGAATGATGAGCCAGTTCAAGTTAGGGCACCTGTGACTACCAATCAGATTCGAGAATGTACCAACTATGGAAGACGACATCCTGGAGAATGTTGGAGGAAAACTAGAGCCTGTTTTAAATGTGGATACAAGGATCATCAGTTTAAGAATTGTCCTCGATGGACTGAAACGACTCAGGAAGCTCGTAACCCTGAGGCTCAGCCAGCTAGAGATACTAGCAGCCACCAAGAGGTCGTGGACCAGGTCGTGGTGGTAATGGTAACAAACGTGGAGAAGGTGCACCGGGTCGAGGTAATGGTGTTAGAGGTAACACGGAGGCAAGACAGCCAGGATTGGTCTATGCTGTCAGGCGTCGTGAAGATGGTGATGCACCTAATGCGATAACTGGTACGTTCTTCATCTCTGATGTGCCTGTTACTGCTTTGATAGATATCGGATCTACCCACTCGTATGTTGCTAGTGCTATATCTGGAAACCTAAATATTAGATCCGAGATTACCGATAGGATGATGATGATGAATTAGTCCTTTAGGACGATCGGTAATAGTGAATAAATTATTTAGAGATGTTCCCTTAGAGATTCAAAGAGATGTATTTCTAGCGGACTTAATGGAATTACCTTTCGGTGAGTTTGATCTTATTTTGGACATGGATTGGTTGGTGAAGCATCGAGCGCAATTGGATTGTGCCGAAAAGCTGATGTCAATTAGGACTGTGGATGATAAGGAGATAATAATGATAGGCGAGCGAAGAAACTTTTTGGCAAATGTGGTATCTGCTTTGAAGGCAGAAAAGTTGGTGCGGAAGGGGAATAGAGCATTCTTAGAATTCATCAGTGCTTTGGATGCCAAGGAATTATCGGTAGAAGGTGTGAGAAGGGTGAAAGAATCTTCAGATGTCTTTCTCGAAGAACTTTTGGGTCTACCTCCAGATCGGGAAGTAGAATTTGGCATTGAGCTTTTGCCTGGAACTGCTCCGGTGTCCATTGCTCCTTATAGAATGGCACCGAAGGAGTTAGCGAAACTTAAAGCTCAAATTCAAGAACTACTAGATCGGGGTTTTATTCGACCAAGTGTGTCTCCATGGGGACTACTGGTTTTGTTTGTCAAGAAGAAGGATAGGTCGATGCTATGTGCATTGATTATAGGCAGTTGAATAAGTTGACGATCAAGAATAGGTATCCATTTCTGAGAATCGATGACCTGTTTGATCAATTAAGAGAGCTTCAGTCTTCTCCAAGATTGATTTGAGATCGGGGTATCATCAACTCAAGGTGAAAGAGGCAGATATTTATAAGACGACATTTCGAACTCGCTATGGACATTATGAGTTTTTAGTGATGCCATTTGGTTTGACTAATGCACCAGCTGCATTTATGGACATGATGAACTGAGTCTTTCAACCCTATTTAGACCGGTTCGTAGTAGTGTTCATAGATGACATCTTAGTGTATTCGAGGAATGAAGAAGAGCATGACTCTCATTTACGCACTGTGTTGCAAATTTTGCGAGATAAGCAACTTTATGCTAAATTCAGTAAGTGTGAATTTTGGTTAAAGGAAGTGAATTTCTTGGGTTTGGCTAGTTATTATAGACGCTTTGTTGAGGGGTTTTCGTTGATTGTTGCACCCCTAACTAAGTTGTTGCGAAAGGAAGTACTGTATGTGTGGACCGATAAACAACAAGAAAGTTTTGAGAAACTGAAAAAATATTCTAACGTAAGCGCCAGTACTGATTCAACCAGAGGCCGAAAAAGAGTTTACTGTTTACTATGATGCGTCACACACGGGTTTAGGATGTGTACTGATGCAAAGTGGAAAAGTGGTAGCTTATGCTCTCGACAGTTGAGGCCGCATGAAGTCAACTATCCTACTCATGATTTGGAGTTGGCTGCAGTGGTGTTTGCATTAAAGATTTGGATGCATTATCTCTACGGTGAGAAGTCAATCATTTATACGGATCATAAGAGTCTTAAGTATCTCCTTACCCAAAAGGAGTTGAATTTAAGACAACGGAGGTGGGTGGAGCTGTTAAAGGATTATGATTTCTCAATTGAGTATCATCCTAGAAAGGCTAACGTTGTGCCAGGCACGTTGAGTCGTAAGGTTGTATCGGAGTTAAGAGCAATGTTTGCTCATCTTAGTTTGTATGAGGATGGCAGTTTGCTAGCGGAACTTCAGGTGAAGCCTCTGTGGTTGGAACAAATTAAAGAAAAGCAATTATCCGATGAAAAGTTGGGTCCTTTAGCACAACAAGCTGAAAGTGGTGTAGTAGGAGATTTTGGTTTGATCAAAGATGGTGTACTGTGTTTTCATGAAAGGGTTTGTATGCCCGAGGATTCGAATTTGAGGCAAATGATTCTTTTATGCTATGCACCCCGGAGGAAATAAGATGTATCGGGATCTCTGTGAATAGTATTAGTGGCCAAAGTTAAAACGGGAAGTTACTAATTTTGTATGAAAGTGTTTGACTTGTCAACAAGTAAAGGCGGAACATCAATTACCGTCGGGATTGTTGCAACCAGTAAAGATTCCATTATGGAAATGAGAGTGGATAACGATGGATTTTGTTAGTGGGATACCCTTAACACTTACTAAGAAAGATTCTATCTGGGTGGTAGTAGATCGATTAATGAAGATTGCTCATTTTCTACCAGTTCGCACGGATTACTCGTTGCAGAAGTTGGCTAAACTGTATGTATCTGAAATCATGAGGTTGCATAGGGTACCAGAGTCTATCATATCGGATCCTAGGTTTACATCACGGTTTTGGAAAGTTTTGCATGAGGCTTTGGGAACAAAGTTAAATTTCAGTACGGCTTTTCACCTTCAGTTAGATGGTCATTCAGAAAGAGTAATCCAAATTTTGGAAGACATGTTAAGAGGTTGTGTGATCGACTTCAGAGGTAGTTGGGAGGATTTTCTACCATTGGCAGAGTTTGCGTATAACAACAGTTATCAATCCAGTATTCAGATGGCACCCTATGAAGCGTTATATGATCGTAGGTGTCGTACTCCTACTTGTTGGACTGAATTAGGGGAACGACAGCTTTTGGGTCTTGAATTGATATCAGAGATGGAAGAAAAAGTAAAGGTAATTCGAACGTAGTTAAAGGAAGCTTCGGATAGACAAAAGTCGTACGTAGATCTGAAGCGTAAAAATATTGAGTTTGCGGTGGGAGATCAGGTTTTTCTAAAGGTCTCACCTTGGAAGAAGATTTTCAGATTCGGGAGGAAAGGCAAGTTGAGCCCTAGGTTCATTAAACCGTACCGTATATTGAAGCGTATAGGACCAGTGGCCTATCAACTTGATTTACCTCTGGAATTGAGTCAGATTCATAGTGTCTTCCATGTTTCTATGCTGAGATGCTATAGATCGGATCCATCTCACATAGTACCTGTAGAAGAAGTGGAATTAAGGCCAGATTTGTCTTTCGAGGAGGAACCAGCGAAAATCTTAGACCGAGATGTTAAGGTGCTAAGAAAGAAGACTGTACCGTTGGTTAAGGTTTTATGGCTTAATCATGGAGTGGAGGAAGCTACTTAGGAGCCTGAGGATGCAATTCGAAAACAATATCCTCATCTCTTTTTGCCAGGTAAATTTTGAGGACGAAATTTCTTTAATGACGGTAGAGTTGTAACATCCTAAAATTTGAGTATTGATATGATGCATGTTTTGGTGCTTAACTTGTGTATAATTAAAATTTTCCATGTTTAGTATAGTCATGAGAAGACTTGAGAACTATTCGGAATTAGAATAAATTTTAGTTAGGAGTACTTAATGGAAGTGGATCAAGTGACTTTGAGGTTTAAGTAAGTTTAAGTGTCAAAAACTAGCACAATATGAGCTAGTAGCAAGGTGGTTGGCGCATGTATGTTTGCTTGAGGGGAGAGGTTCGAATCTCCTAGCATGCAAATTGAAAGCTTTTATTTTTTTGCTTTTCCTTCGCAAGTGACGGTCATGGATAAGGATTAGGATGAGTTGGATTAAATTTTTATGGTAAGAAGACTTAAGGTTATGGTAAGCATGATTTAAGGGATGGTATTGTTTGACTTTGGGGATAAGATTTCTCAAACTTAAGGGAAATGGAGGATGGTAAGGCTTGAGTCTAGGATTGATGTTTTGGTAACTCTTTCATCGTCATTTTGACCATGAATAGGGACGATTTTGTGGAGTAAAAAGGGGAGCCAAATTTGGGTGGTGAATTTTGGTGATAGGCTAGTTTGGTTGGTAGCTTTTGTGGGTATTACCTTTGGTCATTTTTGCTTTTGCAAAACACTTTCTCTCCATCTATTTTCTCCCTTGGCCAAATGTATTGGTATAGGAGAAAAACAACTTTTGTTTCATTTCTTATGTCCATATTTTTGACCATTTGATCACCTTATTTTTGCAAAACCTCTCCTAGTGCCGAAACTACCAACATAACAAGCCATAGTTTTCATTCCCCATTGCTGAATGCACCATTGTCTTAAACACTCTCTCTTTGCTTTTCTTTTACCATTGATAAAAGAATTATAAACCTATCATTCTCTTTCTCTTTCTTTCTCTTTTCTCTCTTGAAAATCGAATCAACATCATCTCTTTCTTTCATCTCTTATTTTCTTTTTTAACCTTACTTTCTTCATTATTTTTCTCTCCTGGCCGAATGTTAGATTACTCCATTGCCGAATTATTTTCTTTTCTTTGCTTATTCATAGCTGAATCTTACACTATACATAAGTATCCTTCTTGATCATTCTTCTTTGAAGCCTTGGACAATAGTGTGATAGTGGAGGGCCGAAACTCAAGTGTTCGTAAATGTCATAGATCGTTGAAATCGAATTTAAAGTGTTAAAGGCAAGGGATTATTAAGGATTTTGATATTACTTGACATATGGATATAAAAAGTTTATTAATCGATTTCGTTTTAGGGGATGTTGTCGCTCGATTGTCATATTGTGGAACGAGGATAATTGTGGTAAGTTATTCTCATTTTTTTAAACCGCTAGTCGAAATTTCGATAACTTATTGGTTAGACTAATGATTCATTGTCTTTGAATACAATCAAAATAGGGACGAAAAGAATTGTTAATAGTGTTCGGAAGAGGGGTGGTTCCATTATTCCCCCTAAATTCAAGAGAAGGACTGTTTCGGGAATCTGAGATTTTCCACCGGGTTGTGGACCCTCATCCGGAAAAAATCAATTATTTGAAGTCGTACATACCCCCGAACCATTGTTTACTCGTGGTTCTGAACCTTTGATCGGAGAGAAATCGCAAATAGTGGTTGTTCGAGATTCCAAGGGTAAGATCTAGATCGCTTAATATTAGAATAGTTTAATATTAAATTTTAGTGTTCTAATCCATCGTGATGTGTGTTTAGATATCGGCGAGAGGGAGAGTGTAGTTCTCACCATAATCAGGTGTGTAATCTCACACCGTATCTCATGGGTTAGATGACTATATCGTATAAATCGTTGGATGAAATCACAAGTTAGTGAAATCGGGAAGAATAATATAGTTATCACCTTAATGGTAAAATTTTGAAATTGTATTAAGATCATGGAAATTACGAAATTTGCCTTGACGGACTAATTCGATAAATGTGACAATTTGGGCCATATGTGATATTTGATAATTGGGCCATATGTGATATTTGATAATTGGGCCATATGTGATAATCGATAAATGGGCCATATGTGATATTTGATAAATGGGCCATATGTGATATTTGATAATTGGGCCTTATGTGAAATTTGATAATTGGGCCATATGTGATATTTGATAATTGGGCCATATGTGATAATTGATAAATGGGTCCTATGTGATATGAGACTTCGTGGGCCAAAAATGTGAAATGGGTCAGTTTGTAATAATTTTTATAATGGGCCTTATGTTGGAATAATTATATGAATGGATTGTTATGCATGCTATATACATGATTGCATGGGTTGGGCTATTGACGAAGAGAAGTTCTATTAGCTTTGCTACAATATTTTGGTGGCTCTGCCACAATTCTGAAAAATGGCAAATGTCATGTAAACTCTGTGAATTCGGTGGCTTGTCCACGAAATTTGATATACGGCTTAATGCCTACTTCGGTGTGTTGGCGGGGTGGGTGACTAAAGCTCCCCACAGGTGTGCTGGTTGGTACCGGTGGTGTGTAGCGGATCAAAAACTAGGTTTGGTTTTGGGAATTGCATATCACTTGCATTTCATACATGCTAAATTATTATATTTGTAATGGGCTTAGGCCCAAATAAATGCTTAAATGGTTTTGGCCCAGTGGACTATGGTAAGTGAGTTACACACTGAGTTCTATGTAACTCACCCCAATTTTTCTTACCCTTCTCAGGTAATAATATTTGATGGAGGCTTGGGTCGGAGATGACTTCGTGTGGAGGCTATACTACAAATGGTGCTTTTTTTTTTAAAATTTTAAGACTTCTTTAATAATTTTATTAAGTACTATTTTTATGGTGATGTAATAAGGCCTCTTTAATTATGGATTTTATTATGTGGATGGATTTTATTATGTTTTAGTTTTCCCAAGTTGGTTTGGTTTAGTTTTTTATAAATGTTTTTTATAACTCTCATATAAAATAAAAGTTTTTCTTAAATATCATTGAACCTTAAGAACTTCGATTTTTTTTCTTTTTCAATAAAGTCATTCTCTTAATCGTTTTGGAATTTGATTTCTACTTCGTTAAATGATTTGAATGTACGTTAAATTTGTGCCACATGCCAAAATCTGGGCTTAATGCATCGGCCGGGTTTGGGGTGTTACAAAACCATTTACATACATGGCCATAATGGTCAAAATTGGCCAACCACACTTTCCATAACATTTCCCTTGAAAAAATCCACTTGTTCCCCTTACTTTCCCCTTTCCCTTGATTTATTTCCTCACCTTCATTCTTTCCTATTCTCCTTAGTATTTACATGCTTGGCCGACACATAAGGAAAGAATGCAAAAATAAAAGTAAAAAATAGCACCCAATGGGATTCGAACCTCTTCCCTCAAGGTACTTCACTTGATGCCATAACCTCTTTTCAAATTGCTCATTTATGCTAGCAATTTACTCATTCATTTCCATAAGCTTTAAGGTCACTTACTCTATCTCCTTAAAGTACTAAATGCCAAAATTTTTACTAGGTCCAAATAGATCTCGACCCTTCTCAGGACCTCCCTTAGACATACAAAATTAATAATTTAACTAGCTTAGCACCAAATATAATGCAACACATAAAATTCCAAATTTTAGGACGTTAAATGATATACGAATTCAGGCCCAGTGGGTAACGATAAGGGGATTATACACTGAGTTTTTGTAACTCACTCCTTTTTCCCTAATCCTTTCAGGTAATACACAGTGATGTGGACTTGGGCCATGGATGACTCTGTGGAGGCCATAATTCAGAAATGGTGTTTTTGAACTTTAGTTTTCTATTTCCGTTCACTTTATTACGTTTACTATTTTGAGTTTTCATGCTGTAATAAGGCCTCTGGAATATTTTATTTTTTCTTTATTTTTAAACGTATTTATTATTTTTCTTGATTTGTTTCAAATGGGAATTTTTCTAAAAACTTAAATAAAGGTTTTCTAAAATAGATTGACAAATGGATTTCATAATGATCTTTTACAAATATTTTAACTCGGAAATTCTCTTTCAAATTATCAACAATATTTTCAAAAGTCACAGTTTTAAAAGATCACTAGTTTAACTATCGATTCTTCTTTCAAGATTAGTAGTATTTTTATTGAGTATTTCTAAATTAAATTTGTTTTCCTAAACAATAGCCTCTTTAGTAAGAAACATAAGTTCTTTAAAAACGTGTTCTTCATGTGCCATGCCAGATCTGGTCATACCGCATGGGTCGGGTTCGGGGTGTTACATAATTAATAAATATTCAGTAATAATATTAAATAAAAAATAAAAAAGATAATATATATAAACAAGTTAAATATAAATAACTCATTTTTTTACCAAGCTAAACATGAACCTAAGCCCGATCTAAACCCACCCACATACACCATCACAATTTATCAGTAAAAAATAAAGAATAATGTGAAAGCAAATCACTTTTTATCTGTCAATATGTTAAAAAAAAAAAAAAAAGAGACCAACTGAGAATCAAATCTCATTCTCATTAAATAAAATAATGACAAACTCATACCTTTTTGGCTTTTCCTTTGTTTTGATGATAGTGTTTCTTCTAGCCTTTGTCTATAAATTTTTTAATTATATCGCCTTTGTCTCTATTAATAATTCAAATAATTTTAAGAATTATTTGATAAAATTGACAAAACCTAAGTAACGTTTTACCTTACATTTAATTTTATTAAAATAAAATTCAAAGATGTGAAGAGCAATATATATAACCTTTTACCTTACATTTAATATCATGCATTATACATAAATCACGAACAACAATTAATATAGTAAAAAGCCATAACTAAGTGTCACAACCAGTTGAAACAATATAAAATGAAACTGGACTTAAGTCCAAACATAATGTAAATAACTGTCCCTTCAGATATTTTATTATCCTTAACTGTCCCTTCATATTTATTTGCATATAAATCTAATTAATATCTAATCAGTGACTAATTACTTGAACTCAATACTTGAAATGTTCAAAACATTTAACAGATACAAAACAACAATAATGGCCTCAAAATTAAAAGGTAAAGAAAGTATTCTTACGTCTAACATGATGACAACTCAAAAATGCTTTTCCTCTTGCTTTTTAGTGTAGCCAAGTTGAGAAATAAAGAACAGTTCAAAATCAATTCAACCATTTAAAAACTTTTATCAAAGTAATGTATATATGAATCACAATCACACAATACTTAGAAGTATATATGGCTTATAGCACAAAGGACAGTATACTGACATCCTAATTTGTGTTTTAACAAATTAAGAAAAATATCAAACCTTTCCTGTCTCAATTTCCAGCAAATAAACACCATTTTATTATCCTCATGTATAGGATACTATAGGGTTAAGTAAACAATATCCAATCAAAAACTCATTGAGCATTACATATACTCTAGTAATACTTTATAAGCATTTTTTCAGTGCCTTCCTGATAATGAATCACAAATCTTACTACGGAAAGGTTCTCATATGCATGTTGCTTCTAAATTAAGGACAAAGCCTAATAGACACGTTATGTCAACCCTATTTTACAGTCTCCAACTGGTAGAACAAATAAAGACCATGAATGCACTTACATTTTAAAGCTTTAGATACCCATGGATGCTCTCACATTCAATAAGGAAATAAGTTTGCCATACTCCTTGCGTATGTTGCGATGAAATTCCTTTCTTCGCACTGGTAGATTCGAAAAAAACTTGTGCGGCTAAGGGTAGATTCAAGGTCTAGAAAATCCGCAAGCCATTATCAAGTTTACATTTAAAATATATATAAAAAAACAAAAGGTAAAAACATTTTGTGGCTAATGGTGTAATTTTACCTTGAAATTAGCAGGTGAAATACCACAGCCATTATCGATGACCTGAAACCATTCTTCTCCTTACTCTTTGAGAGCGATTTCAATACTGGTGGTGCAAGCGTCGAGGCTGTTCTCAACGAGTTCCTTAACGGCAGAGGAGAGGTCTAATATGACTTGATCGGAGCAAATTCTGGGAGTTAGTGTAACACCCCAAACCCGATCAATACGTTACGACCAAATCTGAATTGTTACTGGAAGGGACGTTTGAAAACATGTAACGGATTTGCGTATTTTATAAAAACTTCCTGAATATTGTTTCTATTGTGAAGAAAATTTAAAATTTCGTTAGATAATATATCTTATCAACTTCTTATTAGATTAACTAGGAGTTGAAAACAGGTTTGTTTCATAAAGCCGAACTTAGAAAATTTCAGTGAGGTGACAGTTGAAAATAATGTTGAGGAACGTGACCTTTAGAAAATAATATTTGTAGTTCTATGAAAAACCCTAGTTTAATTCTTTATTGCTTGTGATCCATTTGTTAACATAAAAAAAAAACCGTTATTCACATATTAAGAAAACCCAAATTTGATGGTTTATAAATTATATAATATCAGCATAGAATTAAAACCTAATTTTAAAGTTAAAGTGGCCTTATTACAAATCAAATACAAATTAAAAATAAATTTAAAATAAAGTACGAAGTTTACGAAAGAAATAGTAACGCATGGCCACCACGAGTCTGCCCCGGCTCCAAAACCCATGATCTAGTGATTACCTGCAAAATTCAGCAGAAGGGTGAGTCACCGAGACTCAGTGTGTAAATTCCCTTATAACGCAATATGGGCCCTAAGCCCACAAATGCACATTGGGCCTTAGTCCACTCAATACAGCATATGACACATGTATGTAATGCAGCCCCAACCTAACCTAGTATTTCCATCCTCTAGGTCACCTGAATTATCCAAACACCCGTGGCATTATGCCACTGTGGTTCTTGACCTCCGTGGTCCTAGACCACTAGTGACAGAGTCACTAAGATATATAATCGTGGGGCCAACCCACTATGGTCTCAGACCATCGTGACGATCTCTGATAAGTTTATATATTCATAGGGCCAACCTACTGATTTACACTTCCCTTTCTATTCAATCCCGAGCCCATGCTCATTTTATCATGCTAAAAATGAATGCAACCATACTCTCAATGAATAACAGATAATCATTACATACATGCAAATAATTGAAAGTATCATCATAACAGAACTTACCCGGTGCCACCAAATTTACCCACAAGGGTAACTCGACTGCTTAAACAGACATGTCGGCTTTTAGCCAACATAGTTAATATCGAAAATCACTAAAGTAACGTGTGAACGTACACACCTGATAACGCATAGAACTAGACTTTCTACGTCGACAATCTCACTAACAGGGATGATGGCTATTTGTCTATTCCAAGCAAACGTCGGATATTTACCACAACCCGACGGATAGTCTTGAACTGCCGACACTGCACGCCTTTTAAACTTAGGAACCGAGACTAGGGGTTCGCTCTCTTCTTTTTATTGACCGGCACTTGCATCCATTGTAAGAATCTTTAATCAAAAACTAGGTTAAAGTGATGAAAGAGAAAGAGGATATGTACCAAATCACAATAAGCTTCTTACCTCGACCAACGATAACCAACACTAGAAGATTGGCTTACAAAACCGAATGAGCCCTTAGATAACACTAAGTTAGAATCGATTCCCAAAACTGAATAAAAGAAACGGCCTTTCAGCAAAACCAAAAACGAGAAGGGACCCCTCTTTTATCCAATCGGCCAACATCCAACTTACCATAGGCCACCTGAATGCAGGCTATACGATGAAGAGAAGACGATAATAAGCCCCTCTACAATTGGCCAATGCCCAAACGAAGCGAGTCAGCATCTTCGGTTTAACAGAACAACAAGAGAAGGGGTAAAGAAAGAAAAGAAATAGAAGAAGAAGAATCCCTTACCAATGTAATAAGGAGATGCCGATCGAAAAGGCTAAAAGAGTGTGCTTGCACTCCAACAGATTCGGCCTAGGAAGAAGAAACAGTGTAAGACTATCGGTTCTTAAGGGCGAAGAAGATAGAAAGAAAAGAGAGCAAAACCGCTAACATGGGGATCAAGAAGACTTTACCTTTCCACTAGCAAAAACCAAACACAGAGAAAAGAAACGGTTTGGCCCTCTCCTAAACGAACGGCTACAAGGTTATATGGTGGCTATCTAACAGAGAAAGAGGAGAGTTAGGGAGTAGAAGAGAAATCAGTTTACAAAAAAGAAAGTGATTAGAGAAAAGAAAAGATGAAGTAAGAATGGAAAACAAGGTTCGACTATTACCCAAAGAAACAAGAAGGAGAGAAAAGAAGTAAACAGTGTTACAGTTTTGGTAGAAAAGAAATGTACCAAAGTTACTAAAATGCAAAAGAAAGGGAAGATGGTTTTGGCTTTGGAGAAAAGTGGGAAAACCAATGAGAAAATAGAAGAGAGCTCTAGAAGACTTGCCAAAAGTCAGCACTCAGCACCCCGCTTAATGACCGAATAAGCTCAAAAGAAAGAGAAATGAGAGAAAAGCCTAAGACCCAAAGGATTTTCGGCACACTCACCTCTCCTAGCACCAAAATCAAACCCCCTTCAAACACACCAAAATCGGCCAACTACCCCATAAGCCACCAAATCCCTTGTTCAGCTCCTACTTTCACTCCTCTTCAATCTTTTGAATCAGTCTGACCAATTCAAACTACACCACCTCCTCATGGCCACACATTCAAAAACTTTGACTCACTCAACCAACCACCATGAAGTGTCCAGCCGAATGCCACCACCTTAGCTCCCTAAATGCAAAAAATAAAGCTTCTAAATGCTGCTGACGCGACTCAAACTCCTTCCCCCTGCTGCTCCCTTGTGACACCACACTTCTGCACCTTAAGTGACGTCTTCTTGCCACTCCACCACACCTCTTCTTGTGCAACAAACACAAGAGATTATCCTTAATACCTGCTTCACCCAGCTCTCCCCTAAAGAGCCTAAAACAAAATTTACACCAAGGCTCAAGCTTAACCCCAAGACTTCCTGGGACCCCCAAACATACCAAATTAACAAACAGAACATGCCAAACACACAGCAACATAAAAATGCAGAGCCCCTAATTTCAGGATGTTACAGTTCTACCCCCTTAAAGAAATTTTGGCCTCAAAATTTACTTGGTCAAAAGAGGTGAGGGTACTGCTGTCGCATCACATCCTTCAGCTCCTATGTGGCCTCCTCTGAACCGTGATTTCGCCATAAGACTTTAACCAACGGAACCGTCTTCCTCCATAATATCTTAACATATCGATCTAATATCTAAACTGATTCCTCTTCAAAAGATAAATTTGGGCTCACTTCGATTTCCTCTACTGGCACTACGTGAAATGGATCCGAACGGTAGTGCCTTAACATCGATACATGGAATACATCATGTATTTGTCTCAATTTTGGAGGTAACTTGAGCTGATACGCCACTGGTCATACACGCTTCAACACTTATAAGGTCCGATGAACCTGGGGCTCAACTTGCCCTTCCGTCCAAACCTTAAAACCTTCTTCTAGGGCGAAACTTTGAGAAAAACCCGATCACCCACTACAAACTCTATATCCCTACGCTTCAGGTCAGCACAAGATTTCTGCCTGTCGGAAGCTTCCTTCAACTGAGCCCGAATCAACTTAACATTTTCCTCTATCTCTGAAACCTATTTCGGACCCAACAACAGTCTCTCACCCAACACTATCCTGCACGTAGGAGTGCGACACTTCTGACCATATAACACTTCATAGGGTGCCATTTGAATACTGGATTGATAGCTGTTGTTGTATACGAATTTTGCCAACAGTAAGAACTCCTCTCAACACCCCTGAAATCGATAACATAGCCTCTCAGCATGTCTTCCAAGATCTAAATTACTCTCTCAGACTGTCCATCAGTCTGTGGATGAAATGCTGCGCTGAAATCCAGTCTCGTACCCAATGCTTGATGCAACGCCTTCCAGAATCGCAATGTAAACATAGGGTCTCTGTCTAATATGATTGACACAGGTACCCCATGCAACCTCACAATCTCCGCTACATATAGCTTGGCTAACTTCTGTAGGGAGTAATCAACATGAACGGTATGAAGTGAGCGGACTTTGTCAACCAATCGATAATTACCCACACTGAATCTTTCTTAGTAGCCGTGAGAGGTAGCCCACTAACAAAGTCCATCGTTATCCTCTCCCACTTCTAAAGTGGAATCTTTACTGGCTGTAGCAACCATGAAGGCAACTGATGTTTCGCCTTTAGCTGCTGACACGTTAGGCACCTACCCAAAAATTCGGTAACCTCTTGCTTTAGACCTGACCACCAGAACTGATCCCGCAGATCCCGATGCATCTTACTCCTACCAGGATGCAAAGCGTATGGGCTACTATGCGCTTCCCGCAAAATCTTCTACCTTAACTCGGAATCCTTTGGCATACAAGGCTTTCCACGAAAGCATAATACCCTATCGCTGTTCAAACTAAAATCTTCTGTCTCACCCCCTACCACTAACTAAAATTTAGAACTTAGCAATTCATCCGACAACTGCTTCTCTTTAATCTGACTGACCCAAGAAGGCTTCACTTAAAGTTCAGCTAGCAAACTCCCATCATCATACAAGCTAAGGTGAGCAAACATTTCCCTCAAGTCTGATATCACCTTACAAATCAACACGTCTGCCACTATGTTAGCCTTACGCAGGTGGTACTCGATCGAGAAGTCATAATCCTTTAATAACTCGATCCACCTCTACTACCTTAAATTCAACTTCTTCTGGGTAAGGAGATATTTTAGGCTCTTGTGGTCTGTGTAGATGATCGACTTCTCCCCATACAGATAGTTTCTCCAGATCTTCAGAGTGAACACTACAGCAGCCAACTCCAAATTATGCGTAGGATAGCTCAGCTCATGCGGTCTCAACTGCTGAGACGCATACGCTACCACTTTCCCCTATTGCATCAAAACACCTCCTAACCCTGTGTGCTACGCATCATAGTAGACGGTAAACTCCTTCCCAGCCTCAGGTTGAATCAACACTGGTGCCTCTGTCAAAATCCTCTTCAACTTCTCAAAGCTTTCCTGCTATTTAGCTGACCAGATAAACAATACCCCTTTCCATAACAACTTGACTAACGGTGCAGCTATTAACGAAGATCCCTCAACAAACCTTCTGTAGTATCCAGCCAACCCAAGGAAATTCCAAATTTTTGTCACAGACTTAGGCAGTTTCCAGTCCAGCACGGCTTTAATTTTTTGGGGATCAACCCTAATTCCCTTAGCAGATACAACATGTCCCAGAAAGGTAACTTCTCTCAACCAGAACTCACACTTACCAAATTTGGCGTACAGCTACTTTTCTCTCAAAATCTGGAGAACCACCCGAAGATGCGAATCATGCTCCTCTTTCGCCCTTGAATAAACAAAAATATTGTCTATGAAAACCATGACAAATCGATCCAATAGGGTTGGAATACCCGGTTAATCATGTCCATAAATGCAGCTGGTGCATTCGTCAACCCGAACAGCATCACTAAGAACTCGTAGTGACCGTAACGAGTTTGAAAAGTAGTCTTATGAATATTTGCCTCGTTGACTTTAAGCTGATTATAGCCTGACCTCAATTATATCTTTGAGAAAACTAAAGCGCCTCGTAGTTGATCGAACAAGCCGTCAATCCTTGGCAACGGGTACTTGTTCTTGATCATCAACTTGTTCAATTTCCTATAGTCAATGCACATCTGCATCGACCGATCCTTTTTATTAACAAACAACACCGGCGTTCCCCAAGGTGACACACTTGGTTTGATAAAACCCCGATCCAACAATTCTTGAATCTGAGCTTTAAGTTCTACCAGCTCTTTCGGCGCCATTCTATACGGAGCAATAGCGCTATTCCCGGAAGAAGATCAATATTGAACTCCACCTCGCGATCCAGAGGTAACCCTAGAAGCTCTTCTGGAAAGACGTCTATAAACTCCTTCACTGTTCTAACATCCTTTACAGTTAACTCTTTGGCTTCCAACGCACTAACAAAAGCTAGGAAAGACTCACATCTTCTTCTCACCATCATTCCAGCCTTAAGAGCAGACACCATATTAGACAAATAATTCCTTCTTTCACTTATCACTAACACCTCATTATCCTCGGAAGTCTTTAACACCATGCGCTTAGCAGCACAATCCAAGTTCGCTTGATACTTTACTAACCATTTCATGCCTAAGATCAAATCTAACTCGCCGAACGGCAGTTCCATCAAATCAGCCAGAAAAACTATCCCTTGAACTTCTAAAGGCACACTCCTAAAGAGTTTGTTCACCACTACAGATTGTCCTAAAGGGCTAAGCACAATCATCTCCCTAGAAGCAATCTCAAATTCTATGTTCAGAGTTCTAGACACAATACTAACTACATAGGAATGCATAGACCCAATATCAATCAATGTAGTAAAAGGCAACCCAAAAATAAGGAACATACCGGTTATGACGTCTGGTGCATCGCCCTCCTCTCGACGTCTGACTGCGTAAACCAACCTAGGCTGTCTTGCATCTGTATTCCCAACACCTCTGCCCGGTGCTCCACGCCCCCGACAAAAACCATTTCCACCCTTAGTGGGGCCACGACCTCTCTATGGTTGCTGACCACCTCTTTTAGGCTGAACAAAATTCTGACCCACTGGTCGCGCTTTGTTTGGCTCTTACGGACAGTCCCTTACCCGATGATCCACTGATCCACACCTACAACACCCATTACTTCTTGCCCAGCACTCCTCCGAGTGAAACTTCCCACACATAGCACATTGCTGAGGCCGACCAACAACAACAGGCCTCACAACTCGAATCGGCCCATCAAACCTTGGCCTCTTTTAAAAATTCCCAATTGATCCTGATGACCCAAAGTTTCTTTTGTCCCTACCCTTGTCCCTATCCTGGTTCTGTCTTTCAGATTGCTTTACCTCTTCGACTATCTTAGCCTTCTCAACCAAAATAGTGAACTTTCTTTCTTGTTGCGGAGCTATCAGTACTCGCAACTCGTCCCTCAGACCATCTTCAAATCAGACACACTGCTCGTGATCTATTGCAATAATACCCCGAGCATAACGGCTTAGATGTAGGAATTCTGCCTCATACTCGGCCACTGTCTTACTCCCCTGAACCAAGTTTAAGAATGCTTATCGCTGAGCGTCCACATAGCTTGACCCGATATATTTTCCCTGAAATGCATACTTGAAGAAATCCCAGGTAATGTGGTCAGCTACTATAACATCTCTCACCATGAGCCACCACTGGTACACCTCGTCTTGAAGAAGGGACACCACTCCTTTCAATTTCTCTTCTGCGGTACAATCAAGATCATCCATGATGCGCTCAACTGCTTCTAGCCAGTACTCAACTACATTAGGAGCCACACCGAAAATGCCCCTAAACATTTTAGCCCTATTGGCTCGGAGTCGTTCAGACACAGATTTTTGAGCTACTGGCCTCGTGCTCTCTCCAACAACTCTCTCCAAAACACGCAAAGATAGCTCGAGACATAGCATCGCTCCACCCGCTTGATCCTCGAAATTTACTTTCAGAATCGGCGATGTTGGCACTTCACCTTCCTAGCCCATGCCCCGATTCAAGGTTCATTTCAACACCTCGGCCTCTACCACGACCGCGCATGCCACATCCACGTCCTATAGCACTCATGACTATGAGTTTGACTCAATCTGATTAAAAGTTTTATGAATTAGTAATTTCTTCCACTATTTATTACCGAGCAGTCTTATGAAATAATAGCATTAAAAGTAGTTCCTCGCAGATATATATATATACCTAAAGGTTCCAGTCTCTAAAGTTGATTTTCGTAGTAGTAGCAATCATAACACACTACAATTACTTCATGCAAAACAACCAATAGTCAAAACACTTACCGTGCAGATTTGGTGCCAGAGACTCGAGTGTCATCCTTCCAGAAAACATGTATTTTTCTAAACCATTTTCTAAACCAACTTTTAAAAATATTTTTGAACCTCATACCCACGGCCGAGTTTTTGGAACCTGGCTCTGATACCACAATTGTAACACCCCAAACCCGATCAATACGTTACGACTAAATCTGGGTTGTTACAGGAAGGGACGTTTTGAAAACATGTAACAGATTTTCTTATTTTGTAAAAACTTCCTGAATATTGTTTCTATCGTGAAGATAATTTAAAATTTCGTTAGAGAATATATCTTACCAACTTCTTATTAGATTAACTAGGAGTTGAAAACGGGTTTGTTTTGTAAAGCTAAACTTAGAAAATTTCAGTAAGGTGACAGTTGAAAATAATATTGAGGAACGTGACCTTTAGAAAATAATATTTGTAGTTCTATGAAAAACCTAAGTTTAATTATTTATTTCTTGTGATTTGTTTGTTAACATAAAAAAATAGTTACTCGCATTTTAAGAAAACCCAAATTTGACGGTTTATAAATTATATAATATCAGCATAGAATTAAAACCCAATTTTAAAGTTAAAGTGGCCTTATTAAAAATCAAATCCGAATTAAAAATAAATTTAAAATAAAGTACGAAGTTTATGAAAGAAATAGTAATGCATGGCCACCTCGAGTCTGCCCCGGCTCCAAAACCCGTGAACTAGTGATTACCTGCAAAATTCAGCAGAGGGGTGAGTCACCGAGACTCAGTGTGTAAATTTCCCTATATTGCGATATAGGCCCTAAGCCCACAGATGCACAGTGGGCCATAGCCCACTCAATATAGCACGCATGTATGCAATGCAGCCCCCAACCCAACCAAGTATTTCCATCCTCTAGGTCACCTGAATTATCCAAACAACCGTGGCATTATGCCACTGTGGTTCGTGACCACTGTAGTCCTAGACCACTCGTGATAGAGTCACTAAGATATATAATCGTGGGGCCAATCCACTGTGGTCTCAGACCATCGTGACGATCTCTGATAAGTTAATATATTCGTGGGGCCACCTACTGTGGTCATAGACCACCGAGACAAGTTACTGATATACGTATACGTGGTTTCAGCCATCTTGGCCCTTAGACCATCGTGACAATAGTCACTGATTTACACTTTCCCCTTTATTCAATCCCGAGCCCAAGCTCATTTTATAATGCTAAAAAGTAATGCGACCATACTCTCAAATGTATAACAAATAATCATTACATACATGCATATAATCGAAAGTATCATCATAATAGAACTTACCCGGTGCCACCAAATTTACCCACAAGGCTAACTCGACTACTTAAACAGACATTTCGGCTTTCAGCCAACACAGTTAATATCAAAAATCACTAAAGTAACATGTGAACATACAAACCTGATAATGCGTAGAACTAGACTCTTTACGTCGACACTCTCACTAGCAGGGACAACGACTATTTGTCTATCCCAAGTAGACGTCGACTCTCTACCACAACCCGGTGAATAGTCTCGAACTACCGACACCGCACGCCTTTTAAACTTAGGAACCGAGACTAGGGGTTCGCTCCCTTCTTTTGATTGACCGAAACTTGCATCTATGGTAAGAATCTTTAATTAGAAAACTAGGTTAAAGTGATGAAAGAGAAAGAGGATAGGTACCAAATCACAAGAAGCTTCTTACATCGATAAACGAGAACCAACACTAGAAGATTGGCTTACAAAATTGAATGAGCCCCTAGTTAACACCAAGATAGAATCGATTCCCAAAATTAAATAAAAGAAACGGCCTTTCGGCCAAACCAAAAACGAGAAGGGACCCCCCTTTTATCCAATCGGCCAACATCCAACTTACCACAGGCCACCCTAATGCAGGCTACACGATGAAGAGAAGATGAGAATAAGCCCCTCTACAATCGGCCAATGCCCAAACGAAGTGAGTTAGCATCTTCGGTTTAACAGAACAACAAGAGAAGAGGTAAAGAAAGAAAAGAAATAGTAGAAGAAGAATCCCTTACCAAAGTAATAAGGAGATGTCGATTGAGAAGGCTAGAAGGGTGTGCTTGCACTCCAACAGATTCGAACTAGGAAGAAGAAACAGTGTAAGACTATCAGTTCTTAAGGGCAAAGAAGATAGAAAGAAAAGAAAGCAAAACTACTAACATGGGGATCAAGAAGACTTTACCTTTCCACTAGCAAAAACCAAACACAGAGAAAAGAAATAGTTTGGCTATTACCCAAAGAAACAAGAAGGAGAGAAGAGAAGTAAAGGGTGTTATGGTTTTGGTAGAAAAGAAACGTACCAAAGTTACTAAAATGCAAAAGAAAGGGAAGATTGTTTCGGCTTTGGAGAAAAGTTGGAAAACCAATGAGAAAATAGAAGAGAGCTCAAGAAGGCTTGCCAAAAGTCGGCACTCAACACCCCCTTAATGACCGAATGAGCTCAAAAGAAAGAGAAATGATAGAAAAGCCGAAAACCCAAAGGATTTTGGCACACTCACCTCTCCTAGCACCAAAATTCAAACCGCCCTTCAAACACAGCACAATCGGCCAACAACCCCACAAGCCACCAAATCCCTTCTTCAACTCCTACTTTCACTCCCCTTCAATCATTTGAATCAGTTTGACCAATTCAAACTCCACCACCTCCTCATGGCCACACATTCAAAAACTTTGGCTCACTCAACCAACCACCATGAAGAGTCCAGCCGAATGCCACCACCTTATCTCCCTAAACGCAAAAAATAAAGCTTTTAAATGCTGTTGACGTGACTCGCGCTCCTTCCCCCTACTGCTCCCTTGTGATGCCACACTCCTACACCTTAAGTGGCATCTTCTTGCCACTCCACCACACCTCTTCTTGTGTCAACAAACACAAGAGATTATCCTTAAGACCCACTTCACCCAGCTCTCCCCTAAAGAGCCTAAAAATAAAATTTACACCAAGGCTCAAGCTTAACCCCGAGCCTTCCCGGGACCCCCAAACATACCAAATTAACAAACAAAACATGCCAAACAAACAACATTATAAAAATGCTGAGCCCCTAATGTTAGGATGTTACAGTTAGGGATTTTGGGTAATTTTTTTAGGGGAAAACAATAAGTTTAGGAAGTTAGGGATTTTGGGGTTTGAATGGGGATAAAACTGAGCATACAAAAATGGTGCCGTTTTGCTCAAAATCAAAATACATGTTACGACGTTTGTACCCTAACGCCACTAATGCCTGTGTTTTAGCAGCGTTTATCCATTAGCGCCGCTAAAATTTTTTTTGCATTTTGACAAAATGACGTCGTCCAGTAAGGGGTTTCGGGAATGGATGAAACAAAAATGACATCGTTTAACTTTACATTTTGCGGCACTTTTTAAAAATGCCGCTAATTCCCGATCTTTAGTGGCGTTTTTGCCAAGAACAGCCGCTAATGCCACAACAAACACAACTGAAAACGATAATCGCTTTTGGCTAAAGTGGTACGTTTTTTTATGCATTTTTTTGTCAAAAAAAGACTAATGTCTTTCATAGTAATTCATTTTAATAGTTTAATTATTTCTTAAATTCCTAAAACCATTAACCTTAATCCTTAATTAAACCCTAAATATATATACATTGAAATTTTAATTTTGATTTAATCATACATATTATTTAAAAACATAAATACATCAATATATTTTTATAATGAGTAAATATAAATTTTTATGTATGCAATATATAACTAAAAAATGATGTTAATAATATCAATAATTGTGTTTATATTTTACAAGATCTCGATCAAATTAAAGTTCATGTATGCTTTTGGGATTTAACCCATTTTGATATATATTCTTTTAAAATAATAATTTATATTTATATTTTTTATATTCTAAAAATCCAAGATTAATCCCTAAATCATAAACCCTAAACCCTAAAAATTATACCCTAAATCATACACGCCAAAACCTAAACCCCAAACTATAAACCATAAACCCTAAACATAATACATAAGCCATGAATAAAATCCCTAATCCCTAAACCCTTAAAATAGTAACTCGTAGAAATTAAATATTAAATTATAACCCCTAAAACCTTAAACCATAAAATAGTAACCCATAAACATTAACCCTAAACCATTACCTCATAACCCCTAACCCATTACCATTAAACTCCAACACTTAAACCATAATCCATAAACATGATCCCTAAACCCATGATCTATAAACCTTTAAATAGTAAGTCTTAAACCTTGACCCCTAAACTATATATCTTAAACCATAAAATAATAAATAGAAGAGGATGAAAGAGTACTGCTTGACTTTTATTACAATTTTATATTTAATTATTATATAATTCATATCAATTTTAAATAAATAATTTTTGAAACTGTGAGCAATATTTAAAATAACTAGATACATGACATAATTTTTATATAATTTTTTCGTAATAAAACAAAAATAAAAACTTTCAAAATATAAACCCTAAACCCATAACCCATAACCTAAAACCCTAGATCCTAAACCAAAGACCCCTAAACCCCAGCCACTATCCCCTAAACCTTAAGCCACAAAACATAAATCATAAGCCCTAAACCTTAAACCCTTAACCCCATAAACACCTAACCTTTAACCTGAACCCCTAACCACTAACACTTAAACCTTAATACCATTAAACACTAATATCTTAAATCCTAAATAATAAACTCCAAATAATAAACTTTAATACACTAAACCCATAACCCAAAATAACAAACCATAACCCATAAAATTAACTTACTAAACATTAAACCCTAAATCACTTTTAATAGCTTTGTAAATTAAATGAAAACTTCTAAATAGTTTAGTTAGCAATTTGTTACTTTTCATAATTAAGTTACTAAATGAAACTTTCTCATTTCTTATAAGTGAATGTATCAAAATAAAATATAATTCAAAATAAGAATAAGAAAAAAATTTGAAATTCAAATCGGATCAAATCGAAACGAGTCCCTACACAAAAATGGCTGCTTAACTTTTAGCGGCGTTTGTACAAAAATGCCGCTATTGCTCATCTTATTAGCGACATTTGTACAAAACCGCCGCTATTGCTCAGTTTATTAGTGGCGCTTGTACAAAAACGCCACTATTGCTCAGTTTATTAGTGGCGTTGAACGCCGCTATTACTCAGTTTATTAACGACGCTTGTACAAAAATGCCGCTAATGCTAAGTTTATTAACGACGCTTGTACAAAAATGCCACTATTGCTGAGTTTATTAGCGGCGCTTGAACAAAAACGTTGCTATTGCGCAGTTTATTAGCAGCGCTTGTACAAAAATGCTGCTATTGCTCATTTTATTAGCGGTGCTTGAACAAAAACACCGCTTTTGCTCATTTTATTATTGTTCAATTTTTGCAGCGTTTTACCCAAAAACGCCGCTATTTCTTAGTTTCTAGCGGCGACGCTAATGCATAATTTTTGTGGCATTTTTTATGCAAACGCCACTAACTAAAGCCCTTTTTTTGCTGTAGCGAGCACAACCTCAACAGTTCCAACATTAGTGTTATATTATTCTTACTCATGCATTATCTACTAGTTCATTTACATGATAATCATATTCACTTTTAAGCATGTATCACATTACACATATAATTACATAACATTTAAGTGTATATCACAATACTCATCTTATCACATAACAGTTAAACATATATGTCGCATCTGAAATGATATGCGAATTGTGCAAGTATACATATCGGATTAAGTAATAAAGTGATAAGTGAGATCGTCTCCACAAGGATTGAATTAGGTATACAAATAATCAAGTTATTATAATAAAGTTAGATTAATGTTATAGCAAAATAATGATTAGAATGCAGTGGTAAAGAAAAGGAATATTAATGTGAACAAAATGTGTAACTGATGAATAATTGAAAATGCTATGGTAACGCAAGAGTAAAAATACAATGGAAATTACGAGAATAACTACGTGAATAATATGTAACAAAAAAGTAAATAACTAAGGATGCAATGGCAAAGATACTACGACAAGGGATAAGGCATTTACGATGTTGATAGGGAAGGTTGAAATTACTAGGAATCTATGGCTTAGAAGAGTTCTAAAGTGGTCTGCTTATTTTGAAAGCAAAAACCTCAAGTTACCTTGCCCGTGTCTACAGGCCTTCAATATGGTACCCTGCACAATTTTCTTTTGTATGAACGATGTTCTATGTCTAGAGGCTGCTATAAGTATCTGTCGAGTACTTGCTCATATCATTCAATTTTTATCCAAGTAATCTAACCTTTTCAGAGTTAGATTAATTTAAGGGCATACTACATAGTTATCTATGTCTAGGGATTGCACACATACAATTGGAAAATAAAAACAATTGAATGAAATAGTAAATTAATTTAGATATTATGCTTCAAGCATTAAAGAAAATAAATGTTTCATCATGTAATCCCAACCCTATGAGATTTAGATTATGGGTTGGAAAATAAAATTCAAAACCAAAATATCATTCAACATCATTTTCATCAAATCAATTCACAGATAAATAGTCAAGAGATAAAAAAAGAACATCGGGAAGATAACTTTCACGTGTCCAGTTCACATTCCAGTGGCATAGTGTCCTGTGGTGTCTGAGAGGGACTGCCTTCATCTTCCTCTTTCTATCTCTAATCAACTGCTACCCTCTAGTTTTGCCTAATTATATCCTTCTTTTTTATTATGATTTTCTCCCTTTTTGTTCGCCCTTTTATGGTTTCCTCTGTTGGCTTTTTATAAATTTTTTTCATATGATAAGTCCAAGAGTCCAAGATTATCTTTTCCCTTTTTTTTAGATTTTCTTTTTGGTTTAATATCCATTCCTTTAGGATACGTGGTCATCAGCCCATGTTCTCATGATATTTTTCCTCTTTTTCAGGCTAATTTTTCTGGTACAAGTAGAGTTGAGCTGAAACTGATATGCTCTGAATGTTGAATCGATCTTCCTAGAATTTCCATGGCATTCTTGTTGGCAAATTGTAATGACCCGATAGTCAAATGTGTCAAAAAATGTATTTTTGGGACTCCATTTTCGTAAACCAAAATCATAAATATTTTTATTAAATATTTACGAGGCTAGCTTAATAGCTAATTAATTTTTGGAATAGTGAATTTTGTGAAATTAGGAGTTATTAAGGTATAGGGACTAAATTGCTTAAGGGTTATGTAACACCCCTAACTCGAAACCATCACCGGAATAGGGTTAAGAGGCATTACTGAACAATCAAATCATTTAACAACCCATTCATGACACAAAGTCAATCATCCGTATGTCACATCAAAACATAAACATATAGTCCCTTATTGAGGCCTATAAGACCTTAAACACATGTTAGAGAAGGATCGGGACTAAATTAAAACACATACAGAAGTTCTCGAAAACTTAAAAACTTATCCAAAATATAGGGGATACACGCCCGTGGGAGCCAACCGTGTGCCCTTCATGGCTGCTAGACACACCCGTTTGTCCTCCCCGTGTACGAACCTGATTCCTCACCACAGCCACCAAGCACGCCTGTGTACTATAACACCCCAAACTCGGCCCATGCGTTTCGACCAGATTTGACATGTCACACGAAGAAAACATAAGAAGAACTAGTGACTCGTACTAAAATAGGTTTTATTTGGTTAAGAAAAACAAGTTCGGTTTATAAATATTGAATGAAATACTACAAATTTTTGAGATGTTGATTGAAGAATCGATATTTGAACTAATGATCTTTTAAAACCGTAAATTTTGAAAATGTTATTGATAATTTTGAAAGAAACTCCTAGTTAAATTATTTGTACATATTTATTAAGAAAACCATTTGTTAATCAATTTTAGAAAATGTTATTTATGATTTTAGAAAATCCCCATTTAAAAATAATTCAAGAAAAATAATATGTACGGCTAAATATAAAGAAAAAATAAAAATATCCCAGAGGCCTTATTACAACTTTAAAACCCAAAATAGTAAATGCAACGAAATTCAAAAAAAAAAGTTTACTAATGTTTGCAAACATCATTTATTAAGTATGGCCTCCACCGAGTCATCCATGGCCCCAAGTCCTCGTCATTGAGCACTACCTGCAAGGGTTAAGAAAATGGGGTGAGTTACTAGAACTCAGGGCATAATCCCCCTTACAGTCATCCACTTGGCCTGAACCCACATAAGAATATCTTGGACCGAAGCCCATTAACATAACATAATTAAAATGAAGTAAATGTATGCAACCCAACCCATCCATCCATCACACCCCCGACCAGCCAATCACACCTGTGTGGATCAAGTCCACCCACCCCGTTGCTCACACCAAAGTTTGCAGTCAAGCTGCTATCATATATTTTTATTGTGGCCTTGCCACTGAAATCATAAGTAAGCATTATAATGAACATGTTGTGGCAATGCCACCATGCTATACTGCTCTCCATACATTTTTCCCACCCCATGCAAAATGTGGAAATGCAACATACATAATAAAATATCCACATATATAATAACCATTAATCTAATGAAATATTTCAGATATTTGGCCCATTAAAGCAATACTAATTCAGCCCATTAAGGCATTCTAGCAAATCGGCCCATTAGGGGCATTTTCGTAATTCAGCCCATAGGGCATTTTTGTAATTTGGCCTATAGGGCATTTTGGTAAATCAACACTTTTAAAGGTATTTAATCGATTCGGGCTGTTAAGGCATTTTGATAGAAACAGCCCATTAAGGGTTTTTTTGTAATTTTACAAATCAGCTCTGATTTTGACAAATCTTAGTATTAATGATGTTTATGTAAATCACTCGACTCATATCATTTTACCGTTATTCAGTTCTTAAGCAACATCGATCAATTTTTCTAACATGATGATCAATCACAGATTTGCGAGATTTCGGTGTGAGATTACACACCTGATTACGGTAAGGATTAAACCTTCTTGATCATCGGCACCTAAATCACCATTGCACTCGATTAACCAACAAACGCGATTTTATTAATCTAAATCTAAATCAAATGATCTAATGAAATGCTTACCCTCAATATCGTGAACAACCACGATTTGTCTATTCTCACCGGACGATGGTCCACAACCCGGTGGAAAAGCCTGAACTGTCGGTGCTGCCCTTCGTTTGAACTTAGGAGTAGGAATTGCAAATCCACTCCTTTTGTGTTCTCCAATCGCTCTTCCTTTCAAATAGTTACAACTTGCCTCCATTGAAAAAGTCTCGGTTAGAAAAATACTATGATGAGTGAACGTATTTATCTAAGGAGAGGTTTCGGCTTACCACTATTTTCGAAGGATTAATAAGTAGAGAATATAGAGTGATTTTGTCCCTAAAATAATTGATTAGTCGAAACTTCGATCCGATTTGCAATATAGCTGAGTAGAGATATAACGAAAAATCCAAGAAGAAACTCCTTACCTTAATGATAATGAACCCGATTTCCACCGATTGGCTTATGGCTACGGATGAGACAAGGATATGAGATTCGGCTTTCCACTATAATACTACAACAAGAAGATGATCAAGATATGAGGGATTAGGAGAGAATGGTATTTCGGTTTAGAACAAAGCGAAACATTTGAATGTTAATAGACACACATTCGGCTAGGGAAAAGGAAAATGAAAAGAGTAGAATGGAATCACTTACCGATTCGGCTAATAGAGTGAAAAAGGACAAGGAAGATTTGGCCTTCTAATGTTATTGTCAAATGAAAAAGAGAGAAAATAAAAGAAATGGAGAGAAAAAAGAAAGAAAAATGGAGAAGAAGTGTTAAGGAGTTCGGCTATCACCAAGATGAAGATGATTAAAATGAGGTGAGTGTTTCGGAAACAAAGAAAGAGTGAACAAAGATGGATTGAGGGTTACGACACAACAAGGGAACAAGATTAACAATGGCTAGAGTGTTTTGGCCAAAACAAGAGAAACTGAGGTGAACATATGTCTTTAGAAATTCGGCAAGCAAAGGGATAGAATTGGAAAAAGAGAATACCAAAATGCTAAATGAAAACAAGCCTTACGAGTACCAAAATTTGCCAAATGACTATTGCAAAAAATTAAGCTACCAAGACTCCCTCCCAAAATCGTATATCATCTTTACCAAAAAGATGAGTGTTGACCAAATTCTTTCTTAGGTAACTCCTAATATTCGGCCAACTTGTTCCTTCCCTTGCCTTTTTCTTTTATTTCTTTCCTTCCTTTTCCCTTGTTTTCCTCCTTACCTTATTTTCTTAGTCTTCTTTCCATCAATAAAAAGTTTCCCTTACCATATTTAGAACCATGGCCAACACTTGGAAAGAAAGCACAAAATAAATCCAAAATTTGCATTAGGTGGGATTCGAACCCCTTCCCTCCATGCTCTCCACCTGACGCCACACCACTCCACCATGTGCTTCACTTGTGCTAGCAAAATACACACTTATTTCCTTAAGTCTTGATGCCACTTACCTTCTCTCCTTAAAGTGCTTAAACAAAAAATTTTGCTAAGGCCCAACTCAACCCCGAGCCTTCTTAGGACCCCTAAACATACACAATTAACATTTTTAACTAGCCTATCACATGATATACTTCAAAACATAAAATTTTAAATTTTAGGTTCTACCCATTTAAAGAAATTTTGGCCTTAAAATTTACCTAATTAGAAGAGATGAGGATATTGTTGCTGAATCATGTCCTCTGGCTCCCATGTAGCTTCCTCTGTCCCGTGATTGCGCCATAAAACTTTGACTAATGGAACCGACTTCCTTCTTAGCACCTTAATATCCCGATCTAAAATCTGTACTGGCTCCTCTTCAAAAGACAAGTCCGGTCTTATCTTAACTTCCTCCACTGGTACGATATGAGATGGATCTGAGCGATAACGCCTTAACATCGAGACATGAAATACACTATGTATCTAACTTAACTCCGGAGGTAACTCCAGCTGATAAGCCACTGGCCCAACACGATTCAGTACACGGTATGGTTCGATGAACCTAGGGCTTAACTTGCCCTTCCGTCCAAATCTTAAGATATTCTTCCAAGGTGAGACCTTCAAAAGGACCTAATCTTCCATCGCAAACTCTATAACCTTACGCTGCAGATCTGTGTATGATTTCTTTCTATCTGAAACTTCTTTTAACCGTTCTCGAATTACCTTAACTTTTTCCTCCGTCTCCAAGATCAACTCAGGACCCAATAACTATCATTCCCCCAGCTCAGTCTAGCAAGTAGGAGTACAATACCTACGACCATACAATGCCTCGTAGGGTGCCATCTAGATGCTGGATTGATAGCTGTTGTTGTATGCAAACTCTGCCAATGGTAGGAAATCTTTCCAACTACCCCTGAAGTCGATCATACAGCCTCTTAACATATCTTCTAGAATCTGGATTACTCTCTTTGACTGACCATCTATCTATGGATGAAACGCCATGCTGAAATTTAGTCTTGTTCCCAAAGCTTTATGTAAAGCCTTCCAAAATCGTGATGTAAACCTAGGATCCCTGTCTGATATAATCGACACCGGTACCCCAATCAATCTCATGACTTCTACTATATACAACTTGGAAAACTTCTACAAAGTATAATCCGTACGAACAGGTAGGAAATGAGCAGTCTTCGTTAACCGATCCACTATCACCCATACGGAATCTTTCTTAGTAGGCGTTAAGGGTAAACCACTAACACAGTCCATCGTTATCCTTTCCCATTTCTATAGTGGGATTTTCATCAGTTGTAGCAACCCTGAAGGTAGTTAATGTTTCGCCTTCACCAGCTGACATGTCAAGCACTTACTCACGAAATCAGTAACGTCTCGTTTCAACCCTAGCCACCAATATTGCTCACGAAGGTCTCGGTACATCTTATTTCCCCTGGGGTGTATAGCATATGGGCTACTATGTGCCTCACGCAGAATCATTTGTCTCAATTTCGATTCCCTGGGCATATAAATTCTTCCATGGAACCACAATACTCCATCACTATTCAATCCAAAATCCCCTATCTCACCACCTTCCACTTGCTGAAGTCGAGAACCCAACACTTCATCTAACAACTGCTTTTCCTTAATTTGATTTACCCATGCAGGCTTCACCTAAAGTTCGGCTAAAAGGCTACCATCTTCATAAAGGCTGAGATGAGCGAACATCACTTTCAAGTCCGATATCACCTTACGACTCAATGCATCAGCCACTACGCTAGCTTTACCTGGGTGATACTCGATTAAGAAGTCATAATCTTTAAATAGTTATATCCACCTTCGCTGTCTTAAGTTCAACTCCTTCTGGGTAAGGAGGTATTTCAGACTCTTATGATCCGTATACATAATCGACTTCTCCCCATATAGATAGTGTCTCCAAATCTTCAGAGCAAATACCACTATAGCTAACTCCAAATCATGAGTGGGATAATTTATCTCATGCAGCCTTAATTAACGAGATACCTAAGCCACCACTTTTCCCCCTTGCATCAACACACATCCCAAGACAGTGTGTGATGCATCACAATAAACAATAAACTCCTTACCAGCCTCAGGCTGAATCAATACTGGCACTTCTGTCAGAATTTTCTTTAATTTCTCAAAGCTCTCTTGCTGTTTATCTGACCACACAAACGGTACTTCCTTACGCAACAACTTAGTTAGGGGTGCAGTAATCAACGAAAACCCCTCAAAAAAACACCTGTAATACCCAGCCAAACCTAGAAAACTCTAAATTTTAGCCACTGACTTCAGTGGCTTCTAGCCCAAAACAGCCTTGACCTTCTAGGGATCAACTCTAATTCTCTCGGTAGACACAACATGCCCCAAAAAGGTCACTTCCCTCAGCCAAAATTCACACTTACTGAATTTGGCATACAACTGCTTCTCCCTCAGTATCTATAATACAACTCGTAGATGCGAATCATGCTTTTCTTCAGTCTTTGAGTACACCAAGATGTCATCTATGAACACCACCACAAACCGGACTAGATAAGGTTGGATGACCCAGTTCATCATGTCCATAAATACAATTGGTGCATTAGTCAGCCCGAACGATATCACTAAGAACTCGTAATGTCCATAACGAGTTCAAAATGCAGTCTTATGAATATTCGCCTCCTTGACGTTTAACTGGTGATACCCCGATCTCAAGTCTATCTTCGAGAAAACTGATGCTCCTTGCAGCTGATCGAGCAGATTATCGATCCTCAGTAACGGATACTTGTTCTTGATCGTCAACTTGTTCAACTGCCTATAATCGATGCACATGCGCATCGACTTATCCTTTTTCTTAACGAACAAGACCGGTGCTCCCCACGGTGATCTGTGATCCAACAACTCCTGAATTTGAGCTTTAAGCTCTGCTAGCTCCTTTGGTGCCATTCTATAAGGAGCAATAGGCACCGGAGCCTTTCTTGGCAATAGCTCAATGCCAAATTCCACTTCCCGATCCGGAGGCAATTCTAGAAGCTCCTCGAGAAAGATGTCTGAAAACTCTTTCACCATTCTAACACTCTCAACTGACAACTCTTTGGCATCCAAAGCATTGATAAAGGCTAAGAAAGCTCCACACCCTTTCCGTACCAACTTTTCTGCTTTTAAAGCAGATACCATATTAGACAAATAGTTTCTTCTTTCACTTATCATTTTCACTTCCTTATCCTCTAAAGTTCTTAGTACCATCCACTTTGCAGCACAATCCAAGTTCACACGGTGTTTAACCAGCCAATCCATGCCCAAAATGAGATCGAACTCGCCGAATGGAAGTTCCATCAAATCTGCCAGAAATACTTCCCCTTGGACTTCTAAGGGCACATCCCTAAACAACTTATTTACTACTACCGACTATCTTAAAGGGCTAATCACAATTGTTTCTCTAGCAGTAATCTCAGATCTAATATTCAAAGTTCCAGACACAGCACATGCAACATAAGAATGGGTGGATACAATATCTATCAAAGCGGTAACATGTACATTAGATATGAAGAATGTACCGGTTATGACATCCAGTGCATCGCCATCCTCTCGACGTCTGACCGCATAGACCAAACCTGGCTGTCTTGCCCCCGTGTTACCCCCATTATTGGTACCTTTACACGGTGCACCCTAACCTTGTCCTACGCTATTACCACCTCGACCTGGCCCACGGCCTCTTGACGGCTGCTGAGCGCCACCAGCTGGCTGTGCAAATCTATTATGAACCACTTGAGTCTATGCAAGCTCTCGAGGGCAATCCTTAACCTGATGGTCCTTGGATCCACATCTGAAACAACCACCAATTCTCTTCCAGCATTCTCCCGAGTGAAGTTTCCCACAATCCGTATAAGGCTGTAACTGATTGGTAGTAGCTTGAACTCTTACTCGAGCTGGCTCTTCATTCCTGGGCCTTTTCTGAAACCCTCTAGCAGGATCTGAGTACCTAGAGTCTCTCTTGTTTCTACCCCTATCCTTGTCTCAGTTTTGCCGCTCCGAGTGTTTAACCTCCTCAGCTATCTTAGCTTTTTCCACAAGTGTGGCAAAATTCCTCTCCTTCTGTAGGACTATTAGTACCCGCAACTCATCACGCAACTTGTCCTCAAAATGCACACAGCATTCATAATTATCAGCACTATTCCTCAGGCATACCGACTAAGACGCAGAAATTTTGCCTCGTATGCTGCCACAAATTTACCTCATTGGACCAAATTAAGGAATTCCTTCCTTCGGGCATTCACATAGCTAGCCCCAACATACTTTCCTTGGAATGCTGTCTTAAAGAAGTCCTAGGTAATACGATTAGCCTAAGTGCCTTCTCGAATAGTGAGCCATCACTGATACGCCTCGTCTCTTAGCAACAACACAACCCCTTTCAGTTTCTGCTCAGCGGTGCAATCCAGGTCGTCCATAATCTACTCCACCGCCTCCATCTAGTAGTCTGCTATATTAGGGGCTACACCCGAAATACCCCTAAAAAACTTTGGCCCCATTCTATCTGAGTCACTCAGATACTGACCCACGAGCTGCAAACCCAGTTCTCGCCCCAGCAACCCTTTCCAGAACTCACAACATCGCTTGAGATAGAGCGTCGTCCTCTTTCATTCGATCGTGTGACCTAGCATCAGTCACTGGTGACGCAGAGGCATCCATTTTTGACATATGTCCCGATGCCTCAGATACAACTCTAGCACCTCAGACTCTACCACGGCCGCGTCTACGTCCTCTAGTGCTCATGTTTGCTAATTCGATTTAATCTGATTACAAGTCTTATGAATCAGTATGCTATTCAATGTTTTATTAGACAATGTTTTATGAAGTATAGGAAGTAAAGTTATTTTCGCAAAACGTATTCTAAAGTCTCAATCTCTATAGTTTTAGCTCCTAAAGCTAAAAGTTCTAGAGTATTTCTACAGCCATACCACAAAAATTATAAAATGAAAACATAAACTTACTTGACTTAGTGCCGGATAACCGTGGTGCCATTCTTCCTTAGAACATGCATTTTAAAATTTTATACAGCTTTAGAAAACGCTTTTGAACCCAAACCACAGTCGAGTTTTACAATCGGGCTCTGATACCATAAAATGTAACACCCCAAACCCAGCCCATGCATTTCGAGTGGATCTGACATGTCACATGAAGAAAACATAGTAAGAACTACAGATTCGTACTAAAATAGGTTTTATTTGGTTAAGAAAAACAAGTTTGATTTATAAATATACGATGAAATACTACAAATTTTTGAGAGGTTGATTGAAGAATCGATATTTGAGCTAATGATCTTTTAAAATCGTAAATTTTGAAAATGTTATTGATAATTTTGAAAGAAACTCCGAGTTAAATTTTGTACATATTTATTATGAAAACTATTTGTTAATCAATCTTAGAAAATGTTATTTATGATTTTAAAAATCCCCATTTAAAAATAATTCAAGCAAAATAATAGGTACGACTAAACATAAAGAAAAAATAAAAATATCCTAGAGTCCTTATTATAACTTTAAAACCCAAAATAGTAAATGTAACGAAATTCAGAAAAAAAAAAAGAAGTTTACTAATGTTTACAAACATCATTTATTATGTATGGCCTCCACCGAGTCATCCATGGCCCCAAGTCCTCGTCATTGAGCACTACCTGCAAGGGTTAAGAAAATGGGGTGAGTTACTAGAACTCAGGGCATAATCCCCCTTACTGTCATCCAGTGGGCTTGAACCCATATAAGAATATCTTGTACCGAAGCCCATTAACATAACATAATTAAAATAAAGTAAATGTATGCAACCCAACCCATCCATCCATCACACCCCGACCAGCCAATCACACCTGTGGGGATCAAGTCAACCTACCCCGTCGCTCACACCAGAGTTTGCAGTCAAGCTGCTATCATATATTTTTATTGTGGCCTTGCCACCGAAATCATAAGTAAGCATTATAATGAATGCCACCAGGCTACACTGCTCTCCATACATTTTTCCCACCCCATGCAAAATGTGGAAATGCAACATACATAATAAAATATACATATATAATAACCATTAATCTAATGAAATATTTCAGATATTCGGCCCATTAAAGCAATACTAATTCGGCCTACTAAGGTATTCTAACAAATCAGCCTATTAGGGGCATTTTCATAATTCGGCCCATTGGGCATTTTCGTAATTCAGCCATAGGGCATTTTGGTAAATCAACACTTTTAAAGGTATTTAAGCAATTTGGCCCGTTAAGGCATTTTGATAGAAACGACCCATTGAGGGTATTTTCATAATTTTACAAATCAACTCTGATTTTGACAAATCTTAGTATTAACGATGTTTAAGCAAATCACTCGATTCATATCATTTTATCGTTATTAAGTTCTTAAGCAACATCGATCGATTTTTCTAACATGATGATAAATCACAAATTTGCTAGATTTCGGTGTGAGATTACACACCTGATTACAGTAAGGATTAAACCTTCTTGATTGTCGACACCTAAATCACCATTACACTCGATTAACCAACAAACGCGATTTTATTAATCTAAATCTAAATCAGACGATCTAATGAAATGCTTACCCTCAATATCGTGAATGACCACGATTTGTCTATTCTCATCAGACGATGGTCCACAACTCGTTGGAAAATCCCGAAATGTCGATACTGCCCTTCGTTTGAACTTAGGAGTAGGAATTGCAAATCAACTCCTTTTGTGTTCTCCAATCACTTTTCCTTTCAAATTGTGACCACTTGCCTCCATTGAAAAAGTCTCGGTTTGAAAAATACTATGATGAGTGAACGTATTTATCTAAGGAGAGGTTTCAGCTTACCACTATTTTTCGAAGGATTAACAAGTAGAGAATATTGAGTGATTTTGTCCCTAAAATAATCGATTAGTCGAAACTTCGATCCGATTTGTAATATAGCCGAGTAGAGATATAACGAAAAATCCAAGAAGAAACTCCTTACCTTAATGATGATGAACCCGATTTCCACCGATTGACTTATGGCTACAGATTTGACAAGGATATGAGATTCATCTTTCCACTATAATACTACAATAAGAAGATGATCAAGATACGAGGGATTAGGAGAGAATGGTATTTCGGTTTAGAACAAAGTGAAACATCCGAATGTTAATAGACACACATTTAGCTAGGGAAAAAGAAAATGAAAAGAGTAGAATGGAATCACATACCGATTCGGCTAATGGAGAGAAAAGGACAAGAAAGGTTCGGCCTTCAAATATTATTTACAAATGAAAAAGGGAGAAAATAAAAGAAATGGTGAGAAATGAGAAATAAAAATGGAGAAGAATTGTTAGGGAGTTGGGCTAACACCAAGGAGAAGATGATCAAAATGAGGTGAGTGTTTTGGCAACAAAGGAAGAATGAACAAGGATGGATTGAGGGTTACAGCACAACAAGAGAACAAGATGAACAATGGCTAGAGTGTTTCGGCCAAAACAAGAGAAAATGAGGTGAACATATGGCTTTAGAAATTTGGAAGGCAAAGGGAAAGAATTGGAAAAAGAGAATAGCAAAATGCTAAAAGAAAACAAGCCTTACAAGCACCAAAATTTTCCAAATGACTATTGCGAAAAATTCGGCTACCAAGACCCCCTCCCAAAACCGTGTATCATCTTTACCAAAAAGATGAGCGTTGATAAAAATTCTTTCTTAGGCAACTCCTAATATTTGGCCAACATGTTCCCTCCCTTGCCTTTTTCTTCTATTTCTTTCCTTCCTTTTCCCTTGTTTTCTTCCTTACCTTATTTTCTTAGTCTTCTTTCCATCAATAAAAAGTCTCCCTTACCATATTTAGAACCATGGCCGACACTTGGAAAGAAAGCACAAAATTAATCCAAAATTTGCATTAGGTAGGATTCGAACCCCTTCCCTCCACGCTCTTCACTTGACGCCACACCACTCTACCATGTGCTTCACCTGTGCTAGCAAAATACACACTTATTTCCTTAAGTCCTGATGCCACATACCTTCTCTCCTTAAAGTGCTTAAACACAAAAATTTTGCTAAGGCCCAACTCAACCCCGAGCCTTTCTAGGACCCCTAAACATACACAATTAACATTTTTAACTAGTCTATTGCATTATATACTTCAAAACATAAAATTCTAAATTTCAGGATGTTACATGTACCCTGGTCATGGTCAATCCTGCCAAAGCAACATGGTTACCAAGCAACCCCGTGTGCTAAGGCCGTGCACTACTAGGCCATATACTGACTTTCTCACACGGCTTCTAGGCACGCCTGTGTGCTATGGTCGTGTGCCCTTAAGCAAGCTACTGACTTTACCCCACGGTCACTAGGCACCCCCGTGTGCCATGGTCGTGTGACATTATAGGTCATTTGCAAGACCAAAATAACACCCAAATGTGTCATACCTGGAAGCAACATTTACCAAAACACTCATGCGCTTATGACTACCCAAAACATACCAAAATAATCATTCAAACAAAATTTAATGTCAAAACTTATCTTATCACAAGCATAATTCATTCCCAATTTCACTTATTCCTACTAGCATCACCAAAATATCCATCCATAAGTCAATTTCTCAACTCACAATCCATCCCAAAAGATGCATCATATAAACGAAAGTCATTCATGCCAAAAACTATCACATATCTAGCCACATCTCATGGCTAATTCCAAATCTCAAACATGATTCAAATAACTAGCCTATACATTCCATATTTTAACTATGTACATCTTTCCAAAATACCTCAAAATAGATTGTTGATAGTGTGATTGAGATGCTGACAATCCCCAGATCCGAGCTAGCTTTACTGACATTGCAAAGTAGAAAGACAAATCACACAGTAAGCTTTCCAAAGCTTATTAAGTTCGTAATTTAATACATATTGCTCAATAATACCACATCTTACACAATTAAATCATCACATAGATAAATTGCACAATTAGGCTCATCATCAATCTCAAACATATGCTCAAGTATCTATTCATATAACTATTAAGGCTATCATCAACCACCTAGGTTCAAACGTACCTTGATCAACACATAGTTACTCACCATTCATGCTACTCAATCGCTCGATATTACCTCTCGCTCAACCTTTACGATTCTTTTTGATAATTTTGCACACTTAGTGCCAATTTCATAATTGGATCGTAATCGTCATTGCACACTTAGTGCCTAATCTTTCAACTGACTTATCTCGATATCTCACACACAGTGCCAGATCAATAAGCTGAAGCTTTCATATCATTGCACACACAGTGCTATTCATTTTTGTTTCGATTTCAATTTCGCACACTTAGTGCCATCAACTAAAATCTTGCACATAGCAACTCACTTTCATACACATATACATATTCATTTCATAATGCTAAAACATTTCTTAATAATATGTATCATATCCGAACTTACCTCGGACATCGAACTATCGATATGGTCGATTAATCGAGCACTTTATCTTTGCCTCGATCTTGATTCGAACCTCTCCTCTCTTGGTCTATACACATTCAAATTCAGTCCATTCAATCATCAAATCATTCATTTTAGTCCAAACACATATATTTGGGGCATTTTACAAAATAGCACTCACATTTTAACATTTCGACACTTTAGTCCTTATTTCACAAAATCATCAAATACTCAAAATTTCAATACACATGTGCTTAGCTGAATTCTTCCCATATTAATACAAACCCATACATTTCATCCATTTTACATTTAAGTCCTTCAAATTGCTATTTTCACAATTTAGCCCTAATTAGCTAAATTCATAAAAATTTCAAGAAAACACATGTTCATTAAACACATATCCTTCATTTAACACCAACACTCATCACAAAGCTCACTCTTTCATCAATGGCACATTTCACAAACACTATCAATACATAATATTTGAGCATGGGTTTTGTAAAGCACAAAGCAACGATAACGAAAACGTAGAAATTATCAAAAATCAAAATCAAACATACCTTAAATTAAGCCCTCAAATGGCTGAATGCCCTAACTAAATTTTCTTTCTTTTCTTTCTTTGATTTTCAGTAAAAAAAGGAGAGAAATAAAAGATGAACACTCATCTTTTTGTTTCATTAATCTAATATTAAAAATTCAATTACCAAAATAGCCTTCATTCATATAATTAAAACAATTATACAATATGGGCATTTAAGACTTTTATTCATCCACTATCTATAATTTAGTATAATAGCAACTTAAGGCCTCCACCTTAACAAAGCCACAACACATTGATACTTTAAGAAATAGAAAGCAACTTTCACATTTAATGCAATTCCATCTTTTTGTCAAATTAAACACACAGACAGGCAAATTAACTCACAAAAATTTACCACATGCTTAGTCACATATCAATGGCACAAAAAATAATATTAAAAATATTATTTGAACTCAGATTTGTGGTCCTAAAACCATTGTTCTGACTAGGGTATAAACTGGGCTGTTACAACTCTCCCTCCTTAGGGATTTTCATTCCCAAAAATCTTACCAGTGAATAGTTGTGGCTGTTGTTCTCTCATAACGTTCTCAGGCTCCCACATAGCTTCATCAATTTCGTGTTTGTGCCATAATACTTTCACTAGAGAAATTTTATTATTTCTAAATTATTTGGTCTCTCGTTCCAAAATTTGGATCGGTTCTTCACTATACGACAAATCTAACTGAATATCAATCTCAGTAGGAGCAATCACATGAGACAGGTCTGATCTGTACGGTCGAAGCATTGACACATGAAACACGTTATGAATCTTTTCTAACTCAGATGGCAATCTCAATCTATAAGCAACCGGTCCAACTCGTTCTATGATATCATACGGTTCAATGAACCTCGGACTGAACTTGCCCTTTCTGCCAAATCGAAGTATTTTCTTCCACGGAGACACTTTCAAAAATACTTTATCACCAATCTCAAATTCAATATCTTTTCATTTCAAATCTACAAAAGACTTCTGACGATCTGAGGCCGCTTTCAAACTGTCACGAATTACTTTCACTTTCTGTTCAGTCTCTTTTATAAGATCAACCCCGTGAATCTTATTCTCACTTAGCTCGGTCCAATACAATGGAGTTCGACATTTTCAACCATAGAGAGCCTCATATGGTGCCATTTTGATACTAGATTGAAAACTGTTGTTATACGCAAATTCAATCAATGATAAATGCTTTTCCCACGTACTTTCAAATTCAAGTATGCAACATCTCAGCATGTCTTAGAGAATCTAAATGATTCACTCGGATTGACCATCCGTTTGTGGGTTAAACGCAATACTAAAATGCAATTTCGTGCCTAAAGCATCTTGCAATTTCTACCAAAATTGCAAGGTAAATCTTGGATCTCTATCAGACACTATAGATAATGGTACCCCGTACAATCTCACAATCTCATCGATATACAATTCAACTAACTTATCTAAAGAATAATCGATTCTCACAGGAACAAAATAAGCTAATTTCGTCAATCTGTCTACTATCACCCAGATCACATCTTTCTTGCTCGGAGATAAGGGCAAACCCAACACAAAGTCCATCGTAATCCTCTCCCATTTCCACTCAGGAATCATAATCGGTTGTAACAAACCAGACGGAACTTGATGTTCAGCCTTAACTTGCTGACAAACTAAAAATCTCAACACAAAGTTAGAAATATCTCTTTTCATACCATGCCACCAATAGAACTATTTCAGGTCATTATACATTTTCGAACTCCCCGGATGTACAGTCAAATGACTATTGTGAGCTTCATTCAAAGTCATTTGAATCAACTTTGAATTGCTCGAAACACAAATTCGATCTCTGAATCTCAAACAATCATCACTATCAACTCCAAATTTTGATTCAGCATTCGAATCACATTGAACTCTTTTTTCTAACAACTCATTATCATTTTTCTGAGCATCACATATCTGTCGTAAAAAACAACGGTTTTACTTTCAATTCAGCTGCAACCACATCACAATCACACAGATCTATCCGATTGCTCATAGCTCACAAAGCATATGGTTTACGACTTAAGGCATCAGCTACAACATTAGCTTTACCTGGGTGATAATCTATCACAAGTTCATAGTCTTTCAATAATTCTAACCATCTTCTCTGTCGCAAATTCAAATCTTTCTGAGTCATCAAGTACTTTAAACTATTATGATCAGTATAAATGTGACATTTCTCTCCAAACAGATAATGGCGCCAAATTTTCAATGCAAACACATTCACAGCCAATTCAAGATCATGTGTTGGGTAGTTCTTTTCATGCGATTTTAACTGTCTCGAAGCGTAGGCAATGAATTTCCCTTCTTGCATTAGCACACAGCCCAAACCATTCAACGATGCATCACTGTAAACTATGAACTCTTTTCCTGATTCGGGTTGAATCAATACTGGTTCTTCCGTCAACAACACCTTCAACTGTTGAAAACTCTATTGGCACTTTTCTAACCACTCAAATCTAACATCTTTTTGTAACAACTTTGTCAATGGGGTCACAATTATCGAGAAGCCTTTCACAAATCGTATATAATATCCTGCTAGTCCCAGAAAACTACGAATTTCAGACACACTTCTCAGAGGCTTCCACTCCAATATAGTAGAGATTTTACTCGGATCAACTCGTATCCCAGCAGCTGATATGATATGTTCCAGAAAACCAACCTCACGCAACCAAAATTCACATTTGCTAAACTTTGCATACAATTGTTTCTCATGCAGAGTTTGTAGCACGATTCTCAAATGCTCAGCATGTTGCATCTCATTACATGAATAAATCAAAATATCATCTATGAACACTACAACAAAGCAATCCAAAAAGGTGTGAATATCCAATTCATTAGATCTATAAACACTACAGGAGCATTGGTTAGTCCAAAAGGCATCACTAAGAATTCGTAATGTCCATACCTCATTCTAAAAGTAGTTTCGGCACATCGGATTCTTTAACTCTTAACTGATAGTAGCTTGATCTCACAATCTATCTTAGAAAACACTGAAGCTCCTTTCAACTGATCAAGCAAATCATTAGTACGAGGCGACGAATATTTGTTCTTTATTGTCACTTTGTTCAATTGTCGATAATCAATACACGTTCTCATAGTTCCATCTTTCTTTTTCACAAATAACACAGGAGCTCCCTAAGGTGAGAAACTCGGTCGTTCAAATCCTCTGTCAGTCAATTCCTGCAACTGAGACTTTTACTCTTTCAATTCTGTTGGTGCCATTCTGTATGGAGCTATCAAAATATGAGTAGTTCCCAGCACCAACTCAATACCAAATTCAACTTCCCTAGTCAGAGGTAATCCCGGTAACTCTTCAGGAAACACGTCTAGAAACTCGCATACCATAGGCACAAATCTGACTTTCTTTTCCAAAACTTTTGTATCAATTACGCACGCCAAATAAGCTTCACAACCCTTTCTCACATAGTTTCTAGCTTTCATCGCAGATACAACAACTGGTAATCCTTTTATATCACTAGACTCAACTCGAACTATCTCACCATTCTGATTATTCAATTAAATACTCTTTCTCTTACAATTCATGATGGCATTATGCAAAGTAAGCCAATCTATTCCCAAAATTATATCAAATTCATCAAATGGTAGCAACATCAAATTGACCGGAAAACATAAATCACGAAACATCAATGGGCAATTCTTACACAGCTTATCCACCAAAACACACTTGCCTAATGGGTTCGATACACTCTAATTACAAATTCAGTAGACTTAACAGGTAGAGTCTTATTCAATACTAAATTCATGCACACATAGGAATGGGTTGATCCTGGGTCTATCAATGCAATGACATCAGTATCAAATAAAGTGAAAGTACCGGTGATAACGTCAGGAGATGATGCTTCCTCTTGTGCACGTATAGCATAGGCTCGGGTAGGAACTCTCGCTTCTGACCTCATAGCTGTATTAGTTGTCCCTCACTGACTCTCACTCACATTTTTGGTGTTTCTAAGTGGTCTACCCCTATCTGTCACATTACTAGGTCTTTCAATCTGAACATTTTCCTCTTCCACCATCTTCGGGCAATCTTGAATAAAATGATCTCAGAATCCACATTTATAACAAACTCTATTGTTGTACTTGCCCCAGCACTCTTCCACATGTCGTCTCCCACATTGTCTACACTCAGGCTTATTACTCTTAACACTGCCAACACTTGACTCATTTGGAACTTGAATTCGTAATCCAATACTTTGTCTCGAACGACCTCTACTTGGATGTCCAAGCGAAGCATTTGAACGATTTCTTGCATCTCTAAATCTCTTTGTGCAAGGTTTAAAAAATTTATTCATCGATCTCTTTCTTTCATCACGTGCTTCAGAATCAGCTTTCTTCTTTTCTTTATTGAGTTCCTCGGCTTTGCATGCTCTTTCAACTAATACAATAAATTTGTTTATATCTAAATCCCAACCAACAACTTAATGTCTTCATTCAATCCCTCTATAAAACGTTTATACATAGTAGCTTCAGTCGAAACACATTCTCTCGCGTATTGACTCAATCTTACGAATTCTCGTCAGATCTCGTAATGCATAAACGACCTATTTCAGCTCTAAAAACTCTTTACGTTTCTGATCAATGAAGCGTTGACTGATATACTTCTTTTTGAACTCGTCTTGAAAGAAGTCCTAGGTGATTCTCTCTCTCAGAATCATAGATATCAATGTCTTCCACCAATTATAAGTCGAATCCCTCAACAACAAAATAGTGCATTTAATACATTTGTCCAGAGTCAACGACATCTCATCAAATACTCGAAGGGTATTCTCGAGCCAAAACTTAGCTCGCTCAGCATCATCATCAAATATGGCCTTAAACTTTTTGGCCCCATACTTCTGAATGTTGTCCACAGGAGGTTTATTCAAATTGATCGGATCTATAACTTGTGGCACAACAGGTACTTGCGGAGGTGGAAGTTGTGGAGCAACAGGATTCATTCGAATGAACTCCGTATATCACTCGCTCATTATTCGAAAGAAGGCTTACTTAGCCTCTCCTCCCTCACTACTTTCATTCGGCCTAGATGTGGCCGGAGCTGTCCCTTGAGTGGGAGCAGATGTGTTACTCTCTACATCATTAGCAATTGCTCGATTGGGATCCATTGCTATATGAAAACACATTTTCAACTGTTAGAATTCATCACACTATCGCAATTTCATATATAGCATGTATAGCGAGACTCACACGCGCTACATTAGTTTGAGAGTCAACTAAATTGTAGCTCTATTACCAATAAAATGTAACACCCTAACCTGAAACCATCACCAAAATATGGTTAAGAGGCATTGCTGAACAATCAAATCATTTAACAACCCATTCACGGCACAAAGTCAATCATCAATATATCACATCAAAGCATAAACATATAGTCCTTTATTGAGGCCTATAAGACATTAAACACATGCTAGAGAAAGATCGAGACTAAATCGAAACACATATAGAAGTTCTCAAAAAGTTAAAAACTTATCCAAAATACAGGGGATACATTCCCGTGGGAGTCAACCGTAAGCTTAAAATCTAGATCCGAGCTAGCTTTACTGACATTGCAAAGCAGAAAGATAAATCACACAGTAAGCTTTCCAAAGCTTAGTAAGTTTGTAATTTAATACATATTACTCAATAATACCACATCTTACACAATTAAATCATCACACAGATAAATTGCACAATTAGGCTCATCATCAATCTCAAACATATGCTCAAGTATCTATTCATATAACTATTAAGGCTATCATCAACCACCTAGGTTCAAACGTACCCTGATCAATACATAGTTACTCACCATTCATGCTACTCAATTGCTCGATATTACCTCAAGTTCAGCCTTTACTATTCTTTTTGATTATTTCGCACACTTAGTGCCAATTTCATAACCGGATCGTAATCGTTATCGCACACCTAGTGCCTAATCTTTCAACCGACTTATATTGGTATCGCACACATAGTACCAGATCAATAAGCCGAAGCTTTCAAATCATTGCACACACAGTGCTATTTATTTCTCTTTCGATTTCAATTTCGTACACTTAGTGCCATCAACTAAAATCTTGCACATAGCAATTCACTTTCATACACATATACATATTCATTTCATAATGCTAAAACATTTCTTAATAATATGTATCATATCTGAACTTACCTCGGACCTCAAACTATCGGTACGATCGATTAATCGAGCACTTTATCTTTGCCTCGATCTTGATCCCTCTCTTGGTCTATACACATTCAAATTCAATCCATTCAATCATCAAATCATTAATTTTAGTCCAAACACATATATTTAGGGCATTTTACAAAATAGCCCTCACATTTTTACATTTCCACACTTTAGTCCTTATTTCACAAAATCATCAAATACTCAAAATTTCAATATACATGTGCTTAGCCGAATTCTTCCCATATTAATACAAACCCACACATTTCATCTATTTCACATTTAAGTCCTTCAAATTGCTATTTTCACGATTTAGCCCTAATTAGCTAAATCTATCAAAAATTCAAGAACAACACATGTTCATTAAACACATATCCTTCATTTAACACCAACACTAATCACAAAGCTCACCCTTTCATCAATGGCACATTTTACAAACACTATCAATGCATAAAATTTGAGCATGGGTTTTGTAAAGCACAAAGCAATGATCACGAAAACGTAGAAATTATCAAAAACTGAAATCAAACATACCTTAAATTAAGCCCTTAGATGGCTGAATGCCCTAACTAAATTTTCTTTCTTTTCTTTCTTTAATTTTCAACAAAAAAAGAGAGAAATAAAAGATGAACACTTATCTTTTTGTTTCATTAATCTAATATTAAAAATTCAATTACCAAAATAGCCTTCATTCATATAATTAAAACAATTATACAATATGGGCATTTAAGACTTTTATTCATCCACTATCTATAATTTGGTATAATAGCAACTTAAGGCCTCCACCTTAACAAACCACAACACATTGATACTTTAACAAATAACAAGCAACTTTCACATTTAATGCAATTCCATCCTGTTGTCAAATTAAACACACAGACGGACAAATTAACTCATGGAAATTTACCACATGCTTAGTCACATATCAATGGCACAAAAAATAATATTAAAAATATTATTCAAACTCGGTTGTGATCCAAAACCACTGTTTTGACTAGGGTATAAACCGGGTTGTTACAGGTTAAAAGTTAAATTATAGATTGAAAAAAACTAAATGGGTTAAAGTAGCAGTTAAACCATTTAATAAATGGTTGTGTGTAGGTGGCTGAATATGGTTTAGTGCAAATGCATGTATGTATATTTTATATATGTTAGAATATAAGTTAATAATGATGATGATGATGATGATGATAATAATAATAATAATAATAATAATAATAATTAAATAAATAATTAAATGAAAACAAATTAAATGAAATAGAAATAAAAAGATGAAATGCATGCAAGTTAGAAAGAAAGGAAAAGAAAAGAAAGAAAGAAAAATGAGAAAAAGCTCACGGCTAGGGGTTTGGAAGTTCAAATCCAAATTGGTTAGTGCAATTTAGTCTCTATGCTTGTAATTTTTATATTTTTGGAATCCAGGTACTTAGGGCTACCTGACCCATATTGTAATTTTTTAGTATTGTTTAAGATATTAGATGTTGACATTGTTGAATAGTTTAAGTATTAGGGATCAAATAGATAGATTTTTAAGTTAGAAATGGAAAATGACTAAATTGTGGAATTAATTGTTGATTTTGAACAATAGGGACTAAATTGTGAAAAATTTAAAATTATGGGGTCAAATTGGGAAAGAGGAAGTTAAATGTGGTCTAGAGTGAAATTAATACAAAAATGTGAAGTTAAATGTGATTATTAAAATTAGCCTCGGTTTAGGGACTAAATTAAAGAATAAGCAAAATATAGTTTGAAAATTGAATTTTAATGTGAAATTGAGATGTGTAATATTAATGTGATATAACTGTTTTGTTCCGTAGCTAACATCATACCAAAATCCTTGAGTAAAAGGGGGAAGGATAAAATCAACGTCGAATAGCTCAGAAATCACAGTTTGTGTTTCTATAATTTGAATTAAATAGAAGATTATTGTATATATAATTGTTTGCATATGGTAAGCAATTAAGGTGAGTACTTTGGTACTTGGGAATTGAATTAAATTCATAATTAAAATGAAATGGATTGATTTTGTATATTATAAAACATATTAGTTATGAATGTATGTGTATTGAGAAAATGTGATGGTTATCAAATTGAATATATACTTTTATGTGATAATATATATATATATATATATATATTCATGAAACTGAGACATTGGTTGTACTGAAAAGTGAAATGAATCTCTATTAACTGTATTAGGTTGTGTCGGATAGATGGCATGCCACAGGATAGGACGAGTTCAGAGATTACTTCGACCTCAAGTCGATGAGGCACTGGGTGCCAATTTGCTTCGGTTTAACCAATGAGACATTGGGTGGCAATTTATATAGTGTTAGGTGCAGTTATTACTTCGAATATATCCGATGAGGCACTGGGTACCAAACTAGTGTGTTGGTTGGATCCGCATATCCGTCCTAGTCTGTGTCGTGTTAATAGGGGAAAGTAAAATAATAATTTATGAGATGAGAAAATATTGAAATGGAAAATATGGTAAATAATTATGAGATGAGAAATGAAATATGAAATGATGAATCGAGATGTGAAACTTGAATGAATTCATGTATTGATCAAATGTATGAATATGCCATTGCATGAGATGATGTATTCAAATGTTAAATGAAATGCCATTGATATATATATATATATATATATATATACACTTATATATTTGAATATGTGAAAATCATAGTAGATGTGAATAAGGAATGAGAAAAAAATTATACTATTGAATTGAAACACATGAACATAGCTTACTTGTTACATTTTTGCATTATAAATATTTATATCAAGTTTATGTTATTTGGATTATAGAATACCACTAAGTTTTACTTAGTGTACGATTTTGTTTTCCGTGCGCAGGCTATGTACTATTCAAATTATTGTCGACTCAGCATAAAATCACAAATCCTGAGCTAAAGTGTAGTGATATTTCATTTTGTAATGGCATATACCTAGGGAGTATTTTGTTGATATCGTTATAAGATGTTGTTAACCTAGTTGCTATTGAAATGATTGTTAAATATGTATATGGTTGTGGTTGAGGCTATGTTGGTATGCCAGTCTAGTTTATAATTTGGTATGTGATAGTTTAAAGTTAGCATAATGCTTGGTATGTGCTTAGCTTCATATTTGGTAACTTTAGAAGGTTGGAAGTTAGTTCAAATATGGAAAGTGTGATATGAATGAAAGACTTGAATGTTGATGTATTTGAACATAAAAAATGTGGCACCAATGAGGGTACATTGGTTAGGCATATTAGGTGACGAGTTTGGTGTATTCTAGGCATGTTTAATCATGTTTTGAATAGGTTAAACGACTAGCAATTGAGTTGCTTAGTGTCCAAGTAAATAGGAAATAGTAAATTTGTGATTTAAGGCACATTTTAGGTCTACACGACCAAACACAAGGGCGTGTGACTTGGCCGTGTCAGACACACTGCTAGCACATGGGCGTGCGAGGCCATTTCAAAACGGTACACTGTCTGGTACATGAGCATGTGGCTTACCCGTGTTGTAACACCCCAAACCCGGCCTAGAAGTTAGGCCCAAATCTGGTGTGTCACATTGAAGAAAATGTATAAATGATTTGTGATTAGTACTAAAATAAGTTTTGTTAAAATCAAGAAAAATAAGTCTGATTTGAGACATTCGATAAAATACTACTAATCTCAAATTTTGATTGATAAATTGATAGATTTGAACTAATAATCTTATAAAACGTGACTTTTGAAAACGACGTTGAAAATTCGAAGAAGATTCTCGTGTTAAAAATATTTGTAAAAGTTTGTTATGAAAATCATTTGTTAATCTATTTTGAAAAACCATTATTTAAGATTTTTAGAAAAAAATCCCCGTTTAAAAACAATTCAAGCATAATACTAAGTACGACAAAAACATAAGCAAAATAAAATAATCCTAAGGTCTTATTACAACACAAAATAATAAGAATAATAAAGTGAACGAAATCAGGAAACTAAAGTCCAGTAAAAACCATTTCTGAAGTATGGCCTCCACTGAGTCATCCATGGCCCAAGTCCACATCACTAAGCATTAGCTGAAAGGATGAAGAAAGAAAAAAGGGGGGTGAGTTACAAGAACTCAGAATGAAATCCCCTTACCGTTGTTCACTGGGCTTGAACCCATTTAGCAAAAATTTGGGCTTGAGCCCATCTAACAATAACCTGGGCCGAAGCCCATTAAGCATAATCTTTGGCCAAAGCCCATTTACAAAACAAAATATATCAAATGAATCAAATGAATGTAATGCAATCCCAAACCAACCTAATAATCCATCCGCTACACACCACCCGTACCAACCAACACACCTGTGGGATCAAGTCAACCCACCCCGCCAAAACACCAAAACGCAAGCAATTTGCCATTTATAATAATAATTCACAGGCCAGTGGCCATTTATAATCGCAGGAATTTAGCCATTTATAATATTAGAATTTGTGGCGAAGCCACCAGAATAACAGAATATACGTGGCATAGCCACCAGACAGATTGTGACAGAGTCACCAAAATATGTGGCAGAGCCACCAAATAGCTTCCTCCAATCATCAATATCCCAAGCCCATGCAGAATTATGTGAATGCAACATTCATAGCAAATTATGATATTTACAATATAACAACAATAATTAATAACATCAGAGATTTATTACAAACAATTTGGCCCATTAACACTTTGCAAAATCGGCCCATTATGCCATATATCAAATTCGACCCATTTAACCATAGATAAAATTGGCCCATTTAGCCATATATCAAAATCGGCCCATTAAGGCAATCTATCAAATCGACCCATTAGGGGCGTTTTCGTAATTCGACCAATAAGGGTATTTTCGTAATTTGGCACATAAGGGCAATTTCGAAATTCGATAATTTTACCCACTAAGGGTAATTCGGTAATCTTGCAACCCAGTGGTATTTCGGTAATTTACCCTCCAAGGGTATTTTCGTAATTTCGCAACATCGGACTTAATTACTAATTTGGGACATAAAACTTGAAACTGTCCATCTGCGTAATACTGACTAAATTGACTATAACTCACAATGGGAAACTCGAAATTAAGATCCATAAATTTTTCGTGAAACTAGACTCATATATCTTCTTACTAAAATTTTTCCAGAATTTTCCTTAAAATTTCGCTTGTTACACTGTCCAACGATTCTCATCTATCTTACCTTAATTTCAAATATCTTACTGTACGGTTTTCATATATTGCTCCCAATTATTTCTAATGAAAATAGGCTCACTAAGGAATACATACATATAAATTATAACCCATAATTTACTTCTTACAATTTTATATGATTTTCTCAAAACAGATCAGGGAACCACGAAGTTAATCAGAACTAGTCTCACTAAAATTAAGATATCTCAGAATATAATATTCATTTTCCTTCTTTGTTTCTTCCATATCAAAATAGACACAGTAATATTTAATTTGATATCTTACTCACTTTCTAATTCCCTTTCTCCTATTTTTCATGATTTTTCAAAAATGCATCACTGTTTCTAACCGAAACTGTTTTATTACAAATATGATTACCACTACGATCATACGCACGCCCGAGTGATTACAGATGCTGGTTTCTGGTTTTTCTTCGATATTTCGATCGAATCACAGAATATTTCATGCAAGCCTTTAGAGAAGAGTGAGATCACACACCATTTCAAATATATATTCAGAAACTACGGGATTACACACCTTATTCGGTCAACAATCTATATCACTTACCAACAATCCGAGTCTCTTATTACGAGAGATAGGTGTTCAACTTTACCACTATTTTTGAAAAAACCACAAGTAGAGAGTATCGCGTGATTTCGTGGCTAACAACATAATTGATTAGCCAAACTTTCAATCCGATTAACACCATAACCGAATAGCGATATCGAATGGACTATGAAAAGACTCCTTACCTTAATCGATGATAATCCCGATTCCCACCATGACTACGAATGGATCGACAAGGATTTGGTATTAGGGCACCCACTAGAACTCTACGAAAAAGAGTTGATCAAATATGAGAGTGATGGAGAGAGTGATATTTCGATAAGAAACAAAGTGGAATAGTCGTATAGTGATGAACATCCATATTCGGGTAGAAAGAGAAGAAATGAAAGGATTAGAAATGAAGCCCTTACCCGATTCAACCAAGGAGAGATGTCCAACACACAAAAAATGGGGAAGATAGAAGATGATAGAAATTCGGCTATCAAAAGAAGATGAACAAAAGATGAATATTTGACTAAACAAAAGAGAAGAAAGATGCACAATTGTGCTAGGAGGTTTCGGCAAAGAGAATAGCAAATTGGAAGAAGATTACACAAAAGTTGCAAAAAGGATTTTTGACCAAAACAATACCAAGACCTTACCAAATGCTAAAGTAAAAATTTCAGCTACCTATCTACCCCCAAAACTGTCCACATGCATTACAATATTGGTCAAACATTTGGCCAACCACACTTTCCATAACATTCTCCCCTTTTTGTGCCAACATGTCCCCCATACTTGCCTTTTTCTTTTGATTCCTTTCCCCAACCTCAACCTTCCCTTATTTCCTTAGTCACCTTACCAAAAATAAAGAAGTCCACCTTGCCATATATACCTCTTGGCCGACACTTAAGGAAAGCATGCAAAAATAATAGTCAAAATTTTCACACAATGGGATTTGAACCTCTTCCCTTAAAGTCCTTCACTTGATGCCATAACCTCTTTACTAATTGCTTATTTATGCTAACAATTTACTCATTTATTTCTATAAGCCTAGAAGCTACTTACCATCTCTCCCTAAAGTGCTAAAATACCAAATTTTTCCTAAGGCCCAATTAAACCCAAGACTTCATAGAAACCCCATAACCTTCCAAATTCACTTAACTAATAAGTCCAATTTGCAACAATGCCATTCTCATATTCTCAAAAATTTTAAACATTCTTATGCCCAAGGCCCATTGGGCCCAATCCTACTAGGCCTAATTTTGGGATGTTACACGTGTGACCCAAGTCAATGAGTTAAACAGGCAGGACACGGGCTAGGACACGACCGTGTGTCCCTACTTCGAAAGCCCACATGGCCAGACACACAGGCGTGTTACTTGGCCGTGTGACTCCTACAGTTAAAATTTTTGTAATTATTTCCTAAACTTCCAGAATTGCTTCAAATTAGTCCCTGCCTATTTTTGAACTATTTCTAGGGTTTCGTAAACTTGTAATAGGGACTGTAAGGGTATCTTTTACTATGAATTGGGGTAGATTAGCAAACCTAAATTAAGTGCATTCTACTAACATCATCGAAGATGAATTAAAAAGATTATCATAGATAGAGTATGGACTAATACTCAGATGCTAATAATTAGAATTGCCTCATATGTATCTGAATTCTAACATTCTAGAAGGGATAAATGGTGATAAGAGTGTAGACAGTGGAAGACCAAGTTTAGAAATGCATAGCATAATTTATATTCGAATGTATAAGAATCTTGCATGAAAGTATCAGATTGTTGTGATCTTCCATGCATATTATAATATTAATAATGGGTTTATATGTTGATTATGATCAATTTAATTGTTTGATTAGTTAATAATGCTCGTGACCCTAATCTAACGAAGGACAGAGGTTAGGGGTGTTAGACAAACTATCCAACCTTTTCCCATGATAAACCTTTATTCCTTTATTTCTTTCTTTGCATCTTACACATGCCAAACCATCAAACACAACCCTTCCACACGCAATTAAAAGTAACATAAAATAACATTTAAGCACAATCCAATCTTCTTAAGGCAATGCAATGAAAATTATGAATGGAATGTCTGAAAATGCAACAAAATTTACTCAAGTACAGGAAATTAGCTAGGTCTAAAGGCATGAAATATAATTATTTTCAAGAGTTATCACACCCCCAAAACCTGAGTTATTGCTTGTCCTCAAGAAAAATATGCATGAATGCATAAATGCAACAATACTTGCCTACGAGCATAACCACGTAGTATTGCCAGTCCATTCAAAGAACAATGTATACTTCAGTTCTCAGCAATCTTCTATCTCTAAAAATTTGTTTGAGTTTCAAAGGTTTTCTCAACAAGGTAGTGCAAGAATTTCTCCCTAAACACAGAATCTCCTATGTAGTCATGTATTCTATCTTTTGACCTATAGCAACTATATTCTAATTTACTTAGTTCATTTGTTACTTATTGTAACAGCCCGATTTAGGGGTTATCAGAACAGTGGTTAGGAACCACTAATCCAAGGTTAGAGAAAATTATTTTTATGTTATTTTATGAGCTAGAGCATGATTACATGTATGCATGAAAATTTTGATGCCTAAATTTTAGCGATTTCTTGCTTAATCGCGAAAGAGGACTAAATCGCATAAAGTGCAAAAGTTCCATTTTATAAGCTAATGATACCAAATAGCCATAGAATATTAATTGGAGGTTGGCCAGCCATAGGGGGACAAAGAAGTCAAAATTGGTCAAAGTGGGTGTAGTTGGTGGATTAAATTGATAAATAGAATAAAATAAAGAAAGAAAAGATATCATCTTTTTGTTCCCTTCTTCTCCACCAAAAATAGCAAGAAAAATAGGGGTTTTTAAATCTCAAAATTTCAGCAAGCTCTTCTCGCCACAAGTAAGTGTTTTTAATGGCTTTTCTTGATGATAGTTGTCCTTTTGGAATCCCTAAAGCTTAAGCTTTCTACAGAGAGGACTAATTTGCAATATGGTGAAATGTTTAGGGTTTTTCCATGAGAGCTTGTATGTGATTTTCTTCATTTTTATGAAAGAAAATGAGTCTTAGTTGTTAGATGAATAACTTTTGTGAAAGGTGTTGCCATGAAAACATCTAAATGAATCTTTTTGTAAAGGTTCTAAAATTGGTAGTAAATGTCTGAAATGTTGGGTTTTCATGATAACTATAAGAGAAATAAATGTTCACCTAGGCTCATTAATGGTAGAAATTTGATTAGAATTGATTTCTGAACCTAGGGGTAAAATAGTCATTTTACCAAAATATAAGGGCAAAATAGTAATTTTGCCAAAGCATGATTATTAAAATTCTTTTATTAATGTGATGATTAAAATGAGCTAATTCGCTATTATAGAGCAAGAAGAACCAAGAATCAATCTCGACCAGGGAAAGAATAAAATCTCAGACTAGATCGATGATCTAGCTTATTTTAAAATCGAGGTAAGTTTGTATGTGATAAATTCAAAATTTATGCTCGTAAGTTTGAGAACATTTGATATTATATTGTTATACGATATTCTATGAAATTGTGTACATGGTGTTGAATGAGAAAGTTGAGATGTTGAAGTCCCGGTTGGACTATAATGAATGTGAATAATATCATCGAGACATGAGATAAGTAAGGTACCGTGTAAGACCATGTCAGGGACATGGCCTCGGCACTGAGTTGAGATTACGTATAAAACCATATCTGGGATGTGGCTTCGGTATTGAATATGATAATTGTATAAGACCATGTCTGGAATATGGCATCGATACTTGAGGTGAGGTTCCGTGTAAGACCATATCCGGGATATGGCATCGGTATACAGAGGTAATTCCATGTAATACCACATCTTGGATATGGCATTGGCTTTGGGTTCATGATAGCGATAATGAATATGCAATCTTTGAGTACCCCTAGTGAATCATTGGGATAAATAATCTAGCAGTAAATATAGAATTGAGATTGGTATTAAAGTTATATGATTGAGTAAAAATAGGTATGCGTGAGTAATTCATAAGGAACATTTACAATATGTGGCGTGGTAAATGCTAGATAAGGGCAAATACGAGTAAGCTATGGTAATGAGCCTATGACACTGTGTATGGTTATTTAATGCCACAGTTGGGTATCTTTATGTGTTCATTGTTGCTATTTAATTCCATGCAAACTTACTAAGCTTTATGCTTACCACTCTCGATTCCATCTTCCTTGTAGTATTGCCAAGATAGCTCGAGAAATCGCGGACGTCAGAGTGTGGAGATCACACTATCGACCACTATTTGGTATAGCCAAACTAGAATCATTTTGAGTACGGCATGTATAGGACTTGGTCTTTTTGTTATGTCATGTTTGCAAGCCAAATGTGTTGGCTATTATAGTCGTTTAATCTATTTTGTAAAGGGTCATGGGATGTTGGCCTATACTTGATATGTTCGTATATTCAATGATGATGGATTTCATGAAGTGTATGCTTTTATGGATGTCTTGATTGTTTTTGAGTTCTTAGAGTTACCATATGGTCATCTATATATTGAATTGTTTTGGCATGAGTGTGATTCCTTGTTAAGGTGCAAATGGCTTGGTATATAGCCATAAAATTTTCCACACGGGCAGACACACAAGCGTGTGCCTAGGCTGTGTGTGACACACGGTTAGCCCCATGAGTGTGGTGATCGGCCGTGTGTCCCCTTGCATGCTAGAGTTGCAAGTAATTATGCTTAGTAGTAGACACACGGGCAAAGACATGACCATGTCTCAGCCGTGTGGGAGGCACGATTAGGAACATTAGTGTGTGCCCAGGCTGTGTAAAGTCTGCAACTGAAGTTAGGAATTTAATTCAACACACGGTCTAAGGACACGGGCGTGTGCCTTGGCCGTGTGACTATAGTGAGATGATGACATCATAACCAGAATGCCAAGGTTTTGGCACACGAGCTGAGTCACGGGCGTGTCGAGGCTGTGTGAGGGACACGGGCTAGGGACATGGGCATGTGTCCGACCGTGTATATTAAGTCAGTGTCAACCACGGGTGAGGAGCACGGGCATGTCTCAGCGGCATACGGGCGTGTCTCTTGAACAAAACAAGCGTGTGGCCTCTATTTAGGCAAAAAATTTTAAGTGTGTAAAAGTTTCTGATTAATTCCTGAAACCTTCCGGAAGTACGTATAAGGCCTCGTAGGCCCATGATAAGTAGATTACGTGATTAAATGGAAAAGTTTTAAGCCAAAATGAAATTTTTATAGCCAGATGTGATATGTTTAAGTAGATTGAGTTAGAAAATGCCTTGTATCTAGTTTCGACTTCGAACCCGGGTAAGGGGTGTTACATTTATCTGTATGAGAGCTACGGTTTAGTCAATTCTCGGACTAACGTATCATAAGTATGAGTCTAGTATGTGAGAGTAATTGAGTAATGATAGTGTGATGGCTCTTGACATTTTAAATTGTGTTTTTATATAGTAACTGGATTCTAATCGAGACTGAACTGTAGCTGATGATGCTACGAGTAATGCGCCGGCTCTCGCTCAAGGGACCATGCCAACAGATGGTAGACCCGAGACCTTGGGTCAGGGAGAAGGGGCCTGAGAAGCCTTTCTCCATATGATGAGCAACTGGTAAATTGAGTACGTTCGAGCAAATCCTAATGCTCAACCCTCTCCACCCTCACCTATTCCTTAACCAGCTCCGTAGCTCCTCAAGTGGTTGTGGTAGTGAGAAGAGAAAGGCCTCCGATCATAAGATCTGGAAACAATGAGTTGAGAAATTCTGGTCTAGTAAGGATGATGATCTAGAAAGAGCAGAATTCTAGCTCGAGAATACCATCAGGGTATTCGATGAATTGTCATGCACGCCTAAGGAGTGCCTAAAGTGTACGGTATCTCTCTTGAGATATTCGGCTTATCAGTGGTGGAAAACCCTTGTGTCGGTGGTACCAAGGGAGAGAGTTAGCTGGGAATTCTTACAAGAGGAATTCCAGAAGAAGTATATCAACCAGAGATTCATCGACCAGAAGGGAAAAGAGTTCTTGGAATTAAAGCAAGGTTGAATAACGGTGATCGAATACGAACGGGAGTTCGTAAGGCTTGTAAAGTATGCCGAGGAGTGCGTGTTTACCGAGGCTGTCATGTGCAAGAGATTTGAAGACAGGCTAATTAAGGATATTCGTTTATACGTCGGAGTTCTTAAACTAAAAGAATTTGTAGTGTTGGTGGATAGAGCCTGTAAGGCTGAAGAGTTGGCTAAAGAGAAAAGAAGAGCTGAGATTGAGTCCCGTGACTCGAGGAAAAGACAGCTGAATAAGTCACTCCAATCTTCATCTAAGAATCAAAGAATTTTGCTACTCAACGAGCTACTTCGGTCGAGTTTTCAAACTGTAGTAAGGGCAAATAGTTTTCGGGGTCTAAAGCATGGACCACATCAATTGCTAGTGTGGGCAGCGTTTGACTGAGTGGACCCGAATGCCCGCAGTGTGGCAGGCGTCATACTGGTGAGTGTCAAATGAACGAGAAGGCTTGTTTCAGATGTGGGTTTTTAGACCATTTTATTAGAGATTGCCCCGAGATGGGCGAGGAAGAGAAGTCTCAGAATGCAAGACCAGGAAGTACTTCTAGAGGAAGACAATAGAGAAACCTGGGAAATGAGATGTGTAACACCCCAAACCCGGTCTATGCGTTAAGACCAAATTTGACATGTCACACAAAATGAACATACACCTAGTCTTTTAAAGATTTAAAGAAAACGAATTTAAAAAAAAAAACATTTTAATGTGGAGTTATTGAAAACTAAGTTTGATCACTAAATCTAATAATTTGGGCTGTAAAAATTTATAAATTGAAACTTAGGAAAAATTGATTTAATATTTTGAGAAAATTTAAAGATTCAAAAGTAATTTGAAAACAAAATTTTAAAAATATTGTTACGAAAAATTACCGAGTTAAAACTATTTAAGAATGAAACCCTTTTCATACGCTTATTTAAGAAAATGATTATTTCTATTTTTTAAAAAAAATAATCCCACTTAAGTATTTAAAGCATATTATAAAATCCATCCACAAGTAAAACATCCATAAAAATTTAACCAGAGGCCTTATTACAAAATAGCAAAAATAATAAAAAGTACTTAAAAAGAAATCCAAAATTTAAATAACCCATAATTCGTAGTATGGCCTCCACTAAGTCATCCCTAGCCCAAGCCTCCATCACTTATCATTACCTGAGGAGGGTAAAGAAAAATGGGTGAGTTACTTAGAACTCAGTGTGTAACTCACTTACCATTGTCACTGGGCCAAAAATTCAATTAAGCATTTATTGGGCCAAAGGCCATTTACAATCTTAACATAATATCATATATAACATGCATGTGTTATGAAATTTCCCAACCAAACCTAGTTTTCCATTCGCTACACACCACCCGTACCAACCAACACACCTGTGTGGAGCTTTAGTCACCCACCCCGCCAACACACCAAACTGGGCATTTAGCCATATATCAATTTGTGGATAAGCCACCAGAATTTTGTAGCAAAGCTACCAGAACTTCTCTTCGTCAAATATCCCAACCCATGCAAATCATGTATATAATATGCACATTCAATTACTACAATCCATTCATATAATTATTACAAACATACGGCCCATTATAAAAATTTTCACAATCTGGCCCATATCACATTTTGGCCCTTATAACTCATATCACGCTTGGCCCATATATCAGATATCACATTTGGCCCATATATCAGATATCACATTTGGCCCATATATCAGATATCACATTTGGCCCATATATCAAATATCACATTTGGCCCATATATCAAATATTACATTTGGCCCATATAGTCACTTTTATCGATTTGGCCCATTGAGGGCAATTTCGTAAAATTCACAGTCTTAATACCGATTTCATAGTCTATACCGATAAATTGATAAATATGCTAGTTTACCCGATTTCACTATCTTGTGATTTAATCAAGCGATTAATACGATATAGTTATTTAACCCATGAGATACAGTGTGAGATTACACACCTGATTACAGTAAGCACTACACTTTCCTAATCGTCAACACCTAAAAATATTTTAACGCTCGATTAGATCATTAACACTTATAAATTCTAAGATAAGCGGTCTAGATTTTTACCCTCGGAATATCGAATAACTATTCTCTCCAGATGACGGTTCACAACCCGATGGAAAATCTCGGATCGTTGATGCTTCACGATTACGAACAACCTCGAATAATTGATTTTCACCGGATGAAGGTCCACAACCCGGTGGAAAATCTCGGGTCGCAGAAATGGCCCTTCATTTGAATCTAGAGGGGATCGCGAATCCACTCCTTTTCCTATCACTAATCACCACTCTTTTTGAGTCAATCTTGTTTGCCTCCATTAACAAATGAATATTAGTCCAAACTAATATTTTGTAATTAAAAACGATTGGTCTTATGAGCGAAGTCGGCTTACCACAAAATCCTTACGATCACAGGATGAAAATCGAGTAATAGAGTCCCTATGATAAAGTCGGTTAATAAACACTAGCTTTAACGAAATAAAAAGTAATATGGAATCCTTGAAAGAAATCCTTACCTTAAAGTTTTTGGACCGATTCCTAGCGATAACACGATGATTTCGAACACTCCAAGTTTCAGCCTTCCATTACGTTTCTATGGCAAAGAAAAATATTTTGAATAAGGTATGGTATGATGATGGTCTCGATCCAAAAAGGCCATCCCATACCAAAATATAGATTCGACATAATGGAAAGGGTAAAATAAAAAAACCAAAATATTGTAACTAGCCACTTACCGATCGATCACGTGTGGGTAGATAAAAATGGTTGAGAAAGAAATATGTGTGAGGTAGAAGATTCGGCTAAGGTGAAAAATTGGAGAGGATGATGTTTAATGATATTCGGCCATGGTGAATATTAAGGAGGGAATGATGTTGAGAGTTTTTGCAAGAAGAAAAAGAAGAAGAAAAGAGGGTGTCTATATTTCGGTTCTTCAAGAATGGAAGATGAACAAAGAAGAAGGTTTGAGACTAGAGTACATTCGGAAGAGAAGAAAAGGAGAGAAAAGAAAAATGGCCCTTCAAGGTTATGCGATTTCGGCACAAAGAGGAAATGTTTTGGAGAGAATGAGCAAATAAGACCAAAATGGTCAAAAATGAAATGGCCAAAAAGAAAGCAAAATTTTACGTATTGTTCATGATACATTCGACTAAGGAGAAGAAATTGGAGAGAAAATTTTGATGAGAAACACCAAAATGCCGAAATGAAAAGTGACCAACTAGTACCTAAACCTTCCAAAATCCAACCAAAAATTTGGCCACCCCCTAGCCCCTAAAACCGTCCAAGTGCATGGCCGAAAGGTCAAAGTTTGGCCACTCCAAACTTTCCAAAACATCTTCCTTGTTATAAGCCTTGTGTTCCCCCTACATACCTTTTTCATATGATTCCCTTCCTTAAGTTTAAAACTTGCCTTTTCTCTTAGCCACCATACCATAAAAATAAAAGTCCAACTTACCATATGTACTAGGCTTGACCGACACTATGAGAAAGGAAAGCAAAAAATAAAATTCTCACATGCACATCAAAGGATTCGAACTCCTACCATCTAGGAACAGTTATGGCGCTATCTCCTCTTTACTATTAGCTCACTTATGCTAACTTTCACCACTTAATTACCTTAAAATTTAAGGTCACTTGTTCCACTTCATTGAAGTACTAATTACCAAAAATTATTACAAAACCAAATAAATCTCGAGCCTTGTCAAGACTATTTAAACATACATATTGGATTATTTAACTAGCTAAGCACCAAAATAATGTAACATATAAAAACTCAAATTTTAGGATGGTACAAGATGAGTAGTAAGAATCCATCTTGAGAGCAGACTGCAAGAGTCGAAGGTAGAGCACCGGTGAGAACATGTGCCATTTGCGCTCTGTAGAGGCATCTTCCCTTGACGTAATCACGGGTACATTTTCTCTTTATGATACTCATGTTATAGCTTTAATTGATTCGGGATATACTCACTCATATATATGCATAAAATTAGTCTCTAGCATGAGCATGCCTATAGAGTCCACTGAATTTGTAATAAGAGTGTCTAATCCCCTAGGCAAGTATGTGTTGGTTCATAGAGTATGCAAAGGTTGCCCTTTGGCAATTAGGGGTCATGCTTTCCAGTTGATCTTATGTTATTGCCGTTTGATGAGTTTGATGCCATCCTTAGGATGGATTGGTTAGTTACTCATGATGTAATCGTGAATTGTGGAAAGAAGTTTATTGAGTTGAAATGTGAAAATGGGGATTTTATTCGTGTTAAATCAAACAAGCAAGACAGATCACCAGTAATGGTATCATCCTTGTTGACTCGGAAGTATTTAAGAAAGGGGTACGAAGCTTACCTCACCTTTGTGATAAATACTAAAGAGACTGAGTTGAAAATTGAGTCGGTACCCATAGTATGCGAGTATATAGATGTTTTTTCGGAAGAATTGTTAGGGTTACCTCTGTCTAGAGAGATCGAATTTGGGATTGAGTTAACTCTAGGTACTACCCCCATTTCTATTGCTCCATATAGAATAGTTCCAACCGAGCTAAAAAATTTGAAAGCACAGCTACAAGAACTAACAAATAAAGGTTTCGCAAGCCTGAGTTTTTCTCCGTGGGGTGCTCCAGTTTTATTCGTGAAGAAGAAAGATGGTTCTATGAGATTATCATAGATTACTGGTAACTTAACAAGGTAACTATAAAGAACAAGTACCCGTTGTCGAGAATCGATAATTTATTTGATCAATTGAAGGGAGCCACAGTATTTTCCAAGATAAATTTGTGGTCCGGGTACTATCAATTGAGAGTCACGGACTCAAACGTACCAAAAATCGCATTTAGGACTAGGTATCGCCACTATGAATTTTTGGTCATGCCTTTTGGTCTAACGAATGCCCCTGCCATTTTTATGGACCTGATCAATCGTATTTTTTCGGCCATACTTGGAAAAGTTTTTTGTTGTCTTCATCGATGATATACTAATCTACTCTCGAGATGAGAACGATCATGTCGAGCATTTGAGTAAGGTTCTTCAAATTTTGAGAGATACAAAATTGTATGCCAAGTTTAGTAAGAGTGAATTTTGGCTTAATAAAGTAGGATTTTTGGGGCACTTTATCTCAGGAGATAGAATTAGTGTCGACCCGTGTAAGATTTCAGCAATCGTGGATTGGAAGCTGCCAAGGAGCGTAACTGAAGTAAGGATTTTTCTAGGCCTAGTTGGCTACTATAGGCATTTTGTCAAGGGGTTTTCCATGATAGCTACCCTGATGGCGAGACTTTTGCAAAAAGATGTAATGTTTGATTGGACAGAAAAGTGTCAATAGAGTTTTGAGAAACTAAAGGCGTTGTTGACTGAGGCTCCTGTTTTGGTGCAACCTGAGCCGGTAAGAGAATTCGTGGTTTATAATGATGCATCCCTGAATGGATTGGGTTGCGTACTTATGCAAGAGGGCAAGGTGATTGCATACACTTCTAGACAATTAAAGCCGCACGAGAAGATTTACCCGACCCATAATTTAGAGTTGGCCGCCATTGTGTTCGCATTGAAGATATGGAGACACAATTTGTATGGTGAAAGGTGTCAAATATTCACCGACCATAAAAGCCTAAAATACCTGATGACTCGAAGGGAATTGAATTTGAGACAACGAAGATGGTTAGAGCTGATCAAGGATTATGAGTTAGTGATTGACTACCATCCGGGAAAGGCGAACATGGTCGCCAATGCTTTGAGTAAAAAATCATTGTTTACGCTAAGGGCCATGAATACACATATGGCTTTGTTGGATTATGGTTCTATTCTAGCCGAGTTAAGGGCTAGACCATTATTTCTCCAAGAGATTTATGAATCTTAGAGTGAGGACAGTAATTTACAAGCCAAAAGAAGTTTATGTGAGTCAAATGTTGTGTCAGACTTTCGGGTAAGTCTTGGCGGATGTTTAATGTTTCGAGATAGGGTCTGTGTACCCAGAAATGATGAGCTTATTCAAAAGATTTTTCATGAAGCACATGGTGGATGTTTAATTGTGCACCCAGGAACCACAAAGATGTACAATGATTTGAGGAAGTGGTATTAGTGGCCCAGTATGAAGAAAGACATTTTTGTGTTTGTATCGAGATGCCTAATTTTCCAGCAAGTGAAGGCTGAACACCAAGTACCTTCGGGTCTACTTCAGCCCATTATGGTTCCTGAATGGAAGGGGGACCATATTACCATGGACTTTATGATGGGTTTACTGTTGACACCAAAAAAGAAAGATGTCGTATGGGTCGTAGTCGATAGACTCACGAAGTTGGCCCATTTCATACCGGTATGAGTTGATTTTTCTCTTGATAAATTGGCGGAATGGTATATATCAGAGATAGTAAGACTTCATGGTGTATCGGTGTCGATCATTTTGGATAGAGATCCGAGATTCACATCATGGTTTTGCAAAAAGTTGCAAGAGGCTTTAAGCATGAAATTGAGTTTTAGTACAACCTTCTATCCACAAATCGACGAGCAGTCAGAGAGAGTGATACAACTTGAAGACATGCTTCGATGTTTTGTTTTGAAATTCCAATGTAATTGGGGAAAATACTTACCATTGGTGGAATTCTCTTACAACAATAGTTTTCAATCAAGTTTGAAAACAGCACCTTATGAAGCATTGTATGGGCTTAAATGTTTAACGCCCTTGTATTGGACAGAACTCAGAGAGAATCAAATTCACGGGGTTGGTTTGGTTAAGGAAACTGAAGAGAAAGTAAAGGTGATATGCGAGTGTTTGAAAGCGGTCTCAGATAGACAAAAGTCCTATTCGGATTTAAAAAAGACAGAGATTGAGTTCCAAGTCAGTGATAAAGTGTTTTTGAAAGTATCACCATGGGGGAAAGTCCTCAGATTTGGCCGGAAGGGCAAATTAAGTTCGCGTTTTATCAGACCGTATGAAGTTACCAAGAGGATAAGACCGATAGCTTATCAGTTGGCCTTGCCACCTAAACTAGAAAAGATTCACAATGTCTTCCACGTGTCCTTGTTGCGCCGATACCTTTCGGACCCTCCGCATGTAATAGTACCAACAGAGGTAGAAGTTCAACTGGACCTGACTTATGGTAAAGAGCTAGTTAAAATCATGGCACAAGAGGTCAAACATTTAAGAAACAAAGTATAGCTCTGGTTATAGTGTTATGGCAGAGACATGGAATAGAGGAGGCTACATGGGAGCCCAAAGAGACTTTGAGAAACCAATATCCCATCCTTTTTACTGGTAAGATTTTCGGGGACGAAAATCCTTAAGTGGAGAATTATAATAGCTGATTTAGGGGTTAGTTGAAACAGTGGTCCAGAAGCACTAATTCGAGGCTAGAGAAAATTAATTTTATGTTATTTTATGAGCTAGAGCATGATTATATGTATGCATGAAAATTTTGATGCCTAAATTTTAACGATTTCTTGCTTAATCGCGAAAAAGGACTAAATCGCATAAAGTGTGAAAGTTCCATTTTATAAGCTAGTGGTGCCAAATAGCCATAGAATATTAATTAGAGGTCTTTGAAAGGCAATTATCCCCTTAAATGGAGGTTGGCCGGCCATAGAGGGACATAGAAGTCAAAATTGGTCAAAGTGGGAGTAGTTGGTGGATTAAATTGATAAATAGAATAAAAGAAAGAAAGAAAAAATATCATCTTTTTTTTTCTTTTCTTCTCCACCTAAAATAGCAAGAAAAATAGGGGTTTTGAAAGCTCAAAATTTCATCAAACTCTTCTCCCCACATGTAAGTGTTTTTAATGGTTTTTCTTGATGATAGTTGTGCTTTTGGAATCCCTAAAGCTTAAGCTTTCTAAAGAGGGGACTAATTTGCAATATGGTGAAAAGTTTAGTGTTTTTCCATGAGAGCTTGTATGTGATTTGCTGCATTTTTATGGAAGAAAATGAGTCTTAGTTGTTAGATGAACAACTTTTTGTGAAAAGTGTTGCCATGAAAACACCTAAATGAACCCTTTTGTAACGGTTGTAAAATTGGAAGTAAATGTGTGAAATGTTGGGTTTTGATAGCCATAAGAGAAATAAATGTTTGCCTAGGCTCATTAAAGGTAGAAAACTTATTAGAACTGATTTTCAAGCCTAGGGATAAAATGGTCATTTTGCCAAAGTATAAGGGCAAAATAGTAATTTTGCCAAAGCATGATTATTAAAATGATTTTATCAATGTGATGATTAAAATGAGCTAATTTTCTATTATAGAGCAAGAAGAACCAATAATCAATCTCGACCAGGGAAAGAAGAAAGTCTCGGACTAGATCAACGATCTAGCTTATTTTGAAATCGATGTAAGTTTGTATGTGATAAATTCAACATTTATGCTCGTAAGTTTGAGAATGTTTGATATTATATTGTTATACGATATTTTATGAAATTGTGTACTTGGTGTTCAATCAGAAAGTTGAGATGTTGAAGTCCCGGTTTAACTATAATGAATATGTGAATAATATCATCGAGACATGAGATAGGTAAGGTTCCGTGTAAGACCATGTCGGGGAAATGGCCTCAGCACCGAGTTGAGATTTCGTATAAGACCATATCTGGGATATGGCTTCGGTATTGAATAAGACAATCGTATAAGACCAGTCCGGGATATGGCATCGATACTCTAGGTGAGGTTCCGTGTAAGACCTTATCTGGGATATGGCATCGGTAAACAGAGGTAATTCCATGTAGGACCACATCTGGGATATGGCATTAGCTTCGGGTTCATGATAGAGATAATGAATATGCAATCTTTGAGTACCTCTAGTGAATCATTGGGATAAATAATCTAGCAGTAAATATAGAATTGAGATTGGTATTAAAGTTATATGATTGAGTAAAAATAGGTATGCATGAGTAATTCACGAGGAACATTGACAATATATGGCGTGGTAAATGCTAGATAAGGGCAAATACGAGTAAGCTATGGTAATGAGCCTATGACACTGTGTATGGTTATGTAATGCCATGGTTGGGTATCTTTATGAGTTCATTGTTGTTATTTAATTCCATGCAAACTTACTAAGCTTTATGCTTACCACTCTTGTTTCCCTCTTCGCTGAAGTATTGCTAAGATAGCTCGAGAAATTGTGGACGTCGGAGTTTAGAGATCACACTATCGACCACTATTTGGTATAGCCAAACTAGATTCATTTTGAGTATGGAATTTATAAGACTTGGTCTTTTTGTTATGTCATGTTTGCAAGTCAAATGTGTTGGCTATTATAGTTGTTCAATCTATTTTGTAAAGGGTCATGGGATGTTGGCCTATACTTGATATGTTCATATATTCAATGATGATAGATTTCATGAAGTGTATGTTTTTATGGATGTCTTGATTCTTTTTAAGGTCTTAGAGGTACCATATGCTCATCTATATATTGAATTGTTTTGGCATGAGTGTGATTGCTTGTTAGGGTGGAAAATGGCTTGGTAGATAGCCATAAAATTGTCCACATAGTTAGCCCTATGGGTGTGGTGATTAGCCGTGTGTCCCTTTGCATGGTAGAGTTGCAAGTCAATATGCTCAGTAGTAAACACACGGGCAGAGACACGGTCGTGTGTCTCAGCCGTGTGGGAGGCACGGCTAGGAACATGAGTGTGTTCCCAGGCTGTGTGAAGTCTGCAATCGAAGTTTGGAATTTAATTTGACACATGGCCTAAGGACACGGGCGTGTGCCTTGGCCGTGTGACTATAGTGAGATGATGACATCATAAATAGAATGCCAAGGTTTTGGCACACGGGCTAAGGCACGGGCGTGTGGCCCCTGTTTACGTAAAAAAAATTTAAGTGTGTAAAAGTTTCCGATTGATTCCTAAAATCTTCTGAAAGTACGTATAAGGCCTCGTAGGCCCAGGATAAGTAGATTATGTGATTAAATGGAAAATTTTTTAAGCAAAAACGAAATTTTTATAGCCAGATGTGATATGTTTAAGCATGTTTAGTTAGAAAATGCCTCATATCTGGTTTCGGCTTCGAACCCGGGTAAAGGGTGTTACACCTCACAGAAGTTACTTGCTTTAAGCACATTCAGAATATATTAATCATTTTTATGCTTTTTATGGTATTATTATTAGGGGATTTAGCATGTCACAAAATTCTTTGACTTGACAATCATAGTGAAGCATACACCGAATTGCCGAGTACTCAATCATGTCACAAATTAAACCAAAAGTCACCCATGAAGCTCAAGTTTTTGACTAAAAAGATGGACGGAACATACAACTAGCTCTTAAGCTACCCAGTCCTTTTTGCTACAGCGGAGTGCCCCTAATTTTATTTCCATGAAACATACTCTTGCTTAGACTCACCTTTCTAATCAATAGCACGAAGGAGCAAATAAAGTGATGCTAACCTACTTGGCAATTTTAAACATTGGAGTGTCTACTGTCCTTTATTTAAATAATTTTATGGCAATATAACTAATGTTTGGCTTTAAAAATCCCTAAGTTCATTAAAAGATACTTACTATATCATAAAAAACAAACATAATGAGTATAATACATCCAATTTGTAAGCATCTTAACCCAAGCTAAATTCACCCAATCCACTGTCATATGTTCTAGGTATATCGAAAAATGTGAACTCATTATCGAACATCATAAGCAAATATTGTACTCCTCATAGGCAAAACAATACTTAGTAGTTACGTTGTAGTAGCAAAACAAATTTAACTATACTAAAATGATCATACATATTAAATATAAAATGTAGCCTAAATGTAGAACACACCCCCAAACCTAAGGGATGCATTATCCTCAATGCATGTACTGATATGAATCATGAATGCAAGAACATATATATGTACATAATGAGATGTAATAAAGGGAGAAAAACTTCCCAAGCTTGAAATTGAATTGTTGTACTTTAATTGCAGCAAGTGGTCTTTCGTGCACTCATCCAATAACGCATCAGCCTTTTAAGTAAAATGAGTGGTACATCCTCCTCTTCATTGTCAAATCTGGTGAGTTCATAAATAATCTGATCAATCTCACAATCCTGTTCAGTCATTGGTTTAATAGAAGGAGATGGAATAGCTGTGGTGTTGTCCACTAGTGGTGCAACTAAGGGATTTACTTCCTCTTTGTCCTCATGGTAAGTCTCAATGTTGTCAGACTCTATTTTCTTTAGTTCTTCCTCTGATGCTTTGGGTGCATTCTCTTCATTGGCAGGATTCGTCTCAACGGGCTCTGTGTCTTCGACCTATTCCCCTCCTGCAGTTTATTAAACAAAGGAAATAAAATAAATAAGAGAAATTTATATTGACAAAATGAAACAAAAATAAAAAGAATTTTCAAGATGTTGAAGTTAAACATCTCGAAGATCAATAGACGATTTTTCTCTCTCTACATGAGCACCCAATAGTGCTTCAAGTGTTGTTCATTAACCTTAAATGTGACCCCCGTTTTCATATCTCTAACATCAACAACTCCATGCAGATATACATGAACTACCAAGCACTGTTCATCAAAATTGAAAGGTCTATTTTGCTCTAGAAAAGTGCATAAGTGTAACACCCCTAACCCATATCCGTCGCCAGAACAGAGTTACAGAGCATTACCGGAGTTTTTAGAACAAATACAGTTAAATTATATCTTTCACTATTCATATCCGAAACCAATCATATTCAATCATATTGGTCCTTAATTAGACCCTCGAGGCCCAATTTATACATTAGAAACAAGTCGGGGCTAAATCAAAAACTCAGATAATTTTTCACAAAATTTCAAAAATTTTCCTAGACACAAGGGACACAAGCTCGTGTGGGTAGGCTATGTGGCTCACATGGCCAAATGACATGCCCATGTCTCATGTCGTGTAGGCACTCGTAATAGGGGTACACAGTCATGTCCCATATCGTTTCCTTATCCGTGTAACTCTCTGACTTAGGTCACACGGCCAGCCACACGCTCGTTCCTAGGCCGTGTAGATAATTTGATTTTCAAAATTTAGGTACAGGATTCACACTGCCAAGACACACGCCCATGTGCAAGGCCGTGTGTCACACACGGCTGAGACACACACCCATGTCTCTGACTGTGTGAGCAAATCAAAGCATTTTGTTTCTAAATTTTCAAGATACAGAGGACACACGGCCAAACCACACATCCGTGCACATGGCCGTGTGTCACACATGGTTGAGACATATGCCCGTGTGTCTACCCGTGTGGACAAAATAAAGCCATTTCTTAGCCTTATTTCTCACCCAAATTTTTCCTTGTACCTATACTAACATTTTACAACATTTCAAAACCAATTCAAGACATTTAAATCAAGCCAATATTAACATTATACATGATATATCATCATGTGTATTCAAACTTACCTTTTTAAAATATATATTTGTTTACCATCATTCAATCTAACAATACCAAGCACACATATAACCATATTATAACCTCATGTATATATATTCACTAAAAATAACATTCAAATGGCTCGATTACGAACAACCATTTACATGCCAATATTGGCTAAGTTAGCCTATACAAGCCATTATACCAAAATAAGTTTGCTATTTATACCAAAACAAGCTGAAGGATAGTGCGATGATGCTCCGACTGATTCCAACCTTTACGAGCTTCCAAGCACTATAAAATAGAGAAAAGAAATCGAGTAAGCATTTCAAATGCTTAGTAAGTTCGTATAACAAGATTTAACTTACCAATCATGTACATTCAAAATAAGTATACAAACATGCATCCAAATCATTATGGCCATTTGCCTAAACACATATGATCTAAAGAAACTTTTTAGTCATGAATATCATGTAAACAACAAAAATCAAGGATGAGATCATCATGTAATAACTTTCATAAAAATGTGCTTTCCATATCATATTTCCATATAGCATGTAACTGCTCGTTTTTAGGTTAAATCGAAATAGTAGTTTTGGGACCACAAATCCAATGTCAAAAAAATATTTTAATATTATTTTATGTGTTTACAGCATGTTATTTGGTATGTGTAAAAATTTCGTGAGCTAATTTTGTCTTTTAATTGCTTAATTTGAGAAAAAGGACTATATTGCATAAAATGCAAAAGTTGCATTCTATTAGTTAAAAGTGTCTAATAGCTATAGAACCATAAGGTTAAGGTCCTTATGTTTAAATTAGACCATAAACATGATAGTGGATGATAGTGGCTTGGTAAATTTGAAATTATTAACGTTCATTAAGGCTAATTTAGTAATTTGGTTAATAAGGTTAATTATAATAAAACAAAACAAAATTTCCATCCGTTATCATCTTCTTTAACCTAAAATTGAAGGGAGAAAAGCATTGTTATGGTTGATATTCGGCCAAGCTTCTCTTGCTCATTTAGGTATGGTTTTTGTTCCGTTTTTAATGATTTCTATGTTTTTGTAATCGTTTCAACTCAATCTAGCTAGCCCATACCTTTAAATTCGAAATTGTTAAAGATTTTAAGAGTTGTCATTGATGAGTTCATGTGTTCTTTGGTGTTTGAAGTTGAAATATGAATTTTTTATGATAGATTTTCATGTTTTGTAAAGTGATTTTTGACAAAAATGTCAAAAATAGATTAAATTGTGAAATGTGAAATTTTATGTGGTAAATATGTGAAATAATGAAAGATATGGGCGGCTATGAGTCCCTATGAAATTCGGCTAGCTTAGTTAAGGGTTTAATTGCATTAATTTGCAATTTTATGTGATAAAGACTAAATTGTAAAAATGTGAAAGTTTAGGGGCAAATGTGAAAAATAGCCCTAATATGTGTTTTGGACTTAATTGAACGAATGGTTGATTAAATAAGTTAATTTTGAATATATTTAGATCAAGAAAAGAGGAATCCAGAATTGGATCGGGGGAGAGGCAAGATTATCGAGTAATTAACTCATTTCGCCATTTTCATTGTAACACCCCTAACCCGTATCCATCGCCGAATTAGGGTTATAAGGCATTACTGAACATAGCACAATTCAGAACAGTCATTTATTACGAATCTAGCTTCGTAATTTTAAACTCATCAAAAATACTTATCTTAATCAATTTTGAACTTAAATCTACTATATTACTTTCATTTACATATTTTAAAAATTATTCTAATATAAATATATAGATATAAATATCATTACCCATCATATACCAAACATATAATAAAAATTTATCAAAAGCTAATTATCACACATCACATTTTATAATCTAAGCATGTTCACATATTAAAATCAATTATCAACCACAAAATGCAATTTTTTGGTTATCATACATTATGGTAGAATATATTAATGGTTAGAACAAAATGATATCACTCATTTATGCGACATTGTTTTCATTTAAACTGACATAATTTAAATCTAAACTTACTTCTTTCCTAATCACCAAAACCATGCGCATATGACCTTGAAATTTTAAGCCATTTTAAGGACAAATAACAACTACAAATACACATAGTTCAAATGCCAATTTATATGCTTTAATATATGCCAAAATTTCATTCACACAATCAAGTGAATTGTTTCTTATTCAAGAATTCTATATAACATTCAATACATAAAATATATATTTAGATAAATATACTATAAACCAAATATCATGCTCATCTTTATAGTTCCAACGCCATATTCATATATACAAATACACTTACATTATCAATGAAACTAAACCTCAAACATTAATAAACCACATCAACTTCAATTCATCAAAATGCCATTATGACCAATTATTAAACTAACCATAAATACAATTTGAACCTTATACCAAACTTATTTATTTCATTTTCGTTTTATAACATTCAAAACATATACATTTGTGCCTTTATAAATCGACCATAAATAATCAAACAGCATAGCCAAACATACAACACAACCAAACCACATATTCAGCTATTTTAAATTCATCACATATCCAAATACACAAGCACAATATAACCAATTTTGTAGCAACCCATAAGGCCGAACATGCATAAATTATTACATATCATATAACCTAACTTAATGAACATTCCATCAATAATATACTTAGCATTTCACTTATATTTTCAAATACGCACCTCAAGAGTTATACCTATCACGAACCATGACTTAATTCAAGCACTCAATAACAAAGCATATCAACCAAGTTACACATAAACTCACCTAGACCGAGATCATACACACAAACATAAACATAGCAACCATGTTTTACATATAATAAGCCAAGGCCAAATTCCTAAAACCAAACACATAAAGCACTTAACCAAAAACATATAAAACCGAACTTAAACATAGTGATCAAGCCATTTTCGCATGGCTATATATATACATGTTCAAAAATCAAACATTCCATCTATGCTATACATGCCATAAGCCCAAATTCAACTTAATAAAATACCAAAAAACTGTCGATAGTGTGATTGGCTTTTCTAACAATCCCCGAACTCGTAACGTAACTCCAAAATCTATAAAACAGAGGTAACAAGAACACACACACAAAGTAAACTGTTTAAGCTTAGTAAGTTATAAGCAAAAACATATATATTAACACTTGTATAATAACATTAGATTAACAAGGCCGAATATACATATCCTCAAATACAAAGTTATCATTTTAATCATGCATACATATATCATATGGATAAATGCATAATTACACATGAACATATATATGAATCTCACTACTAATATCACATATACCTCATTTGGCCGAATATACATGAACACATATGTATACACATAATTCACATTTATAACTTATACAATTATGAAATAAATTTAACATCCAACTTACCTTATTTTCACAACTTAGGATAAGCACATACCTGAATCTTTTTATTCGATTTCACATTCGGTCTTTACTTAATATTTCTCGTTGAACCGTTCGAAATTAAAAAGGATACGCGGATAGTCGGAAGCTCGTACAATGCCAACATACCAGACGTGGTCTTATGTGTAATAACATATCGGTGCCACTATCCCAGACAAGGTCTTACACGAATCAAATACGATGCCAATGTCCCAGACATGCTCTTACACATAAACACAAGTCGATGCCAATGTCCCAAATGTGGTCTTACACGATAACACATATCGAAAATCCTATGCCATGACATATGTATCCTAACTATTCCTAGGGTTCAAACGGAGCTTTCGGACATTGGATCTCGATCGAATCAAACTCGGAACATAGTCAATTCTCAATATCACAATTGACTAAGGCATAATTTTAATCAAATAATTCAAGTTATCAAATAGCAATATATATTCATAAATATAACAACATTTAAATGCTTATTGACTTACCATGGACGTCGACGGTCGGAAAAATAGACTAATCGACTACTTTCATTTTTCCTCGGTCCAAATTTGATTTCTTTGGTTCTTGATCTAAACATATTCAAATTAAGCTTATTTAAACACCATTTTATTCAATTTAGTCTAAAAACACATAAATGGGCAAATTACCATTTTGCCCCTAATATTTTACAGTTTCTACTGTAACATCCTGAAATAGGGGCTATTAGGTTTGAATTGTTTTGCATGTGTATGGCTTGATTGTGCATTAATTAAGGTGTTTTAAGATATAGGTTTAAGCCAAGGGTAGGCCCGAGCTATAGGAAAATTTTTTGTTTTAAGTGTTAGTTAAAGGGAGCTAAGGGGAGCTAGGCCTTAAGGGAATTAATATGGAGGTTAAGACATAATAATTCACTTGGAAAAGTGGCAAGAGAGGTGGCACTTAGGGTCTTGGAAAGTGATGCCACAAGTAATGTGAGGGGGACTTAGGTTCGAATCCCATAGATAGTCTTAAGGTGATTTTTTTTTTTTGGACTTGTATGGCATATGATGGTCAAACTTTAATTAAGGTAAGGTTGGACTATTTTCTTTTATGGATAGTAGACTAAGGAAAAAGGTAAGTGTTAATTTAAGGAATGAACTCCTAAGTTTTGGTATGATAAGGGGACATAAGGCTTGAAATAAGGGATAGAATTTCTTAAACTTTGGGAAAGTAGAGGATTATAAGGCATGAATCAAGGGCTTTGTTTTGGAAATTATCTCATGGCCATTTTGACCATGAACACAGTGGATTTTGGGGCTAGGGGGTTGGCGAATATTGAAAGGGAATAGGGGATAGTTGATCAAATTCTTTAGCAAATTGGGCACCATTTTCTTTTCTCTCCAAAACCTCTCTTCCTTCTTAGAATGTGTCTTGGGCTATTGGTAAAATTTTGCTTTGGTTTTGGCTATTATTCTTGACCAAATTGGTATTATTTTCTTTTCCTCTCAAGCTCTTTTCCTCTTTGTGCCAAAATTACTACCATTGAAAGGAGCATTATTTTTCTTTCATTTTATTCTTTTTCTTCCTTGGTGAAACTTATAGTCATCATTCTCTCTTTCCCTCATCTTCTTCTTTTCTCTTCTTTTCTTTTCTTTTACTTTGCTTAGTCGAATCTCCTTTGGATACCAAAGCTAAATTGCATCAAGTCTCAACCTTCTCTTTTCTTTTCACAATCTATCAAAAACTGAAAGCACAAGTAAGCCTTAGCCGATTTCTCCATCTCTTTCTTCTTCCAAAGTCAATCACTCCTCTATAGTAGCCGAATATCTCTGTGGTTCCAAGGTAAGTGAAGTGTGATATTCGGCCAAAGGCCATTTTTTTGTAAGCCTTATGGGTTGAAGCCGATTCTAACATAGTTACGTAGGAGGGAGTTCATCATATCGTAAGGTGCAAATCGTTTAGGCTTTGGGTTTCAGGATTTAATCGACTATGCCGAAAAAGGTGTGTAGTTATCGCACTGATCTCCTGTTGTTTGGATTTGTTGTTATGTACATATATATACGTATAAGATGTGTATGATAGCCGAAAATAATGGATGAGATGGTGGCTACCCATAGTGGGTATTCGGTTAACCAGGTCAATTTTATTATATTATTTTACCATGGTATATGTGTGGAATTGTGGTAAGCATGTGAGGTATGCTCATTAGAATTTTACTATTATTTGGCCATGATACTGACATGTGCATAGGGATTGGGATATGATTATTGAAGGACAGGGTGTACATTTATGTACGTGATTTAGTGATGGCTACGAGCCTCACGTGGATTGATGATCGGCTTTGTGCCTCATCGTGGTTGGTATCGGCTTTGTGCCATATCGTGGTTGGTGATGGCTATGTGCCTCATCGTGATTTGATGTTAGCTACAAGCTACATCATGGATTGACGTTGACTGAGGTCGCGTTGTGGATTATACTGTGATATATTTCACGTGGACCAGTGGCTTGACCACTTGGTGGATGGCATTGCTTGCCAAATTGGTGTGTAGAGGTTGGAGGGTTGATTGAGTAATCCCCTGGTGTGTGGTGGCTGGATACGGGGGTGTGTAGAGGATGGAGCCTAGGCTGGGTTGTGTAACATCCTGATAATTGGGGGTTATGCATCTTACTTAACTGAATGATGTTGCATGCTTAATTATTATTGAGTGTATTTTGGAAGTTATTTGAGCTTCATTAATTAAGTGAATGCTTAGTGAAACTTTTAATTTCTAATAATTAAGAGAGAGCTAAGCAAGTTAGGCTTTAAGAATTAATGACAAGAGGTTTCTAGCATAAGTTGAGTAATTGGCAAAGTGGTTAGGATGCATGGATGTGTACTTGAGGAGTGAGGTTCGAATCTCCTAGTTAGCATTAGGGAGGATTTTATTTTTGTTTCCTTCCCTTTAGTGTCGGCCAAGAATGCTCTAGAGTGGATGAGTATTCTCTTAATTTTGACTATTTGACCATGTGAAAAAGGAAGCTAAGAACTTATGGTATGGAATCATAAGTTGATGATAAGATGAGGGGGGCAAATGGCATGATATTGGGCAATGTTTTGGGAGTTTGTTCATGGTCATTTGACCATGAACCTAGGCGGCATGAAGGGCTAAGGGAGTGATTAATTGTCTTGGAAATTTTGGATATGATGGGGAAGAAACAAGGAGGAAAAAGGGGGATGATGTTGGCTAAGGTTGACCGAAAATTTAGTGTAGCCATTAGGGTGCTAGTTGGCCAAAAATCCTAGCGAATTGTCCATCTTTTCTCCTTTCTCCAAAATTTTTCTTCCAAACCGAAATTATCTTTTGCATTAGGTGAAAACTTTGTTTTGTTTTGGCTATCATATTTGGCCAAATTGGTACTCTTTTTCTTCTTTTCCTCTCAAGATTTTCTCTCTTTTTGGTACCAAAATATTACCACTTTTGAAGGCATTTTCTTTCATCTTTTCTCACTTGACCATTACCAAAAACTTTTCTTTATTCAATTTCTTCCATAATTTGAAACCCATTTACTCTCTTTGATCATTTCTCCTTTTCTTTTCTTTTTCATCCTATTTCTCTCTTCTCTTTCCCTCTTTGCCGAAACTACAAAGGTTCAAGAACCACTTTTCTTCAATTTTACCCCCGCCGAATGTGCATAGGTTCCAAAACCAATCTCTTTTCTTTTGAGAATCAACATCATTCTCATCTCTTTTGTCAACCGAATCAATTTCTATTTTGATTTTCTTTTCTCCTTTTATTTCTTTGAAAATCGAAACTATTTATGCTAAAATCAATATCTTTTCCTTTATCTTTTGTTAAAGTGAATCATCAATCCTTCTTTTCTTCTTATTCAAGGTGAATCTTGAAGAACTCAAAGTAAGGTTTTGTCAATCATTTTCATCATTTCTTTTTACTTTGGCAAATTTAGAATCATGATCTTTTATTTTCTCTCCTTGGCCGAATCATTTGAAAAGATTTTTCAAAGATCTTTGTTGTAGACAACTCTTAAGAAATGACCATTCGAAATCATCAAGGTAAGGTTATTAATTTAGATCATATCGATTTCTTTAGATAGACTACTAATCGATCGTATTTTTAGGGGCGATTTAAGACCAACAAGATAGGTAAGAAAAGAGCCGTACGGAGTGTTTGGAAGAGAGGATGTATTCCTTTACCATCAAACTTCAAACGAAGGGTTGTATCGGCGGTTAAAGACTTTCCACCGGGTTGTGGACCCTCTACTAACGAGGATCGGTTATTTGAAGTAGTGCGGACAATCGCACCACTTTACGTTGGTGGAATATCAGCCGGTCTTGATCCATCTAGTGGAGAAAAACCACAAATAACTGTTGTTCGAGAATCCGAAGGTAAGGATTTAGATCCCTCATCAATAAGTACAATTTTATTAGCAATAGTGTATACTAACCAAGTGTGTTAATCAATTAGGTGTTGTGAGCGAGAGAGTATTGTTCTCTTGTCACTAGGTGTGTAACCTTACATTAAAATCTCATAAGATTTACATATATATAAATGTGACTATATGACCATGTATATGATTGTGATTTTGGATACCATTCAGTGGTATACGATATTCAGGTATGTTTACCCCAATATTTTGTTCATTTCGCTATATGCATAAAAGTGAAATAAGCATGACTTTATTATGATTTGTGGGGTAAATAGCATGAAAATCTGATTTGATATGTATGTGCATGGGCATATGGGTATATTTGATAAAGGAGGAAGTATTCTGGTGGTTTTACCACATTTCCGGTGACTTCGGTCACATATTTGACTCCAGTGACTTCGGTCACTTATTTGGCTCCTGTGACTTCGGTCACATATTTGAAATCCGGTGACTTCGGTCACATATGTGAATCTGGTGACTTCGGTTAGTTGACTTCGGCCACATCTGTTTGGTGGCTTTGCCACAATATTATAAGGGCGATGTGCATGTTGACTGCAACAACTGCCTTCGATGGTGTGTAGCGAATGGAGGGTCGATTTAGTAATCCCCACGGTATGTTGGTTGGTACGGGTGGTGTGTAGCGGATGGATATTTAGGTGGGCCGGGCTTGCGTTTCATTTCATGTACATTACCATGTAATATTGAATGATTATTATTCGATCTGCCATGATATGGGCTTTTGGGCCAAATATGACTTAAATGGGCCTATGGCCATATGTGTAATTAATGGGCTTAAAGGCTTAATCAAATGGGCTTTTTGATGTATGTGTTGCACATTGAGTTTATAACTCACCCATTTTTTTTATGGGATAACTTTTCAGATAATCCGTAGTGCGATGGATCGGGTCAGCAAGGAGTTCGAGGTGGCCAAAGCTCAAACAATAAAGTTTGGAAATTTTCCTACTTAAACTTATTAAGTTAATTATTATTATTTAGACTTTATTATGGGTTTGCCAATTTTATGTAATAAGGCCACTATAAACTATCTTTAATTTTGTGTTTGGATTTTCTTTTATTTTGCCATGAACAATAACTATTAAATAACTAAATGGTTTTCGATAAATAATAATTCAAAATGTTTTGTCAACTAATATATATATATGTTTTAAAGTAATTTCCTTAAATGCGGTTTTCTTTTGACTTATCAATTCCTCCTACAAATAATGTTTTTAAAAGATATAAAATTTACTTTACAAATTTGTTTTCAACCTAAAATGTTAAGTTACTCTGTTTTCTACAAAATCATCAAGTTTTTCTTCAAAACGATAATTTGCTGTAGTTTTACAAAATCATCAAGTTTTTCTTCAAAACGATAATTTGCTGTAGTTTTACTCGAGGAACATACCAAATCCGGTTAGACTTTTTAGGCCGGGTTTGGGGTGTTTCAGGTTGGGTGCATTTTGCATTATTATTTGATATGTGGATTGGTGTGGTTTGGGCTAAGCCCATGTGTGGAAATCTGTGGACTAATTACACACTAAGTCGGTTTGACTCACCCAATTTTTTTTTACCAAACAATGCGGTGATACATGATTCTTGGACCAAATTTGGGCGGATCTGAGGTGGCCATCTGAAGATGTTTTCATTGTTTTATGCACTTTATATTTTCAGTATTTTGAGTAAATATTTATTGTAATAAGGGCCACTTAAAGTATTTGGGGACTTTTATTGTGTTCGAGTTGGATTGACGATCGAGATGATATTTGGAATGTTTTATTCTAGAAAGCGATTTACATCATCAAAACTTATATTAAAGTTTTAATTCGGAATTTTGTAACAACATAATTTTACTTAGAATTTTAAATATACAATGTTTTTATAAATGACAGAAAATTTTTATGTTTTCACCCTTGTGACAAATTCTTTTCAAACTTTTTCCTCAGTAGCATTCTAGATTCGGCCGTAGCGTTTGGGCCGGGGGTGTTACATTTACAATTTAGTCCCTATTGCACAAAACACAAAATACATAAAATTTCACATTACCCATGCTTGGCCGAATATTACCCATGTTCATACAAGTCTATGCATTTCATTTATTTCCCATTTTAGTCCCTCAAAAATTTATTTTTGCAATTTAGTCCAAATTACTCAAATTTATCAAAAATTCAAAGACAAAACATGTTAATCTTTCACATATCTTTGATATTTCATCATCAAACAAAAAAATCACAAGCTACCATCAATGGCAAAACTCAAAATATTCATCAAATTCAAAAATTAAGACATGGGCTCTGCAGTACTCGAAGCAACGATCTCAAAAACGTAAAAATTATCAAAAACCGAGCTAGATACATACCTTAATCAAATCCCACAATGGCCGAATGCCTTAAATCTTTTATCTTTTCTTTTTGTTTTGTTATTCGGTCATGGAAAATAGAAATAAAACTATGGCTTTCATTTTTATGTTAAGTTTATTATAATATAACATTATATTATATTAATATAAATTTTAATTTATAAAATTTAACATATAAAAACATATAATAATGGCATGCTGTCGTCCACTACATAATAAAAATGGCCTAATTGAAACATAAATCCCCTATATTAAAGAGACAACAACAATTAGGCACTTTCACAACTAACCATCAAATTTTCATTTTACGCGATTAAGCCCTTTTATTTAGTCGGACACTCAAACAGCAAAATTAAAACGCAAAAATTGAACACAAGCAAATCCACACATAATAAACACTGAAAAAATTAAAACTATTTTTTGGACTCAGATTTGTGGTCCTGATATCACTATTCTGATTAGGGTCAAAATCGGGCTGTTACAACTCTCCCCTTTTTAGGGATTTTCGTCCCTAAAAATCTGACCGATGAATAAGTTTGGATAACGCTCTTTCATTGTATCCTATGAATCCCAAGTTGCTTCTTCAACTCTGTGCTTATGCCACAGTACCTTAACTAATGGAATTTTCTTATTTTGTAATACTTTAATCTCACGAGACAAAATACGAATCGGTTCTTCTTTATATGTCATATCGGACTTAATCTCAACCGCTGTCGGACTAATCACATGTGAAGGATCAGATCGATATCTACGAAGCATCGAAACATGGAATACATTGTGGATCTTTTCTAGCTCAGGTGGCAACATTAGTCTATAAGTAACCAGCCCAACTTGCCCTTACGACCAAAATCTGAGTATTTTCTTCCACGTTGAGACTTTCGAAAACACTTTATTTTCAATCTGTAACTCTATATCTTTTCGTTTCAAGTTTGCATACGATTTTTGATAATTCAATGATGTTTTCAGACTATTGTCAATCACTTTCACATCATATATTTCAAATTCACACATAGCTTCGAATTTCAATTCTCTTTAATCTCACAACTAAAATTCTGATCTGACTTTCACTCTACATCATCCCTAGCTGAAACTGCTTATAACTGTATTAAATTGTTTCCATTTTCTACTCACATTCTCTGACGATTTTAATCCTGTGAATCATTTTCTCACAAAACTCGATCCCGAAGTAACAGAGTTCGATAACTGCTTATAATAGCAACAATCTTTCTTAGTTACTTTGCAATTCTAAAACATAGTGACAAATAAATATTTCGAGAATTTGGTTTGCGTTTCCCAATTTCAATGCAATTTCATACTTACAGATTACTGTAATCTCTTTTAGAATTACCTTATAAATTTTAGATCTCAATCCAAAACAATGGTAATTTACACCATAGATAGATTTACCAACACAGAAACGAATAACTTAATTGTTTTATCAAAAGAGAAAATCTATACTTACAAAGAGATTTCTTCAAAAAGTTAACCATATTTCATATAACTCCATCTTTTTCAATGATAAAGATAATCCTAATACAAAATTCATCAACCCTCCATTTCTATAATCAACAAAGTCAGAAATATCACATTTCACACTCATCGTCTATACCATATCTCAGACTGTTGTGCATCTTGTTAATCCCATATGAACACCACTGTGAGTTTCTTAAGCAGTTGCTGTATATTCGTAGAACTTTTTCAATATGCACACTCTATCTCGAAATAACAATTAATCATCGATACCACATCTGAGGTTTTGAATCAGAAATCAATTTATGTTGAACTCATTTTCAACTTATAATTCACTGACATATTTCTGAATTTCACAACTTCACTATATAAACATTTATTTAGCCTCTAATTCAACTTAACAGCAGTTCATTACCTGATAAAATCGATCACGTATTCATCACCCAATCAAAACATTCGAAACTATAATCATTTTCCTCGGATAAGAATCACTTACAAACTTAAAATTTTTTCTACGATTGGAGCTAACCTTGTTGTGTCAAATTTAGATCTTTCTCTGACATTAAACATTTTAAACTCCTATAATCATCAAATATATCACATAACTCTTTTTATATAGCTTTAACTGTATAGAATCATAAGATATCTCCGTACATTCTTGTACTAGAATACATTTCGAACCATTCATTAACATAAGGACAGAAATTGTAATCTCTTTATTGAACTCAGACTGTAACAGCCCAACTCGACCCAAGCACTACGACCGGATCTGGCATGTCGCTAAGAAGATTTAGTAAAACATGTCGCATTTTTGGAAAACATTTGTCGAGTTTAAACATGTATTCCGGAAAACTTTATGATTTGATAATTCATAAAAGATATAAATTTTATATGATGCCTTTATGAATTAAAAACCAAAATTTAGTACATGCCTTAGTTTATATTTTTCGCCGAAATTAGGTGCCCAATAATAGTAAAAACCCAAAAGAAAGCCCAAAGTATAAGGCTAGTGGCCCACGGCCTATTACAATAAAATACAAAACCCAAAATAATTTAACATATTGAAGGAAAATTTAAATAAATGGCGTCTTTGATGTAACAATTCGAACTCTTGCATGGCCGCCTTGCGCTCCCCTCTAGCCCGGTCCGATGCACTAAGTGCTACCTAAAAAAATGTTAAATAATAAGGTGAGTCACAAGACTTAGTGTGCAACCCTCGTGCACCATCAGATTGGGCCTTAGCCCCACAGAACAGATAGCAAAATATAACATCTCAAGAATTATGCAAAGCCCCAACCCAATCCTAGGTTTCCATCCGCTACACACCACACTTACCTGCCAATCACACCATTGGGGATTTCTACAATCAACCCACACCGCTACACACCATCGATGGCAGTCATGCTGCAGTTAGATGCTCATCGTCAGATCATGGCAATAGCCACTACAACAGATCATGGAAAAAAGCCACTACAACAGATCATGGCAAAAGCCACTACAACAAAACACTTCCCCTTTCATCAATCACCCAACCCCGTGCAATCACAGAAACTGGCATACATGTTTATCATATCAAATCAACAGAACCATTAACTTAAGAATGACAGAGATAACTAACCTGGTGATTCGCCTTTGCCCTCCTTGGGTTTTCAATAGCCATGCCGGTATTTCAGCATTTAACAGAATATAATAGATTTATAAGCATATACTAACAGGCAATCCAAATGGTATGAGAATGTTACACACCTGATTAATGCGTAGGACTACCTCTATGTTGATACCTCGCTAATCGGATCTCGCTTCATACATCTACAACCTTGCTCAAAAGCCGGAAGAACGTGAAGATAAGGCCTCTCCTATATTCGGCCAAGGGTTAGTGTTTTACCTGAATTATACGTTTAAATTAATAGATCTCCTTACCTTGAAATCCCGAAAGTAATACGATCCGAGTGCTACTAAACTCTGGCTTAGAAATCTAAGCGATTGAATCCCCTTCAAATCTCGAAATGCCGCAAATGAGAGAAAACACCCTATTAGTTAACCATATAGCCATTCGGCTAAGATCTCTAAAAGCCAGAAAAGATTGAAATCTCGCAAATCGATACTTACCTTTAGTTTTCTTCAAGATTCGGCACAAGCAGACACCACAGAAGGAATTTGGCAATCACAGGAGATGAGATCTAGGGATTTTGACTTTTAAGAAAATCCCAGAAAAGATGAATGAGAGAAATCTTGTCGTTTTACGCTTTTGGAAGAACTAAGAATTGAAAAGATGGGCAAGGAAGTAGATAGAGAGATTCGGCCAAAGTGTTTGCAAGAGAAGAGAAGGTAAATTGCGGGGTTTCGATTTCGATGAAAAAAAGAAAAAAGAAGAAGAAAAGATGATTCTAGTTTGCCGAAAAGAGAGAAAGCTTGAGGCTATTTTCAGAGAACACAATGAAAAATTCGGCACACGCCCTTGCCTATACTGAACCGATTTTTCCCCCTCTCCTGTGTTTGATTTTTGGCCAACTCTGCAACCAAGAGATCACTCTTTGAAACACCCCAAACCCAGCCCAAAAGCCTAACCGGATTTGATATGTTCCTCGAGTAAAACTTTAACTAATTCTCATTTTGATTTATAAGAAAATATAATGGTTTCGAATAAAGCAGATTTAACTTAAAATTTCGTTGAAATTCGTATTGTTAAATAAATTTGTATCTTCTTAAAACATTATTTTAAGATAAAAATTATAAGTTAAAAGAAAACCAAATTTAATGAAAACCTTATTATTATTGTAGAAACCATAGATGTTTAGGTGTCAAAAACAGTTTAAGTTATTTTTGAAAATTATTTAATTATTTAGTAAATATTGTTCGTGGCGATTAAAAATCTAAAACGCAAAATTAAAACAGTTCATAGCGGCCTTATTACAAAAATAACAAAGACCATAATAAATCCTAAGTAATAAAAATAAACTTAATAGGTTTAATTAAGATAAACTCCGAAATACTTTGCTGAGCATTGGCCACCATGTAGTCCTCGCTGACCCGATACATCGCGCTAAGAGTCACCTGAAATATATCCCATAAAAGGGTGAGTCATAGACTCAATGTGTAACAAAACACTAAAAGCCCAATTGATCATGGCCATTAAGCCCATTTAATAACACATATAGCCATAAGCCCATTTAAGTCATATTTAGCCATAAGCCCATTTTTATAGCGAATCAAATAAAATCATTTAGAAATCACATGGATATATATATAATGAAATGCAAACCCAGGCCCACCTAAATGTCCATCCGCTACACACCACCCGTACCTACCAATCACACCGTGGGGATTACTAAATCGACCCTCCATCCGCTACACACCATCGAAGGCGATTCTTTGCAGTCAACATGCACATCGCCTTATAATTTTGTGGCATGGCCACTGGACAATTGTGACCAGTAGTCACGGATTCAAAATATGTGATCAAGTCACGGATTCAAAATATATGTGACCGAAGTCACCAAATTCACATATGTGACCGAAGTCACCGGATAATGTGGTAAAAACCACCGGAACACTTCCCCTTTATCAATATCACCCATATGCCCGTGCACATACATATTATTTTGATTTTATGCAATATACCCCAAAATCATAACAGAGTCATACTTATTTCATATTTATGTATATAGCAATAATAACGAAATATTGGGGTAAACATACCTGAATATCGTATACCACTGAATGGTACCTGCAACCATTATCAAACATATTTTCATACAAATCACATTTATTTTAGATCTATGAGAATTTAGTATAATGTTACACACCTTATAACAGTGAGAACGATACCTTCCCGCTCGTCAACACCAAATTAATTATCACACTTGATTAGAACATACTAATACCTATAATCTACACTATTGATAAAAGATCTAATTCCTTACCCTCGGAATCTCGGACAACTGTTATATGTGGTTTCTCTCCAACAGATGGATCAAAACCCATTGACAACCCACGAACGAAAAGTGGTTCGGTTGTACGCATGACTTCAAAAAAATGATCTTCGTTAGCAGAAGGTCCACAACCCGGTGGAAAATCTCTGATCCCTGATACAGCCCTTCGTTTGAAGTTTGAGGATATAACAGAGCCTCCCATCTTCCAAACACTCCTTACCACTCTTTTCGAACCTATCTTGTTAGTCCCGAAATCTTACGTTTACGAAAAATATCCGATCGATTGAATCCCCTAAAATGAAATCGATTAGTAATCTATCTAAAAATGATATAATCAAATATGATAATCCTTACCTTGGATGATCCCGAATGATCTCTCCTAAAACATTGGCTACCAAAACGAATCCTTAAAATCCCCTTCAAAGATTCGGCCTAGGAGAAAATGAGAGAATTAGATTTCTAAAATCGGCTATACTAAAAGAAAATAAAGAGAACGATTGATAGAAAATCCTTACTCGAAATATGAAGATTGATTCACCCTTACTTGACTATTTGGAGATTCGGCCTTATTGATTTAGAAGAAGAAAAATGATGATTTCGGCTTGGACAAAAAGAGAAAAGAAAAGATAGTATTTTGGCTATGGTGGTTTCAGTTTTTAATAAAAGAAAAGAAAGAATAAGATGAAGATAGAGGATGGTTCAGTTTTAACAAAAGAGAAGAAAAGAATGGTGGTTTTGGTTATGGTAGATGATGGTTTCGGTTGAGAGAAAGAAGAAGAAAGAGAAAGAGAGAAAATAAAAGATTGAAAGAAGAAGAAGATGATGATGATGATGGTTTTCAAAAGAAAAGAGGTGGGTTTAGAAGCTATGAACATTCGGCCAGGAGGGAAAAAGAGTAGAAAAATGGTCTTTGATATTTGGTATTTTCGGTTACAAATAGGAGAGAAAGATGATATGTTTTGGAGAAAAGAAACTAAAAAGACTACTCAAAACCGAAATGGTAAAATTTCAAATGACTAAAAGAGAAGAGAAAGGTTTTTCTTTTTTTTGTGTAATATGTATTTGGCTAAGAAACAAAGTTTGGAGAAAAGAAAAGATGCACAAATTGGTTAAAGTTTTGGCCAACTTTTACTCCTAATGCTAATGCAAAATTCGGCCAACACCTTGCCAACATGATCCCCATTTTTCCTCCTTATTTCTTCCCCATCAATCCCTTAATTCCTATCACAAATAAACCAATCCCCTTAGCCCCTTATGCGTCTAGGTTCATGGTCAAATGACCATGAAAAAGCTTCAAAACATCATCCCTCTTCAAGCCCTTTGTCCCTTATCCTTCCATAACCTCATGATTCTATACCATAACTTCTAACTTGCCTTTTTCCTATGGTCTACTATCCAAAATTAAAAGAATGTCCATCCATTCTAGATAAGGCTTGGCCGACACTATAGGAAAGAAAGCAAAAAAATTAAAATTCTTCTATTTGCTAGCTAGGGGATTCGAACCTCTCCCCTCAAGCATTCACCCATACGCCAACACCACCTTGCCAAATGACTTATTATGCTTAAAACCCCATGCCAAATTTTCTTAAAGCCTATCTTGCTTTGCTCTATCTTAAGTCTTAAAAATTTAATATTTCTCTAAGGCATTCACTTACATACTGAAGTTCCTAAAACTTCAAAGTACACTCAATTACACATAGGCATGCAATAACATACAATTAAGTTAAAAATGCATAGCCCCCAAATTTTGGATGTTACAGTTCTACCCCCTTAAAATAATTTCGACCCCAAAATTACCTGGCTAGAACAAGTGAGGGTATTGCTATCGCATCGCTTCTTCTGGCTCCCACGAAGCTTCTTCTGATCCATGATTACGCCATAATACTTTGACAAGAGGAACTGATTTTCTCCGTAACACCTTTACATCCCGCTCCAGGATTTGAATTGCCTCCTCATCATATGAAAAATCTGGTCTTAATTCCACCTCCTCAACTGGCACTACATGAGATGGATCCGATCGGTAATGGCATAGCATTGAAACATGGAACACATCGTGCATTTGCTTCAACTCTGAAGGCAATTCTAACTGATATGCCACAGGTCTGACCCGCTTCAAAACTCGATAAGGTCCTATGAACCTGGGACTTAACTTTCCTTTGCGACCAAATCTCATCACCTTTTTCCAAGGTGAAACCTTTAGGAAAACTTGATCCCCCATAGCAAACTCTGTTTCTTTCCGCTTAAGATCTGCGTATGACTTTTGCCTGTCAGATGCTTCTTTTAACCGAGCCCAGATTACCTTAACCTTTTCTTCAGATTCAGCCACTATTTCTCGACCCAAAACCTGACGTTCCCCTAGTTCTGTCCAACACGTAGGAGTGCGGCACTTCTGTCCATATAGTGCTTCATATGGTACCATTCGAATACTGGCTTGGTAACTATTGTTGTACGTAAATTCTACTAACGGTAAGAACTCCTCCCAGCTTCCTCTGAAATCTATCACACATCCCCTTAACATATCTTCTAAAATTTGGATTACTCGTTCAGACTGGCCGTCCGACTGTGGATGAAATGTCGTACTAAAGTCGAATCTGGTGCCCAGAGCTTGATGCAATGCTTTCCAAAATCGAGACGTAAACCTCGGATCCCTATCTAAAATAATTGACACCGGCACTCCATGCAACCTCACAATCTCAGCCACATATAACTTCGCCAATTTTTGCAAAGAGTAATCAACCTGAACGGGGATAAAATGTGCAGATTTCATCAATCGGTCCACTATCACCCATACCGAGTCTTTCTTAGTAGGCGTAGGAGGAAGCCCACTAACAAAGTCCATGGTGATTCTCTCCCACTTCCACTGCGGAATCTTTATCGGCTGAAGCAATCCGAAGGTACTTGATGTTCAGTCTTGACTTGCTGACATGTTAAGCACTTCCCTACAAACTTCGTAACTTTTCGCTTAAGACCAGGACACCAAAATTGATCTCGCAAATCTTGATATAACTTACTTCCTCCAGGATGCATAGCATAGGGGCTACCATGCGACTCCTGAAGAATCTTTTGCCTCAATTCTTGATCCCTCGGCATACAGATTTTACTTTGAAACACAATACCCCATTATTGTTAATACCAAAATCTTCTAATTCCCCATTCTGTACCTGGCGTAGTTTTACACTCAGATCATCGTCTACCAACTGTCTCTCTTTCACTTGACTCAACCACGTCGGCTTTACTTGTAATTCTGCCAGTAAGCTTCCGTCGTCATAAAGACTAAGATGTGCAAAAATCGCCCTTAGATCTGACACCACTTTCTGACTTTGAGCGTCTGCCACCACATTCGTCTTGCCCGGGTGGTACTCAATAGAACATTCGTAGTCTTTCAACAACTCTATCCACCTTCGTTGTCTCAAATTCAGTTCCTTCTGGGTCAGTAGATATTTTAGACTCTTGTGGTCCGTGTATATCACTGACTTTTCCCCGTATAAATAATGTCTCCAAACTTTAAGAGCAAAGACTACTGCTGCCAACTCCAAATCATGCGTCGGGTAATTAACCTCGTGTGGCCTCAACTGCCGAGACGCATATGCAACTACCTTCCCGTCTTGCATCAGAACACATCCTAATCCTGTGTGAGAAGTGTCACAGTATACCATGAAATCCTTCCCTGCCTCAGGCTGAATCAAAATCGGAGCTTCAGTCAAAACCCTCTTAAGCTTCTCAAAGCTCTCTTGCTATTTATCTGCCCATACGAAAGGTACATCCTTCCGTAACAATTTTGTTAATGGTGTAGCTATCGATGAGAATCCTTCGATGAATCTTCGGTAATAGCCTGCTAATCCCAAGAAACTGCTAAACCTCAGATACGGACTTGTGTGGTTTCCAATCTAGTACTGCCTCAATCTTCCGAGGATCCACCCTTATCCCTTCCGCAGACACCACATGGTCTAAAAACGCAACTTCCTTCAGCCAAAATTCACACTTGCTGAATTTGGCATATAGCTTCTTCTCCCTTAACACTTGTAACACAATCCGGAGATGCTCATCATGCTCTATCTCGGACTTAGAATACACTAGGATGTCGTCTATGAATACCACGACGAACTGATCCAAGTGAGGTTGGAAAACCCGGTTCATCATATCTTTTCTTTTTGTTTTGTTATTCGGTCATGGAAAATAGAAATAAAACTATGGCTTTCGTTTTTATGTTAAGTTTATTATAATATAACATTATATTATATTAATATAAATTTTAATTTATAAAATTTAACATATAAAAACATATAATAATGGCATGCTGCCGTCCACTACATAATAAAAATGGCCTAATTGAAACATAAATCCCCTATATTAAAAAGACAACAACAATTAGGCACTTTCAAAACTAACCATCAAATTTTCATTTTACGCAATTAAGCCCTTTTATTTAATTGGACACTCAAACAACAAAATTAAAACGCAAAAATTGAACACAAGCAAATCCACATATAATAAACACTGAAAAAAATTAAAAATATTTTTTGGACTCAGATTTGTGGTCCTGTAACCACTATTCTGATTAGGGTCAAAATCGGGTTGTTACAACTCTCCCCTTTTTAGGGATTTCGTCCCCGAAAATCTTACCGGTGAATAGGTTTGGATAACGCTCTTTCATTGCATCCTATGAATCCCAAGTTGCTTCTTCAACTCCGTGCTTATGCCACAGTACCTTAACTAATGGAATTTTCTTATTTCGCAATACTTTAATCTCACGAGACAAAATACGAATCGATTCTTCTTTATATGTCATATCGGACTTAATCTCAACCGCTGTCGGACTAATCACATGTGAAGGATAAGATCGATATCTACAAAGCATCGAAACATGGAATACATTGTGGATCTTTTCTAGCTCAGGTGGCAACAGTAGTCTATAAGTAACCAACCCAACTTTCCCTTACGACCAAAATCTGAGTATTTACTTCCACGTTGAGACTTTCGAAAACACTTTATTTTCAATCTGTAACTCTATATCTTTTCGTTTCAAGTTTGAATACGATTTTTGATAATTCAATGATGTTTTCAGACTATTGTCAATCACTTTCACATCATATATTTCAAATTCACACATAGCTTCGAATTTCAATTCTCTTTAATCTCAACTAAAATTCTGATCTGACTTTCACTCTACATCATCCCTAGCTGAAACTGCTTATAACTGTATTAAATTGTTTCCATTTTCTACTCACATTCTCTGACGATTTTAATCCTGTGAATCATTTTCTCACAAAACTCGATCCTAAAGTAACAGAGTTCGATAACTGCTTATAATAGCAACAATCTTTCTTAGTTACTTTGCAATTCTAAAATGCAGTGACAAATAAATATTTCGAGAATTTGGTTTGCGTTTCCCAATTTCAATGCAATTTCATACTCACAGATTATTGTAATCTCTTTTAGAATTACTTTATAAATTTTAGATCTCAATCCAAAACAATGATAATTTACACCATAGATAGATTTACCAACACAGAAACGAATAACTTAATTGTTTAATCAAAAGAGAAAATCTATACTTACAAAGAGATTTCTTCAGAAAGTTAACCATATTTCATATAACTCCATATTTTTCAATGATAAAGATAATCCTAATACAAAATTCATCAACCCTCCATTTCTATAATCAACAAAGTCAGAAATATCACATTTCACACTCGTCGTCTATACCATATCTCAGACTGTTGTGCATCTTGTTAATCCCATATGAACACCACTGTGAGTTTCTTAAGCAGTTGCTGTATATTCGTAAAACTTTTTCAATATGCACACTCTATCTCGAAATAACAATTAATCATCGATACCACATCTGAGGTTCTGAATCAGAAATCAAATTATGTTGAACTCCTTTTCAACTTATAATTCACTGACACATTTCTGAATTTCACAACTTCACTATATAAACATTTATTTAGCCTCTAATTTATCTTAACAGCTATTCATTACCTGATAAAATCGATCACGTATTCATTACCCAATCAAAACGTTTGAAATTATAATCATTTTCCTCGGTTAAGAATCACTTACAAACTTAAAATTTTTTCTACGATTGGAGCTAACCTTGTTGTGTCAAATTTAGATCTTTCTCTGACATTAAACATTTTAAACTCCTATAATCATCAAATATATCACATAACTCTTTTTCTATAGTTTTAACTGTATAGAATCATAAGATATCTCCGTACATTCTTGTACTAGAATACATTTCTAACCATTCATTAACATAAGGACAGAAATTGTAATCTCTTTATTGAACTCAGACTGTAACAGCCCAACTCGGCCCAAGCACTATGACCGAATCTGGCATGTCACTAAGAAGATTTAGTAAAACATGTCGCATTTTTGGAAAACATTTGTCGAGTTTAAACATGTATTCCGGAAAACTTTATGGTTTGATAATTTATAAAAGGTATAAATTTTATATGATGCCTTTATGAATTAAAAACCAAAATTTAGTACATGCCTTAGTTTATATTTTTCGCCGAAATTAGGTGCCCAATAATAGTAAAAACCCAAAAGAAAGCCCAAAGTATAAGGCTAGTGGCCCACGGCTTTATTACAATAAAATACAAAACCCCAAATAATTTAACATATTCAAGGAAAATTTAAATAAATGGCGTCTTTGATGTAACAATTCGAACTCTTGCATGGCCACCTTGCGCTCCCCTCTAGCCCGGTCTGATGCACTAAGTGCTACCTGAAAAAAAATGTTAAATAATAAGGTGAGTCACAAGACTCAGGGTGCAACCCTCGTGCACCATCAGATTGGGCCTTAGCCCCACAGAACAGATATGTAATATCCAAAAATTTTGAGTATCTTTTGTGTTGGTGTGGGTATGAATTTTATGTGTTAGCATAGTCTTGTGAAGGCTTGATTTTATTTAGGAAGCTAGAATAATTTTTAGTATAGATTATTTAATGAAGTGGATTAAGTGAGCTTGACACTTAAGTTAATTTAAGTGTTAAATTAAGCATATGAGGAGTTAGTGGCAAGGTGGTTATGATACTTGGATAGTTGCTTGAGGTTAGAGGTTCGAGTAGCATGTTTAGCATTTTGAAGACTTTATTTTTGTGTTCTAGCATTGATGGACGGTCAAACTTTATTTATGATAGGTTGGACTCTTCATTTTTGGTAGGTTGAATATTGGTTTAAGGAAAGCATGAAATTGGGGATAAGAATCTTAAGGTTTTGGTATGATGAGGGGACAAAAGGCATGGAATATGGAGGATGTTTTGGAAAGTATTCCTAGGCCTTTAGTGCATGTATGTGGACGACATGGGTGTTTAGGGGGGTGGCCGAATGTTGTTAGGTGGTTTGAGGGGGTACAGTTAGCCAACTTTTGCATTTGTGCATCTTTTGGTATTGTTTTTCTTTCTCTCCAAAAACTCCCACCTTGGCCGAATGTCTATTGTGCTTTTGGTGCAAATTTGCCTTTGGTTTTAGGCTTATTTTGTTTGAACCAAATACCGATTTCTTTCTTTCATTTGCACTTTTGAAACCGAAATTTCAATTGAACTTTGTGCATTTTTGTGCACTTTCTTCTTGGCAAAGAAGTGTTTGGCCGAACCTCTCTCCCATATTTCTCTCTTTTATTCTCTTGAGATTGGTTCATAATCACATTTTTTTTATTCTCTCTTGGTCGAATTTCTCTCTTCTCTAAACTCCCTTTTCTTCTCTCCATTGTTGCTAAAATCAAACACTCTCTCTCTCTTTCATTCTCTTTTCTACTCACATACTTTCTCACTTTTATACACATATCTTTCTTCTTTCATAACCATATTGCCGAAACTTCCCTTTCTCTTATTGTTTTGTTTTGGCCGAATATTCAAGGGTAGATTCTCTTTTGTTTTCTTCAATCGATTTTGGTTAATAAATAAGTATTCTTGGCCGATTTTCCTATTATTACTTTTCTCCTCTCTATGTTATTTTATTGTAGACAAAGGCCGAACCTATGGGCATTTGTTGCAAGGTTCTAACCATTTTAGGAGTCGATTTCTTTTAGGCTCCTCGGGACGTTGGAAGCAATCAATCTAAGCCTCATATCTTGACTATCATTTTGGGTAAGTTTAGGTAAGACTTGGTTTTCGAAGTGATAACTCATTGGATTTAGTGGTAGGGCCGAATGGCCTTTGTTTATAATTTAAGTGTTGACCGATTGTAGGACAAGGTGATCTAGTACGATAGATCGAATCTTCGGAAGTTAGTTCTTGCTTTGGTGAAAGGTGTGTATCTTACACACTTTATAACTTGGTTTATATAGGTATTTATGTGTGTTATAACTAATCATATTATGAAAGTGGGAAAGACGATGAGATTTGGATATGATACCATGATGGTATGAATGAGGGAAGTCCGTTTCGATATGTTGTAAATACATGTGGATAGAGATCATGATCTACGATTTATGATATATTTGTTATGAGATACATATCAAAGTATATTGACATGATTTGTTTATTTATTGCATTGGCATGGGCAATAGGAGAGGAGGGGGAAGATTGATATCGTGACTTCGGTCACCAGTGATTTGGTATCACATTCGTGTCTTCGGACACCAGAGGTTTGGTACCTCTAGTGATTTGGTATCACATTCGTGTCTTCGGACACAAGAGGTTTGGCACCTCATAGCGACTCGTCCCTGTGGTTAACACCACCATGGGTTGGCCCCACTTTTGAGATATAGGATCGTCGCTAGTGATTTGGTATCACACGTGGGTTGGCCCCACAGATGGATTATTCGTGACTTTGGTCACCAGTGATTTGGTATCACATTTATATCGTGACTTCGGTTACCAGTGGTTTGGCACCACCAGTGGTTTGGTACCATATGGGGTAGAAAAGGAGTTATGGATGGCTAGGTTGGGTGCATTATACATATATGTTGCTTTGTTATAATTTGTGTAAGTATGTGGTATTTACCCGAGAGAGGGAATATGCACTGAGTCTTGGTGACTCACCTTCTCCCTTATCCTTTCAGGTGATTCGTGAGATCGCGGATGATGAGCCGGATGAACTCGAGGAGGCCATGCAATAAAAGTTGGTTTTATATGAACTTCCATTTGGGTATTTTATTTAATTTGGTTTTCATATTTTATGGATTTGTAATAAGGCCTATTTAATTATGTTTTGGATTATTTTTATGTTTTGAATATGCTTAAAATATGGCTTATAAATTACTTGGTTAATTTAATAATTGAGCCCAAAGTTTTCTAAATTAAAAACTCGCAATGGTTTCAAAAATCTTACCATCGGGTAACACGAATAGTTCAATAGTAAAATTACAAGTTAAATGTTTTCAACAAATTAATTGATTTCTAAAATTCAAGTTTCTATACTCAATTGCAAAAGGATTTTCAAAATGATATTTGAATTTTCTTAAAAAGATATAAATGTTTTTCTATCCTATGATTTATCAACTAAGTTTTAAAGTTTTATGTAATTTAGAAGAAAATTTTAGTTTTTAACTTATTTTCAACAAATAAAGAATTACAAAGAGTTTTTCACAAAAATTTAATTGTTAATTCGATTCTTTCAAAAAAAATAAATAAATATTTTCCTTAGTGACATACCAGATTCGGTCATGGCATATTGACCGGGTTTGGGGTGTTACAAATTGGTATCAGAGCCAAGTTTAAAAGCTCGACTGTGGGCCCGAGGCCCAAAATGATTTGAAGTATAGTTTTAAAATGTTTTTGTTGAAAATTTTATGGTCGGAAAGGCATGGCCCCAGTCTCAAGATCAATCCATACAGTAAGTACATCAAAACTGTTGATTTTGATGATATGATTTTAGTGATGTTGATATGACTATATAGTAGTAGGAACTACTTTAGAGACCCAAAATTATAGGTTTGGTGTACTCGCGAAACAACCTCTTAATAAAATTTTTCATAAAAACTGTGCTTTAAAGAAAGTGGAATAATAACTAATCCATAAAACTTTTAAATCAGATAAGTCGAGACTTTAGATATGGGTACTCGAGGTCGAGGTCATGTTATGCGTGGACGTGGTTGTGGTAGGATGGCTGTGTCTGAGCCAGTGAGGTCGTGTCAAGGATCCGAGAATGAGGTACCACCAGTTCCACCACCAGCAGTTGGAGTTGAACATCAGGATCAAATGGGGGATGACACAGTGTCTCAGGCAATGCTGCGAGTTCTTAAAAGGGTAGCTGGAGTAGGTGGAGGCGCGGGAGCTCGAAAATCTGTACCTGAGCGACTCTGAGCCAACGGAGCCGAGGTATTTCGAGGTGTTTCGGGTGTAGCTCCTAGCTCGGCTGAATATTGGTTAGAGGTGACAGAGCGAATCATGGATGATCTGGATTTGAATGCCGAGGAAAAGCTGAAAGGGATTGTATCGCTTCTTCGTGACGAGTCATATCAGTGGTGGCTCACGATTCAGAATGGTGCTGTAGCGGAGGATCTCACATGGGACTTCTTTAAGGCAGCGTATCAGAAGAAATATATTGGGTCTAGTTATGTTGATGCGCAGCGTAAGGTATTTTGAGTTTGGTCCAAGGAGTAAATCCGACGTCGAGTATGAGGTGAGTTCTTAAGATTGAGTCGTTATCTTTGGAGGTATTGTGGCTTGAACCTGAGCGATGTGTCCGATTCGAAGATGGTTTGAAGGACGAGCTGAGATTGTTGATTGCTCCACAACAGGAGCGAGAGTTTGTTACTTTGGTTGAAAAGGCTAAGATAGCCGAAGGAATAAAGGAATCTGGAAGGCAGAGCTATGACCAGAATAAGCATAAGAGAGGATATAGATCATCTGGGTCAGCTGGTAATGTTCAGAAGAGGGCTAGGCAAAGTGGGTCGAATCAGTCTGGGAGGCCTGTTACTGCTAATCAGGGACCAGCACGGTGTAACCGATGTGGGAAATTTCATTGGGGTGAATGTTGAATTGGAGGAAAAATTTGTTTTAGTGTGGTTATTGGATCATCGTGTGAGGGACTGTCCACATAAGCAAGCCAGGAATCAGTCTGAGGGTCAAGGCCGTACTTAGTTTAGAAAGGAGGGACCAGCACCACAGAGAGGTCGTGGTAATGGTAGAGGAGGTAATGGTTCTAGTCGAGGCCGCGGAGCATCTGGCAGAGGTGCAAGCAACACCGAGGCAAGACTGACCTAGTTTGGTGTATCTTTGCAAGGCGTCGAGAGGAGGGCGGCCTTGCCGGATGTCATGACCGATGACGTTCTTAATCTTTGGTGTTCCATATACTACTTTGATAGATGTGGGTTCGACGCATTCGTATGTTGCTAGTAGTATAGTAAAGACTATGGATCTAGATTCTGAAACTGCTTCTAGGAGGATGATAGTACTTAGTCCTCTAGGTCACTCTGTAGAAATAGATAAGCTATATAGAGATGTACCCTGGAACTTCAAGGGGTAGTGTTAAATGGTGATCGATGGAGCTATTTGTTTGAGGAGTTCGATCGATTCTTAGGATGGACTGGTTGGTTAAGTACCAAGCAAGTTTGGATTCTTGTTGCTAAGCGCATGGTTTTGAAGACAGCGGAAGGTGAAGAAGTGGCCATGATAGGTAATAGAAGAGATTATCTATCCAACGTGGTATCTGCGTTGAAAGCTATGAAGATGGTCAGGAAGGGCTGTGAGGTGTTTGTAGTTCATGTGTGTGCTTTGGAAGCTAAGGAGTCTCCTATGGGAAATGTTCGTACTGTAAAGGATTATGCTGACGTATTTCTTGAAGAACTTTCGGGATTGCCTCCTGATCGTGAAGTCAAATTCGATATAGGTCTATTACTCGGAACGGCTCCAGTGTCAATAGCTCCGTATAGGATGGCACCGAAGGAATTGATGGAATTGAAGGCTCAGATTCAGGAGTTGTTGGATCGAGGTTTCATTCGACCAAGTGTTTCGCCTTGGGGAGCGCTAGTACTTTTTGTCAAGAAGAAGGATGGTACGATGCGGATGTGTATTGACTACCGCCAGTTGAATAAGCTGACGATCAAAAACAAGTATCCATTGCCGAGGATAGATGACTTGTTTGATCATCTTAAAGGGGCTACGATTTTCTCTAAGATTGATTTAAGGTCTGGATATCATCAGCTAAAGGTGAAAGAGGCTGATATCCATAAGATGGCATTTTGCACTCGGTATGGGCACTACGGGTTTCTGATGATGCCGTTTGGGTTGACTAACACGCTGGCAGCATTCATGGATATGATGAATCGGGTATTCCAGCAGTTTTTGGATCAGTTTGTTGTGGTTTTTATAGACGATATTTTGGTATACTCAAAGTCAGTGGAGGAGCATGATGCGCATTTGCGAGTAATGTTGCAGATTCTGAGGGAAAAGCAACTTTTTGCTAAATTTAGTAAGTGCGAGTTCTGGCTTAGGGAGGTGACTTTCTTGGGTCACATTGTATCATCTGAGGGGATTAGAGTAGATCCTCGGAAGATTGAGACAGTGTTGGATTGGAAGCCGCCTAAGTCAGTGGCTGAGATTCAGAGTTTTCTAGGTCTGTCGGGGTATTACCGAAGGTTTGTAGAGGGATTTTCTTTGATCGCCGCACCAATGACAAAGTGTTGAGGAAAGGAGTTCCATTTGTGTGGACCGAGAAGCAGTAAGAAAGTTTCGACAAGGTGAAGAAGATTCGATGAAGCTCAGTTTGATTCAACTTTGAGGCGAGCAAGGAATTCACGGTTCTTGTGATGCATCACATCTTGGTTTGGGATGTGTCTTGATGCAAGAAGGAAAGTAGTGGCTTATGCATCTCGACAGTTGAGACCACATGAGGTTAATTATCGACGCATGACTTGGAATTAGCGTGATGGTTTTCACCTTGAAGATTTGGAGACACTATTTGTACGGAGAGAAGTCGATAGTCTACACGGATCACAAGAGTCTTAAGTATCTTTTGACTCAGAAAGATTTGAACTTGAGGCAGTGTAGATGGATTGAGTTGTTGAAGGACTACGACTATTCGATTGAGTATCATCCGGGCAAGGCTAACGTGGTGGCAGATGCGTTGAGCCGTAAGGTTGTATCAGACTTAAGATTGATGTTTGCTCGTCTTAGCTTATATGACGATGGAAGTCTTTTGGCTGAATTTCAAGTCAAGCCGACTTGGTTAGAGCAAATAAAGGAGAAACAATTAGAGGATGATGGTTTGAATGATCAGAGATTGCAAGTTCAGAACGGAGGTTTAGAGAATTATAGTTTGTCCAGTAATGGAGTCCTGTGTTTTCAAGGGAAAGCTTGTATGCCGAAGGATGTAGAGTTGAGGCAAAAGATTCTTCGGGACGCATATAGCAGCCCATATGCTATGCATCCCGGAGGTAGCAAGATGTATCGAGATTTGAGAGAGCAGTTTTAGTGGCAGTGCAAGCGGGAGGTGGCGAGTTTGTGGGTAAATGTCGGCGTGTCGCAGGTCAAGGTGAACATCGATTCTCGTCTGGATTACTTCGGTAGGTGAAGATTCCACAGTGGAAATGGGAGAGGATCACTATGGATTTTGTCAGTGGATTACCTCTTACACCTAGTAAGAAGGACTCGGCTTGGGTGATTGTGGATCGTCGACTAAGTCACTCATTTCATTCGGTAAGGGTGGATTATTAAGCAGAGGTTAGCTAAGTTGTATGTGGCTGAGATAGTGAGGTTGCACGGTGTGCCAGTGTCGATCATCTTAGACAGAGATCCCAGATTTACGTCGAGCTTTTAGAGAGCGTTACATCAAGCTTTAGGTACGCGGTTGGATTTCGATCGCATTTCATCCCTGATCGACGGCGATCGGAAAGGGTCATTCAGATTTTAGAGGATATGCTGAGAGGATATGTTTTGGACTTCTGAGGCAGCTGGGAAGAGTTTTTGCCGTTAGCTGAGTTCGCATACAATAATACTTATCAGGCAAGCATTAAGATGGCACCATATGAGGCATTGTATGGTAGCAAGTGTCGCACACCTACATGTTGGATAGAGTTGGGTGAGCGTCAGATGTTAGGACCAGAGTTGGTTGCGAAAACTAAGGATAAGGTGAAATTGATTCAGGCTCGTCTGAAGGAAGCTTCGGATAGGCAGAAGTCTTATGCCATCTCAAGCGGAGGGATATAGAGTTTGCCGTGGGTGACAAAGTTTTTCTGAAGGTGTTAAGATTTGGGAGAAAAGGCAAATTAAGTCCAAGGTTCATTGGGCAATATAAGGTGTTGAGACGAGTGGGACGATGGCTTATCGACTTGAGTTGCCGGTGAGAATTGAGCGATTCACGATGTGCTTCATGTCTCCATGCTTAGGCGCTATCGTTCGATCCATCGCATGTTGTGGCAATCAGAAATAGAAGTGAGTCAGATTTGTGATAGAAGAAGAACACATGCAAATTCTAGATCGAGGCGTGAAAGTTTTGCGTGGGAAGTCAGTTCCTTTAGTGAAAGTCTTATGGCGGAATCATGGCGTGGAAGAAGCTACTTGGGAACCGGAGGATACGATGAGGCAGCAATATCCTTAACTCTTTTGATCAGGTAATTTTGAGGACGAAATTTTCTTAAGGGGGTAGAATTGTAATATCCAAAAATTTGAGTATCTTTTGTGTTGGCGTGGGTATGAATTTTATGTGTTAGCATAGTCTTATGAAGGCCTGATTTTATTTAGGAAGGTAGAATAATTTTTAGTATGGATTATTTAATGAAGTGGATTAAGTGAGCTTGACACATAAGTTAATTTAAGTGTTAAATTAAGCATATGAGGAGTTAGTGGCAAGGTGGTTATGATGCTTGGATAGTTGCTTGAGGTTAGAGGTTCGAGTAGCATGTTTAGCATTTTGAAGACTTTATTTTTGTGTTCTAGCATTGATGGACGGTCAAACTTTATTTATGATAGGTTGGACTCTTAATTTTTGGTAGGTTGAATATTGGTTTAAGGAAAGCATGAAATTGGGGATAAGAATCTTAAGGTTTTGGTATGATGAGGGGACAAAAGGCATGGAATATGTAGGATGTTTTGGAAAGTATTCCTAGGCCTTTAGTGCATGTATGTGGACTGACATGGGTGTTTAGGGGTGGCGAATGTTGTTAGGTGGTTTGGGGGGTATAGTTAGCCAACTTTTGCATTTGTGCATCTTTTGGTATTGTTTTTCTTTCTCTCCAAAAACTCCCACCTTGGCTGAATGTCTATTGTGCTTTTGGTGCAAATTTTCCTTTGGTTTTAGCCTTATTTTGTTTGAACCAAATACCATTTTCTTTCTTTCATTTGCTCTTTTGAAACCGAAATTTCAATTGAACTTTGTGCATTTTTGTGCACTTTCTTCTTGGCAAAGAAGTGTTTGGCCGAACCTCTCTCCCATATTTCTCTCTTTTCTTCTCTTGAGATTGGTTCATAATCACACTTTTTTTATTCTCTCATGGCCGAATTTCTCTCTTCTCCAAACTCCCTTTTCTTTTCTCCATTGTTGCTAAAATCAAACACACTCTCTCTCTCTTTCATTCTCTTTTCTACTCACATACTTTCTCACTTTTATACACATATCTTTCTTCTTTCATAACCATATTGTCGAAACTTTCCTTTCTCTTATTGTTTTGTTTTGGCCGAATATTCAAGGGTAGATTCTCTTTTGCTTTCTTCAATCGATTTTGGTTAATAAGTAAGTATTCTTGGCCGATTTTCCTATTATTACTTTTCTCCTCTCTATGTTATTTTCTTGTAGACAAAGGCCAAACCTATGGGCATTTGTTGCAAGGTTCTAACCATTTTAGGAACCAATTTCTTTTAGGTTCCTCGGGACGTTGGAAGCAATCAATCTAAGCCTCATATCTTGACTATCGTTTTGGGTAAGTTTAGGTAAGACTTGGTTTTCGAAGTGATAGCTCATTTGATTTAGTGGTAGGGCCGAATGGCATTTGTTTATAATTTAAATGTTGACCGATTATAGGACAAGGTGATCTAGTACGATAGATCGGATCTCCGGAAGTTAGTTCTTGCTTTGGTGAAAGGTGTGTATCTTACACACTTTATAACTTGGTTTTTATGTGTGTCAGAACTAATCATATTATGAAAGTGGGAAAAACGATGAGATTTGGATATGATACCATGATGGTATGAATGAGGATTCGGGTAGGTCCGTTTCGATATGTTGTAAATACATGTGGATAGAGATCATGATCTACGATTTATGATATATTTGTTATGAGATACATATCAAAGTATATTGACATAATTTGTTTATTTATTGCATTGGCATGCATAATATGAGAGGAGGGAAGATTGATATCGTGACTTGGTCACCGGTGATTTGGTATCACATCGTGTCTTGGACACGGAGGTTTGGTACCTCCGGTGATTTGGTATCACATTCGTGTCTTCGGACACCAGAGGTTTGGCACCTCATAGCGACTCGTCCCTGTGGTTAACACCACCGTGGGTTGGCCCCACTTTTGAGATATGGGATCGTCGCCGGTGATTTGGTATCACACGTGGGTTGGCCCCACAGATGGATTATTCGTGACTTTGGTCACGGTGATTTGGTATCACATTTATATCATGACTTGGTCACGGTGGTTTGGCACCACCGGTGGTTTGGTACCACATGGGGTAGAAAAGGAGTTATGGATGGCTAGGTTGGGTGCATTATACATATATGTTGCTTTGTTATAATTTGTGTAAGTATGTGGTATTTACGGGAGAGGGAATATGCTTCGAGTCTTGGTGACTCACCTTCTCCTTATCCTTTCGGTGATTCGTGAGATCGCGGATGATGAGTCGGATGAACTCGAGGAGGCCATGTTGTAAAAGTTGGTTTTATATGAACTTCCATTTGGGTATTTTATTTAATTTGGTTTTCATATTTTATGGATTTGTAATAAGGCCTGTTTAATTATGTTTTGGATTATTTTCTAGGTTTTGAATATGTTTAAAATATTGATTATAAATTACATGGTTAATTTAATAATTGAGCCCAAAGTTTTCTAAATTAAAAACTCGCAATGGTTTCAAAAATCTTACCATCGGGTAACACGAATAGTTCAATAATAAAATTACAAGTTAAATGTTTTCAACAAATTAAGTGATTTCTAAAATTCAAGTTTCTATACTCAATTGCAAAAGGATTTTCAAAATGATAGTTTGAATTTTCTTAAAAAGATATAAATGTTTTTCTATCCTATGATTTATCAACTAAGTTTTAAAGTTTTATGTAATTTAGAAGAAAATTTCAGTTTTTAACTTATTTTTGACAAATAAAGAATTACAAAGAGTTTTTCACAAAAATTTAATTGTTAATTCGATTCTTTCAAAAAAAAATAATAAATATTTCCCTTAGTGACATACCAGATTCGGTCATGGCGTATTGACCGGGTTTAGGGTGTTACAAGATAACAAAATATAACATCTCAAGAATTATGCAAAGCCCCAACCCAATCCTAGGTTTCCATCCGCTACACACCACCCTTACCTGCCAATCACACCATTGGGGATTTCTACAATCAACCCACACCGCTACACACCATCGATGGCAGTCATGCTGCAGTTAGATGCTCATCGTCAGATCATGGCAATAGCCACTACAACAGATCATGGAAAAAAGCCACTACAACAGATCATGGCAAAAGCCACTACAACAGAACACTTCCCCTTTCATCAATCACCCAACCCCGTGCAATCACAGAAACTGGCATACATGTTTATCATATCAAATCAACAGAACCATTAACTTAAGAATGACAGAGATCACTAACCTGGTGATTCGCCTTTACCCTCCTCGGGTTTTCAATAGCCATGCCGGTATTTTAGCATTTAACAGAATATAATAGATTTATAAGCATATACTAACAGGCAATCCAAATGTTGTGAGAATGTTACACACCTGATTAATGCGTAGGACTACCCTCTATGTTGATACCCTCGCTAATCGAATCTACTGCCTTCTGTCTACAACTTTGCTCAAAAGCCGGAAGAACGTGAAGATAAGGCCTCTCCTATATTCGGCCAAGGGTTAGTGTTTTACTTGAATTATACGTTTAAATTAACAGATCTCCTTACCTTGAAATCACGAAATGTCGATCCAAAGTGCTACTAAACTCTGGCTTAGAAATCTAAGCGATTGAATCCCCTTCAAATCTCAAAATGCCGCAAATGAGAGAAAACACCCGATTAGTTAACCATATAGCCATTCGGCTAAGATCTCTAAAAGCCAAAAAAGATTGAAATCTCGCGAATTGACACTTACCTTTAGTTTTCTTCAAGATTCGGTACAAGCAGACACCACAGAAGGAATTTGGCAATCACAGGAGATGAGATCTAGGGATTTCGACTTTTAAGAAAATCCCAGAAAAGATGAATGAGAGAAATGCTGATACGTTTTCTGCTTTTGGAAGAACTAAGAATTGAAAAGATGGGCAAGGAAGTAGATAGAGAGATTCGGCCAAAGTGTTTGCAAGAGAAGAGAAGGTAAATTGCAGAGGTTTTGATTTCTGACAGACAAAAAGAAAAAAAGAAGAAGAAAAGATGATTCTAGTTTGCCGAAAAGAGAGAACGCTTGGGCTATTTTCAGAGAACACAATGCAAATTCAGCACAACCGCTTGCCTGTACTGAACTGATTTTTCCCCCCTCGCCTGTGTTTGATTTTTGGCCAACTCTGCAACCAAGAGATCACTCTTTGAAACACCCCAAACCCGGCCCAAAAGCCTAACTGGATTTGATATGTTCCTCAAGTAAAACTTTAACTAATTCTAGTTTTGATTTATAAGAAAATATAATGGTTTCGAATAAAACAGATTTAACTTAAATATTTCGTTGAAATTTGTATTGTTAAATAAATTTGTATCTTCCTAAAACATTATTTTAAGAGAAAATTATAAGTTAAAAGAAAACCAAATTTAATGAAAAACTTATTATTATTGTAAAAACCATAGATGTTTAGGTGTCAAAATAGTTCAAGTTATTTTTGAAAATTATTTAATTATTTAGTAAATATTGTTCGTGGAAGATTAAAAATCTAAAGCATAAAATTAAAAGCAGTTCATAGCGGCCTTATTACAAAAATAACAAAGACCATAAAAATCCTAAGTAATAAAAATAAACTTAATGAGTTTAATTAAGATAAACTCAAAATACTTTGTTGAGCATTGGCCACCACGTAGTCCTCGCTGACCCGATCCATTGCGCTAAGAGTCACCAAATATATCCCATAAAAGGGTGAGTCATAGACTCAATGTGTAACAAAACACTAAAAGCCCAATTGATCATGGCCATTAAGCCCATTGAATAACACAAATAGCCATAAACCCATTTAAGTCATATTTAGCCATAAGCCCATTTTTATAGCAAATCAAATAAAATCATTTAGAAATCACATGGATATATATAATGAAATGCAAACCCGGGCCCACCTAAATGTCCATCTGCTACACACCACCCGTACCTACCAATCACACCGTGGGATTACTAAATCGACCCTCCATCCGCTACACACCATCGAAGGCGATTCTTTGCAGTCAACATGCACATCGCCTTATAATTTTGTGGCATGGCCACGGACAATTAATGACCAGTAGTCATCGAATTCAAAATATGTGACCAAGTCACCGGATTCAAAATATATGTGACCAAGTCACCAAATTCACATATGTGACCGAAGTCACCGGATAATGTGGTAAAAACCACCGAAACACTTCCCCTTTATCAACATCACCCGTATGCCCATGCACATACATATTATTCTGATTTTATGCAATATACCCCAAAATCATAACAGAGTCATACTTATTTCATATATATGTATATAGTAATAAAAACAAAATATTGGGGTAAACATACCTGAATATCGTATACCACTGAATGGTACCCGCAACCATTATCAAACATATTTTCATACAAATCACATTTATTTTAGATCTATGAGAATTTAGTATAATGTTACACACCTTATAACAATGAGAACAATACCTTCCCGCTCGTCAACACTTAATTAATTATCACACTTGATTAGAACACACTAATACTTATAATCTACACTATTGATGAAAGATCTAATTCCTTACCCTCGGAATCTCGGACAACTGTTATATGTGGTTTCTCTCCGACAGATGGATCAAAACCCGTTGACAACCCACGAATGAAAAGTGGTTCGGTTGTACGCATGACTTCAACAAAATGATCTTCGTTAGCAGATGGTCCACAACCCGGTGGAAAATCTACGATCCACGATCTGACCCTTCGTTTGAAGTTTGAGTGTATATGAGCCTCCCTCTTCCAAACACTCCTTACCACTCTTTTCGAACCTATCTTGTTAGTCCCGAAATCTTACGTTCTGAAAAATATCCGATCGATTGAGTCCCTAAAATGAAATCGATTAGTAATCTATCTAAAATGATATAATCAAATATGATAATCCTTACCTTGGATGATCCCGAATGATCTCTCCTAAAACGTTGGCTACCAAAAGAATCCTTAAAATCCCTTCAAAGATTGGCCTAGGAGAAAATGAGAGAATTAGATTTCTAAAATCGGCTATACTAAAAGAAAATAAAGAGAACGATTGATAGAAAATCCTTACTCGAAATATGAAGATTGATTCACCCTTACTTGACTATTTGGAGATTCGGCCTTATTGATTTAGAAGAAGAAAAATGATGATTTCGGCTTGGACAAAAAGAGAAAAGAAAAGATAGTATTTTGGCTATGGTGGTTTCAATTTTTAATAAAAGAAAAGAAAGAATAAGAAGAAGATGGAGGATGGTTCGGTTTTAACAAAAGAGAAGAAAAGAATGGTGGTTTTGGTTATGGTAGATGATGGTTTCGGTTGATAGAAAGAAGAAAAAGAGAGAAAAAGAAAATAAAAGATTGAAAGAAGAAGAAGATGATGATGATGATTTTCAAAAGAAAAGAGGTGGATTTAGAAGCTATGAACATTCGGCCATGAGGGAAAAAGAGTAGAAAATGGTCTTTGATATTTGGTATTTTCGGTTACAAAGAGGAGAGAAAGATGATATGTTTTGGAGAAAAGAAACTAAAAAGACTACTCAAAACCGAAATGGTAAAATTTCAAATGACTAAAAGAGAAGAGAAAGGTTTATCTTTTTTTTTGTGTAATATGTATTTGGCTAAGAAACAAAGTTTGGAGAAAAGAAAAGATGCACAAATTGGTTAAAGTTTTGGCCAACTTTTACTCCTAATGCTAATGCAAAATTCGGCCAACACCTTGCCAACATGATCCCCCTTTTTCCTCCTTATTTCTTCCCCATCAATCCCTTAATTCCTATCATAAATAAACCAATCCCCCTTAGCCCCTTATGCCGTCTAGGTTCATGGTTAAATGACCATGAAAAAGCTTCCAAAACATCATCCCCTTTTCAAGCCCTTTGTCCCCTTATCCTTCCATAACCTCATGATTCCATACCATAACTTCTAACTTGCCTTTTTCCTATGGTCTACTATCCAAAATTAAAAGAATGTCCATCCATTCTAGATAAGGCTTGGCCGACACTATAGGAAAGAAAGCAAAAAAAATAAAATTCTTCCATTTGCTAGCTAGGGGATTCGAACCTCTCCCCTCAAGCATTCAACCATGCGCCAACACCACCTTGCCAAATGACTTATTATGCTTAAAACCCCATGCCAAATTTTCTTAAAGCCTATCTTGCTTAGCTCTATCTTAAGTCTTAAAAATTTAATATTTCTCTAAGGCATTCACTTACATACTGAAGTTCCTAAAACTTCCAAAGTACACTCAATTACACATAGGCATGCAACAACATACAATTAAGTTAAAAATGCATAGCCCCCAAATTCTGGATGTTATAGTTCTAACCCCTTAAAATAATTTTGACCCCGAAATTACCTGGCTAGAACAAGTGAGGGTATTACTATTGCATCGCTTCTTTTGGCTCCCACGAAGCTTCTTCTGATCCATGATTACGCCATAATACTTTGACGAGAGGAACTGATTTTCTCTGTAACACCTTTACATCCCGCTCCAGGATTTGAATTGGCTCTTCATCATATGACAAATCTGGTCTTAATTCCACCTCCTCAACTGGCACTACATGAGATGGATCTGACCGGTAACGACGTAACATTGAAACATGGAACACATCGTGCATTTGCTTCAACTCCGAAGGCAATTCTAACTGATATGCCACAGGTCCGACCCGCTTCAAAACCCGATAAGGTCCTATGAACCTGGGACTTAACTTTCCTTTGCGATCAAATCTCATCACCTTTTTCCAAGGTGAAACCTTTAGGAAAACTTGATCCCCCACAGCAAACTCTATTTCTTTCCGCTTAAGATCTGCGTATGACTTTTGCCTGTCAGATGCTTCTTTTAACCGAGCCCAAATTACCTTAACCTTTTCTTCAGATTCAGCCACTATTTCTGAACCCAAAACCTGACGTTCCCCTAGTTCTGTCCAAAACATAAGAGTGCGACACTTTGGTCCATATACTGCTTCATACGGTGCCATTCGAATACTGGCTTGGTAACTGTTGCTGTACGCAAATTCTGCTAACGGTAAGAACTCCTCCCAGCTTCCTCTGAAATCTATCACACATCCCCTTAACATATCTTCTAAAATTTGGATTACTCGTTCAGACTGGCCGTCCGACTATGGATGAAATGTCATACTAAAGTCCAATCTGGTGCCCAGAGCTTGATGCAATGCTTTCCAAAACTGAGACGTAAACCTCGGATCCCTATCTAAAATAATTGACACCGGCACTCCATGCAACCTCACAATCTTAGCCACATATAACTTCGCCAATTTCTGCAAAGAGAAATCAACCCAAACGGGGATAAAATGTGCAGATTTGGTCAATCGGTCCACTATCACCCATATCGAGTCTTTCTTAGTAGGCGTAGGAGGAAGCCCACTAACAAAGTCCATGGTGATTCTCTCCCACTTCCACTGCGGAATCTTTATCGGCTAAAGCAATCCTGAAGGTACTTGATGTTCAGCCATGACTTGCTGACACGTTAAGCACTTTCCTACAAACTCTGAAACTTCACGCTTAAGACCAGGCCACCAAAATTGATCTCACAAATCTCGATATAACTTACTTCCTCCAAGATGCATAGAATAGGGGCACCATGCGACTCCTGAAGAATCTTTTGCCTCAATTTTTTATCCCTCGGCATACAAATTTTACCTTTGAAACACAATACCCCATTGTTGTTAATACCAAAATCTTCTAATTCCCCATTATGTACCTGCCGTAGCTTTACACTCAAATCATCGCCTACCAACTGTCTCTCTTTCACTTGACTCAACCACGTCGGCTTTACTTGTAATTCTGCCAGTAAGCTTCCGTCGTCATAAAGACTAAGATGTGCAAACATCTCCCTTAGATCTGACACCACTTTTCGACTTAGAGCGTCTGCCACCACATGCGCCTTGCGCGGGTGGTACTCAATAAAACAGTCGTAGTCTTTCAACAACTCTATCCACCTTCGTTGTCTCAAATTCAGTTCCTTCTGGGTCAATAGATATTTCAGACTCTCGTGGTCCGTGTATATCACTGACTTTTCCCCATATAAATAATGTCTCCAAACTTTAAGAGCAAGGACTACTACTGCCAATTCCAAGTCATGCGTCGGGTAAGGCCTCAACTGCCGAGATGCATATGCAACTACCTTCCCGTCTTGCATAAGAACACATCCTAATCCTGTGTGAGAAGCGTCACAGTATACCACGAAATCCTTCCCTTCCTCAGGCTGAATCAAAACCGGAGCTTCAGTCAAAACCCTCTTTAGCTTCTCAAAGCTCTCTTGCTGTTTATCTGCCCATACGAAAGGTACCTCCTTCCGTAACAATTTCGTTAATGGTGCAGCTATTGATGAGAATCTTTCGACGAATCTTCAGTAATAGCCTGCTAATCCCAAGAAACTGCGAACCTCAGATACGGGCTTGGGTGGTTTCCAATCTGGTACTGCCTCAATCTTCTGAGGATCCACCCTTATCCCTTTCGCAGACACCACATGGCCTAAAAACGCAACTTCCTTCAGCAAAAATTCACACTTGCTGAATTTGGCATATAGCTTCTTCTCCCTTAACACTTGTAACACAATCCGGAGATGCTCATCATGCTCTATCTCGGACTTAGAATACACTAGGATGTTGTCTATGAATACCACAATGAACTGATCCAAGTAAGGTTGGAAAACACGGTTCATCATATCCATGAACGCAGCTGGGGCATTCGTCAATCCGAACGGCATTACCAGAAATTCATAATGCCCATATCTTGTTCGGAAAGCTGTCTTATGGATATCTGTTTCTTTCACTTTAAGCTGATGATATCCCGACCTTAGATCTATCTTTGAGAATACCGCAGCTCCCTTAAGCTGATCGAGCAGGTCATCGATCCTCGACAAAGGATACTTGTTCTTGATAGTCAGCTTATTCAACTGCCGATAGTCTATACACATCCTTATCGTTCTGTCCTTCTTCTTCACGAATAGGACCGGTGCTCCCCATGGAGACACACTAGGTCGGATGAATCCACGATCAAGCAACTCTTGGATCTGAGCCTTGAGCTCAACTAACTCCTTCGATGCCATTTTATAAGGAGCAATAGAAACTGGAGCCGTTCCAGGCAATAAATCAATCCCAAATTCTACCTCTCGATCCGGAGGCAATCTTGGAAGTTCTTTCGGAAAAACATCTACAAATTCTCTCACAGTCCTGACATCTTCAACAGTTGCTTCCTTAGCCTCCAAGGCACTAACCAACATTAGAAAAGCTACACATCCCTTTCTGACCATCTGTTCTACCTTAAGGGCGGATACTACATTTGATAAGTAATTTCGTCTCTCGCCCATCACCACAACTTCTTTGTCATCAATAGATTTTAAGGACATCTGCTTAGCAGCACAATCCACATTTGCACGATATTTCACTAGCCAGTCTATGCCTAAGATCAGGTCGAATTCCCCGAATGGCAACTCCATTAAATTAGCCGAAAATTGCATCCCTTGAACTTCTAAAGGCACTTCCTTAAAAAGTTTGTCTATTACTACTGTCTGCCCTAAAGGACTAAGTACAGTCATCTTCCTATGTACAGTCTTAGAAGTCACATGCAAAGTTCCAGATACTTCACTAGCGATGTATGAATGAGTTGACCCTATATCTATCAAAGTAATAAAGGGCAACTCAGAAATCAGAAACGTACCCGTGATAACATCAGGTGCGTCACTATCCCCTTTGCGATGAATGCATATACCGACACAGGTGTCTTGCCTCAAAGCTACCATCGCCTCGCTCAAGTCTCGCGACCTCTACCGAACCATTACTTCTTCCATTTGGACCACGACCCTTATCAATTCTTTGTCCACCTCTCGCCGACTGATTAACACCCTGATCTGATGGGCGGTTCTTATCTGAATTCATCGGGCAATCCTTAATCATATGATCTTTAGACTTGCACTTGAGACATCCCCCGGTCTTTTTCCAACATTCTCCCGGGTGCATCTTCCCACATTGAGCACAAGTACGATGTTGTCCTCCCGTAGCAAATTACTGACTTCGCGGCCCATCAACTTTAGGTTTCTTTTAAAATTCGGATGACCACTGAAGACCCAAAGCTCCTCTTATTCTTATTCTGGCCTCTGTCTCGATTCTCTCTCGATCGCTTAACTTCTTCAACTATCCTTGCCCTTTCTACTAAGGCGCAAAGTCTCTTTCCCGATCTTGAGCAATCAACACTTCATGACTCATCTCTCGGTCCATCCTCGAATCGACACATCGCTCATAATCGTAGCTACTATCCTCGGCATATCGGCTAAGTCGCAAGAACTCGCTTCATACTCAGCTATCGACTTATTTCCTTGTACTAAATTCAGAAACGCCTTTCTTTGGGAGTCGATGAAGCTAGCTCCAATGTATTTCCCTTCAAATTTAACTTTAAAATACCCTCAATCCACTTGATCTCTGTGGGTACTCTCCTTGATAGTGAGCCACCTTTGGTAGGCCTCATCACGAGTAGTGAAACGGCACCTTTCAACTTTTCTTGAAGATGCGGTCAATTCATCCATGATCCTCTCGATTGCCTCCAACCAGTACTCCGCTACATTCGGAGCTACTCCAGATACTCCCCTAAAAACCTCAGTTCCATTTGATCTAAGTCTCTCAGCTACTGACTTTCGAGACCCATTTCCCGTACTAGCTTCTGCTACTCGTTACAAAACTCGCAGCACAGCTTGTGATACTGCGTCACCTCCTCCATTTTGCTATTGAAATTCCACCCCAACAGCCGGTGGCGAAGCTTCATTTTCAGAACCTTGACCAGATCTAACTGGTTCCGACACAGCCATTCTTCCTCTATCGTGTCCACGACGACCACGTCCCCTAGAACTCATGTCTACTACGCGTTTTATCTGTTTTTACGAAAAAGTCTTATGCATTAGAGTCTTATCACTTCTTATTAAAAGAAAGTTTTATGCAACAGATATTTATTCATTGGTTTTTCCGTAGTAGTACACATACACCTAGGGTCTATGTCTCTAAAGCATAGTTTCCTTAGGCTTATCACTTTAAAATATCATACAGTCACATCACTTTATCAATAAAAGTACTTACCTGATGGATCTGGGCCGAGAACTCGGGTGCCATGCTTCAATAAAACCATTTTAACTTCAGAAAACTTTCAAGAAGTCATTTGGGCAAAATTTTGAAAACGTTGTGGGCTTCAAAACCCAAGACCGAGAGTTTAAAACTGGGCTCTGATACCAAGTTGAAACACCCCAAACCCAGCCCAAAAGCCTAACCGAATTTGATACGTTCCTCGAGTAAAACTTTAACTAATTCTCGTTTTGATTTATACGAAAATATAATGGTTTCGAATAAAACAGATTTAACTTAAATATTTTGTTGAAATTAGTATTGTTAAATAAATTTGTATCTTCTTAAAACATTATTTTAAGAGAAAAATTATAAGTTAAAAGAAAACCAAATTTAATGAAAAACTTATTATTATTGTAAAACCATAGATGTTTAGGTGTCAAAAATAGTTTAAGTTATTTTTCAAAAATTATTTAATTATTTAGTAAATATTGTTCATGGCGATTAAAAATCTAAAGCATAAAATTGAAAGCAGTTCATAGCGGCCTTATTACAAAAATAACAAAACCCATAATAAATCCTAAGTAATAAAAATAAACTTAATAGGTTTAATTAAGATAAACTCTGAAATACTTTGTTGAGCATTGGCCACCACGTAATCCTCGCTGACCCGATCCATCGCGCTAAGAGTCACCTGAAATATATCCCATAAAAGGGTGAGTCATAGACTCAATGTGTAATAAAACACTAAAAGCCCAATTGATCATGGCCATTAAGCCCATTTAATAACACATATAGCCATAAGCCCATTTAAGTCATATTTAGCCATAAGCCCATTTTTATAGCAAATCAAATAAAATCATTTAGAAATCACATGGATATATATAATGAAATGCAAACCCGGGCCCACCTAAATGTCCATCCGCTACACAATACCCGTACCTACCAATCACACCGTGGGGATTACTAAATCGACCCTCCATCCGCTACACACCATCGAAGGCGATTCTTTGCGATCAACATGCACATCGCCCTTATAATTTTGTGGCATGGCCACCAGACAATTGTGACAGTAGTCACCGGATTCAAAATATGTGACCGAAGTCACCGGATTCAAAATATATGTGACCGAAGTCACCAAATTCACATATGTGACCGAAGTCACCGGATAATGTGGTAAAAACCACCGGAACACTTCCCCTTTATCAACATCACCCATATGCCCATGCACATACATATTATTCCGATTTTATGCAATATACCCCAAAATCATAACAGAGTCATACTTATTTCATATTTATGTATATAGCAATAATAACGAAATATTGGGGTAAACATACCTAAATATCGTATACCACTGAATGGTACCCGCAACCATTATCAAACATATTTTCATACAAATCACATTTATTTTAGATCTATGAGAATTTAACCCACCTTATAACAGTGAGAACGATACCTTCCCGCTCGTCAACACCTAATTAATTATCACACTTGATTAGAACACACTAATACTTATAATCTACACTATTGATGACAGATCTAATTCCTTACCCTCGGAATCTCGGACAACTGTTATATGTGGTTTCTCTCCGACAGATGGATCAAAAGCCGTTTACAACCCACGAACAAAAAGTGGTTCGGTTGTACGCATGACTTCAAATAAACAATCTTCGTTAGCAGAGGGTCCACAACCGGTGGAAAATCTCGATCCCCGTCTGACCCTTCGTTTGAAGTTTGAGGGTGTATGAGCCTCCCTCTTCCAAACACTCCTTACCGCTCTTTTCGAACCTATCTTGTTAGTCCCGAAATCTTACATTTACGGAAAATATCCGATCGATTGAGTCCCCTAAAATGAAATCGATTAGTAATCTATCTAAAAACGATATAATCAAATATGATAATCCTTACCTTGGATGATCCTGAATGATCTCTCCTAAAACGTTGGCTACCAAAAAGAATCCTTAAAATCCCCTTCAAAGATTCAGCCTAGGAGAAAATGAGAGAATTTGATTCCTAAAATCGGCTATACTAAAAGAAAATAAAGAGAACGATTGATAGAAAATCCTTACTCGAAATATGAAGATTGATTCACCCTTACTTGACTATTTGGAGATTCGGCCTTATTGATTTAGAAGAAGAAAAATGATGATTTCGGCTTGGACAAAAAGAGAAAAGAAAAGATAGTATTTTGGCTATGGTGGTTTCGGTTTTGAATAAAATAAAAGAAGGAATAAGATGAAGATGGAGGATGGTTCGGCTTTAACAAAAGAGAAGAAAAGAATGGTGGTTTTGGTTATGGTAGATGATGGTTTCGGTTGAGAGAATGAAGAAGAAAGAGAAAGAGAGAAAATAAAAGATTGAAAGATGAAGATGATGATGATGATGATGATTTTCAAAAGAAAAGAGGTGGGTTTAAAAGCTATGAACATTCGGCCATGAGGGAAAATGAGTAGAAAAATGGTCTTTGATATTTTGTATTTTTGGTTACAAAGAGGAGAGAAAGATGATATGTTTTGGAGAAAAGAAACTAAAAAGACTACTCAAAATCGAAATGGTAAAATTTCAAATGACTAAAAGAGAAGAGAAAGGTTTATCTTTTTTTTGTGTAATATGTATTTGGCTAAGAAACAAAGTTTGGAGAAAAGAAAAGATGCACAAATTGGTTAAAGTTTTGGCCAACTTTTACTCCTAATGTTAATGCAAAATTCGGCCAACATCTTGCCAACATGATCCCCCATTTTTCCTCCTTATTTCTTCCCCATCAATCCCTTAATTCCTATCACAAATAAACCAATCCCCCATAGCCCTTTATGCTGTCTAGGTTCATGGTCAAATGACCATGAAAAAGCTTCCAAAACATCATCCCCTCTTCAAGCCCTTTGTCCCCTTATCCTTCCAAAACCTCATGATTCCATACCATAACTTCTAACTTGCCTTTTTCCTATGGTCTACTATCCAAAATTAAAAGAATGTTCATCCATTCTAGATAAGGCTTGGCCGACACTATAGGAAAGAAAGCAAAAAAATTAAAATTCTTCCATTTGCTAGCTAAGGGATTCAAACCTCTCCCCTCAAGCATTCACCCATGCGCCAACACCACCTTGCCAAATGACTTATTATGCTTAAAACCTCATGCCAAATTTTCTTAAAGCCTATCTTGCTTAGCTCTATCTTAAGTCTTAAAAATTTAATATTTCTCTAAGGCATTCACTTACATACTGAAGTTCCTAAAACTTCCAAAGTACACTCAATTACACATAGGCAAGCAACAACATACAATTAAGTTAAAAATGCATAGCCCCCAAATTCTGGATGTTACACTCTTAGCATTCTATCCCTTATCCTTAACAGAACACTCATCCAATAGAGACCTACACCACACCAGTACTTCCCCTTTATCAGCATTATATCCAGATAATTTAAAACATAAAATCCCATATTTTGTAGCCACATTGCCATCCCCCTAGCTCTCCTTGGGCTGCCGAAATTGGCCCAATTCTTTGGGCTCCAAGCGGCCACACTGGGGCCCCCTTCCTTTGCCTATTGGCTCCACTTATAGCTCCCTCCTACTGCGCCTCTTGTTCCTGGGCCACAAGCCCATTATGCCTATTACACTCTCAATACTTTATTTAAACCCAATAGTCTCTGAACAAAATATTTAGCCAAGACCTCGGCCCATTCCTGAGCCCAATTTGCACCTCTAAACCTCAAATTAACATTTTAAGCATACATCACATAAAATGCACAGGCCCAATAATTCATGATGTTATACAGACTGAACCAGAACTGATATTTCGATTGAAATTATTTTCGTGCAAAAGAAAACTTCAACAATCAACTAACTTTAATTTATCACAACATTTCCCAGAAAGAATCATTTCGATAGATATAATTCGGTATCAAGTCTTAAAGAATATGAGTTCTTCTTCTAGACTACCCCTCAATTCACACATATACATTCAAAGTTTATTTCCAGTCAGGTGGATAGATTCAGACACATATAACCCAATTATCTTTTGAATCAAATAATTCAAATCAGACTAAACCACTGAATCAGTCTTTTCAAATAAATCTTTTCGTCTCGTTAATAAGGATAACCCAGACATATCGTTTCATAGATTGATCTTGATCCTCAATCATTTTTTTAATCAATGTCAAGCTTTCACGAGAACTAGAAAAGAGTTTATAATAAAGCTGTCTCATCTATTGATCATCGAAGTTTTGAATTATACTGTAGTCTCCTTTATCAGATAAAAATCATTGGGCGTTAATAAGAACGATGTCTCAACCCCATAAATAGATATTATCCCGACTGTTAATGAAGCATTTGAACACAGGGAAGAATCAAATGTGATTTTAATAGTAACCTTTGCAGAAACACAACTTCTATAACTCTAAGAACAGTACCACTGTACTCTCACATTTTAGGCCAAAAATTATAATTATAAACGATATAGCCATTTTTGTCAAATAGATATCTCTTAGAGATAATCACATAGATTCATAGGAAAACCAGAATAGCGAAATTTCAAACATATGATATCTAAAAATTACAACCCAGATAGAATGATATCAATTCCGATGATATCCCAGAAAATGTCCAGAAAGAACAATGTTACTCATAAATATTGAAATCCACAGTAACAAAAGCAATACAATCTTCATATATAGAGTATTAGTATCATTCAGATTTTACAGTCGATTTTCATATCCACACAAGGGAATAAATACCAGAGATAGACATACCAATATCGAACGTAACCCAAATAGATCAACCATGCTTTCATCTATCAGTACATTTAACTAGTTTTCTCACACGATAAGAATCTTCTTTCTAGAATTAAATAGTCACATATGCTTCTGAGAATAAATGTACACATAGAATGCCCAGAAGGAATCATAGTAATTGCTTGAATATAACCATCACACTCAGTCATCAATACAATAAACATTATTCAACTCTCAAATTCTATCATCGAAAATTTTCAGATTATCCTATCTCTAACAAAAGTAAATATCAGAAAAGCTTCCAGTTAATACTTTATTTAGATAACATACCTGAATACATCATTTAGTCGGAATTAACTTCTTATTTACCAATGGCTCTGCATAATCTGAATAGTCTTCAGAACTATCCAATATCTCTTTTAGTACTGTCTTCACTTGCTGATTCATTCTCTTTTCTGACCACATTACTAATCTTTCAAGCACGGACTTCTGTAACTCCACACTCGTGAGCTTTTTCATCCCAAATTCTTATAGATTTCATTTTTAACATTTCACTGGTAAGGGGGTAAGGTTAATAAAGCCTCAAATTTAACTTACACATACATGCACATAACATATACTATCACAAATAGCCAATTCATTTATAAATTTCACATTCTCAAAACATTTAATAAATATTTGCTTTTAATCACTTTTATTCTTAACACATTGTTCATATGCCAACTCAAGTCACTATTTCACAATTAGCACATTTCAAATAGCAATCATAACTCAAATATCATATCTCATATGCTCATATAATTACAACATTTATTAATAACAACATGTCATACAATTTGATTCTTACCTTTATGAGTCTCAACGCATCATCAACACATTTGCACTCAAATAGTTGAGTATTTACTTCTGTACTATCTGAATTAGCTAAGTTGAAAAACTTATCTATCTCATAAAGACAATTTTCGCCAGAGTCGGGAGATATTACTCTTTCGCAAGTTAAATATAGCATGTATAGCTAGACTCATATGCGCTATGGTAGTCCTAGAACCGACTAAACCATAGCTCTGATACCAATCAAATGTAACACCCCTAACCCGTATCCATCATCGAATTAGGGTTACAAGGCATTACCGAACATAGCACAATTTAGAACAGTCATTTATTACAAATCCAGCTTCGTAATTTTAAACTCATCAAAATACTTATCTTAATCACTTTTGAACTTAAATCTACTATATTACTTTCATTGACATATTTTAAAAATTATTGAGATATATATATATATATATATATCATTACACATCATATACCATACATATAATAAAAATTTGTCAAAAGCTAATTATCACACATCACATGTAACACCCCAAACCCGGTCTATGCGTTAAGACCAGATTTGATATGCCACACGAATTGAACGTACGTATGGTCTTTTAAAGATTCAAAAAAAAAAATTTTAATGAAAATTGAGATTGATTGTTAAATCTAATAATTTCAGACGTAAAAATTTATAATTTAAAAAAAAACCTAAGAAAAATTTATTTAATGTTCCAAGAATTTGAGAGACTTCGAAGAAATTTTGAAAACAAATATTTTAAAAGAATTGTTACAAAGAATCTTTCGACTTAAAATATTTAGAAATGAAAACCTATTTTTTACACGTTTATTTATGGAAAACATTTATTTTATTTTAGAAAATAAAATCCCACATAAGTACTTTAAAGCACATCATAAAACCCATCCATAGGTAAAACATCAATAAAATTTAACCAGAGGCCTTATTACAACATAAATTAAATAAAAAATATTAAAACTACTTTAAAGAAATCTGAAATTTGAATAATCCATTATTCGTAGCATGGTCTCCACAGAGTCGTCCCCGGCCCAAGCCTCTGTCACTGATCATTACCTAACAAAGGTAAAGAAAACGGGGTGAGTTACTTAGAACTCAGTGTGTAACTCACTGGCCTATTATAAAGTTTATTACAAACTGGCCCATTTCACATTTTGGCCTTCATAATCTCATATCATATTTGGCCCTTTTAGCAAATATCACATATGGCCTATTTATCAAATATTACAAATGGCCCATTTATCAAAATCACATATGGCCCATTTATCAAAATCACATATGGCTCATTTATCAAATATCACATATGGCCCATTTATCAATTATCACATATGGCCCGTTTATCAATTATCACATATGACCCGCTTATTAAAATCACATATGGCCCATTAAGTCACTTTTATCGATTTAGCCCATTAAGGAAAATTTCGTAATTTTCACAATCTTACTATCGATTTCGTAGTTTTTACCATTCAAGTGCTAAATAAACCATTTTACTCGATTTCATCAACTTTGAGATTTTAATCTAGCTATTAATACAATGTGGTTATCTAACCCGCGAGATACGTCATGAGATTACACACCTGATTACGGTGAGGACTACACTTTCCCGATCGTCGATACCTAAATACGTATCACGCTCATTAGTATACTAACACTAAAATTAAATCTATGCTAAAGTAGGTGATCTAGATTTTTACCCTCGGAATCTCGAACAATAACTATTTGTCGATTCTCCCCAGTTGACGATTCACAACCCGTTGGAAAACCCCAAATAGCTAATGGCTAGAACTGCGAACAACTTCGAATAATTGATTTTCACCGGAGGAGGGTCCACAACCCAGTGGAAAATCTCGAATTGCTGAAACAACCTTTCGCTTAAATCTAGGAGTTGGGATTGTCAAACCACTCCTTTTGAGATCACCACCAAATTTCCCTTTCGATACGTTACTACGAGCCTGCATTCGTTAGATCCTTAATAAATCAATAATCTATTAAAGTATGGACTTAACAAAATGGTATAGATAGGCTTACCACGAAGTTACGAGTGATCCACGAGTAAATCCCTATATATAATAATGGATTACTCCTGTTCATAATGTTAATCATTTCAATAATAACAAAGGACGATCATGAAACCCGTGAAGAACTCTTACCTTGAAGGTTTTTTATCCGAATTCTAATGATTACAAGATAACTTCTAGGAGATGGCGATTCGGCCTTCCACTATTTTACTATAAAAACAAAAAGGATTTATCTAAGAGAGATGGATGATGATTTCGGTCGAAAAGGCTCTCCCAATCTAACTTATGGGTTCAGCAAATAAGCAAATAAATAACAAAAAAGAAAAACAAATAAGGAGGTTTTTTACCGATTGTTCAAAATTTGAATAGAAAAAATGGTTGAGAAGAAATATATGTGAAATGAAAGATTCGGTTATGAAGATATTCATTGACATTCGGCCATGATGAAAGGTTTTGGAAAATAGTGATGTTTGAGTGTTCTTTACAAGAAGAAAGAAAGCAGAAAAAGGAATAAAGGGAGAGTGTTTATGTGTCGATTTCCAAGGATGGAAGATGAACAAAGAAAGGGTCTTGGGGTTGGTGTATATTCGGCCAAAAGGAAGAAAACGAATATGACCTTTCAAGATGGTATGGTTTTGGCACAATGAGGAAAAGAGCTTGGGGGAGTATGGAAGATGATAACCATTTGGTCTAAAAGAAATGACCAAAACCAAAGCAAAATTTTACCTATTACACAAGACACATTCGGCTAGGGAGAAGAGTTTTGGAGAGAGATATGTTGCTACACTAAAATGAGAATGTGACTAAAACCAACACCCAAACCATACCAATTGCCAACAAAATTTTGGCTATCTCCCCTAGCCCCTTAAACCGTCCAAGTACATTAGTCAAATGGTCAAACTTTAGTCACCCCAAACTTTCCAAAACATCTCCTCTTGTTTTAAGCCTTATGTCCCCCCTACATGCCTTTTCCATATGATTCTTTTCCTTAAGTTCAATCTTCCCTTTTCTCTTAGCCATCATACCATAAAAATAAAAGTCTAACTTACCAAGAATATGATGTTTGGCCGACACTTGCTAGGAAAGAGCAAAAATTAAAATCACAAAATGCATACTAAGAGATTCGAACCTCTCCCCTCAAGACCATACATGTGGCGCATAACCTCTTAACCAATAGCTCAATTATGATAGCTACTTACTCATAATTTTCCATATATCATGTGCTCACTGTCTCTCTCTCTTTAAAGTACTATAAACTAAAAATTTTCACTAGGTCCAAATAATTCGCAAACCTTCTCAGGACCTCATCAATAAGCCAAAGCTTATAATTTAACACGCTAAATCACCAATTTAATGTAACACATAAAATTTTAAATTCTAGGATGTTACAATTCTACCCCCTAAAAGAAAATTGCATCCTCGAAATTTACCTGGTTAAAAGAGATGAGGATATTACTGTTGAATTGTCTCCTCAGGCTCCCATGTAGCTTCCTCCGCTCCGTGATTACGCCATAGAACCTTAACCAATGGTACTGACTTCTTTCTTAGCACCTTTACATCTCGATCTAAAATTTGCACTGGTTCCTCCTCGAATGACAAGTCAGGTCTTAACTCAACTTCCTCTACCGGTACTATGTGAGACGAATCCGATCGGTAATGCCTTAACATTGAAACGTGAAAAACATTATGTATCTGACTCGACTCTAGAGGTAACTCAAGCTAGTAAGCTACTGGCCTAACACATTTCAGCACACGATACGGTCCAATGAATTGGGAGCTCAACTTGCCCTTCCTCCCAAATCTGAAGATCTTCTCCCAAGGTGAGACCTTTAGAAAAACCTAATCTCCCACTGCAAACTCAATATCCTTACGTTTCAGATCTACATATGACTTTTGTCTATCCGAAACTTCCTTTAACCGTGCTCGAATCACCTTTACCTTTTCTTTCGTCTCAGATATCAATTCAGAACCCAACAACTGCCTTTCCCCCAATCCAATCCAACAAGTAGGGGTATGACACCTACGACCATATAAAGCTTCATAGGGTGCCATTTGGATAGTGGATTGGTGACTGTTATTATATGCAAACTCTGCCAATGGTAGAAAATCTTCCCAACTGCCTCTGAAGTCAATCACACAACCTCTTAACATGTCTTCCAAAATTTGGATTACTCTTTTCGACTGACCATCTGACTGAGGATGAAAAGCCGTGCTGAAGTTTAACTTTGTACCTAGAGCCTTATGCAAAGCTTTCCAAAACCGTGATGTAAACTTAGGGTCCCTGTCTGATATAATAGACACTGGTACCCCATGCAACCTCACGATCTTTGATACATACAACTTAGCCAACTTCTATAGTGAGTAATCCGTACGAACTGGTAGAAAATGAGCAGTCTTAGTCAATCGATCCACTATTACCCAGGCGGAATCCTTCTTAGTAGGTGTTAAGGGTAACCCACAAACAAAGTCCATCATTATCCGCTCCCATTTCCATAATGGAATCTTTATCGGTTGCAACAATCTCGACAGTAATTGATGTTTCGCCTTCACTTGTTGACAAGTTAAACACTTACCAAAGAAATTAGTAACCTCTCACTTTAACCTTGGCCATTAATACTATTCACGAAGGTCTCTATACATCTTACCTCCTCCGGGGTGCATAGCTTACGAGCTATCATTCGCCTCTCGCAGAATCATCTGTCTCAAATCTGAATCTATGGGCATACACACTCTTTCGCGAAAACACAACACTCCATTCTTATTCATTCCAAAATCCCCTATTGCTCCACTTTCAACTTGTTGAATTAAGGGACCCAACTTTTCATCTGATATATGCTTCTCCTTGATCTTCTCTATCCACAAAGGCTTCACCTGAAGTTTCGCTAGTAGACTACCATCCTCATACAAACTGACATGAGCAAACATTGCTCTTAACTCTGGTATTACCGTACGACTCAACGCATCTGCCACCACGTTAGCCTTTCCAGGATGATACTCAATTGAAAAGTCATAATCTTTTAACAGCTCCACCCACCTCCGTTGTCTCAAGTTCAACTCCTTCTGGGTAAGGAGGTACTTAAGACTCTTATGGTCCGTATAGATGATAGACTTCTCACCGTAAAGATAGTGCCTCCAAATCTTTAAAGCAAAAACCACCGCAGCCAATTCCAAGTCATGAGTAGGATAGTTGACTTCATGCGGCCTTAACTGACGAGAAGCATAAGCCACCACTTTTCCTTCTTGCATTAGCAAACATCTTAAACCCGTGTGTGACGCATCTCAGTAAATAATGAACTCTTTTCCAGCCTCAGATTAAATCATTATAGGTGCTTCCGTCAAAATCTTTTTTAATTTCTCAAAACTTTCTAGCTGCTGATCTGACCACACAAATGGTAGGTGCTGCAATCAACGAAAACCCTTCAACAAAACGTCTATAATAGCCAGCCAAACCTAAGAAAGTTTGAATCTCAGCCACTGACTTCGGTGGTTTCCAATCCAACACCGCATCTACTTTGTGAGGATCAACTCTGATTCCTTTGACTGACACAACATGCCCCAAGAAATCACTTCTTTCAGCCAAAATTCACACTTACTGAATTTGGCATAAAGTTGCTTGTCTCGCAGTATTTGTAATACTATGCGCAAATGTAAGTCATGCTCTTCTTCATTCCTCAAATATACCAAGATATCATCTATGAACACTACCACGAACCGATCTAGATAGGGTTAAAAGACTCAATTCATCATGTCCAAAAATGCAGCTGGTGCATTGGTAAAGTCAAACGGCATCACCAAAAACTCATAATATCCATAACGAGTTCGGAATGCCGTCTTATGAATATCTGCCTCCTTAACCTTGAGTTGGTGATAACTCGATCTCAAATCAATCTTGGAGAAAACTAAAGCTCCTCTCAACTGATCAAACAGGTCATCTATTCTCGGCAATGGATACCTATTCTTGATCGTCAACTTATTCAACTGCCTATAATTAATGTACATACGCATCGACCCGTCCTTCTTCTTGACAAACAAGACCGGTGATCCCCACGGAGACACGCTCGATCGAATAAATCCACGATCCAACAATTCTTGAATTTGAGCTTTAAGCACCGCTGACTCCTTCGGCACCATTCTATAAGGAGCAATGGACACTAGAGCTGTTCCTGGCAAAATCTCAATGCCAAACTCTACTTCTCGATCTGGAGGTAAACCCGGAAGTTCTTTGGGAAATACATCTGGAAATTCTTTCACCGTTCTAACACCTTCCACTGATAATTCCTTGGCATCCAAAGCACTAATGGAGGCTAGGGACGCTCCATACCCTTTTCGTACCAACTTTTCTGCCTTTAAAGTAGATACCACATTTGTTAAATAATTCCTCCGTTCGCCTATCATCACCACTTCTTTATCTTCTAAAGTCCTTATCGACATCCGCTTTGCAGCACAATGCAATTGCGCCCAGTGCTTCACCAACCAATCCATGCCCAGAATAAGATCGAACTCGCCGAAAGGCAATTCCATCAAATCTGCCAAAAATCTTTCTCTTTGAATTTCTAAAGGCACATCTCTATACAATTTATTCACGATCACAGACTGTCCTAAAGGACTAATTACCATCATCTCTCTATCGGTAATCTCAGATCTAATATTCAGATTTCCAGATATGGCGCTAGCAACATATGAATGAGTAGAACCGATATCTATCAAAGTAGTAATAGGTACATAAAAAATGAAGAACGTACCGATTATCACATCAGGTGCATCGCCATCCTCCCGACGCCTGACCGCATAGACTAACCCCGGCTGTTTCGCCTCTGCATTACCTCTTAAGCCATTACCTCAACCCGGTGCACCTTGACCACGTCCAGTACCATTACCACCACAACCTGGTCCACGACCTCTTGGTGGCTGTTGAGTGCCTCTGGCTGGCTGCACATCAGGGTTACGAGCTTCTTGTGTCGGGGCAGTCCGTCGAGGATAATTCTTACGCTGATGGTCCTTAGAACCACATTTGAAAGACCCACCGGTTCTTTTCCAGCATTCACCTGGGTGTCGTTTTCCATAGCCAGCACACAGTTGAATCTGATTAGTAGCAGTAGGTGCTCTAACTGGAGCTGGCTCATCATTCCTAGGCCTCTTTTGAAACCTTTTAGCAGCACCCGAGTACTTAAAGTCCCTCTTGCCTCTACCTCTTTCCCAGTTCTGACGTTCCGAGTTCTTAGCTTCTTTAGCTATCTTGGCTTTCTCCACAAGCGTGGCAAAAGTCCTTTCCTGTTGCGGGGCTATCAAAACCTGTAACTCATCATTCAGCCAATCCTCAAAGTGTACACAGCACTCATGGTTAGTTGGCACTATTGTCCCATCATAACGGTTCAAGCGTAGAAATTCTGCCTCGTAAGCTGCCATCGTCTTATTTCCTTGAGCAAGATTCAGGAATTCCTTCCTCCGGGCATCCACGTAGCTTGCCCCGACATACTTTCCTTGAAAAGCAGCTTTGAAGAAATCCCAAGTAACACGTTCAGCCTGGGTGCCTTCTCGAACAGTAAGCCACCATTAATACGCCTCGTCCCTCAACAAGGACACAACTCCTCTTAATTTCTACTCGGTAGTACATTCCAGTCGTCCATAATCTACTCCACAGCCTTGAGCCAATATTCTGCAACATTTGGGGCTACCCCAGAAATACCCCTAAAAGTCTCAACACCATTTGATATGAGTCGCTCCGATATTGACCCACGAGCTACTGGCCCTGATCTAGTCCCAGTAACCCTTTCCAAGACTCGTAACATTGCTTGAGACAGAGCAATGTCTTCTCTCATATGGTCATGGGATCCATTTTTTGACATAGGTGATGCCGGTGCATCCATTTTCGGCATATGTCCCGATGCCTCAGACACGGCTCTAGCACCTCGGCCTCTACCACAGCCACATCTACCATGTCCACATCCTCTAGCGCTCATATTGACTAATTCGGTTTAATCTAATTACAAGTTTTATGAATTAGAATACTATTTCAGTGTTTATTAACGATATTTTATGAGATATAAGAGATAGAGTTTATTTTCGCAAACACATCCTATAGTCTCAATCTCTATAGTTTCAACACCTAAAACTAGAAGTTCTAGAGTGTTCCTATGATCATATCACAATAATAATTATTCAGTATACGAATACTTACTTGACTTGGTGCCGGATGCTCGTGGTGCCATACTACCTTTAACACATAAATTTTATAAATTCAAAATAGTTTTCAACTAAAATTGTTGTTGAACCTAAACCACAGTCGAGTTTTGAAACTGGCTCTGATACCATAAAATGTAACACCCCAAACCTAGTCTATGTATTAAGACGGGATTGGATATGTCAGACGAATTGAACATACGTATGGTCTTTTAAATATTCAAAAAAAAGTTTAATGAAAACCGAGGTTGATTGTTAAATCTAATAATTTGAGACGTAAAAATTTATAATTTAAAAAAACCTAAGAAAAATTTACTTAATGTTCCAAGAATTTGAGAGAGTTCGAAGAAATTTTGAAAACAAAGATTTTAAAAGAATTGTTACAAAGAATCTTTCAAGTTAAAATATTTAGTAATGAAAACCCTTTTTTTTTTGCACGTTTATTTACGGAAAACGTTTATTTTTATTTTAGAAAAATAAAATCCCACATAAGTACTTTAAAGCATATCATAAAACCCATCCATAGGTAAAACATCCATAAAATTTAACCAGAGGCCTTATTACAACATAAATTAAATAGAAAATATTAAAAGTACTTTAAAAAAATCTGAAATTTGAATAACCCATTATTCGTAGTATGGTCTTCACTGAGTCGTCCCCGGCCCAAGCCTCCGTCACTGATCATTACTTGAGAAAGGTAAAGAAAATGGGGTGAGTTACTTAGAACTCAGTGTGTAACTCACTTACTATAGTCCACAGGTTCAAAACCATTTAAGAAATTATTTGGGCCTAATCCCTATTACAAATATATCATTTTAGCATGTATAAAATGCAAGTGATATGCAATTCCCAAAACCAAACCTAGATTTCCATCCGCTACACACCACCCGTACCAACCAACACACCTGTGGGGAGCTTTAATCACCCACCCCGCCAACACACCAAGTAGGCATTAAGCCGTATATCAAATTTCATGGACAAGCCACCAAATTTAAAGAGTTTACATGGCATTTGCCATTTTTTAGAATTGTGGCAGAGCCACCAAAATTTTGTAGCAAAGCTACCAGAACTTCTCTTCGTTAAATAGCCCAACCCATTCAATCATGTATATAATATGCATAATAATCCATTCATATAATTATTCCAACATAAGGCCCATTATAAAGGTTATTACAAACTGGCCCATTTCACATTTTGGCCTTCATAATCTCATATCATATTTGGCCCTTTTAGCAAATATCACATATGGCCTATTTATCAAATATTACAAATGGCCCATTTATCAAAATCACATATGGCCCATTTATCAAAATCACATATGGCTCATTTATCAAATATCACATATGGCCCATTTATCAATTATCACATATGGCCCGTTTATCAATTATCACACATGGCCCGTTTATCAAAATCACATATGGCCCATTAAGTCACTTTTATCGATTTAGCACATTAAGGAAAATTTCATAATTTTCACAATCTTACTATCAATTTCGTAGTTTTTACCGTTCAAGTGCTAAATAAACCATTTTACCCAATTTCATCAACTTTGCGATTTTAATCTAGCTATTAATAAAATGTGGCTATCTAACCCGCAAGATATGGCGTGAGATTACACACCTGATTATGGTGAGGACTACACTTTCCCGATCGTCGATACCTAAATACGTATCACGCTTGATTAGTATACTAACACTTAAATTAAATCTATGCTAAAGTAGGCGATCTAGATTTTTACCCTTGGAATCTCGAACAATAACTATTTGTCGGTTCTCCCTAGTTGACGATTCACAACCCGTTGGAAAACCCCGAATAGCTAATGGCTCAGAACTGCGAACAAATTTGAATAATTGATTTTCACCGGAGGATGGTCCACAATCCAGTGGAAAATCCCGAATTGCTGAAATAGCCTTTCGCTTAAATCTAGGAGTTGGGATCATCAAACCACTCCTTTTGAGATCACCACCAAATTTCCCTTCAGATACGTTACTGCAAGCCTCCATTCGTTAGATCCTTAATAAATCAATAATCTATTAAAGTATGGACTTAACAAAATGGTATAGATAGGCTTACCACGAAGTTCCGAGTGATCCACGAGTAAATCCCTATGTATAATAATCGATTACTCCTTTCCATAATGTTAATCATTTTAATAATAATAAAGGATGATCACGAAACCCGTGAAGAACTCTTACCTGGAAGGTTTTTCATCCGAATTCTAATGATTACAAGATAACTTCGAGGAGATGCCGATTCGGCCTTCCACTATTTCACTATAAAAATGAAAAAGATTTATCTAAGAGAGATGGATGATTATTTCGGTCGAAAAGGCTCTCCCAAGCCAACTTATGTTCGGTAAATAAGTAAATAAATAACAAAAAAAAACAAATAAGGAGGTTTTTTTACCGATTGTTCAAAGTTTGAATAGAAAAATGGCTGAGAAGAAGTATATGTGAAATGAAAGATTCGGTTATGAAGATAGTTATTGACATTCGGCCATGATGAAAGGTTTTGGAAAATAGTGATGTTTGAGTGTTCTTTACAAGAAGATGGAAAGGAGAAAAAGGAATAAAGAGAGAGTGTTTATGTGTCGATTTCCAATGATGGAAGATGAACAAAGAAAGGGTCTTGGGGTTGGTGTATATTCGGCCAAAAGGAAGAAAAAGAATAGGACCTTTCAAGATGGTATGGTTTTGGCACAATGAGGAAAAGATCTTGGGGGAGTATGGAAGATGATAACAATTTGGTCTAAAAGAAATGACCAAAACCAAAGCAAAATTTTACCTATTACACAAGAAACATCTGACTAGGGAGAAGAGTAAAACCAACACCCAAACCATACCAATTGCCAACAAAATTTCAGCTATCTCCCCTAGCCCCTTAAACTGTCCAAGTACATTAGTCAAATTGTCAAACTTTAGCCACCCCAAACTTTCCAAAACATCTCCTCTTGTTTTAAGCCTTATGTACCCCCTACATGCCTTTTCCATATGATTCTTTTCCTTAAGTTCAATCTTACCTTTTCTCTTAGCCATCATACCATAAAAATAAAAGTCTAACTTACCAAGAATATGATGTTTGGCTGACACTTGCTAGGAAAGAGCAAAAATTAAATCACAAAATGCATATTAAGAGATTCGAACCTCTCCCCTCAAGACCGTACATGTGGCGCATAACCTTTTAACCAATAGCTTAATTATGATAGCTACTTACTCATAATTTTCCATATATCATGTGTTCACTGTCTCCCTCTCTTTAAAGTACTATAAACTAAAAATTTTCACTAGGTCCAAATAAATCCCAAACCTTCTCAAGACCTCATCAACAAGAAAAAACTAATAATTTAACACCCTATATCACCAATTTAATGTAACACATAAAATTTCAAATTCTAAGATGTTACATCACATTTTATAATCTAAGCATGTTCACATATTAAAATCAATTATCAACCACAAAATGCAATTTTTTTGGTTATCATACATTATGGTCGAATATATTAATGGTTAATAACAAACATGATACGCATTTACATTCAAAGAAAATGAACCATAACTCAATTTGGGTCTCACTCCTTTATGCAACATTGTTTTCATTTAAACTAACATAATTTAAATCTAAACTTACTTCTTTCCTAATCACCAAAACCATGCGCATATGACCTTGATATTTTAAGCCATTTTAAGCACAAATAACAACTACAAATACACATAGTTCACATGCCAATTTATATGCTTTAATATATGCCAAAATTTCATTCACACAATCAAGCTGAATTGTTTCTTATTCGGTTATTCTATATAACATTCAATACATAACATATATATTTAGATAAATATATTATAAACCAAATATCATGCTCATCTTTATAGTTCCAATGCCATATTCATATATACAAGTGCACTTACATTATCAAAGAAACTAAACCTCAAACATTAATAAAACACATCAACTTCAATTCATCGATATGCCATTATGAACAAATTACTAAACTAACCACAAATACAATTTGAATCTTATACCAAACTTACTTATTTCATTTTTGTTTTATAACATTCAAAACATATATATTCATGCCTTTATAAACCGACCCTAAATAATCAAACAGCATAGCCGAACATACAACACAACCAAACCACATATTCAACTATTTTAAATTCATCACATATCTGAATACACAAGCCCAATATAACAAATTTTGTAGCAACCCATAAGGCCGAACATGCATAAATTATTACATATCATATAACCTAACTTAATGAACATTCCATCAATAATATGCTTAGCATTTCACTTATATTTTCAAATTTGCACCTCAAGAGTTATACCTATCATGAACCATGACATAATTCATGCACTCATTAACAAAGCATATTGTAACATCCTTAATCGGGGTCTTTGCATTTTATCTACTTGTATGTGAATAGTATGGTTGGCATGCTAGTTTAAGTTATTTTAGGGTCTAGGCAGGAGTCAGGGGTAGGCTAGAGCCTTGGGGGAAATTTACGTTTTGGGCTTTTGAAGGGGGGAGCTGAATGAGTTAAGTGTTAAGGGTAGTTGGTGGTAAGATTTGACACAAGATTCCAAGTGATGGAGTGGTAAGGAGGTGCCACTTAGGGGGGTAAGGGAGTGATGCCTCATGTAAGCTGATAGGGCCTTGGTTTGAGCTGCGGGAATCCCCTTTCTGCTTGTTATTTTTGACGCCAAGACCAATAGGAGTTGCACTCAGAATGGACTCTGGTGGATAGGGATTGAAGAAGTCAACATATTTGAATTAGTGGAGGAGAGTAAACTTGGGGGTTTGAAGTATTCAAACTTGTTTGAATATGTGTTCAGGAGTAAATCAAGGAGAGAAAAAAGGGATTGTAGTGGGACGTGTGTTAGTCGAATTGGAAGAGAGTATGAAGGGGTTGAGTGTAGCTTAGGTGGGTGGCTGAATGTGGTGTGCTGGCTTTGGTGAAGAATGAACATTCGACTAGTTAGGGAGCACTTAGAGCCTTTTCCTCTCATTTCTTTTAGTGTCGAAATCATGCTCCTAGTTTTGTGTATATTCTTTTCTCTCATTTATACCAAAACCGAGTGATTTTCCAAAGTTTCTTCTTTTCTACTCTCTAGTGTTTGGCCGAAACCAGCAGTACTCTTTTCCCATCTTGAAATTTTGATTTATGTTTCCTCCCCATAGTTGAAACTCTTAGCCACCCTCTCTTGTGTCTTTCGATTTCCCAAGGGCCAAAACCCTACTCTTATTTTTCTTTTTCTTCTTTATTTGTACACTCTCAAAACCGAAACCTCAAACTTCTTCCTCCAATTCCATCTTTCTCTTGAAGCCAAAATCTACTTTCCTTCTCTATTTCTAAAAGTCGAAACCACATTTGCATTCTTTCTCTTCATCTTTTCATTCATTGGTTGCCAAAATCTCTGATACTCTTTTCTCTCTTCTCTTTTAACAATTAGCCGAATATCATCTATTAAGGATCACCCATCATTTTCATCTTTTCTTTGCTTAGTGGAGCACACTCGGCATTTGAGTAAGTTCTTGGCACTTTGGTCGAATTTCGTTAACTCTCTCTCATTCTCGCTGCTCTTTTTCCTATTGTTTTCTTTAGGAATGAAAGCCAAAATCCCTTGGCATTTAAACCCTCTCGTTTGACTCTTGGTTGCAGTATATCGCTGTCGTTGGTTTGCCATCATTTCCAATCGGTTCTGCTAGTGTGTGGTAAGTGTTTACATCATTTTGACGTCTCTTATTGTGTTAAATGCCGAAGGCAGAGATCTAATTTTATTTGATGCTTGGCCGAATGCAAGGGGTGGTGTGTTGACGCCATCTTGTGAGAACTTTTGGGATTCGTTAGAATGTGAGTCAAGCCTAGAACCTCAAGTTTTTTCGAATTAGGTAAGGGTTCTAACTTTGGGTTTTAGTTCTTTGCGATTTGTTTCACTGCTTTAACCCGATTTAGTGACCAAGGTGTATTCATAGACTCTAATACTAGTCAAGCGATTGGAAGGGAGGGATCAGTAAACCCAACCCCTAAGTTCAAGAAAAGGGATGCATCTGTGGTTTGCGATTGGCCACCTGAGTGTGGACCAGCCTCTGAACAGGAAAGTAGACAGATAGCGGTAGTATCAGTTAACAACAGTGTCGACATAAAAAGCATAGTCTTGTGAGTAATTAGGTGTGTAACTCTTACACACTTTATATGTCAATATGTTAATATTGTGTATATTGTCAAAAGCCGGAATAACGGTAGAAAATGATAATTTACCCTTATGGGTAAAAGCGAGGACTTCAGGTAAGTTCATTTTGGTGGCTAGCATTAAATGTTTCTGTTAAATCTATATATGCCATATTATGCTATCGTGGTAAATGTTAAGCATGGTAAAAATGGATGGAAAAGCATGATCATAAGATGGGTATAATGAGAGTAGGGGAAAGATATAATAATCAGACTGTCACCAGGGGTTTGGTACCACACAGTGGGTTGGCCCCACTTCTGATTATTTTGTGACTAAGTCTCAGCGGTTTGGCACCACCAGTGGTTTGGTACCACATATATTCATCTCTATGACTCGTCCCAGTGGTTTAATACCACAGTGCGTTGGCCCCACATATTGTGGCAAAAGGGATCGTCACTAGTGGTTTGGTACCACAAAGTGGGTTGGCCCCACATATGTTTATTTGTGACTTCGGTCACTAGTGGTTTGGTACCACATATATTTATTTGTGACTTCGGTCACCAGTGGTTTGGCACCACCAGTGGTTTGGTACCACACGGGGTAGATTTGGGAGACTCGGATGGATATTTAGGTTGGATGGGTTGCATGGCATGCATATTTGCATGTGAATTGGTGTAAGAGTTTAATATCATTTGGATGGGGATTTATACACTGAGTCTAGGTGACTCACCCTTTCCATTAACATTTTGCAGGTGATTCTTACGTCGCGGATGGGGAGCCGAGGTGGACTTGAGGTGGCCATGCATGCTGTTTTGGTTTTTTTTAGATTTAGTAGTACCTTGGACCTATTTTCTTCATAACTTGGATTTTGGTTATGTAATAAGGCCACTCAAACTTTAACTTGGTTTACTTATTTTGCTATTTCCTTAGACTACACTTTGATCATTGGGGCATGTTTTAATTAACTAAAAACTGGATGTTTTCGGACCTTAGATAAACTTTTGGGTTTTTTTTTTTCAAAATTCCACCATTGAGTAAATAATCACTAAATAATAACGATGAGACAACTTTATATTTCTTTTTAGACTCAAATTTTAAATAAATAAAGAAAGGTTTCCTTCCCTACTCAGGACGATAACTAGATTTCAACACGTTTTTCTTCCTGTGACATGCCAGATTCGGTCGTAGCATTTTGACCGTGTTTGGGGTGTTATAATTGTGGTATCAGAGTGTAGTTCAAAAGCTCGGGTGTGGGCCTGAGGCCCAAAATGTTTTCAATTGAGGGTTTGTAAAATGATTTTGATGGAAAATGTATATTTTGGGACAACCATGGCACCTGAGTCTCCGGCACCAACCCACAACGGTAAGTTCCCTAACTGCTATTATTGTGGTTTATATGATTGTGGTATGAATGCTAGTGATAGGAATTCACTCTAGAGACTGAAACCTGTAGGACTGTGTGGATTGCGAGAATAATTACAGTAATAAATTACTCATAAAATTACACGGTAATAAATAGTGAAAGTTAGCTAACTCATAAAATTCTTAAATCAGATTAATTCGTGAACGCTAGTCATGAGCACACGAGGGCGTAGGCATAATATGCGTGTTCGTGGTAGGGGTAGAATGACAGTTTTAGAACCAACAGGGTCTGGTCATGGGTCTGAGAATGAGGTGCCACCGCCGCCAACTGTGGGCACCGAGTTCCAGGATCAAATGGGTGGTGATGATGCAGTGTCACAAGCGATGCTATGGGTTCTGGAGAGAGTTACTGAAGCAGGAGGTGGTACAGGGGCTCAGAAATCTATGTCTGAATGACTCTGGGCTAATGGAGCGAAAGTGTTTAGGGGTGTTTCTGGTGTAGCTCCTAGCACGGCGGAGTACTGGCTTGAGGTGACTGAGTGCATAATGGACGATTTAGACTTTACAGATGAGGAGAAGTTGAAGGGGATAGTATCTCTACTTCGGGATGAATCTTACCAGTGGTGGCTCACGGTCAGGGATGGTACGACAGCTGATGATATCACTTGGGGTTTCATTAAGACGGCGTATCAGAGGAAGTATGTTGGGTCTAGTTATACTGATGCACAGCGTAAGGCGTTCTTGAACTTGGTTTAGGGGAATAAGTCTGTATCTGAGTATGAGGCGAAATTCTTAAGGTTGAGCCGTTATGCTCGGGGTATCATTGCTACGGAGCATGAACGTTGCGTTAGGTTTGAGGACGGACTGAGAGATGAGCTGAGGTTGTTGATCACTCCACAACGAGAGAGGGAATTCGCTGTACTAGTGGAGAAGGCTAAGATAGCCGAGGGGGTGAAGGAGTCGATGAAATAGAACCTGGACAGAAATAGAAACAAGAGGAGTTTTGGGCTATCAGGGTCTGTTGGGAATTCTCAGAAGAGGGCTAGATTTGGCGGACCGAGTCAAGCTACAAGGCCTGCTGCTACCACTCAATGGCCACCACGGTGTGCTCGGTGTGGGAAGTCTCATGGTGGGAGTGTTGGCCTGGTAGTAAATGGTGTTTTAAGTGTGGGTCATTAGATTATCGAGTAAGAGATTACCTGCGTAAGCTAGCAAGGATTTAGTTAGAGAGTCAGGGACGTGCTCAGTCCAGGAGCAGTGGACAGCAACCAAAGAGGGGTCGTGGTTTAAACAGGGAAGGTAATGGTTCTGGTCGAGGCCGCGGAGCACCGGACAGAGGGGCTGGGAATATTGATGCAAGACAGCCTGGTTTGGTCTATGCGGCGAGGCATCGAGAGGAGGGTGACGCTCGGACGTCATAACTAGTACGTTCTTAATTCTTGGGTTTCTTTATATTGCTATGGTTGATGTTGGTTCGACGCACTTGTATGTTGCTAGTCGTATAGTGGGAACTCTGAACTTAGCTTATGAGATTTCTTCTAAGGAGATGGCCGTAGTTAGCCCTCTAGGACACTCAGTAGTGGTGACCAAATTGTATAGGGATGTACCCCTAGAACTCCAAGGGGTAGTGTTTTTGGCTGATCTGATGGAACTGTCATTCGGGGAGGTCGATTTGATTTTAGGGATGGACTGGTTAGTAAAGTACCAAGCAAGTTTGGACTGTGCAGCCAAGCGCATGGTGTTAAGATCTGTCGAGGGTGAAGAGGTGGTGATGACAGGTGATAGAAGAAACTACCTATCCAATGTGGTATCCGCTTTGAAGGCCGAGAAAATGGTGAGGAAGGGTTGTGAAGCATTTATGGTTCATGTTTGTGCTTTGGAGGTTAAGAAATCAGTGGTGGGGGATGTTCAAACGGTGAAGGAATTTATCTGGCCCAAGGAGTTAGTGGAGTTGAAATCGCAGATTCAGGAGTTGTTGGATCGAGGTTTTACCACGTCGAGTGTATCGCCTCGAGGAGCACCCGTGCTTTTTGTTAAAAAAAGGACGGAATAATGCAGATGTGTATAGATTATCGCCAGCTAAATAAGTTAACGATTAAGAATAAGTATCTGTTGCCGAGGATAGACGACCTGTTTGACCAACTTAGGGGAGCATCAGTTTTCTCTAAGATTGACTTGAGGTCGGGGTATCACCAGTTTAAGGTAAAGAAGGCCGATATCCATAAGACGGCGTTTCGCACTCGTTATGGTCACTATGAGTTTTTGGTAATGCCATTTGGATTGACCAACGCGCCAGCAGTGTTCATGGATATGATAAACCGGGTGTTTCAGTAGTACTTGGATCAGTTCGTCGTAGTATTTATAGATGATATCCTGGTGTATTCAAAATCTGAGGTGGAGCATGATGCGCATCTACGTGTGGTTTTACAGATTCTGAGAGAGAGGCAATTATTTACAAAATTTAGTAAGTACGAGTTCTGGTTGAAGGAAGTTACTTTTTTGGGTCATGTGGTGTCAGTTGAGGGGATTAGGGTGGACCCTCGAAAGATTGAAGCGATATTAGATTGGAAACCACCTAAGTCTGTGGTGGAGATTCAGAGTTTTCTAAGTTTAGCAGGGTACTACAGAAGATTCATGGAAGGGTTTTTATTAATTGCAGCGCCATTAACCAAGTTGTTAAGGAAGGGAGTTCTATTTGTGTGGTCAGACAAGCAACAAGAAAGTTTTGAGAGGTTGAAGAAGATTTTGACAGAAGCTCCGATTTTGATTCTGCCTAAAGTAGGGAAAGAGTTTACGGTTTATTGTGATGTGTCACATACAGGGTTAGGATGTGTGTTGATGCAAGAGGGGAAAGTGGTAGTGTATGCTTCACGACAACTGAGACCTCACGAAGTGAATTATCCGACGCATGATTTGGAGTTGGCTGTAGTGGTTTTTGCTCTGAAAATTTAGAGGCATTACTTGTATGGGGAGAAGTCTATCGTTTACACGAATCACAAGAGTTTGAAATACCTTCTTACTCAGAAGGAGTTGAATTTAAGGCAGCGAAGGTGGATCGAGTTGCTGAAGGACTATGACTGCTCGATTGAGTACCACCGGGGAAAGCCAACGTGGTGGCAGATGCATTGAGCCATAAGGTGGTGTCTGACTTGAGAGCAATGTTTGCCCACCTTAGTCTGTATGACGACGAAAGTTTGCTAGCGAAACTGCAAGTGAAGCCGACATGGGTTAGCCAAGTGAAGGAAAAACAATTGGCGATGAAGTCTTAAGTGCCCGATGTTTGTAGATGCAGAATGGTGGATTGGATGGGTATAGTTTAAGCAGTGAAGGTGTGTTGTGTTTTCAAGGAAAAGTTTGCATGCCGAAGGATGTGGAGTTGAGGCAAAAGATTCTTCAGGAGGCGCATAGCAGTCCGTACGCTATGCATTTGGGAGGTAGTAAGATGTATCGAGATTTGCGGGAGCAGTTCTGGTGGCCGGGTCTGAAGTAGGAGGTAACAGAATTTGTAAGTAAGTGTTTGACGTGTCAGCAATTCAAAGCTGAACATCAGTTACCTTTGGGTCTGTTGCAGCCGATAAAGATCCCGCAGTGGAAGTGAGAAAGGATTACGATGGATTTCGTTAGTGGGCTATCCCTCACGCATACTAAAAAGGATTCAGTTTGGGTGATTGTGGACCGTTTAACAAAATCAGCTCATTTTATACCAGTTTGGATTGACTATTCACTCCAAATGTTGGCTAAGTTGTATGTGGCAGAAATCGTGAGGCTACATGGAGTGCCTCAATTATTTCATATAGGGATCTTAGGTTCACGTCGAGATTTTGGAAGGCATTACATCAAGCATTGGGTACAAGGTTGGATTTCAGTATGGCGTTTCATCTACAGTCATATGGGCAGTCAGAGAGGGTGATTCAGATTTTAGAGGATATGTTGAGGGGTTGTGTCTTGGATTTTAGAGGTACTTGGGAAGAATTTCTACCGTTGGCAGAGTTCGCGTACACCAATAATTACCAAGCAAGTATTCAGATGGCACCGTATGAAGCGCTTTATGGGCAGAAGTGTCGTACCCCTACGTGCTGGACAGAATTGGGTGAACGTCAGTTGTTGGGTCCAGAGTTGGTTGCTGAAATAGAGGATAAGGTTAAGCTAATTCAGACTCGTTTGAAGGAAGCTTCGGATAGGCAAAAATCTTATGCCGGTCTTAAGCGAAAAGATATAGAGTTTGCAGTGGGTGATAAAGTTTTCCTGAAGGTGTCGCTGTGGAAGAAGGTGCTGAGATTTGGTCGGAAGGGCAAGCTGAGCCCAAGATTTATCGGGCCTTACCGGGTATCAAAGCGTGTGGGACCAGTAGCTTATCAGCTCAAGTTACCATAGAGTTGAGTCAGATCCATAACATGTTTCATGTTTCCATGCTGAGATGCTATCATTCTGATCCGTCTCATGTCGTGCCAATGGAGAAGATTGAGGTGAGGCCAGATTTGTCTTTTGAAGAGGAACCAGTTCAGATCCTGGACTGGGATGTCAAGGTCTTGCGTAGGAAGTCAGTTCCTTTGGTGAAGGTTTTGTGGCGGAATCACAGTGCAGAGGAGGCCACATGAGAGCCAGAGGACTTGATGCGACAGCAATACCCTAAACTCTTTTGACCAGGTAATTTTGAGGCCGAAATTATTTTTAAGGGGGGCAGAACTATAACATCCTTAATCGGGGTCTTTGCATTTTATCTGCTTGTAAGTAGATAGTATGGTTGGCATGCTAGTTTAAGTTATTTTAGGGTCTAGGAAGGAGTCAGGGGTAGGCTAGAGCCTTAGGGGAAATTTGCGTTTTGGGCTTTTAGAAGGGGGAGCTGAATGAGTTAAGTGGTAAGGGTAGTTGGTGGTAAGATTTGACGCAAGAATCCAAGTGGTGGAGTGGTACGGAGGCGCCACTTAGGGGAGCAAGGGAGTGACGCCTCATGTAAGCTGATAGGGCCTTGGTTCGAGCTGCGGGAATCCCCTTTCTACTTTTTATTTTTGACACCAAGACTAGGAGGAGTTGCACTCAAACTGGACTCTGGTGGATGGGGGTTGAAGAAGTCAACATATTTGAATTAGTGAAGGAGAGTAAACTTGGGGGTTTCAAGTATTCAAACTTGTTTGAATATGTGTTTAGGAGTAAATCAAGGAGAGAAAAAGGGGATTGTAGTGGGAGGTGTGTTAGCCGAATTGGAAGAGAGTTGGAAAGGGGGTTGGGCATTCGGTTGAGTGTAGCTTAGGTGGGTGGCCGAATGTGGTGTGTTGGCTTTCGTGAAGAATGAACATTCGGCTAGTTAGGGAGCACTTAGAGCCTTTTCCTCTCATTTCTTTTTGTGTTGAAATCATGCTCCTAGTTTTGTGTTTATTGTTTTCTCTCATTTATATCAAAACCGATTGATTTTCCAAAGTTTCTTCTTTTCTACTCTCTAGTGTTTGGCCGAAATCAGCATTACTCTTTTCCCATCTACAAATTCTTATTTATGTTTCCTCCCCCATAGCCGAAACTCTTAGCCACCCTCTCTTGTGTCTCCCAATTTCCCAAGGGCTGAAACCCCACTCTTATCTTTCTTTTTCTTCTTTATTTGTGCACTTTGAAAACAAAAACCTCAAACTTCTTCCTCATATTCCATCTTTCTCTTGAAGCTGAAATCTACTTTCCTTCTCTATTTCTAAAAGCGGAAACCACATTTGCATTCTTTCTCTTCATCTTTTCATTCCTTGGTTGCCAAAATCTCTGGTACTCTCTTCTCTCTTCTCTTTTAACAATTGGCTGAATATCATCTGTTAAGGATCACCCATCGTTTTCATCTTTTCTTTGCTTGGTGGAGCACACTCGGCATTTGAGTAAGTTCTTGGCACTTTGGACGAATTCCCTTAACTCTCTTTCATTCTCGCTGCTCTTTTACCTATCTTTTTCTTTAGGAAGGAAAGTTAAATTCCCTTGGCACTTAAACCCTCTCGTTTGACTCTTGGTTGCAGTAGATCACTGTCGTTGGTTTGCCATCACTTCCAGTCAGTTCTGCGAGTGTGTGGTAAGTGTTTCCGTCGTTTCGACATCTCTTATTGTGTTCAATGCCTAAGGCAAAGATCTAATTTTATTTGATGCTTGGCCGAATGCAGGGGGTGGTGTGTTGATGCCATCTTATGAGAACTTTCGGGATTCGTTAGGTTGTGAGTCAAGCCTAGAACCTCAGGTTTTGTCAATTTAGGTAAGCATTCTAACTTCGGGTATTAGTTCTTTGTGATTTGTTTCACTGCTTTAACACGATTTAGTGACCAAGGTGTATTCATGGACTCTAATGTCAGTCTAGTAATCGGAGGGGAGGGATCGGTAAACCCAACCCCTAAGTTCAAGAAGAGGGCTGTATGTGCGGTTCACGATTGGCCACCTAGGTGTGGACCAGCCTCTGAACAGGAAAGTAGGCAGATAGCGGTAGTATCAGTTAACGACAGTGTCGACTTAAAAAGTGTAGTCTTGCGAGTAATCAGGTGTGTAACTCTTACACACTTCATATGCCAATATGTTAATACTGTGTATGTTGTCAAAAGCTGAAATAACAGCAGAAAATGATAAGTTACCCTTGTGGGTAAAAGCGAGGACTTCAGGTAAGTTCATTTTGGTGGCTAGCATTAAATGTTTCTGTTAAATCTGTATATGCCATATTATGCTATTGTGGTAAATGTTAAGCATGGTAATAATGGATGGAAAAGCATGATCATAAGAAGGGTATGATGAGAGGAGGGGGAAGATATGATAATCAGACTGTCACTAGTGGTTTGGTACCACACAGTGGGTTGGCCCCACTTCTCATTATTTTGTGACTAAGTCTTAGTGGTTTGACACCACCAGTGATTTGGTACCACATATATTCATCTCTATGACTCGTCCTAGTGGTTTGATACCACAGTGGTTGGCCCCACATATTATTGCAAAAGGGATCGTCACCAGTGGTTTGGTACCACAAAGTGGGTTGGCCCCACATATGTTTATTTGTGACTTCGGTCACCAGTGGTTTGGTACCACATATATTTATTTGTGACTTTGGCACCACTGGTTTGGCACCACCAGTGGTTTGGTACCACACGGGGTAGATTTGGGAGACTCAGATGGATATTTAGGTTGGATGGGATGCATGGCATGCATATTTGCATGTAAATTTGTGTATGAGCTTAATATCATTTGGATGGGGATTTATGCACTGAGTCTAGGTGGCTCACCCCTTCCATTAACATTTTACAGGTGATTCTTAGATCGCGGATGGGGAGCCGAGGCGGACTCGTGGTGGCCATGCATGCCGTTTTGTTTTTTTTTTTTTTAGATTTAGTAGTACCTCGGACCTATTTTCATCATAAGTTGGATTTTGGTTATAAATAAGGCCACTCAAACTTTAACTTGGCTTACTTATTTTGCTATTTCCTTAGATTACGCTTTGATCATTGGGGCATGTTTTAATTAACTAAAAACTGGATGTTTTCGGACCTTAGATAAACTTTTGGCTTTTTTTTCAAAATTCCACTATTGAGTAAATAATCACTAAATAATAATGATGAGACAACCTTAAATTTCTTTTTAGACTCGAATTTTAGATAAATAAAGAAAGGTTTTCTTCCCCACTCAGGACGATAACTAGATTTCAACACGTTTTTCTTCTTCTGACATGCCAGATTCAGTCGTAGCGTTTTGACCGGGTTTGGGGTGTTACACATATCAACCAAGTTACACATAAACTCACTTAAATCGAGATCATACACACAAACATAAACATAGCAACCATGTTTTACATATAATAAGCTAAGGCCAAATTACTAAAACCAAACACATAAGGCACTTAACCAAAAACATTTAAAATCGAACTTAAACATAATGATCAAGCCATTTTCGCATGGCTATATATATACATGTTCCAATGTAACATCCTGAAATTGGGCCTAGTAGGATTGGGCCCATTGGGCCTTGAGCACGGAAGTGTTTAAAATTTTTGAGAACAAGAGAATGGTATTATTTCAAGTTGAACTTATTAGACGGTAATTTTGGAAAGTTATGTGGTTCTATGAAGTTCTGGGTTCAAGTTAGGCTATAGGTAAATTTTTGTGTAACACTTTAAGGAGAGAAGGTATGTGGCATTAAGACTTAAGGTAATAAGTGTGCTTTTTGCTAGCATAAATGAGCTATTAGTAAAGAGGCTATGGCGTCACTTGTAGCACCTTGAGGGAAGCAGTTCGAATCACCTTGTGTACATATTGGCTTTTATTTTTTTTATGTTTCCCTTCTTTATTGTGTCGGTCAAGGAGTAATTTTGGCAAGTGTGGACTTCATTATTTTTGGTAAGGTGGCTAAAAGAATAAGGCAAGGATGAAGTTAGGGAAAGGAATCAAAAGAAAAAGGGAATGTAGGGGGAACATGTGGCATATGTCAAGGGAAAGGTTATGGAAAGGATGGTTGGCAAAGTTTTTGACCTTTAGAGCATGTATGTAGACGGTTTTAGGGGCTATGGAGTGATAGCCAAAATTGCTTAGTCTTTTGGAAGGATTTTTGGTGTTGATTAGGCCAAAAATCAATTTTGCACAATTTGGTGTTTTTCACTCAATCCTTTCCTTTGCTTTGTGCCGAAATTCTTAGCATTGGTGACCATATTTTTTCTTCTTTCATTTTACTTTGGCCAAATTCTTCAAGCACATTTGTGCATTTTCTTACTCTTTTGTTTGGTCAAGATTGTCATCTCTTGTTTATCTCTCTCTTGAGAGCCGAATCATCTATCATTTATCCAACCTCCCATCTTCTCTTTCTTTCAACTATTTCTCTAATTATTTCTCTTCTCAAAACCGACACCATCTTTTAATCACAAACTTTGGTATAATCATTTCGCATAGCCGAATATTCATTTTCATTTTCTTTATAAACCGAACTCTCATGTCCTTTCTACCTTTCTTCTCATCCGTACTTACATTCAATCTTTGATCAATCGGTAAGCGTTCTTCCAACATTTATCTCGTTTTCTTTCTCTTGGTTCCGAATATAAGTTTTGATTTAGGAGGAACCGAATCATCATATTTTTGTACTTGCTCTAATAAGATCATTTCTTTCTTTGTAGTGGTACAGAGGAGTGTCAATTTTCTACCACATCGCTTAATCGACCTTAGCCATAGGAAGATTGTGTGAAACGGGAATTTCATTATTGAAGGTAAATAAGCTCTCTCATAGTCTTTTTCAATAACTTCCTTGGTTATTGTATTAATCGGATTGAAGGATAATTAATAGACTATATGTTTTAGGTACTTAATCGCTCGATCTAACCCTCGTAATAAGAGACTCGGATTGTTGGTAAGTGATATAGATTTTTGATCAATCGAAATATTGGTTGAAGTGGTAAATTGAGTTTTGGATTAATTGTTGACCGATTGTATCTTTGGGTGCTGCGGAGAATATCATGTTACGGATTCCAAATAAGGTGTGTAATCTCGTACCTTCCGAAAACATGTTTGAAATGGTGTGTAATCTCATATCTCTCTAAAAGTTTGTATGATATGTTCTCTGATTTGGTCGAAATACCAAAGAAAACCAGAAATCAGTATCCGAGATCACTCGGGGGCATGTAGGTTCATAGTGGTAACCATGTTTTTGTAATAAAATAGTTTTGGTCAGTGGTAGTGACGTAACTTCGAAAAATCATGAAAAATAGGAGAAAGGGAATTAATAAGTGAATAAGATATCAAACCAAATCTTACTATGTCTATTTTGATAAGGAAGAAACGGAGAAGGAAAAGGAATTTTATATTCTAAGATATGTTAATTTTTAGTGTTCTGAATGATTTCGTGGTTCCCTAATCTATCTTGGAAAAATTGTATAAAATTGTACAAAGTGAATTAAGAGATATAGTTTATATTTAAAGATTCCTTAGTGTGTCTATTTTTAATAGAAATAAGTGGGAACAACATATGAAAATTGTACAATGAGATATTTGAATTTTGGGTAAGAGATGTCAGAATTGTTGGACAGTGAAACAAGGAAAATTTTAAGGAATAAACTGTACTAAATGGTTAAGCCACAAATTCTGGAAAAATTGTAGTAGGAGATATATGAGTCTAGTTTTAACGAAAATTTACTGATTTAGATTTCGAGATTCCTCACTCGAGTTATGGTCAATTTAGTTAGTATGACGCATATGGACAGTTTCAAACTTCTATGCCCCAAATTAGTAGTTAAGACTTGGTTACGAAATTACCATAATACCTTTAGAGGGTAAATTACCGAAATACCCTTAGTGGGTAAGATTACCGAATTACCCTTAGTGGGTATAATTGCCAAATTACAAAAATTCCTTTATGGGCTGAATTATGGAAATGCCACTATTGGGCCGATTTGTAAAGTGTTAATGGGCCGAAATATGAAATTGCTTAATGGGTTTTTTGGCCCAGTGAATAATGGTAAGTGGGTTACATCGCTGAGTTCTTGTAACTCACCCCCTTTCTTTCTTAGCCCTTGTAGGTAATGCTCAGTGACGAGGACTTGGGGCCATGGATGACTCGGTGTAGGCCATACTTCAGAAATGGTTTTATTTAGATTTTAGTTTCTTACTTTGTTTACTTTATTACTTTATTATTTTGGGTTATGTGTTGTAATAAGGCATCTGGATTATTTTATTTTGCTTTATGTTTGACGTGTTTATATTTTACTCAAATTATTTTAGATGGGATTTTTTAAAACATAAGAAAGGTTTTCCAAAATCGATTAACAAATGAATTTCAAAATAAACTTTTACAAATATTTTTAATACGAAAATTTCTCTCGAACTATCAACGATATTTCCAAAAGTCACGCTTTATAAAATTATTACTTCAAATTTAATCGATCAATCTTCGAGGTTAGTAGTATTTTATTAAATATCTCAAGTCAAACTTGATTTTCTTGATTTTAACAATTCAACATCTATTTTTGTACGAATAAAAAGGATCTAACATTTTTTTATCTCAATACGTTATCGAAAAACTTTTTAGTATGACACATCGGATTTGAGCCAACTTTTAGGCCGGGTTTGGGGTGTTACATTTTATGGTATCAGAGACCAATTGCAAAACTCGACCGTGGTTTGGGTTCAAAAGCGTTTTCCAAAGTTGTTTAGAATTTTGATTATAAATATATGTTCTAAAGGAAGTATGGCACCACGAGTATCCGGCACCAAGTCAAGTAAGTACCTGTTATCATTATATAACTATGATTATTATGATATGACTATAGGAACATTCTAGAACTTTTAGTTTTAGATGTTGAAACTATAGAGATTGAGACTATAGGATGCGTTTACGAAAATGACTTTACTTCTTATCTCTCATAAAACATCGTTTAATAAACGTCGAATAGCATAATGATTCATAAAACTCTTAATCAGATTATATGGACTTAGTGAACATGAGCGCTAGAAGACGCGGACGCGGTAGACGTGGATGTGGAATAGACTGAGGTGCTAGGGCTACATCTTCGGCACTAAGGCATGTGCTCGAAAGGGAGGCGCAGACATCATTAGTGGCTGAGACGGGATTTCATGATTGAGTTGAGGTTGACGAGCTGACTCAGATAGTTAAGAAAGTATTGGAGGAGGTTAAAGGAATCAGTGAGGCACTTCGAGTTGGGTGCATGGACTATAAGAAGAAAAGAGATCGTGGTTCTTTAGCGTCATCCAGGTGAGTGCTGGAGAAGGTCAGGAGCATGTTTGAGATACGGCTCTAAGGAGCATAGGGCTTGGCATTGTACCATCACCATTAAGACGGGTATGTTTTGGTTGAATGTAGAAAATTTAATGAATGGGCGATAAATACTTGTTTGATTCTGAGGGTTAGATATTTGATGATGTGAAGAGTTTCCAAGATTTAGATAGAAAGAAAATTAGTGTTATTAAGAACCAGAATGAGCAGCGAAAGCATAGTGGTGTGACTTGAGCAATGTGTTTAGTAGTTGATTGGAAATTTTGAGGATAAAATTTCTTTAAGGAGGGTAGAATTTTAACATCCTGAAATTGGGCCTAGTAGGATTGGGCCTATTGGGCCTTGAGCACGGAAGTGTTTAAAATTTTTGAGAACAAGAGAATGGTATTATTTCAAGTTGAACTTATTAGACGGTAATTTTGGAAAGTTATGGGGTTCTATGAAGTTCTGGGTTCAAGTTAGGCTATAGGTAAATTTTTGTGTAAGCACTTTAAGGAGAGAAGGTACGTGGCATTAAGACTTAATGTAATAAGTGTGCTTTTTGCTAGCATAAATGAGCTATTAGTAAAGAGGCTATAGTAAAGAGGCTATGGCGTCACTTGTAGCACCTTGAGGGAAGGAGTTCGAATCACCTTGTGTACATATTGGCTTTTATTTTTTTTTTATATTTCCCTTCTTTATTGTGTCGGTCAAGGAGTAATTTTGGCAAGTGTGGACTTCATTATTTTTGGTAAGGTGGCTAAAAGAATAAGGCAAGGATGAATTTAGGGAAAGGAATCAAAAGAAAAAGGGAATGTAGGGGGAACATGTGGCTTATTTCAAGGGAAAGGTTATGGAAAGGATGGTTGGCAAAGTTTTTGACCTTTAGAGCATGTATGTAGACAGTTTTAGGGGCTATAGAGTGATAGCCGAAATTGCTTAGTATTTTGGTAGAATTTTTGGTGTTGATTAGGCCAAAAATCACTTTTGCACAATTTGGTGTTTTTCTCTCAATCCTTTCCTTTACTTTATGCCGAAATTATTAGCCTTGGTGACCATATTTTTCTTCTTTCATTTTACTTTGGCCGAATTCTTCAAGCACACTTGTGCATTTTCTTACTCTTTTGCTTGATCAAGATTTTCAGCTCTTGTTTATCTCTCTCTTGATAGCCAAATCATCTATCATTTATTCAACCTCCCATCTTCTCTTTCTTTCAACTATTTCTCTAATTCATTCTCTTCTCAAAACCGACACCATCTTTTAATCACAAACTTTGGTATAATCATTTCCCATAGCCGAATATTCATTTTCATTTTCTTTATAAACCGAACTCTCATTTCCTTTCTACCTTTCTTCCTATCCGTACTTACATTCAATCTTTGATCAATCGGTAAGCGTTCTTCCAACATTTATCCCGTTTTCTTTCTCTTGGTGCCGAATATAAGTTTTGATTTGGGAGGAACCGAATCGTCATATTTTTGTACTCGCTACAATAAGATCATTTCTTTCTTTGTGGTGGTATAGAGGAGTGCCAATTTTCTACCACATCGCTTAATCGACCTTAGCCATAGGAAGATTGTGTGAAATAGGTATTTCATTGTTCAAGGTAAAGAAGCTCTCTCATAGTCTTTTTCAATAACTTCCTTGGTTATTGTATTAATCGGATTGAAGGATAATTAATCGATTATATGTTTTAGGTACTTAATCGCTCGATCTATCCCTCGTAATAAGAGACTCGGATTGTTGGTAAGTGATATAGATTTTTGATCAATCGAAATATTGGTTGAAGTGGTAAATTGATTTTTGGATTAATTGTTGACCGATTGTATCTTTAGGTGCCGCAGAGAATATCGTGTTACGGATTCCAAATAAGGTGTGTAATCCCGTACCTTTTGAAAACATGTTTGAAATGGTGTGTAATCTCACATCTCTTTGAAATTTTGTATGATATGTTCTGTGATTTGGTCAAAATACTAAAGAAAACCGGAAATCAGCATCCGGGATCACTCGGGGGCGCATAGGTTCATAGTGGTAACCATGTTTTTGTAATAAAATAGTTTTGGTCAGTGGCAATGACGTGATTTCAAAAAATCATGAAAATTAGGATAAAAGAAATTAACAAGTGAATAAGATATCAACTCAAATCTTACTGTGTCAATTTTTATAAGGAAGAAACAGAGAAAGAAAAGGAATTTTATATTCTAAGATATGTTAATTTTTAGTGAGTCTGGTTCTGAATGATTTCGTGGTTCCCTGCTCTGTCTTGGAAAAATCGTACAAAATTGTACAAAGTGAATTAAGAGATATAGTTTATATTTAAAGATTCCTTAGTGAGTCTATTTTCAATAGAAACAAGTGGGAACAACATATGAATACTGTACAGTGAGATATTTGAATTTTGGGTAAGAGAAGTCAGAATTGTTGGACAGTGAAACAAGGAAATTTTAAGGAATAAGCTGTACTAAATGGTTAAGCCAAAAATTCTGGAAAAGTTGTAGTAAGGAGATATATGAGTCTAGTTTCAAGGAAAATTTACGGATTTAGATTTCGGGATTCCTCACTCGAGTTATGGTCAATTTAATCAGTATGACGCAGGTGGACAGTTTCAAACTTTTATGCTCCAAATTAGTAGTTAAGCCTTGGTTACGAAATTACCATAATACCCTTAGAGGGTAAATTACCAAAATACCCTTAGTGGGTAAGATATCGAATTACCCTTAGCGGGTACGATTGCCAAATTACGAAAATACCCTTATTGGTCGAATTATGGAAATGCCCCTATTGGGCCGATTTTAAAGTGTTAATGGGTCAAAATACGAAATTGCTTAATGGGGTTTTTGGCCCAGTGAATAATGGTAAATGGGTTACACACTGAGTTCTTGTAACTCACCCCCCTTTCTTTCTTAACCCTTGTAGGTAATGCTCAGTGACGAGGACTTGGGGCCATGGATGACTCGGTGTAGGCCATACTTCAGAAATGGTTTTCTTTGGATTTTAGTTTCTTACTTCGTTTACTTTATTACTTTACTATTTTGGGTTATGTGTTGTAATAAGGCCTCTGGTTATTTTATTTTGCTTTATGTTTAAAGTGTTTATATTTTACTCAAATTATTTTAAATGGGATTTTCTAAAATCATAATAAAGGTTTTCCAAAATCGATTAACAAATGAATTTCAAAATAAACTTTTACAAATATTTTTAATACAGAAATTTCTCTCGAACTATCAACGATATTTCCCAAAGTCACAGTTTTATGAAATTATTACTTCAATTTAATCGATCAATCTTTGAGGTTAGTAGTATTTTATTAAATATCTCAAGTCAAACTTGATTTTCTTGATTTTAACAAATCAACATCTATTTTTGTACGAATGAAAAGGATCTAACATTTTTTTATCTCATTTGACATGTTTTCTTTATACGTTATCGAAAAACTTTTTGGTGTGACACACCGGATTCGAGTCTAACTTCTAGGCCGGGTTTGGGGTGTTACATCCAAAATCAAAGATTCCATCTATGCTATACATGCCATAAGCCCAAATTCAACTTAGTAAAATACTAAAAAACTGTCGATAGTGTGATTGGCTTTGCTAACAATCCCCGAACTCGTAATGTAACTCCAAAATCTATAAAATAGAGGTAACAAGAACACACACAGAGAGTAAACTATTTAAGCTTAGTAAGTCATAAGTAAAAACAAATATATTAACACTTGTATAAAACAAGGCCGAATATACATATCCTCAAATACAAAGTTATCATTTTAATCATGCATACATATATCATATGGATAAATGCATAATTACACATGAACATATATATGAATCTCACTACTAATATCATGTATACCTCATTTGGCCGAATATACATGAACACATATGTATACACATAATTCACATTTATAACTTATACAATTATGAAATCAATTTAACATCCAACTTACCTTATTTTCACAACTTAGGATAAGCACATACCTGAATCTTTTTATTTGATTTCATATTCGGTCTTAACTTAATATTGCTCGTTGAACCGTTTGGAATTAAAAAGGATACGCGGATAGTCGAAAGCTCGTACAATGCCAACGTCCCAGATGTGGTATTACATGTAATCACATATCGATGTCACTGTCCCAGACATGCCGGATCCGATCATACCACATGGACCGAGTTTGGGGTGTTATATTTTATGGTATCAGAGCCCGGTTGCAAAACTCGACTGTGGTTTGGATTCAAAAATGTTTACCAAAGCTATTTGAAATTTGATACATGTCTTAGAGGAAGTATGGCACCACGGGTATCCGGCACCAAGTCAGTAAGTCTTCGTTTTCATTTTATGATTATTGTTGTATAACTGTAGTAAGAAAACTTCACATGACATAAATACTCTAGAACTTTTGGATTTAGGAGTAGAAACTATAGAGATTAAGACTCTAGGATGCAATTTATGAAAACAACTTCTACACCTAGACTCCATAAAATATTGTTTAATAAACACTGAATAAGCATACTGATCCATAAGACTTTTTAATCAGATTAAATTGACTTAAAAAATATGAGCGCTAGAGGACGTGGACGCGGTAGATGTGGCCGTGGTAAAGGCCGAGGTGCTAGAGTTGTATCTGAGGCATCGAGACATATGCCAAAAATGGATGCACCTGCGTCACCGGTGACTAAAGCTGGGTCACATGATCGAGTGGGAGGGGAAGACGCCCTATCCCAAGCGATGTTTTGGGTACTAAAAAAGGTTGCTGGGATAAGAACTGGGTCGACAGCTCGTGGGTCGATATCCAAGTGACTTAGATCGAATGGGGCTGAAGTTTTTACGGGTATTTCGGGTGTATCCCCAAGTATAGTGGAGTACTAGCTTAAAGCGGTGGAGCAGATTATGGATGATCTGGATTACACAGCTGAGCAGAAACTGAAAGGGGTTGTGTCATTGCTAAGAGACGAGGCATATCAGTGGTGGCTCACTGTTCATGAAGGCACTCAGGCTGATCGTATTGCCTGGGATTTCTTTAAGGCAACATTCCAGGGAAAATATGTCGGGGCTAGCTATGTGGATGCCCGAAGAAAGGAATTCCTGAATCTAGTCTAATGAGGTAGATCTGTGGCAGCATACAAGGCAGAGTTTCTGCGTCTGAGCCAGTATGCCAGGGGTATAGTGCCGACTGATTATGAACACTGTGTATGTTTTAAGGACGGGTTGCGTGATGAGTTACGGGTACCGATAGCCCCGCAAAAGGAGAGGAATTTTGCTATACTGGTGGAAAAAGCTAAGATTGCTGAAGATGTAAAACACTTAGAACGGTAAAATCGAGACAAGAATAGGGGCAAGAACAAGAGAGACTTTTTGTATTCAGGACCTGCTAGAGGATTTCAGAAGAGGCCCATGAATGAGAGGCCAGTTCGAGTGGGTGCTCCAGCTACTACCAATCAGTTACAGCCTTGTGTGGATTGTGGGAAACTTTATTCGGGTGAGTGCTGGAAAAGAACTGGCAGTTGTTTCAGATGTGGATCCAAAGACCATCAGTTTATGGACTGCCCTTGAGAGCCTGTTCAGACTCAGGTAGTACGTAACAGATTTGCAAAGCCAGTAGGGGCACTCAGCAGCCGTCGAGAGGCCATGGGTCAGGTCGAGGTGGTAATGGCATAGGATGAGATCAAGGTGTACTGGGTAGAGGTATTGGTAATAGGGGTAACACGGAGGTGAGACAGCCAGCGTTGGTCTATGTAGTGAGACGTCGAGATGATGGCGACGCACCAGATGTCATAATCGGTACATTCTTCATATCTGATGTACCTTTTACAGCTTTGATAGATATTGGATCCACCCATTCGTATGTTGCATGTGCTAGGTCTAGAATTTTGAATATTAGATCTAAGATTACTGCTAGAGAAACAACTGTGATTAGCCCTTTAGGACAGTCGGTGGTAGTAAATAAGTTGTTTAGGGATGTGCCCTTAGAAGTTCAATGGGTAGTGTTTCTGGCGGATTTGATGGAACTATCGTTCGGGGAGTTCGACCTTATATTGGGTATGGACTGGCTGGTTAAGCATCGTGCGAACTTGGACTGTGCTACAAAGAAGATGGTACTAAAAACTTCAATGGATAAGGAAGTGATGATGATAGGTGAAATAAGAAATTATCTATCTAATGTGGTATCTGCTTTAAAGGCAGAAAGGTTGGTACGAAAGGGATGTGAAGCATTCTTAGCCTTTATCAGTGCTTTGGATGCCAAAAGAGTTGGCGGTAGAGAGTGTTAGAATAGTGAAGGAGTTTTCAGATGTATTTCCTGAGGAGCTTCCAGGATTGCCTCCGGATTGAGAGGTGGAATTTGGTATTGAGCTGTTGCATAAGGGAGTACCATTTGTGTGGTCAGACAAGCAGCAAGAGAGCTTTGAAAATTGAAGAAGATTCTAACAGAAGCGTCAGTATTGATTCAACCTGAGGCAGGTAAAAAGTTTATTGTTTATTGTGATGCGTCACACACGGGCTTGGGTTGCGTGCTGATGCAAGAGGGGAAGGTGGTGGCTTATGCATCTCATCAACTAAGACCACATGAGGTAAATTATCCCACTCATGACTTGGAGTTAGCTGGTGGTGTTTGCTTTAAAGATATGGAGACATCATTTATACGGGGAGAAGTCAATTATCTATACGAACCATAAGAGTCTGAAGTACCTCCTTACCAAGAAGGAGTTGAACTTAAGGCAGCGGAGGTGGATAGAATTGTTGAAAGATTATGACTACTCAATTGAGTACCATCCAGGTAAAGCTAACGTAGTGGCAGATGTGTTGAGTCGTAAGGTGATATCAAATTTGAGAGCGATGTTTGCTCATCTCAGCCTTTATGAAGCTGGTAGCTTGTTAGCTGAACTTCAAGAGAAGCCTGCATGGGTAAATCAGATTAAGGAAAAGCAGTTGTTAGATGAAAGGTTGGGTTCTCGACTTCAGGAAGTGGAAAATGGTGAGATACGGGATTTTGGATTAAATAGTGATGGAGTATTATGTTTCCGCAAAAGAGTTTTATGCATAGGGATTTTGAATTAAGACAAATGATTCTGTGTGAGGCGCATAATAGCCCATACGCTATGCACCCCGGGGGAAACAAAATGTACCGAGACCTCCGTGAGCAGTATTGGTGGCCAGGGTTAAAACGAGAGGTTGTCGACTTCGTGAACAAGTGCTTAACATGTCAGCAGGTGAAGGCAGAACATCAACTGCCTTTAGGGTTGCTACAATTGATGATAATCCCACTATGGAAATGGGAAAGGATAACGATGGATTTTGTTAGTGGATTACCCTTAACACCTACTAAGAAAGATTCAGTATGGGTGATAGTGGATCGGTTAACGAAGATTGCTCATTTCCTACCTGTTCGTACGGATTATTCATTGCAGAAGTTAGCCAAGTTGTATGTAGCAGAGATTGTAAGGTTGCATGGGGCATCGATGTCTATCATATCAGATAGAGATCCTAGGTTTACATCACAGTTTTGGAAGGCTCTACATGAAGCTTTGGGAACAAGGCTAGATTTTAGCACAGGGTTCCATCCGCAGACTGATGGTCAAACGAAAAGAGTGATCCAGATTTTAGAAGACATGTTAAGGGGATGTGTGATCGATTTCAGGGATAGTTGGGAAGATTTTCTACCATTGGCAGAGTTTGCATACAACATCAGCTATTAATCCAGCATCCAGATGGCACCCTACGAGGCGCTGTATGGTCGTAGGTGTCGTACTCCTACTTGCTGGACTGAACTGGGAGAGCGACAGTTATTGGGTCCAGAATTGATCTTAGAGACGGAGGAAAAAGTTCAGGTAATTTGGCTTGGTTAAAAGAAGCCTCGGATAGACAAAAATTGTAGGCAGATCTGAAGCATAAGGATATAGAGTTTTCGGTGGGAGATCAGGTCTTTTTGAAGGTCTCACCTTGGAAGAAGATTTTAAGATTTGGACGGAAGGGCAAGTTGAGCCCTAGGTTCATAGGACCATACTGTGTACTGAAGCGTGTTGGGCTAGTGGCTTATTAGCTTGAGGTGCCTCCGGAATAAAGTCAGATCCATAATGTATTCCATGTCTCGATGTTAAGGCGTTATCGTTCAGATTCGTATCATGTAGTACCAGTGGAAGAAGTTGAGCTAAGACCTAACTTGTCTTTTGAAGAAGAGCCAGTGTAGATTTTAAATCGGGATATTAAGGTGCTAAGAAGGAAGTCGGTTCCTTTAGTCAAAGTATTATGGCGTAATCACAGGTCAGAGGAAGCTACATGGGATCCAGAAGACGTGATCCGACAACAATACCCTTATCTCTTATAATCAGGTAAATTTCAAGGCCGAAATTTCTTTAAAGAGGGTAGAATTGTAACATCCTGAAATTTGGTATTTTATGTTTTACATTATACCATGCGTTAGGCTAGTTAAGAATGTTAGTTGTGTATATTTAGGGACCCTAAGAAGGCTTGGGGTTGAGTTGGGCCTTAGTAGAAATTTTTGTGTTTATACACTTAAGGGAGAGAAGGTAAGTGGCATCAAGACTTAAGAGAGTAAGTGAGTATTTTGCTAGCACAAGAGGAGCTAGCAGTAAGGTGGTGAGGCGTCACATGAAGGGGCTTAAGGGGTGGAGTTCGAATCCCACCTAATGCAACTTTTGGATTTAATTTTTGTGCTAATCAAGTGAAAGATGGTAAGATTTGGCCATGAATCTAAAGAAAGAAAGGGAGACTCATTCAAATTCATTTTGAATGAATAGTGGAAAGAAGACTAAGAAGTAGAGTAAGGAGGAGATTAAGGAGAAAAATAAGGGATTGTGGTAAAAGGGGAATGTTAGAAAGAAATTTGGTCAACTAAAATCTTTTTGCGGTTTTGGTAAGGGGATTTTGGGAGCCAAAATTATTATGGTCTTTTTGCAAGTTTTGTGCATGAAAGGCTTTTATTCTTTTAAACGTTTTGGTGCTCTCTTTTCCAATCTTTTCCCTTTGATTACCGAATCACACAAGTTCTTCTTTTGTTCATCTCCTCTATAGTGTTAGCCGAAATTCTTTGACACTTCTCTTGTCCATCTTCTCTTTTCTTTTGCACCATTCTTTAATCTTCCACTTTTTCTTTAGTTAATATTTTGATGGCCAAATCTTGCTTGCTCTTTTCTCTCTAAATAGTCGAACCTTTAAACACTTTATCTCTTGTAACACCCCAAACCCATCCCAAACACTTCGACTGGATCCGGTATGTCACTAAGGAAATATTGAGAAAATTTTGTGAAATTCTAAATTTTTAAGTTTCTTTGGAAATCCTAAGTTTGGAGGCTCAGTTGAAAACCCTCTGTTTAATAAGCTTAGAAAATTAAATAGTTCGGCCTTTTTAATTAGGTGATATTTAAAAAACTTACCTATTTTTTGATAATTAAGTTTTTGATAAAAACTACTTCTAAAAGAAGCATCATTGGCAGGTTATAAAATTTTAGTTTGCGTTATAAAATCTTGAGTATCCATTGAGCAGTTTGCAATCATTATAACCAAAGTTTAAAATCCAAAACGAAAATTACCGAATTTTATAATGGCCTTATTACTTACCCAAAATAAAAATTTGTAAAATAATAAGTCTTAATAAAAATAGTGTTTACTAATAAAACCCATACTTGGCCACCTTGAGATCCGTCCAGCCTAGTTTGATAAGCTAAAAATCACCTGCAATTGTTAAACAAAAACATGAGTCACAAGACTCAGTGTGCAATTATTCCACGTAAATCCACATATGGGCCAAGGCCCCAAAACACCACCGTCCAAAGCCCAATCTATACGATGCAACAATGAGTATCATGATAACCCAACCCAGCCTAGTTTTCCATCCTCTACACTCCACTTCATCTGTCCATCCTCAACACACCTGGGGATTTCTACAATCGACCCTCCATCCGCTACACTCCACTTTGGCAGTCATGCTGGCAGTCATGCTGTGCAAAGATAATAAAACATGGCCTAGACACCGATCACTATGTGACAAAAATGTCGATCACTAGGCGACCAAATAACCAATGCAAAAATGAGACACCAAAACATCATTCCGTGTGACTATATCACTGATGTACACTTCCCCTGTATAATGTTAACAACCCAAATCCCATGCTCATGCAATGTAGTATAACAACATGTTATAAGATGTCAACCACACGATATTTTATGTATACATATCGTCACACTATCCACAAGAATAACGAAAATAAAACATAACATACTAACCTGAAGTTTCGGTTTTACCTATCCTGGGCAATTCAATCACCATTGCCGATTTTTCGATTTCCAACCATAACACATATATGATTTAAACACAAAAGTAGATAGAGTGATAATTACACATCTATAAACCTGAAGAACTAAGCTAACGATCTCACTAATGTCCTCACTCACGGGGATCACAACAACCTGCTTATCCCTTTCAGAAGCCGGCCCACACCCTGGTGGCCAATCTCGAACTGTCGACACCGTACACTTCTTGAATTTAGGGGCTAGAATCACGGGTTCAATCACCTCGTTTGCTTGACTGGTAATTGATTCCATAAGAAACGGTCTTGGTCAAAAGACTGAGTTAAATCCGTTGAATAAGATAATAATGAAATAACTATTTTAAACGAAAGCGTCCTTACCGAAATCGACAGAACTGGGGGTTCTACAATTGCCTTGATAGATCACCGAAGTTAAGAACCCGAACCCTTCCTATAATCGTCCAACCTACCCAAGGAATAGGATCAAAGCCTTTGTTTTGGCAATCAAAGGAGAAGGAAGATTTTAAAAGAAAAGAAGAGCACTTACCACCACTAGGAAGAATCCTATTGAGAAGATCGAAAGGAACAGTGAATTTCGACTTGGATGACAAATAAAAGAGAGGTTCCAAAATAGAGGAATTGAGAAATAGGTTCGGCTATGATGAACAATTGAAGAAGAGAAAAAGATATGGAGTGGTGTTGGAGTGGAGAAGTTTCGGCTAAGGGTGTAAAAGTGTGATCAAAATATGAGTAAAAGACCAATGACAAGAAAAGAGAGAGTGAGTGTTGAGGTTTGGCTTTTAGATGAAGAAGAAGTGCTCACTTGTTACCAAGAATGCCAAGAGGAAGAAGAGAGACCTATATCAGCTTGATGGTGAGGGAGAAAAGAACTCAAATTTGCAAAAGAGAAAATAGGAGGGGATTAGATTCGGCTTAGGCAAAAGGAGAATGAATAAAGCTCTTGGGAGTTTTCGGCTATACAAAAGAAAGGACCAAAAGTGACCAAGGTGCAACACACTCAAATGCCGAAAATAAAACTCCCTACCTAGGCTAACCCTTAACAACTTTCAGCACTAACATCCCCCCTAGAACCGAATGCCTCACCCACATAGCACACCCTTCAAAAATTCGGCTAGCATCCTACCTCCCTTCAATCCCCCAACTTCCTCCTTGAAACACTCTTGAACACACATTTGAAAATGGTTGACCCATTCAAAATACTTTGAAAGTTCCAAATCCCTCTTTTCACTCTTGTCCAACCTTTCAAAAAAAATTGACCAAGTCACCTCTACTCTTCAAGGCTCCCAGCCATTCCACCATCCAGCCCTATGACGCATGAGCAAAAAATAAAAGCTACCCTGCTGACAACAAGAATCGAACCTGCTCCCTTCTGCTCCCCTTGAGGCATCAGTCCCTTGCTCCTAAAGTGGTGCCTCTTTGCCACTCTTCCATCTTAACTCTTGCGTCATCATACCCAATCAAAATACCTTAAACCCTGGCTCCAGCCAGCTTCCCTCTTAAAGTGCCTAAAAATAAAGTTTTGGCCAAGGTTTTGACTTAACCTCGGGCCTTTTCGAAAACCCCAAACATACTCAAACAACATACTAACATACCAAACACACAAAACAAGATAAATACACAACCCCTAAATCCCGGTTATTACATCTCTTCTTCAATTTTTTTACGTGTTGGGCACCTTTTCCCTTGGCCGAATCGGGTAAGTGGTTTCATTCTCCTCCTTTCATCTTCTCTTTTATATAACTGAATGTTGGACCCTTAATATTTGGCTGTTTTGTTTCATCTCTAAACCAAAACTTCACTTCCCTTACTCTCTGCTTCTTGTGACGGCATCTTGTAGATATTTGACCGGAGTTGGCTGAATTACTCTTCTCTGTCGATTGGTTGGTAATCAAGGTAAGGTGATTCTTTGTCGTAGTTCTTTTGTTGATTTTGCGATTCACATAGGGAAGATGGCATTGTTGATTTCTCTTCTTCTCTTTGTGAGTAATCTTTTCCTTCATATACCATTGTGCTATAGCCAAATCTGCCTATAATTGACTCACTATCATTCAATTCTCTGTTTCATAATCGGTAGGGATTCTAAAAATCTATGGCAAGAGTCGAAATCCCTTGTGTGCCGATCTCACTGTGGTACATTACTTATCGGGTTTTTACTCATGGATGCAAAGGATAATCGGTTGAAGGGGATAATGCTAAGGGAGCCGAAGGAAAGCCGTCCCATAAATTCTATACCCAAGTTCAAACGAAGGGAAGTGTCGGCAGTTCGGGATTTTCCACCAGGTTGTGGAAGGGAACCATCTTTTGGTGAGAATAGGCAAATCGTGGTCATTCACGATACTAAGGGTAAGCATTTATTTAGATCGTTTGATTTAGGTTTGGATTAAGCCACTCTCTTTTGTTAGTTAATTGAGTGTTATGGTGACATAGGTGCCGATGATGAAGAAGGTTTAGTTCTTACCGTAATCAGGTGTGTAATCTCACACCAAAATCCCGTAGATTCGTGATTCATCATCATGTTGGAAAAATAGATCGTTGTTGCTTACGAATCTAATAACCGTAATATGGCATGAATCGAGTAACTTGCTTAAATAGCATTAATTTTAAGACCTGTCAAAGTCGATATTAAATGGCTTAATTATCAAAATGCCCTCAATGGACTGATTTATCGAAATGCCTTAATGGGCCTAATTGCTTAAACACCCTAAAAGGGTTGATTTACCAAAATACCTTCGATGAGCTGATTTATTAAACTGCCCATAGTGGGTTGAATTTTCCAAAATGCTTTAATAGGCCGATTTGCATAAATATTTCACTAGATTAATGGTTGATTTACATTTGGATAATTTACTATGTATGTTACAACTTTACATACTGCATGGGGTGGGGAAAAATTGTATAGAGAGCAGTGTAGCCTGGTGGCTTAGCCACAATTCGCTTATTATTGTTCTTAATTATGATTACAGTGGCATGGCCACAAAAATATTATACGTTAGTAGCCTGACTTCAAATTGGTGTGAGCGGCGGGGTGGGTTAACTTGATCGCCACAGGTGTGATTGGCTAGTTGGGGGTGTGATGGATGGATGTGTTGGGTTGGGTTGCATTCATTTCATTTAAATACTATTATGTAAATGGTTTTAAGCCCAAGATGTTTCTAAACGGGTTCAGGCCCAGTGGACGACGGTAAGGGGATAATGCGTTGAGTTCTTGTAACTCACCCCCTTTCTTTTTCTTAATACTTGTAGGTAATGCTTAGTACTGAGGACTTGGAGCCATGGATGACTCGATGGAGGCCATACTTTAGAAGTGATGTTTTTGATCATTAGTAAACTTCCTTTTTGCTCTATTTGGTTACATTTACTATTTTGGGTTTAAAGTTGTAATAAAGCCTCTGGGATATGTTTTAATTTGCTTCATGTTTTGACGTATTTATTATTTTTCTTGAATTTTTTTAAACGGGGATTTTCTGAGATCATAAATAACGATTTTCCAAAATTGATTAACAGATGGATTTCATAAGAAATATGTAAAAATAATTTAACTTGGATTCTCTTTCAAATTATCAACGTTATTTTCAAAAGTCACAATTTTTAAAGTTCACTAGTTTGATTTTCGATTCATCAATCAACCTATCGAGATTAATAGTATTTTTATAAAAAATTTATAACCAAACTTTTTTTCTTAACTATAACCAAATATCATCATCTTTAGTAAGAATCACAAGTTCCTTGCACGTTTTTTTCATATGACATGCTGGATCCGGTCATACCGCATGGACCAGGTTTGGGGTGTTACATCCACCCCCACTTATTCCACAACTGATCCCTATAGTTCCTCAAGGTATGGATCTTTTACGATTGAATAAGCCACCTATTGATAAGATAAGGAAACACGGGGCTGAAGACATCAGGGCTACTGTTAGTGATGATCCTGATAGAGCCGAGTTTTGGCTTGAGAACATGATTCTGGTATTTGACAAACTGTCATGCACACTTGAAGAATGTTTAAAATGTGTTGTATCACTGTTGAGAGACACTGCGTATCAGTGGTGGAATAACTTGATATTTGTAATTCCTCAAGAAAGAGTTACATGGGAATTCTTCCAAGTTGAATTCAGAAAGAAATACATTAGCCAAAGGTTCATTGATCAGAAAAGAAAGGAATTTCTTGAATTGAAATAGGGTCGTATGTCAATAACAAAATACGAAGGTGAGTTTGTACGACTCAGTAAATATTCTTATGAATATATTTCTTCTGAGGCTGTAATGTGTAAAATATTCAAAGATGGGTTAAATGAAGAAATCAGACTATTAGTTGGGATTCTAGAGCTGAAAGAGTTCGTTGTTCTATTTGATAGGGCTTGCAAAGCTGAAGAGCTTAGCAAAGAGAAAAGAAAAGCTGATTCAGAGGCTAGAGACTTTAGAAAAAGATTTGCTGGCAAATCACATCAGTCAGCATCAAAGAAATCTAAAGAATATCATCGTCGTACTACTACTTTTGCGGGGATTTCAATCAGAGATAGAGATGCAAGAAATTTCAGCTCTAAACCTCAGACGACATCTATTGCCAGTGCGAGTAGTGTTAGAAATGTCATACCTGAATGTAAGCATTGCAAAAATTAACATTACGGTGAATGCAGAATAGTGAGTTAAGCTTGTTTTAGATGTGGATCTCTTGATCATTATCTTCGGGATTGTCAAGAAAAGTCTATAGCTAAAAGAGATCAACCAGCGAAAGTGAGTGATATGGGTACTAGCTGAAACAATGGAAATACAAGTGGTAACCAAGGTGCTACGAGAGATTCTGCTATGAGATCTAAGGCACGAGCACATATCTGAGCTTATGCTATCCGTGCACAGAGGAGGCATCATCGCCAGACATTATTACCGGTACTTTTTTCTCTTTTTGATACTGATATAGTTGCGTTGAAAGATCCTGGATCAACCTATTCATATATCAGTATGAATTTAGTATTTAAAAAGAGTTCACATGTCGAGTTTACAGAGTTTGTAATTAAAGTATCGAACCCCTTAGGCAAATTTGTATTAGTTGATAAAATTTGTAAGAATTGTCCTTTGATGACTCGGGGTTACTATTTTCGGGCTGACTTGATGCTTCTACCGTTTGATGAGTTTGATGTGATTCTAGGTATGGACTGGCTGACTATGCATGATGCAGTTGTGAATTGTAAACGAAAGACTATCGAATTGAAATATCAAAACGGTGAAATTCTTTGTGTTGAGTCTGATGATTCGAGTGAATTACCCACTGTAATATTGTCTATGTTAGCTCAGAAATGTATGAAAAAGTGTTGTGATGCATATGTTGCATATGTATTAGATACTAAGGTATCTGAATCAAAGATTGAATTTTGCACCTGTAACACCCCAAACTCAGTCTGAACGCTATGACCGAATCTGGCGTGTCACTGTAGGAAAACCACTTTGCAACTTGGTTGGAAAACAAAACTTTTGCGTAGTTAATTAAAACGTGTTTGATTTGGGTGGATTTTTAAAACATTTTGAAGCTAGATTTTTTTTTCCTTTTTTGCGTGTTTGAATTACCTTGTTGTTCATCATTCATTCGATATATATATATTTTCAAAAACTCATAAAATTATCTTAAGTTTATAAAAACGTTCATGTCACAAATTACTTGGCTTGCCTTTTTTGTTTAATAATGGTTTAAGGAAAAAGAAAAAAAAGAGAGAAAAATAACAAAATCCCAAATAAAGTTTAAGTGGCCTTATTACAAGTACCGAAATCCAAAACTTAAAGTAACTGAAAACCGAATTCAATCTGAGTAGTCGAGCATGGCCACCACGAGTCCACCCCGGCTCCGGATCCACGATCTAAACATTATCTGCAAAATGTAACGGAAGGGGTGAGTCACCGAGACTCAGTGTGTAAATCCCCATCCCAAAAGAGTTAAACTCACACACAGATTCATATGATATTATGCAAGTCATGCAACCCATTGCCTAATTATCCATCCGAATTTCCCAAATCTGCCCCTTGTGGCACCTAGCCACTGGTGGTACCTAACCACTGGTAACCAAAGTTACAAATATTCATGTGTGGGGCCAACCCACTTGTGGTACCTAACCACTGGTGACGATCCCTTAAATCGATATGTGGGGCCAACCCACTGTGGTACCTAACCACTGGGACAAGTCACAAAATAAGCACATGTGGTACCTAACCACTGGTGGTTCCAAACCACTGAGACTTACTCACAAAATCATTATATGTGGGGCCAACCCACGTGTGGTACCTAACCACTGGTGACAGTCTGATATTTCATGCCTTCCCCTTCCTCTCATCATACCCCTATTCTATGCATGTGTTTCTCAATACGATACAATCATGCTTTATGCAAAGGAAGATAAAACATGGCACATATAGGTTTCACATAGATCAAGCACGATATTCACCATAATGGACTTACCTGGAGTCCTTGCTTATAAGGGTAACGTAATGTTTCCTACTGTTAATTCGACTTTCAACAAACACAACATTTAACATAACACATATGAAGTCTGTTAGAGTTACACACCTAAATCTCGTACTATCGCACTCACTACTTTGACACTATCATCACTCGAGACTACCTCTATCGGCCTACGATCTTCTTCTGATGTCGGCCTACACCCCAGAGCCCAATCTCGCACTACTGATACTGCTTGCTTCTTGTACTTAGGGGCTGGGTTTATAGATCCAACCCTTCCTGTTGTTTGGCTGGCATTCGAGTCTATGAACACACCTTGATCACGAAATCGAATTTAAATGATAAGATCTAATCTAAGAGATAAACATAGCACTTAAATCAAGGCCCTTACCTAGGTTGTCAAATCCCAGAAATCCTCAAGAAAATGTCGCTACCCTACCTACATTCGGCCATGCATCCATCATTAGACCAACACGATTATTGCACCTACACTCGATGAGATCTAAATAAAAAGAGAAAGGTAAGGAAGTGGCCATTCGGTCGAATCCTACTACCATCACATACCTTCGGCTTTCCTCACAGTTTGGCACGAGAGATCACAGCAAGAAAGGTTCGGCTCCTATAAGTAAAGAGTGAGAACCGACAGGATCTTAGAGGAGTGATTCAAGTTAGAAACTAAATGAGAAAGAGAGAAATAGCAAGGAAGAAAACCACGAAAAACTTACCGATCTTGAAAAGATGATTCGCCAATGGTGTAACTTCGAGAAAAGAGACTGATCCTGAAAGTTTCAGCTATGGGAGAGGAAAGTATGGCAAAGAGGGTTCGAATTTTAGGAAAATATCAAAGAGAAGAGGAGAGCTAGGGATTTGCAGCAAAGAAAGAAACCCACAAGAGAGAAACAAAGAATTTCGGCTAAGAGAGAAGATGAGGAAGAAAAGAAAAAGATGAAAAGTGATCTCTTGCCTACCAATTTCGGCATAATCAACCCCCTCCCAGAGTGGATTTTTGGCCAACTCTTCCATCACCTGATAACTCTTATTCCACTTGATATCTTTAATCCATATCCTCCCTTCAAGAGAGGCCTTCTTAGCATCAACCCCTCCCTTCCTATTATCAGCATTTAATCAAAAGAAAAGAATTAAATCCCCTATTTTGGTAGCTAGTGTGCCATCTAACCCCCCCTTGGAGTGCCCAATTCTAGCCCAAAAGCATGGGCTCTAAGTGGCCAACTTAAGCCCAATGCTTCCCTTAATGATGACACCCACTTGCTCCCTTACAGTACCACCAGATTTTTGGGCCACAAGCCCACCTTGCAATTTAAACATAGATACCCACTTTATTATGTCCTGTAGTTCTTTATAGTAAATTAACCCAGGTCTCAGCCCAAACCTGAGCCCAATTCGCACCTCTAAACCTCAAGCTAACACTTTAACCCTACAACGCACAAAATACACAGACCCACTTATTCAAGATGTTACAATACCTATTTTTGTGAGTTTTCGAATGTATTTCCAGAAGAATTATGGGGTTTGCCACCGATAAGAGAGGTTGAATTTGGTTTTGAATTAGTACTAGGAACAACACTGATATCAATAGCTCCGTATAGAATGGATCCAACAGAATTAAAAGAATTGAAAGCTCAGTTGTAAGAATTGGCAAATAGAAGGTTTGCACGATCGAGTTTCTCTCCCTAGGGTGCACCGCTGTTATTTATGAAAAACAAAGATGGCACGATGAGAATATGTATAGACTATCAATAGCTCAACAAAGTGACAATCAAAAATAAATACCCTCTATTGCGGATTGATGATTTATTTGATCAGTTGAAAGGGGCTACAGTATTTTAAAAGATTGATTTGAGATCGTGTTATTATCAGTTTTGATTTAAAGAGTCGAATGTGCTAAAAATTGCATTCAGAATGAGGTATGGACATTATGAATTCCTTGTTATGCCTTTCGGATTAACTAATGCTCCAGCAATTTTTATGGACTTGATGACCCAGATATTTAAACCGTATTTAGACAGATTTGTTGTTGTTTTCATTATGACATTCTGATCTATTCGCGAGATGAATCTGAACATACTGAGAACCTAAAATTTGTGTTACAAACTTTACGAGATAAGAAATTATTTGCAAAGTTCAACAAATGTGAGTTTTGGCTTAGAGAAGCTGGATTTCTAGGGCATACTGTTTCAGCTGAAGGTATTAGAGTTGACCCGAGCAAGATTTTTGTTATTGTTGATTGGAAACTTTCGAGAAATATGTCTGAAGTCCGTAGTTTTCTGGGCTTAGTAGGCTATTACGGAAGGTTCGTGAAAGGAATTTCGATGATTGCAAAATCGATGACAAGACTACTTTAACAAGATATGAAATTCGAATGGTCAAAAAATTGTCAACAGAGTTTCAAACAGTTGAAAGTACTTTAACTAAAGCATCAATTTTGGTTCAACCTGAATAGGGGAAAGAATTTGTGATTTATAGTGACGCATCATTAAATGGTTTGGGATGTATTTGTAAGAGTATGCCCAAAGATCAATCATGAGATGGTTGTAATAGCATACTTGATTTACCATGTTTATTAATATAAAGCGTTGTCATTGTTATTTCAATTTTTCCTTCTGTGTGTACAAATAAACTATTTTATAATAATGTCTTGAGAATAATATGATTATTCTTAAAACACCTTAGTCAAGTATTATTGTTGACTAGGACAACAATAATGCATTAAGACTAACATGTAGTTGATTGATGATAAAGAGTTGTCATTGATATGGAGTGTTAAAATCAATGCATGAATATATGTGTTAGAGAACAACATATTGGATTGACCCGCTATGAGTATGTTTCTTGGATTATTATGTAATTGTCACAACATTACTCACAGTGATTAATATGTATATGATCCTTAGACTTGAGATAATCATTATCCCAACGTCGTGAGTCGTATATTTTGATCAAGTCAAACGTACACAGTAATTGGTTGTTCTATCAAGGCTGATGTTGGATATACCACAATCTATGTAGAGGGATATTGTTGATCAATATAGGATAAGTCCCTCCCACATAATGGGAGTAATATTTTAGGCCACTTGATTGAGTGAGACTAGAAATGCATGGCCATGCTCAAATAAGTTGACATGAGATATCATACTAATTTGTATATCATAGTCTACTCAAGATATCAAGAAACATGGGATGGACTATACAAGTATGACTATTCCATGACTTGTATCCATTCCAGAGATAAAGGACTTAAGGATTAATGCATGAAAGGTTAATCACAAAAAGTTATCTCGAATCATGACTTCTTGTAACTTAGGTAGCAATGATGCATTGCTAGATGCCACTCATTATAGTATTACTGCTAACGTTACAAGAACCTACGGGGTCACACCCTATGGTTGAAATGAACGGAATAAAACATAGTTGGTATTGTGTTTAATTGTCACATGAATTAAATTAATTAAAGAATTAATTTAATTGGGCAATCAAATATTGAATATATTATATGTACAAGGAAGTTGTACACATAATGAGAATTAATATATGAATTTGGTTCAGTATATAAATTTAAATAAATATAGTTTATCAAATCCATATTATAATTAATGTAATTATAACTTTTAGGTATAATTAATGTAATTATAATTTTGGTTAAAAATTATTATATTTATTTAATTTTATAATTCATAAAAGATATACCGATTATAAAAGGTAATAAGTGATAAAAAAATTTTATTATGAAAAACCCTAAGAATTTGCTTGAAAAAGGTCTAGCTACCGTCAAGCAAACAAAAACCTCTAAAAACAGTTTTGGAGATTTCTATCGTTCATAATCAAACTGGGTGGATTACGTAGAGGCCGACATCGTAAAGGTTGCGGCTTTGTTCGATAGTAGATCAGAACTCTTGTTGCCAAGGCGTCGCTGTCTACTTAGATTGAAATTTCGGTAACTTTGAAACCTTTATTTCACCTCAATTCGTTCCTCACACATGGATTCATGGTTTGGATCGTCGGGATTAATTTTATTTTGCTGGGCCATGGGGGTGCTTGCGTTCCAACAGTATTCTGATGCAAAAAGGAAAAGTTATAGCTTATGCTTCTCGCCAATTGAAATCGCATGAAAATATTTATCCGATGCACGACCTTGAGTTGGCCGCAATTGTGTTTGAATTAAAAATTTGGTGACACTACTTATACGGTGAAAAATACCACATTTATATAGATAAAAAAAGGTTAAAGTACCTGATGTCACAGAAAGATTTGAATCTGTGACAACAAAGATGGCTCGAGTTATTCAAAGACTATGAATTTGTGATTGATTATAACCCAGGAAAAGCTAATGTTGTTGCTGATTCCCTAAGCCTAAAATCTTTGTTTGCGTGACAAGCAATGAATACCCAGTTGATGATTTGTAATGATGGGTCTATTTTAGCTAAATTAAAAGCTAAAACGGTATTTCTTCAACAAATCTGTGAATCTCAAAAAAGGATCGTGAATTAGAAGTTAAAAGGATTCAATGTGAGAATATCCCTGATTCAGAGTTTCAGATTGGAACCGATGATTATTTAAGGTTCTGAAATAGAATTTGCATACCAAGAAATTCAGAACTCATTAAGAAGATTTTGCACGAAGCGCACCATAGTTGCTTATCTGTTCATCCAGGAAGTACCAAAATGTATAACGATTTGAAATAGTTTTACTGGTGGCAAGGCATGAAACGAGATATATCAGAGTTTGTTTCTAAATGTTTGATTTGTCAACAAGTCAAAGCTGAACATCAAGTACCATGTGATTTACTGCAACCTGTGATGATTCCCCAGTGGAAGTGGGATAGAACTACAATGGATTTTGTGTCAGGATTGCCCTTAACTCGAGAAAGAAAGATGCTATCTGGGTCATTGTTGATCGACTAACGAAATCTGCTCACTTCATACCGGTACGTATAGATTATTCACTTGACAGATTAGCTGAATTGTATATTTCTAAAATTGTTCGATTGCACGGGGTGCCATTATCTATTATTTCTAATAGAGATCCGAGATTTACGTTGCGATTCTAGAAGAAACTGCAAGAAGCTTTGGATACGAAATTGAATTTCAGCACAGCTTTTCATCCTCAGACTAATAGTCAGACTGAAAGAGTTATTCAGATTCTTGAAGACATGTTGAGATGTTATATTGTAGAGTTTGAGGGCAGCTAGGAAAAATACTTGTTGTTGATTAAATTTATGTATAATAACAGATTTCATACGAGTATAAACATGGCACCGTACGAAGCTTTATATGATCGCAAATGTCAAACTGTGCTATACTGGACTGAACTAAGTGAGAAAAAACTCACTAGGTTGAATTAATCAGAGAAACTGAAGAAAAAGTGAAAATGATTTGTGACAGTTTAAAAGTAGCTTCAGATCGACAGAAATCATACGCATATTTTAGACGTAAAGAAATTGAATTTCAAGTCAGGGACTGAGTGTTTTTAAAGGTGTCGCTGTGGAAAAGGTTCTTCAATTCGGCCATAAAGGTAAGTTAAGTCCGCGATTTATCGTACCTTACGAGATTATTTAATGAATAGGGCCTGTAGCATATCGACTATCTTTACCATCAGAACATGAAAAGATTCAAAATGTCTTCCATGTTTCTATGTTACGTCGATATAGATCAGATCCGTCACATGTGATTTCTCTAGTAGATGTTGAGATACAGGCAGATTTGACGTATAGCGAAGAACCGATCAGGATTTTAGCTCGTGAAATCAAAGAATTGAGAAATAAAAGCATATCCCTAGTGAAAGTTCTTTGGTATAAACATGGGATTGAGGAAGCTACATGGGAACCCGAGGAAGCTATACAAAAAAAGTACCCTAACCTATTCACTGGTAAGATTTTCGGGGATGAAAATCCCTAAGGAGGAGAGTTGAAACAACCCGTTTTTAGGTTAAATCGAAACAGTGGTTTTGGGACCACAAATTCGATGTCAAAAAATTATTTTAATATTATTTTCTGTGTCTACAGCATGTTATTTGATATGTGTAAAAATTTCGTGTGCTAATTTTATCGTTTAATTACTTAATTTGAGAAAAATGACTAGATTGCATAAAATGCAAAAGTTGCATTCTATTAGTTAAAATTGTCTAATAGCTATAGAACCTTAAAGTTAAGGTCCTTATGTTGAAATTAGACCATTAACATGATAGTGGATGATAGTGGCTTGGTAAATTTGAAATTATTAATGTTCATTAAGGCTAATTTAGTAATTTGGTTAACAAGGTTAATTATAATAAAACAAAACAAAAGTCCCATCCATTATATTCTTCTTTAATTGAAAATTGAAGGGAGAAAAGCATTGTTAGGGTTGATATTCGGCCAAGCTTCTCTTGCTCATTTAGGTATGGTTTTTGTTCCTTTTTTATGATTTCTATGTTTTTGTAGACCTTTAATTTCGAATTTGTTAAAGATTTTAAGAGTTGTAATTGATGACTTTATGTGTTCTTTGGTGTTTGAAGTTGAAATATGAATTTTTGATGATAGATTTTCATGTTTTGTAAAGTGATTTTTGACAAATATGTCAAAAAAAAAGATTAAATTGTGAAATGTGAAATTTTATGTGGTAAATATGTGATATAATGAAAGATATGGGCTGCTAGGAGTCCCTATGAAATTCAGCTAGCTTAGTTGAGGGTTTAATTGCATTAATTTGCAATTTTATATGATAAAGACTAAATTGTAAAAATGTGAAAATTTAGGGGCAAATGTGTAAAATAGCCCTAATATGTGTTTTGGACTAAATTGAATGAATGGTTGATTAAATAAGTTAATTTTGAATATATTTAGATCAAGAAAAGCGAAATCCAAAATTGGATCGAGGGAAAGCCAAGATTATCGAGTAATTAACTCATTTCGCCGTTTTCATACTCGAGGTAAGTTCGTATAATTAGAATCGAACTTTTAAAAACATGTATTTATTTGAAATGTATGTATATAATTGAGAAATTTATATATTTAGAATTCGAATGCCTATTTGATATAAACTGATGGTTACCGAGCCCCGTTTAAACTGTATGAATTCATAGGATACAAGTGACATTTCACTAGGGTTACCGTTTTGGTCGAGCTCCTGCATTTGTTGCGGACTAACCATAGCTCATATGAGCTTACCGATATACCAGCTTGTAAGAGCATATTGTTTTTAGCTCGTTCGATCTTACCGGTTTAGCTCAATAGAGCTTACTATCCATCAGCTCAGGAGGAGCTTACTGATCAAGCTTGAAGAGCGAAAATGATAATTAATTGACGGATTACTGATGTATATCACTCGAGTATCCTTTGAAGTTCTAATCGGTTCAACGGGCATAAATACTGTTTATACAGATGAATACTATTATTGAATGAATTATTGATTATATGATTGAGAGTGAAATGTAGAATATGATGTACATGATATATGAATTTGGTATGATACAATGTATTGAGTATTGAGATTGAGATAATGGATGATTACATGTATTTATGTGACTAACTTTTTGATGAAGGCTTGTGTTAGGCATTTGGAAATTTAATTGAGTTTGCATTACTTGTTGTCTTGATCACGTATGAATGGTAAGATTATTTCTAAATTATACGGGCTTACTAAGCTATAAAGCTTACTCTGTTTCTTTTCTGTGTATTATAGAGGTTCGATAGCTCGCTCGATTCAGATAAAGTCAGAGTTACGCATCACACTATCCAGTTGCTGATTGGTACTTATGAATTTGTGGATATTTGTAAACATGGCATGTATAGGCTAGTTATAAGAATAATAGTTAAGGTTACTTGAGATATTGATTTTGGTACATGTTATGGTATGAGTTGAAGCCATGTGATTTGGCTTAACTTGGTATAGTATTTTTGTTGTGTTTAAGTACTAAAAAATGGTATGTTTTGGCTAGTAATAGATGGAATGAAAATATGTTAATGTTATCTTGATATGTGGTTAGTATATGAATGGGAAGTGTATGTGATTTATTAGGCATTTGAATTCCATGTTGAATGGGAGTAATATGTGTATGAAATGTTATGTATTGGCTGCCAAATGGGTTATGAAATGTTGCAATTTATGTTTGTGTATGCATGTAAAAATAGGGTGGCAAAATGGCTAAATAAATAGCCTATTTTTGTCTACACGGGCAAAGACACGAGCGTGTGTCTCAGCCGTGTACGACAAATGGTCATATTGCACGGCCATGTGTCACCTGGTGTTGATATTAAATTGAAGTCAGTATGCTCCACACGGTCTCACACACGGGAGTGTGACTGGCCGTGTGGCACAAGTCAGTATACCCCTTAAATGGCACACGACCTTGCACACAGGCGTGTGACTTGACTGTGTTGCATAAGTCAGTATACCCTACAGTTTTGGCACGGCCTAGTACACAGCTTGGCATACAGGAGTGTGTGGCCATTTCGAAGGGCACACGGGCTAGACACACAGGTGTGTGGTCGGCTGTGTGACCCAAGTCAAGCATAAGTCAGTATGTATGCACTTTTTTCATACAGCCTGAGACACGGGTATGTCTGGAGCCGTGTGAGGCACACGGCTTGTTCACACGAGCATGTGACCTCTGTTTAGATGAAAAATTTCTAAGTTTTCCAAAAATTTTGTATGTTATCGGTTTAGTCCCAAACCACTTTTAAAGCATATTTAAGGCCTCGTAGGCTCTTATAAGGGACAATATGATTGTGTTGAATGGTATTTGAGTATAAATGCATAGATGTATGAGCATTGTATGTTAAATAATGTGTAATGATCAGTAATACCTCGTAACTCTACTCCGGTGACGGATACGGGTTAGGGGTGTTACATAGAATGTGCATTTCCATAATCAATCATCTTAAGTTCAATTTAACTATGTCAGAACTCTTCCCATTGAATTTATTTGAAATATCAATGGATACGCTCATGTACTACACTTAAAGTCTACAAAATTAAAAATCCGTCAATTCATATCCAGGGGTACCCATTAGGGCACAAAATCAAGAAGCACTCTCTCGAGTTATATAACAGGATGCTCATGTGAGCCTTGTAATAGGAAGCTTATCCGGGCTAAATTAGGAAACTCATAAGAGTTTAAAACATAAAGCTCATTGAGCTTAACAGGTAACTCTGAAGAGTTATTATCAAGGAGCTCTTGATAGCCATATAACAGGATGCTAAAGCGAGCCATATCAGGAAGCTTACAAAGAGCCTATACCAGGACACTCATAAAAAGCTGCACTTGTGTCCGCAATATATGCAAGATCACAACCGATCGTATAATAGGATGCTCACAAAGAGCTGTGCTAGTCCGCAACACATGAAGGATTACTACCGATCAGGATGCTCACAGGAACCATAAAACGGGAAACTCAAGATGGCTAATAATAGGATGCTCGTAAGAGCTATGATATGTCCGCAACATATACAGGAGCATAACCAATACGGGAAATCTTATATACATCGAATTCCCTTTATTCAAATGGGACTTAACACTTGTTAGACATTATCGGATATGTGATTTATGTTTATACATGGTAATCATACATTTCACAATCATAACATTCAATTTATACATATAAACATACATTTAGTTACACGAACTTACCTCGTCACTTGTTCGTATACAGAAATCTACTAATCCGATACTTTTTCTTTTCCTCGATCTAACTTTGTATTTGAGTTATCTGGATCTATATAAATGAATTTAACATCAATTTAAACCATTTCATACTCAATTTAATTCAATTCACATCCTAGGAAAATGAAATACATGCAATTTAATCCTTATTCCAAGCCTAACCACTTTTTACATATAACATTTATAGCACATATATTCATAAAAATAAAAAAATTTCCATGTATTTTACATCTTTACGATTTAGTCCGTAAATCACAATTTCTTGAAAATTCACCTTACAAAAGTTGTTTATCTATCAACAACCTTTCAATTTCTACCACAAATCTCAGAATTTCAGCATATTCATCCATGGAAAAATTTTAATACTTTGATAACTTTGCAAATTAATCCCCAAAACAAATAAATTAGGTTATTCTGATATTAAAAACATAAAAATTTCTAAAAACGGGACAATATTACTTACCCAATTAGGCTTGATTGATTTTCTTTCTCTTTCTTAGGGTGTCCATAGAAATTTTGGGGAAGAAGATGATATAAAATGATGATATTAGATATTTATTTTATTTATCATCTTTTATTTATTTCAATTTCCAATTTAATCTTTTTCTTTTTCTAATTTTTCATGGATAAATCATCAAAAATATCTACTAACTCCATTTAATGGTCTAATTACTATATAAGGACCTCAAATTTTAAATTCCATGGCTATTTGATTCTTATAGCTACTAGAATTCAACTTTTGCATTTCAAGCAATTTGGTCCTTTTTATATTTAAACATGAAATCGGTAAAATTTTCTTATTGAAATTTTCATACATCTTTCCTATCATGATGTAGACCATGCAATAATTTTAAAATAAATTTTCTTTCTGACTCGAATTTGTGGTCCCAAAACCACTATTCCGATTTCATTGAAAACGGGCTGTTACAACTCCCCTCTTAAAAAATTTTCGTCCTCGAAAATTTTACCAGTAAAGAGGTTTGGATATTTCTTTCTCATGGTATCCTCTAGTTCCAATGTAGCTTTTTCTATCCCATTTTGTTGCCAAAGAACTTTCACTAAAGCTACCTTTTTATTTCTTAACTATTTCGTCTCACGTGCCAGAATTTTGATTGGTTCCTCACTGTAAGTCATGTCAGACTAAATCTCTACTTCTGTCGGAGAGATAACATGTAAAGGATCTTATCGATATCGTCGTAACATAGACACATGGAAAACATTGTGAGTTTTTATCAAGTTCTGGCGATAAGGCCAATCTATATGCAACACGTCTGATTCCTTCAATGATTTCATATGGTCCAATGAACCGTGGACTCAGTTTTCCTTTACTACAAAACTGGAGAACTTTTGTAACACCCCTTACCCATATTCGATGCCGGAACTGGGTACGAGGCATTACCGGGCTTAACTTACTTACTCGTACAAAATCGGGCAATGAACTTTCTTTTCAACTTAAACTTTTAACTTCCTTATTATGGGCCTACGAGACCCAGAACATACACATAGGGTGACTCGGGACTGAACCGAAAACTTTCAAACACTTAGAAAATTTTTACTCAAACAGGGCCACACGCCCGTGTGGATATGGACACGCCCGTGTGGGCAGGCCGTGTGGTCTCACACGCCTATGTCCCTTGTCTGTGTGGATTTTATTTTTCATTTTGAACCTACAGGGGTTTTCACATGGCCAGGCACACGCTCGTGTTTATGGCCCGTGTCCCCCACACGGCCATGACACGCTCGTGTCCTCACCCGTGTGTGAAAACCTTGACATTCTGTTTATGACGTCAGCAGACACTTAGATGCACACGGTCTAGTCACACGCCCGTGTGCTGGCCCGTGTGACGAATTGAATTTTTTATAATTTAGATGCAGGGGACACACGGCCTACCAACACGCCCTTGGGGCTATCCGTGTGTCACACAGGCCCATGTATCTACCCGTGTGGACAATTATAAGGCTATTTACCAAGCCATTTGCCACCCTGTAAAATAATCACACTTATGCCAATTTAAAGTAACATTTAGCATAGCAATAATGCATCCTTAGCTATCACTAATTCATCATACATCTACTTCACACACTATTAATTTGATTGCATCAACTTACACTTCATGAATTTCATCATTGAATATATATATAACTTAAATATTATTGGCCAATTCTAATGGCCATTTACAAAATGAATTTACTAGCATTAATATCCATCACATGTAACACCCCTAACCCGAAACTGTGGCCGAAATAGGGTTAAGAGGTATTACCAAACAATCAAATCATTTAACAACCCATTTATGACACAAAGTCAATCATCAATATATCACATCAAAATATAATCATATAGTCCCTTATTGAGGCCTATAAGACCTTAAAAACATGCTAGAGAAGGTTCGAGACTAAATCGAAACACATACAGAAGTTCTTGGAAACTTAAAAACTTATCCAAAATACAGGGAATACACGCCTGTGGGAGCCAACTGTGTGCTCTCCACGGCTGCTAGACACACCCGTGTGTCCTTCCCATGGTCGAACCTGATTCCTCACCACGGCCACCAAGCACGCCTGTATACCCTGGCCGTGGTCAATCCTGCCAAATCAACATGGTTATCAAGCACCCCTGTGTGCTAAGGTCGTGCACTACTAGGCCATATACTGACTATCTCACACGGCTTCTAGGCACGCCCATACGCCATGGCCGTGTACCCTTAAGCAAGCTACTAACTTTACCCCATGGTCACTAGGCACGCCCATGTGCCATGGCCGTGTGACATTATAGGTCATTTGCAAGACCAAAATGCCACCCAAATGGGTCATACCTACAAGCAACATTTACTAGAACAACTCATGCACTTATGACTACCCAAAAGCATACCAAAATAATCATTCAAACTATGCATTCAATACCAATTCTATTCATACCAAATTTATCCTATTACAAGCATAATTCATTCCCAATTTCACTTATTCCTACTAGCATCATACCATCACCAAAATTTCCATCCGTAAGTCAATTTCTCAACTCATAATCCATACCAAAAGATGCATCATATAAATCAAAGTCATTTAGGCCAAAAACTATCACATATCTAGCCACATTTCATGGCTACTTACAAATCTCAAACATGATCCAAATAACTAGCCTATACATGCCATATTTAACTATGTACACCATTCCAAAATACCCCAAAGTAGATTGCTGATAGTGTGATTGAGATGCTGGCAATCCCCATATCCGAGCTAGCTTTATTGACACTGCAAAGTAGAAAAACAAATCACACAATAAGCTTGTCAAAGCTTAGTAAGTTCATAATTTAATACAAATTACTCAATAATACCACATCATATACAATTGAATCATCACATAGATAAATTGCACAATTAGGCTCAGTATCAATCTCAACCATATGCTCAAGTATCCATTCTTTTAACCTTTAAAACTATCATCAACCACATAGGTTCAAACATACCTTTGCCAACACCTAGTTAATAAACGTTCTTGCTCTTTGATGCTCGATACTTTTCACAATCACTGCTCGATATCTTTTCAACTCAATCGCACACTTAGTGCCCAAATCATAGCCGAAGCTTAATTATATCATACACTTAGTGCCTTGATACAAAACCAAATTTAATTCCGTATCGCACACATAGTGCCACTCAGAAAAGCTGAACCTTCCATTACTTCGCACACACAGTGCTATTTAACTCCGTCTTAATTTCAATTACGCACAATTAGTGCCTCATTTATCAACATCATACATGTAGCATTTCTAATTCAATAGCTATCATTCAATTCACATCACATAGATATAAATTAACAACTTGTATTATATCCGAACTTACCTCAGACGTAGAATTATCGATACGGTCGATTAATCGAGCACTTTATCTTTGCCTCGATCTCGATCTGAACCTCTCCTCTCTTGGTCTATTCACATTCAAATTCAATCCATTCAATCATCAAATCATTCATTTTTGTCCAAACACATATATTTAGGGCATTTTATAAAATAGCCCTCATATATTCACATTTTGACACTTTAGTCCCTATTTCACAAAATCATCAAATACACATAATTTGCTTGTGCTCAATGAAACACCCCAAACCCGGCCTAAAAGGCCTAACCGGATTTGGTATGTTCCTCGAGTAAAACTATAGCAAATTATCGTTTTTAAGAAAAACTTGATGATTTTGTAGAAAACAGAGTAACTTAACATTTTAGGTTGAAAACAAATTTGTAAAGTAAAATTTATATCTTTTAAAAACATTATTTGTAGGAGGAATTGATAAGTCAAAAGAAAACCACATTTAAGGAAATTACTTTAGAACATATATATATATATATATATTAGTTGACAAAACATTTTGAATTATTATTTATCGAAAACCATTTAGTTATTTAATAGTTATTGTTCATGGCAAAATAAAAGAAAATCCAAACACAAAATTAAAGATAGTTTATAGTGGCCTTAATACATAAAATTGGCAAACCCATAATAAAGTCTAAATAATAATAATTAACTTAATAAGTTTAAGTTGGAAAATTTCCAAACTTCATTGTTTGAGCTTTGGCCACCTCGAACTCCTTGTCAATTCGATCCATCGCACTACTGAATTATCCGAAAAGTTATCCCATAAAAAAATGGGTGAGTTATAAACTCAATGTGCAACACATACATCAAAAGCCCATTTGATTAAGCCTTTAAGCCCATTAATTACACATATGGCCATAGGCCCATTTAAGTCATATTTGGCTCAAAAGCCCATATCATGGCGAGATCAAAAATAATCATTCAATATTACATGGTTATGTACATGAAATGAAATGCAAGCCCACCCACCAAAATATCCATCCGCTACATACCACCGTACCAACCAACACACCGTGGGGATTACTAAATCGACCCTCCATCCACAGACACCATCGAAGGCGATTCTTTGCGATCAACATGCACATCGCCTTATAATATTGTGGCCAAGCCACCAAACAGATGTGACTGAAGTCATCTGACCGAAGTCCAAATTTCAAATACGTGACGAAGTCACCAGATTCACATATGTGACCGAAATCACCGGATTTCAAATATGTGACCGAAGTCACCGGAGCCAAATATGTGACCGAAGTCACCGGAAATGTGGTAAAACCACCAGAATACTTCCTCCTTTATCAAATGTACCCATATGCCCATGCACATACATATCAAATTATATTTTCATGCTATTTACCCCACAAATCATAATATAGTCATGCTTATTTCACTTTTATGCATATAGCAAAATGAACAAAAAATTGGGGTAAACATACCTGAATATCGTATACCACTGAATGGTATCCAAAATCACAATCATATACATGGTCATATAGTCACATTCAAATATATGTAAATCTTATGAGATTTTTAATGTAAGGTTACACACCTAGTGACAAGTGAGAACAATACTCTCGCTCGTCAACACCTAATTGATTAACACACTTGGTTAGTATACACTATTGCTAATAAAATTGTACTTATTGATGAGGGATCTAAATCCTTACCTTGATGATTTCGAATGGTCACTTCTTAAGAGTTGTCTACAACAAAGATCTTTGACAAATCTTTTCAAATGATTCGGCCTAGGAGAGAAAATAAAAGATCATGATTCTAAATTTGCCAAAGTAAAAAGAAATGATGAAAATGATTGACAAAACCTTACTTTGAGTTCTTCAAGATTCAGCCTTGAATAATAAGAAAAGAAGGATTGATGATTCGGCTTTAACAAAAAGATAAAGGAAAAAGATATTGATTTTTAGCATAAATAGTTTCGGTTTTCAAAGAAATAAAAAAGAGAAAAGAAAATCGAAATAGAAATTGATTCGGTTGACAAAAGAGATGAAAATGATGTTGATTCTCAAAAGAAAAGAGATTGGTTTTGGAACCTATGCACATTCGGCCTAGGGGTAAAAATTGAAGAAAAGTGGTTCTTGAACCTTTGTAGTTTCGGCAAAGAGCGAAAGAGAAGAGAGAAATAGGATGAAAAGAAAAGAAAAGGAGAAATGATCAAAGAGAGTAAATGGGTTTCGGTTATGGAAGAAATTGAATAAAGAAAAGTTTTTGGTAATGGTCAAGTGAGAAAAGATGAAAGAAAATGCCTTCAAAAGTGGCAATATTTTGGTACCAAAAAGAGAGAAAATCTTGAGAGGAAAAGAAGAAAAAGAGTACCAATTTGGCCAAATATGATAGCCAAAACAAAACAAAGTTTTCACCTAATGCAAAAGATAATTTCGATTTGGAAGAAAGATTTTGGAGAAAGGAGAAAAGATGGACAATTTGCTAGGATTTTTGGCCAACTAGCACCCTAATGGCTACACTAAATTTTCGGTCAACCTTAGCCAACATCATCCCCCTTTTTCCTCCTTGTTTCTTCCCCATCATATCCAAAATTTCCAAGACAATTAATCACTCCCTTAGCCCTTCATGCCGTCTAGGTTCATCGTCAAATGACCATGAACAAACTCCCAAAACATTGCCCAATATCATGTCTTTTGCCCCCCTCATCTTATCATCAACTTATGATTCCATACCATAAGTTCCTAGCTTCCTTTTTCACATGGTCAAATAGCCAAAATTAAGAGAATACTCATCCACTCTAGAACATTCTTGGCTGACACTAAAGGGAAGGAAACAAAAATAAAATCCTCCCTAATGCTAACTAGGAGATTCGAACCTCACTCCTCAAGCACACATCCATGCATCCTAACCACTTTGCCAATTACTCAACTTATGCTAGAAACCTCTTATCATTAATTCTTAAAGCCTAACTTGCTTAGCTCTCTCTTAATTATTAAAAGTTTCACTAAACATTCACTTAATTAATGAAGCTCAAATAACTTCCAAAATACACTCAATAATAATTAAGCATGCAACATCATTCAGTTAAGTAGAAAATGCATAACCCCTAATTATCAGGATGTTACAGTTCTACCCCCTTAAAATAATTTCATCCTTGAAATTACCTGGCTGGAATAAGTGAGGGTATTGCTATTGCATCGCTTCCTCCAGTTCCCACGAAGCTTCTTCTGATCCATGATTACGCCATAAAACTTTGACGAGAGGAACCGACTTTCTCTGTAAAACCTTTACATCTCGTTCTAGAATTTGAATTGGCTCCTCTTCATATGACAAATCTGATCTTAATTCCACCTCCTCAACTGGCACTACATGAGATGGATCCGACCGATAACGGCGTAACATTGAAACATGGAACACATCATGCATTTGCTTCAATTCTGAAGGCAAATCTAACTGATATGCCACAGATCCGACCCGCTTCACAATCCGATAAGGTCCAATGAACCTGGGATTTAGCTTCCCTTTGCGTCCAAATCTCATCACCTTTTTCCAAGGTGAAACCTTTAGGAAAACTTGGTCCTCCACAAGAAACTCTATTTCTTTCGCTTAAGATCTGCGACGATTTTTGTCATCGGATGCTTCCTTTAATCGAGCGGATTACCTTAACCTTTTTTCAGATTCGATCACTATTTCTGGACCCAAAATCTGACGTTCCCCTAATTCTGTCCAACACGTAGGAGTGCGACACTTCCGTCCATATAGTGCTTCATATGGTGCCATCCGAATACTAGATTGAAAACTGTTGTTGTACGCAAATTCTGTCAACGGTAAGAATTCCTCCCAACTTTCCTTGAAATCTATCACACATCCCCTTAACATATCTTCTAAGATTTGGATTACTCTTTCAGACTGACCATCAGACTGAGGATGAAATGCCATACTGAAATCCAATCTGGTGCCCAAAGCCTGATGCAATGCTTTCCAAAATCGCGACGTAAATTTCGGATCTCTATCTGAAATAATCGACAACGGCACTCCATGCAATCTCACAATCTCACCACATATAACTTCGCCAATTTACGCAAAGAGTAATCAATCCGAATCGATAAAATGTGCGATTTATTCAATCGGTCCACTATCACCCATACAGAGTCTTTCTTAGTAGGCGTAAGAGGGAGCCCACTAACAAAGTCCATGGTGATTCTCTCCCACTTCCACTGTGGAATCCTTATCGGCTAAAGCAATCCCGAAGGTACTTGTGTTCAGCCTTAACTTGCTAACACGTTAAACACTTTCCCACGAATTCTGTAACTTCTCGCTTAAGTCCAGGCCACCAAAATTGATCTCGCAAATCTCGGTATAATTTACTTCCTCAGGATGCATAGCATAGGGGCTACCATGCGATTCCTGAAGTATCTTTTGCCTCAACTCCTGATCCCTTGGCATACAGACTTTACCTTTAAAACACAATACCCTGCCACTGTTAATACCAAAATCTTCCACTTTCCCACTCTGCACCTGTCGAAGCTTTTCACTCAGATCTTCATCTACCAATTGCCTCTCTTTCACTTGACTTAACCATGTCGGCTTAACTTGCAGTTCTGCCAACAAGCTTCCATCATCGTAAAGACTAAGATGTGCAAACATCGCTCTCAAATCTGACACTACTTTTCAACTTAGAGCGTCTGCCACCACATTCGCCTTGCCCGGGTGGTACTCGATAGAACAGTCGTAGTCTTTCAACAACTCTATCCACCTTCGTTGCCTCAAATTCAGTTCTTTCTGAGTCAGTAGATATTTCATACTTTTGTGGTCCGTGTATATCACTTACTTTTCTCCATATAAGTAATGTCTCCAAACCTTAAGAGCAAAGACTACAGCTGCCAACTCCAAGTCATGCGTTGCGTAATTAATCTCATGCGGTCTCAACTGCCGAGACGCATATGCAACTACCTTCCCGCCTTGCATCAAAACACATCCTAATCCGGTGTGAGAAGCGTCACAATACACGACGAAATCCTTCCCTGCCTCAGGCTGGATCAAAACTGGAGCTTCAGTCAAAACTTTCTTGAGCTTCTCAAAACTCTCTTGCTGCTTATCAGTCCACACGAAAGGTACTTCCTTTCTCAGCAATTTCGTTAAAGGTGCAGCTATCAATGAGAATCCTTCAACGAATCTTCTGTAGTATCCTGCTAATCCCAAGAAACTGCGAACCTCAGTTATGGACTTAGGTGGTTTCCAATCTAGCACAGCCTCAATCTTCCGAGGATCCACCCTTATCCCTTTTGCCGACACCACATGGCCTAAAAATGCAACTTTTTTCAGCCAAAATTCACACTTGCTGAATTTGGCATACAACTTCTTTTCCCTTAAAACTCGTAACACAATTCGGAGATGCTCGTTATGTTCCATCTCGGACTTAGAATACACCAGGATGTCGTCTATGAATACCACGACGAATTGATCCAAGTAGGGCTAAAAAATTTGGTTCATCATATCCATGAACGCAATTTGGGCGTCATTAATCCGAATGGCATTACCAAAATTCATAATGCCCATATCTAGTTCGGAAAGCCTCTTATGGATATCCACTTCTTTCACTTTAAGTCGATGATACCCGACCTTAGATCAATCTTTGAGAATACATGCTCCTTTAAGTCGATCGAACAAGTCGTCGATCCTTGGCAAAGGATACTTGTTCTTGATGGTCAGCTTATTTAACTGCCGGTAATCTATACACATCCTCATCGATCCGTCCTTCTTCTTCACGAATAGGACCGGTGCTCCCCATGGAGACACACTAGGTCGAATAAATCCATGATCAAGCAACTCCTGAATCTGAGCCTTAAGCTCAACTAATTATTTCGGTGCCATTCTATATGGAGTAATAGAAACTGGCGCCGTTCCAGGTAATAAATCAATCCCGAATTCTACCTCACGATCCGGAGGCAAACCTGGAAGTTCTTCTGGAAAAACATCTACAAATTCCTTCACTGTCCTGACTTCATTAGCAGTTGTCTCCTTAGCCTCCAAAGCATTCACTAACATCAGGAAGGCTTCACATCCCTTTCTAACCATCTTTTCCGCCTTAAGAGCGGATACTACATTAGATAAGTAGTTCGTCTCTCACCCATTACTACAACTTCTTTGTCATCAAGAGTTCTTAAAGACATCCGCTTAGCAAGACAATCCACATTTGCACAGTGCTTCACAAGCCGCCCATGCCTAAGATTAGGTCAAATTTTTGAATGGTAACTCCATTAAATCACCAAAACCGTATCCTTGAACTTCTAAAGGCACTTCCTTAAAAGTTTGTCTACAACTCACTCATCATCTCTAAAGGACTAAGTACGATCATCTTCCTAGGTACGATTTGAAGTCACATGCAAAGTCCCGGATACTTTACTAGCGATATAGGAATGAGTTGACCCTATATCTATCAAAGCTATAAAGGGCAACCTGTAAATCAAAAACGCATCGTGATAACATCAAAAGGCCACTATCTTCTCTGCGATGAATCGCATACACCAAACCCGGTTGTCTCGCCTTAGAGCTACCGCTCGCCTCCTCGAAATTTCGACCTCATCTGGAACCATTGCCCCTTCCATTTGGACCACGGCCTCTTATCGGCTGTTGTCCACTTCTGTCAGCCTGATTAGCACCCTGACTTGCTGGACGGTTCTTCTCTGAATTCATCGGGCAATCTTTGATCATATGATCCTTCGAACCGCATTTGAAACATCCGCCGATCTTTTTCCAACATTCTCCCGAGTGCATTTTCCCAAATTGAGAACAAGTACGATTTTGTCCAACCGTAGCAGTCTGTTGACCTCGCGGTCTATCATTTCTTGATTTCTTCTGAAAATTCCCGGACGACCCTGAGGACCCAAAGCTTCTCTTATTCTTGCTCTGGCCTCTGTCCCAGTTCTATCTCTTGGTCCATTTAGCCTCTTCGGCAATTCTTGCCCTTTCCACTAAGATTGCAAAATCTCTTTCACGGTGTGGAGCAATCATCACTCGTAGCTCATCTCTAAGTCCATCTTCAAATCTGATACACCGTTCATATTCCGTAGCCACTATCCCTCTGGCATAACGGCTAAGTCGCAAAAATTTTGCTTCATATTCAGCTATCGACTTATTTCCTTGGACCAAATTCAGAAATGTCTTCCTCTGGGAGTCGATGTAGCTAGCTCCAACATACTTTCCTTCGAATTTCACTTTAAAATACCCCAATCCGCATAATCCATTGTGGGTACTCTCCTTGATAGTGAGCCACCACTGGTAGGCTTCATCACGGAGAAGTGAAATAGCACCTTTCAATTTCTCTTCAGTAGTGCAGTCTAAATCGTCCATAATCCTCTCGACTACCTCCAACCAATATTCAGCTACATTAGGAGCTACTCCAGATACTCCTCTGGAAACCTCAGCTCCATTTGATCTAAGTTTCTCACCATCGACTTTCGAGACCCATTTCGAACTAGCTTCGCTACTCGCTCCAAAACTCACAAAGACGACTTGTGATATCGTCACCTCCTTCATTTTGTTCTTGAAAGTCCACCCCAACAAATGGTATGAGCTTCATTCTCGAACCTTGACCAGATCGAATCGGTTCAAAACATCATTCTTCCTCTTCCACATCCACGACGACCACGTCCCCTAGAACTCATGCCTACTACGCGTATTATCTGTTTTTACGAAAAAAGTCTTATGTATTAGAGTCTTTTCACTTCTTATTAAAGGAAAGTTTTATGAAACAGATATTCAGTAGTTTTTCCGTAGTAGTGTACAAACACCTAGGGTCCATGTCTCTAAAGTTATAGTTTATGCTTAAACTATCATACATATCACATATCGATAAAGTACATACCTGATGGATCTGGGCTGAGAACTCGAGTGCCATGCTCTTATAAAACCATTTAACTTAAGAAAACTTTCCAAAAAAAATTATTTGGGCCAAATTTTGAAAACGTTGTGGGCTTCAAAACCCAAGGCCGAGAGTTTAAAACTGGGCTCTGATACCAAGATGAAACACCCCAAACCCGGCCTAAAAAGCCTAACCGGATTTGGTATGTTCCTCGAGTAAAACTATAGTAAATTATCGTTTTTAAGAAAAAACTTGATGATTTTGTAGAAAACAGAGTAACTTAACATTTTAGGTTGAAAACAAATTTGTAAAGTAAAATTTATATCTTTTAAAAATATTATTTGTAGGAGGAATTGATAAGTCAAAAGAAAACCACATTTAAGGAAATTACTTTAGAACATATATATATATATATATATATTAGTTGACAAAACATTTTGAATTATTATTTATCGAAAACCATTTAGTTATTTAATAGTTATTGTTCATGGCAAAAATAAAAGAAAATCCAAACACAAAATTAAAGATAGTTTATAGTAGCCTTAATACATAAAATTGGCAAACCCATAATAAAGTCTAAATAATAATAATTAACTTAATAAGTTTAAGTAGGAAAATTTCCAAACTTCATTGTTTGAGCTTTGGCCACCTCAAACTCCTTGCTGACCCGATCCATCGCACTACAAATTATCTGAAAAGTTATCCCATAAAAAAAATGGGTGAGTTATAAACTCAATGTGCAACACATACTTCAAAAAGCCCATTTGATTAAGCCTTTAAGCCCATTAATTACACATATGGCCATAGGCCCATTTAAGTCATATTTGGCTCAAAAGCCCATATCATGGCAGATCAAAAAATAATCATTCAATATTACATGGTTATGTACATGAAATGAAATGCAAGCCCGGCCCACCTAAATATCCATCCGCTACACACCACCCGTACCAACCAACACACCGTGGGGATTACTAAATCGACCCTCCATCCGCTACACACCATCGAAGGCGATTCTTGCAGTCAACATGCACATCGCCTTATAATATTGTGGCAAAGCCACCAAGCAGATGTGACCAAGTCACCGATCAAGTCCAAATTTCAAATACATGACCGAAGTCACCAGATTCACATATGTGACCGAAGTCACCAGATTTCAAATATGTGACCGAAGTCACCGGAGCCAAATATGTGACCGAAGTCACCGGAAATGTGGTAAAACCACCAGAATACTTCCTCCTTTATCAAATATACCCATATGCCCATGCACATACATATCAAATCAGATTTTCATGCTATTTACCCCACAAATCATAATATAGTCATGCTTATTTCACTTTTATGCATATAGCAAAATGAACAAAATATTGGGGTAAACATACCTGAATATCGTATACCACTGAATGGTATCCAAAATCACAATCATATACATGGTCATATAGTCACATTTAAATATATGCAAATCTTATGAGATTTTTAATGTAAGGTTACACACCTAGTGACAGTGAGAACAATACTCTCTCGCTCGTCAACACCTAATTGATTAACACACTTGGTTAGTATACACTATTGCTAATAAAATTGTACTTATTGATGAGGGATCTAAATCCTTACCTTGATGATTTCGAATGGTCACTTCTTAAGAGTTGTCTACAACAAAGATCTTTGAAAAATCTTTTCAAATGATTGACCTAGAGAGAAAATAAAAGATCATGATTCTAAATTTGCCAAAGTAAAAAGAAATGATGAAAATGATTGACAAAACCTTACTTTGAGTTCTTCAAGATTCGGCCTTGAATAAGAAGAAAAGAAGGACTGATGATTCGGCTTTAACAAAAAGATAAAGGAAAAAGATATTGATTTTTAGCATAAATAGTTTCAGTTTTCAAAGAAATAAAAAGGAGAAAAGAAAATCGAAATAGAAATTGATTCGGTTGACAAAAGAGATGAAAATGATGTTGATTCTCAAAAGAAAAGAGATTGGTTTTGGAACCTATGCACAATCGGCCAAGGGGTAAAAATTGAAGAAAAGTGGTTCTTGAACCTTTGTAGTTTCAGCAAAGAGCGAAAGAGAAGAGAGAAATAGGATGAAAAAGAAAAAGAAAAGGAGAAATGATCAAAGAGAGTAAATGGGTTTCGATTATGGAAGAAATTGAATAAAGAAAAGTTTTTGGTAATGGTCAAGTGAGAAAAGATGAAAGAAAATGCCTTCAAAAGTGGTAATATTTTGGTACCAAAAAGAGAGAAAATCTTGAGAGGAAAAGAAGAAAAAGAGTACCAATTTGGCCAAATATGATAGCCAAAACAAAACAAAGTTTTCACCTAATGCAAAAGATAATTTCGGTTTGGAAGAAAGATTTTGGAGAAAGGAGAAAAGATGGACAATTTGCTAGGATTTTTGGCCAACTAGCACCCTAATGGCTACACTAAATTTTCGGTCAACCTTAGCCAACATCATCCTCCTTTTTCCTCCTTGTTTCTTCCCCATCATATCCAAAATTTCCAAGACAATTAATCACTCCCTTAGCCCTTCATGCCGTCTAGGTTCATGGTCAAATGACCATGAACAAACTCCCAAAACATTGCCCAATATCATGCCTTTTGCCCCCTCATCTTATCATCAACTTATGATTCCATACCATAAGTTCCTAGCTTCCTTTTTCACATGGTCAAATAGCCAAAATTAAGAGAATACTCATCCACTCTAGAACATTCTTGGCCGACACTAAAGGGAAGGAAACAAAAATAAAATCCTCCCTAATGCTAACTAGGAGATTCGAACCTCATTCCTCAAGCACACATCCATGCATCCTAACCACTTTGCCAATTACTCAACTTATGCTAGAAACCTCTTGTCATTAATTCTTAAAGCCTAACTTGCTTAGCTCTCTCTTAATTATTAAAAGTTTCACTAAACATTCACTTAATTAATGAAGCTCAAATAACTTCCAAAATACACTCAATAATAATTAAGCATGCAACATCATTCAGTTAAGTAGAAAATGCATAACCCCTAATTATCAGGATGTTACACTCAAGCCTAGCCAAATTCTCACTATGCTCATACAAGCCCACACCTTACATTTATTTCACATTTTAGTCCCTCAATTTACACTTTTCACGAATATGCCCAAAATACTCAATTTCATCAAAAATCCCAATGCAAACTATGTTAACCAAATACCAAGTTTTCAAATTTCATTATCAACTAGCACTTAGCTCAAACATTCATCAATGGCTCATCAGAAAAATATCATCAATTCAACAAATTACAACATGGGTTAGCTAGAGCACGAAGCAACGATTACAAAAACGTAGAAATTATCAAAAACCGAAACCAAAACATACCTCAATTAAGCTTAGCAAGTGCCAAAATTTCAAATGCTTAAAACCCTTTTCTTTCCTTCAATTTTCGGTGAAAAGATGATATGAAAATGGCTATCTAACTGTTTGTTTTAATTAAATTATAACTTAATTCATCATTTACCATTTTACCCTTCTATTCAACATATAAAACAAATATATATCAAGGCTAATTTGTCATTTAGCCATCCACCATCTTAATAATGGCTTAATTGCCTCATAAGGCTATCCTATTATAAAGACAACAACACTTGAGTACCTATAAATCAGTAAATAGCTTTTACACTTTACGCAATTAAGTCCTTTCTTTTAATCCGGCACTCAATCGAAGAAATTATCACACAGAATTTTCACACAGACTATGTCACATATCATTCACATAGAAAATAACATTAAGTTAACATTCCGACCTCGAATTTGTGGTCTTGAAACCACTGTTTCAACTAAGGTCTAAACCAGGTTGTTACATCACGTCGGTTAACAAATTTGACATGTTGCAAAATAACCAAATTCCTATACATGCCATACTCAAAATAAATCAAACTTTGCTATACAAAAGAGTAGTTGATAATGTGATCGAAACTCCGACGTCCTACATTTCCCGAGCTAGCTTGACGATACTACAAGGAAAAGGGAAATGAGAGGGGTAAACATAAAGCTTAGTAAGTTTGCATGAAATAAATAGCAACATAAAGGCTCATGATAACATCCATTCATCACACTAAATAATACACAAGTTCTCAAGCACATCGACATAACTTACTCATGCTTACTCTTACCAAATCACATTTCACATTTTGCATTCATTTCTCGTAAGTTAGTCATGGGTACCTGTATCACTTCATCACATAACTCTTGCACTTTTATTCTCTTGAACATAGACTAACTCTTGTCATCTTTAACATAAACTTAGCTCTTTTCCCATTGAACTACTTGGAATATCGAAGGATACTCAATCTCATCATACATGTAACACGATGCCAATACCATATCCTAGATATGGTCTTACATGGGATCACATCTCGATGCTGATGCCATACCCCATTTATGGTCTTGCACGGTATCTCGTGACTTGATGTTGAAGCCATATCCCAGATAACGTCTTATACGAGATCGTATATCGATGTCGATGCCATGTCCCAGACATGGTCTTACACGAGATCTTTCTTCGGTGTCGAGGCCATGTCCCAAACATGGTCTTATACGGGACCCTCTTTGTCTCATGTTGTGACAGTGGTATCCTAGCTATTCCTAATGTTCAACCGGGACTTCAACTTAACATAATTTTGTTATACTCTCATCGAAGCATCATTAGTCGACTTCATAGAAATAATATTCATTTCTCATAATATCAAGCAATTCAAAAAACATAATAACATTATGTAGCTTTAATTTCACACAAACTTACCTCGGTACCAAAATATATGTAGAATTGTTCAATTTAGTCCACCACCTTGTTATTGCCTCAGTTTCGGTCCGGGCTTCATGTTTCATGATCTATAATAACAATTTCACTTGTTTGATAGTCACATTGACTGAAATAACCCATGAATCATACTTTGGTAAAATTATGATTTTGCCCCTAAACTTTCCCATATTTAAACTTTTTCCCTTAGGCTCGTAAAATGATTTTTATCCAATTTATTTGTATTTCAAGCCTAGCCGAACCATTTTCATAACTACAACATTCAGCAATTTCCACTAATTCACACTTTTATGGCAACTTTCATAACTTTTACAATTACGTCCTTTTACGAGTTTCTCATGAATATCTCTTAGAAAAAGATGTTTATCATACATCAAACTTTCATATACCACCATAAATCATCAAAATACATGTATGTCATACATGAGTAAATTTTTGAACATGAACCCTAGCTCAAAATATAACTAGAAATAGTTAAATCGAGCTACGAGGATTTCAAAAATACGAAGAACATTAAAAATGGGGCTAGGAGGTACTTACAATTAAGCTTGAAAGATGAAGAAACCCTAGCTATAGTGCCCTTGAAATTTTCGGCTAGCATGGAGAAGATGGACACGAATTTTGACTTCTTTTTCCCTTTTAATTCTTTTACTAACCAAATGACAAAAATGCCCTTAAGTCCCCTTTCTTGAAATTTTTCCTTCCCATGTCTATTTTTGTCCATCTTGACATATAATGGTCTAATTTCTAAATAAGGACCTCTAACAATTTTTCTAATGCTATTTCATACTTTCTAAAATCTCATATTTTCCAATCTTTGCAATTTAGTCCTAATGGACAAATTGTTCACTAAATTATAAAATTTCTTCATGAAATTTTCACACAATCATGCAAGCATGCCATAAACCTCATAAAAGCCATAAAACGCATATTTCTACCTCAGATTTTTGGCCTTGCAACCAGTATTCCGACTAGGCCCTAAATTAGGCTGTTACAACTTTCTTCCAATGTGATACTATCAAAAACACCTTATCACCAACCTAAAATTCTATCTCTTTCGTTTAAGATTAGCATAAGATTTTTGTCGGTCAAAAGCTTCTTTCAAACTGTCTCTGATCACTTTCACTTTTTCTTCAGTCTCATAAATTAAATCAACTCCATGTATCTTTTTCCCACTTAACTCAGTCCAATACAATGAAATTTTACATTTATGACCATACAGAGCCTCATACGGTGCCTTTTTAATGTTGGACTGATAACTATTATTGTATGCAGATTCAACTAAAGGTACACAGCACCAAAGCATATCTTCCAAAATTTGTATAATATGTTCGAATTGTCCATCAGTCTAAGGATGGAATGCGATACTGAAATGCAACTGTGTACCCAAAGCTTCTTGTAACTTATTCCAGAATCGGGATGTAAATCGTGGATCTTTATCTGAAATAATGGAGACTAGAATTCCATGTAGATTGAAAATCTCAGAAACATATAATTCAGCCAATCTATCTAAGGAAAAATACATACGTATTGGAATAAAGTGTGCAGACTTCATTAATCGGTCAATAATTACCCAAATAGTATCTTTCTTTTAAGGAGATAAGGGCAATCTCGAAACAAAATCCATGGTAACTCTTTCCTATTTCCATTCCAGTATCGTAACTGGATGTAATAATCTTGAAGGTACCTGGTGTTCAACTTTAAGTTATTGTCATATCAAACATTTAGACACAAATTCAGAAATATCACGTTCCATTCCTGGCCACCAATACATCTTTTTCAAATCATTGTACATTTTGTTACTACTAGGATTAATAGAAATTGTACCATTGTGACCTTCATACAAAATCATCTGTACAAGTTCTGAATTCTTCTGTACACATATTCTGCCTCTGAATAATAAACAATCATTAGACCTAATCTGAAATTTTGAATCAGAATTTATCTCACATTGTAGTCATTTAGCTTGTAATTCATCATCACCTTTCTAAGCTTCACAAATCTGCTGTAAAATGTTGGTTTAGCTTTTAACTCAGCTGTAATTGAACCATCATTAAATAACGATAATCAGGTGTTCATTGCTTGCAAGGCAAATAGGGATTTTTAACTCAGAGTATCCCCAACCACATTGGCTTTTCCCGGATGATAATCAATAACCAGATCATAATCTTTCAATAATTCAAGCCACTTGTGCTGTCTCAAATTCAAGTCTTTTTGTGACATCAAATATTTTAAACTTTTTTTATCAGTAAACATATGGTACTTTTCACCAAACAGATAGTGTCACCAAATTTTTAGTGCAAAAAAATGGCTACCAATTCTAAATTATGTATCGAGTAATTCTTTTCATGTGGTTTCAGCTATCTAGAAGCATAAGCTATTATTTTACCTTCTTGCATCAATACACAGCCTAAACCATTTAATGACGTGTCACTATAAATTACGAATTCGTTACCCAATTTAGGCTGAACTAATACGGGTGGTTCAGTCAACAAGGCTTTCAATCTGTCAAAACTCTGCTGGCATTTATCAGTCCATTCAAATTTCACATCTTTCTGCAACAAACATGTCATCGGAGAAGCTATCATTGAAAACCCTTTTACAAACCTCCGATAATATCATGTTAGTCCAATAAAACTTCTAACTTCAGACACATTCTTTGGTGGTTTCCAATTAATAATAGCTAAAAATTTATTCGGGTCAAACTTGATGCCTTCAGCGGATACTATATGTCCAAGAAAACCAACTTCCCGAAGCCAAAATTCACATTTACTGAATTTGGCGTACAGCTGTTTCTTATGCAGGGTTTGTAGGACAATTCTCAAATCATCAGCATGCTCATTTTCATCTCGAGAATATACCAGGATATCATCAATTAATACCACCACAAATCTGTTTAGATATGGTCTAAAAATTCTATTCATCAAAGTCAAGGCGAATGGCATCACTCTTAGTGGTCGTACTTGGTTCTGAAGTTTGACTTCGGTACATCTGAGTCTTTTACTCGTAATTGATAGTAATCGGAACGAAGATCAATCTTTGAAAATATAAAGGCACCTTTTAACTGATCAAACAAGTCATCAATACGAGGTAATGGATACTTGTTCTTGATTGTAACCTTATTGAGCTGCTTGTAATCAATACATAAACTCAACGATCTATCTTTCTTTTTAACAAATAAAATCGGTGCACCCCAAGGTGAAAAACTAGGTCGAGCAAAGCCTCTGTCAGTTAGTTCTTGTAACTGTACTTTCAACTCTTTCAATTCAATAAGAGCCATTTTGTAGGGTGCTATGGATATCGATGTTGCACCCGGAATAAGATTTATAGAAAATTCCACCTCTCTAACTGGCGATAATCTGGGTAATTCTTTCAGAAACACATTAGGAAATTCACAAACAACCGGCATTGACTTAATCTTCAATTTAAAGACTTTAGTGTCCAACACATATGCAAGATAGGCATCATACCCTTTTTTGATATGTTTTTGTGCTGATATAGCTGAGATCACATTAGACAACCTATCTAGTTTATCAGATTCAACATGAAACAATTCACCATTTTGACATTTTAACACAATGTACTTCTGTTTACAATTTACCACTGCATCATGTTGAGTTAACTAGTCCATACCCAGAATTACATTAGATTTATCAAATGGCAACAACATCAAATCAGCTGAGAAACAATAACCTCTTGCCATCAATGAACAGTTTTTACAAATTTTATCTACCATCACATACTGGCCTAGGGGTTTGAAATTTTAACCACTAATCCAGTGGACTAAACAAATAAATGTTTAACAGGCACTAAATTTGTGCATATATATGAATGTGTTGAGCCAGGATCAATCAAAGCAGTAATACCAGTATTAAGAAGAGAAAATGTACCAGTAATAACATCAGGTGCAGAAGCATCCTCACGTGCACGTATAGCATATGTTTTGGCTGGTGCTCATACTTCAGATTTAGTAGTTGAACCTTTTATCAGGGTTACGAGGTGGTCGACCTGTCGAGGTAGGGTTGCTCGATCTTTAAGTCTGAACTATATCTTTTTCAATCCTTTCTGGACAATCTTTAATATAGTATTCGAGAGAACCACATCAATAGCAGGCTCTGCTTCTCATACGGCACTATTCGAAATGAAATTTATTACAATGCTTGCATTTAGTTTTGGAATTCCCGACACTTCTAGTACTTGCTACTGATGGAGCCGGAGATCTTGAGTTAGAGTATTGAGAGCCTCAGTCTTTCCCAGAATACCCCACAGATGAGATAAAGGGGTCATGATATTTCATTGATTTCTTTGAAGCTGATGATTGTGACTTGCCCATAAATCTTTTACTTGAAGTTTGGGCTTCCATCTCTACCTGCCTCTTTTCTTTATTTAGTTATTTAGCTTTATGTGCTCGGTCAGCTAATACAAAAAATTATTTTAGTTCCAAAATCCCCAATAATAGCTTGATATCCTCATTCAATCCTTCTTCAAAACGTTTACACATGGCAACTTCGGTCAGAATACATTCTCTGGCGTATTTACTTAACCAAAAAAATTCTCGTTCATACTTAGACACAGTTATATTTCCCTATTTAAGCTCTCAACATTCCTTCTTTTTCTGATCAAGGAATCTCAGACTAATGTACTTCTTTTTTAATTTTGTTTGGAAAAATTCCCATGTAACATTTTCCTTTGGTACTACAGAAATTAAAGTATTCTACCACTGATAAGCTGAGTCTTTTAGCAGAGATACAACACATTTCAAACGTTCTTCAGGTGTATAAGACAATTCATCCAAAACCTTGATGGTATTTCTAGTCAAAATTCAGCCCTTTTCGAATCATCATCGGCAGTAGACCTGAATTCTTCTACCCCATATTTCTAAATTTTATCTACCGAGGCTTACCAATTCTAACAGGTTCAGCACCCTATGGCATCTATGGAACCAGTTGAGGAGTAGGAGGGGGAGGTTGTTGTACAGTAGGATTTGTTCTTAAGAATTCTATGAACCACCCATTCATTATTTGAAAGAAGGCTTCTTTAGCCTCATCACCTCGGCCCTCAGATACGGGCATTCTACTACTACTAGATGTAGCTCCTTGAACTGAAGCTGGAGCATTGCCCTCAGCTTCCTCAAATTCAACTCTAGCTAAGTTGGACGACATTACTATATGAAAAACACATTTAAAATGGTCAGGAGATATCACACTATCACAAATCATGTAATGGCATGTATAGCTAAACTCGTACTTGCTATGTTAGTCTGAGAATCGACTAAACCGTAACTCTAATAGTAATGTGTGTAACAACCCTAACCCAATCCGTCACCAGAACAGGGTTATAGAGCATTATTGGAGTTTTTAAAATAATTATAGGTAAATTATATCATTCACTATTCATATCTGAAACCAATCACATTCACTCGTATTGTCCCTTAATTGGACCCTCGAGGCCCAATTTATACATTAGAAACAAGTCAGGACTAAATCAAAAACTCAGAGAATTTTTCGCAAAATTTCAAAAAATTTCCTAGATGCAACAGACACACGCCCGTGTGGGTAGGACGTGTGGCTCACATGACCAAATGACACGCCCATGTGTCAGGCCGTGTGGGCACTCGTAATAGGGGCACACGGCTATGTCCCATCTCGTGTCCTTACCCGTGTAATTCCCTGACTTAGGTTACACAGCCAGCCTCACGCTCGTGTGTTAGGTCGTGTGTCACACACGGTTGAGACACACGTTCGTGTCTCTACCCGTGTGAGCAAATCGAAGCATTATGTTTCTAAATTTTTAAGCCAAACCACACGCCCATGCACATGGGCGTGTGTCACACATGGTTGAGACAGATTCTCGTGTGTCTACCCGTGTGGACAAAATAAATCCAATTCCTAGCCTTATTTCTCACCCAAATTTTGCCTTGTACCTACAGTTACATTTTAACACATTTCAAAACCAATTCAAGCCATTTAAATCAAGCCAACACATGATATATCATCACGTTTATTCAAACTTACCTTTTTAAAAGATATATATGTTTACCATCATTCAATCTAACCATACCAAGCACACATATATTAACCATATTATAACCTCATGTATATATATTCACTAAAAATACCATCACTAGCCATTCAAATGGCTAGATTACAAACAACCATTTACATGACAGCATTGGCTAAGTTAGCCTATACATGTCATTATACCAAAATAAGTTTGTTATCTATACCAAAACGAGTTAAAGGATAGTGTGATGATGCTCTGACCGGTTCCAACCTTTACGAGCTTCCATTCACTATAAAATAAAGAAAAGAAAACTGAGTAAGCATTTCAAATGCTTAGTAAGTTCGTATAACAACAATTTAACTTACCAATTATGTACATTCAAAATAAGTATACAAACATGCAACCAAATCATTATCGCCATTTTCCTAAACATATATGATCTCAAGAAACTTGTTAGTCATGTATATCATGTAAACATCAAAAATCAAGGATGAGCTCATCATGTAATAACTTTCATAAAAAATGTGTTTTTCATATCATATTTCCATATACCATGTGCATTTCCATAATCAATCATCTTAAGTTCAATTTAACCATGTAAAAACTCTTCCTGTTGAATTTATTTGAAATATCGATGGATACGCTCATGTAGTACACTTAAAGTGTACAACATTGAAAATCCGTCAATCCATATCCAGGGGTACCCATTACGGCACATAATTAGGAAGCACTCTCTCGAGCCATATAACAGGATGCTAATGTGAGCCATGTAACAGGAAGCTTATCAGGGCTAAATCAGGAAACTCATAAGAGTTTAAAACAGAAAGCTCATTGAGCTTAACAGGTAACTCTGAAGAGTTATTATCAGGGAGCTCTAGATAGCTATATAATAGGATGCTTAAGCGAGCCATATCAGGAAGCTCACAAAGAGCCTATATTAGGGCGCTCATAAAGAGTTGTGTTTCTGTCCTCAATATATGCAGGATCACAACCGATCGTATAATAGGACACTCACACAAAGCTGTAGTAGTACGCAATAAATGCAGGATTACTACCTATCAGGATGCTCGCAAGAACCATATAATGTAAAGCTCGAGATGGCTTATAACAACATGCTCGTAAGAGCTATGGTATGTCCGCAACATATGCAGGACCATAACCAATACGGGAAATCCCGTATCCATCAAATTTCCTTTATTCAAATGGGACTTAACACTTATCAGACATTATCGGATATGTGATTTATGTTTATACATGGTAATCATACATTTCAAAATCATAACTTTAAATTTAAACATATAAACATACATTTTAGTTACACGAACTTACCTCGTCACTTGTTCGTATATGGAAATCTACTAATCCAACACTTTTTCTTTTCCTCGATCCAACTTCGTATTTGATTTATCTGGATCTATATAAACTAATTGAACATCAATTTAATCCATTTCATACTCAATTTAATTCAATTCACATCATACGCAAAATTATCATTTTTCCCCTATACTTTCCATAAACGAAGACTTTGTCCCTAAGCTCGAAAAATGAAATACATGCAATTTAATCCTTATTCCAAGCCTAACCAATTTTTACATAAAACTTTTACAGCACATATATTTCATAAAAATTAAAAATTTTTCGTGAATTTTACATCTTTACAGTTTAGTCCCTAAATTGCAATTTCTTGAAAATTCACTTTTACAAAAGTTGTTTATCTATCAACAACCTTTCAATTTCTACCACAAATTTCAGAATTTCAGCATATTCATCGATGAAAAAAATTTAATACTTTGATAACTTTGCAAATTATTCCCCAAAATAGATAGATTAGGTTATTCCGATCTCATAAATATAAAAATTACTAAAAACAAGACAAGATTACTTACCCAATTAGGCTTGCTTATTTTTCTTTCTCTTTCCAAGGGTTTCCATAGAAATTTTGTGGAATAAGATGATATAAAATGGTGATATTAGATATTTATTTTATTTATCATCTTTTATTTATTTTAATTCTGATTTAGTCTTTTTTTCTAATTTTCCATGGATGAATCACCAAAATATCTACTAACTCCATTTAATGGTCTAATTATCATATAAGGAATTCAATTTTTGAATTCCATAGCTATTTGATACCTATAACTACTAGAATTCAACTTTTTTAATTCATGCAATTTGGTCCTTTTTATTATTAACCATGAAATCGGTAGAATTTTCTTATCGAAATTTTCATACGTCTTTCCTATCATGATGCATACCATGCAATAATTTTAAAATAAATTCTCTTTCTGACTCAAATTTATGGTCCTGAACTACTATTTCGATTTCACTGAAAACAGGTTGTTACAATAAAGGTCTCAATTCAAATGAATCTTCATCGCTATCAGAATTGCTATGGAAAAATCTCGTGAACTTTTCCACTATTGTTTCTATCAATCCAATGCCACAACATTCTTCAGTTTCATTTGCACATTTCAAAGCATCAAATACATTGAAAGTAACCTACTAATCATTTACCCTCATGGCTAGTTCACCTTTCTACACATCAATTAGAGTTCTGCCTAAAGCAAGAAAAGGTCTTCCTTGAATAATTGGATCATTTTGGTCAGCTTCAAATTCTAAAATAAGGAAATTTGTAGGAAAAATAAATTTATCTACTCTTATTTGCACGTCTTCAATTTTACCTTTCGGATGGGCGTATGATTGATCAGCCAGATGCAACGTAACCGTAGTAGGTCTTTCTTTTCAAATTCTTAACTTCTTGAGAATAGACATAGGAATATTTATAATTTCTCCTAAATCACATAACACCTTAACAACATAACTATTTCCAATTGAACATGGGATAGTGAAACTCCCTAGGTTCTTCAACTTTAGAGGTAGTTTGTTCATCAACATTGCTGTGCACCCTTCAATGAGAGAAAAAATCTCAAATTCTCTCAATTTGTGCTTCTTTGACAATATATCCTTCATAAATTTCATATAGTTAAACATTTGCTCCAAAGCTTCTACTAGCGGTATGCTGATATAGGGTTTCTTCAAGACCTCCATAAATCTTTTAAACTGAACATCCTATTTAAAATTATGGAATCCTTGAGGAAAAGGTAAAGGTGGTCTTCCTTCAGGTTGTTGATATTGTTTTTCTGTGGCATTTTTGTTGGCAAAACAATCTAATTTTGTTGCAACATCTATTGTTTACCCTTTTCAGGTACAATGTGCTTTACAGATGGCTCTGGCATCTTTACTTGGTTGTTATTCGAGTTATCCTCTTCTTCCGTGGCATCCTGAACAACTTCATTCAATTGAGTTCCACTTCTGAGAGTGATGACCTTGTACTGCTCTTTCCCTTGTGATCTCCAATTCTCAATATCGCTTTGCAAAGCTCCTTGTAGCCTCGAATTCAAAGCATTTGCTATCTGCCCCACTTGATTCTCAAGAGCTCAAAGGGAAGTAGCTCGACTCTGAATTACTGCATCATTCTTGGCCATATATTCTTTTAACAATGCTTTCATAGATGATGATGATGATGCTAAGGCCTGACCTTATTGTACTGTAGTAACCCATTTTTAGTTAAATTGAAATAGTGGTTTTGGGACCACAAATCCAAGTTAGAAATATTTATTTTATTATTAGTTTAAGGTCTACAGCATGTTAGTAGTCTAGTATAAAAATTTTGTTAAGAAATTTTATCGTTTGAATGCTCAATTCGATAAAAAGGACTAAATCTCGTAAAGTGTAAAACTTGAGTTCTATTAGCTAAAAGTGTCTAATAGCTATGGAACCTTAAATTAGATGTCCTTATGTAGTAATCAGACCATTTATAATGTGAGTGAACAAAGATGGACATGAATTAATTATTTTAAGTAATTAATTGATAAGGTTAATGTTGTAATTTGATAATTACAGATATTAAAATATAGAAAACAAAATAACAAAGCAAGCATGTTCATCTTGTTACCGAATGTCGAAACCAATTTTTATCAGTTTTTGAAAAAACAGGAATCGACTTGAAAAAAATGGGGAGTCGCCACTGATCCTTTTTGTTTAGGTGTGATCAGGTCACCTATAAAAATATTTTGGTCTACGAAATTTGAGAAAACGGGTTCGGGAGTCGGTTACGTGCAAGGAAGGGTTAGCACCCTTGTAACGCCAAAAGTTGGTACCAAATTGATTAATGTTGTCCTAATGTCGAAAACTAGAAAAGATTTAAGGTAAACAAAATTCATTAAATTGGGATTGAATCTCAAGATTAACTCGATTCAAAGGAATAAAAGTATCATACCCAACACGTTAGGATATAATACCTTTATATTCTGACGTCAAGATCATCTTTGATCTTCAAAATATATGAAAAGGGTATTTGGTTATTTAGTTGAACGAAAAATCAACACCCAACACGTTAGGATGTAATTTTTCGTACTTCTAAACGCACAAATATTGCCTTGTTTTTAAAAGAAATTTATGTACGTGAAATTTTAAAATGAACTTAATGTATACAAAGTATTTGATATAAGGCATACATGTATTGGAATTTGAAGCATGCTATGGTACAAGATGTGCAAACATTAATCGAGTATTATTCACAAATTAAACGCTATGTAAGAATCAATAATATGTACAAAAATCTTATTATTATATATGTATATATGTATAAAATAATAACATATAAAGAGATTACATAAGTCATCAAAGAAATACATAATATATGGTTTTGAAATTAAATATTTATACAATAAAATAAATAAATATATATATAACTGAAAGTTTAATGTAAATTAAAACATTCAAAATAATTTATTAAAACGACTTTTAAAAATAAATAACGGATAAATTTTCTAGACTAAAAACTTAATTGAGGTAAAAATAAAATTAACAAGCTATATTATAAAAATTTAAACAAAGTTAAGGACTGAATTAAAATGCGCTCAAATAGTTAGGGACTAATCTAGCAAATATTTTAGTTAACCCAAACGTAACGTTCAATCTGGACTAAATCAAAAGGCGCAAAAATCCTTTGGGTAAAATTAAAAAAATGGAATAAATAAAAAAGGGACCAATCAAATGTCGACACAAAATCGGGGGACTGAATGCAAAAATTAACCCTTATTAATAAAACACGAGGATCTTGAATAGTCATTGGGTCGGGTCAAATTGGGTCATTGGGCATTGGCCAACACGGCACCGTTTTGAGGTCACTGAAGCGACCCTAAACGACGCCATTTCACCCTTGTATAAAATGCATTTTTTTTTCTCTTTTTTCTTTCATTTCTGCTACCACTCAAAAAAACTAAAAAGGGGCTATCATTTTTTGCTCTGCCAGGGTTTAACCCCCTCTCTTAGCGCTGCCGCAGCAAACCAAACGTTACAGGACCTCACCTACGGCCATGTGCTTCTGAAACTGGCAAAAGCATTGGTTAGAGGCCGAATATGACCCCTCTGCGTGCATGCACGTAAGGGTTATCACCTCCTTACCCATATTCCCCTTTCTAACTTCGATTTCGACAAAGTGAAGAGGAATCCGACAGCGAAAATAAACGGGTCAATATCTCTCCCCTTTTCTTTTTATTTTCACATGCACAAAAGAAATAAATCGAAAACCAACAGATCGGGCTTTGAAAAATTGAAAGAGATCAAAATCGAAAATAACCTCAAATTTCTGTTCTTGATCTATATTTCTCTGTATTTAATGTTTTTATATCCCCCCTATCATTACAAGTTTTGCTTCGGTCTTATAAATAACTGAAAAGAAAAGAAAAAATAATCAAAATGACAACTATTTTTCGTTTGTTTTCTCTGCTACTTGTTTGTTGTCATTGTTTGCAGGTGTAAGGTGGCACATACGGAGGCACGAGGGGGCACACGGAGGTCGTACAGTTGTAGACGTGGTGCGCATGTGTATAGGGAGGTAGTCCAAATGCCTGGCTAGGCACTCGTGGGGACACGCGCGATGGAAACTCAAATGTCGGTTGGGGGCTGCGGCACTAGAGTAGTCTGGAAGGTCTCTAAGGTTTTCTAAAGTTTTAATATAACTGGGCCTAACGGGTTAATTTAGCAATGGGCCTTGTATGGTCTGAATTTGGGTCTATGTTTTGTAAAGGGACTATGGACTCAGTTGGACTGTTATAAATATTTGGTTTTTATTATGGTTTTATTATTGGTTTTTCAAAAAATTGACCGGGCGAAAATTGGGTCTTACAGCTGCCCTTTTTTGCTCATTGTCGTGTAACGAGAATAGAGCAAAAACTTCAAAAAGGGCCAATTTTGTTCGGTCACGCCTCTTTCAGTGCTTTTCTTCTTCGAGTAGCTTCGTTCCATCCCGCTGCATCTTTAAGGGCCCAGGAACTGATGCTTTGATTCACTCAAAGAAATTAGACTTGTAGCTTCAATTTGCTCCACTGCGAACTCAGGGAGATAATATCTAATTTTTTCGTTCTACTCTTGCAACTTTAGGATTGCTAGATCTGCTATCTTCAGTCTGGTCCTTCAAACTCAGGATTGCTAGATTTGCTATCTTCAATCTGCATCTGCAAACTCAGGATTGCCAGATTTGCTGTCTTCAATCTGCTCCTGCAAACTCAGGATTGCGATATTTGTTGTCTTCAATCTGCTCCTGCAAACTCAGGATTGCCAGATTTGCTGTCTTCAATCTGGTCCTACAAACTCAGGATTGCCAGATTTGCTGTCTTCAATCTGCTCCTGCAAACTCAGGATTGCCAGATTTACTATCTTTAATCTACTCCTGCAAACTCAGGATTGCCAGATTTGCTATTCGATCTTGGTCCACTACTGCTTGGGGTGACAAGATTTGTAATTTTTGACCTATTCCGCTGCTGGTCAGGGAGATGGGGTTGGTGGCTTAAATCGATTCCACTACTGCTTAGGGAGACCAGATTTGCCGTTCGATTTTGGTTCCCTACTACTTAGGGTGACAAGATCTGCAATATTTGACCTATTCCACTGCTGGTCATGGAGATAGGGCTGGTGGCTTAAATCTGTTCCACTAATGCTTAGGGAGACCAGATTTTTGTTTGATCTTGGTTCCCTACTGCTTAGGGTGACGAGATCTACAATCTTTGACCTATTCCAATGCTGGTCATAGAGATAGGGTTGATGGCTTAAATCTGTTCCACTACTGCTTAAGGAGACCAGATTTGTCGTTTGATCTTGGTTCCCTACTGCTTAGGGTGACAAGATCTACAATCTTTGACCTATTCTACTCTGGTCAAGGAGATAGGACTGATGGCTTAAATCTGTTCCACTACTGCTTAGGGAGACCAGATTTGTCGTTCGATCTTGGTTCCCTACTGCTTAGGGTGACAAGATCTACAATCTTCGAGCTATTCCACTACTAGTCGGGGAAATAGGGTTGATGTCTCTGATCTGCTCCTGTAACTTCAGGATTGCCAGATCCTCCATCTCCGATCCACTTCGCTCAGAAAGGCAAGATCTTCAAATTCACCGATGTTGTGACAATGTCCTCTAGGGGACTTGTTCTGTAAAATTAGTTTTGTGTTTATGCTTATGCAAAATGGTTAGGATGCAATGATTAGAATGAATCTAATGCTCCTAACGAAATGTATTGTGGACGACATTTGTATAAATGCAGAATGTCATGAGAATGGTCTTTTTACAAAAATTAGGATGCAATGATCGAAATGAATCAAATGCCCCTAAATAGATGTCTCTTATGGATGACATTTGTATAAATGCAGAATGTCATGAGAATGATTTCTTACAAAGATTAGGATGCAATGATTGGAATGAATCAAATGCCCCCTAAATAGATGTGTATTATGGATGACATTTGTATGAATGCAGAATGTCATGAGGATAATTTCTTGCAATGATTAGGATGCAATGATCAGAATGAATCTAATGCTCCTAACTAAATGTGTTTTTGCATGAATGCAGAATTACATGAGAATGATCCCTGCTTAAGGTTGTCATCGCTCATCGTTTATCAGGGCTCTATCGCTGACGTATTATGCTACCATCTTGTTCGGCTGGTATTCTCGACAGAAAACTCGAGGAAATAATTATAACTGTTCAACAGATTTGCCCCGCTGTAACTTCAAGGTTCATCTCATTGTGACTTAGGGGTATAAGATCTGAATCATTTCCCATCCATCCTATTGTAACCTTGAAATGAAAGATTTGCATCTTCTTCAATCCATCACATTTCTATTCAAAGGTATGAGATCTGTATCAGCTTCCATCTATTGATTACTCCCTGGGTGACTTAACTAGATGCATAATGCTTGCATGGATGGCGAATATCATTTTTCTTGTGAATGATTCCCTTTTTTACACTTGGGTTAACATTGCCCATTTTCGTCGAGATTGTATCACTAACTATTTTTAACAGAAAATCCAAAGAGATAGCCTCAATTTAGACTTTTCCTTAAGCTCGGTGAGTTTTAAGAAATAGTCCTATTTCGAGTTCTTGTATTATTCAGAAATTTCCAGAGTAATATGCGAAACTCATTTTATGAAAATATTATTAGTCTACTAATCATTATTTCAATGCAAAATGCCTGAAAAAGATCATAACCATGGACAAGAAGGAAATTAATTAGGAGCATAGCTCGAAACAAATAAGTTATGCGAAGATAGCAATCGCAATCAAGAAAGAAATTTATTGTGATCATATTGTGAAAAGAATAATATAATAACAAATTTAAAATGGATAAAGTGGAAACTAGGTGCCCCAGATATCGCAGCCTGAGCTTCTCTGTTCAAACTTTTTGAGGACCATTTTAAGCTCAATATGTGTTTAGGGATCCGAAGTACTTTTTTGATGCCCCAAGACGTATCATACTTCCTCGTTGTTAATTCAAGCATAGAAAGACTGTTGTATGCCCCCCTTTGATCAAAATTTGAGCTGCCCTTTTCGGGTTTTCAACTCAAATCCCCTTTAGTCTCAAAGCTCCCTTTGCGGGTTTTGGCCTCTCCTTTTCTTTCTTCTTTTTTGCTAAAAATTTCTTCTTCTTTTTTTTGTTTTTATTTTTTTTATTTTTTGAATTCTTTTTATTGAGTCTGAATTCTCTAGATTGGATAGGTCCTTGTCATCTATCTCGGACAATATCCATGCTTCCCTATAACAGGCCCTCTTTACTGCCTAAGGTCCTACCCAGTTTGGCATTCTCTTTCTTCTGAAGTCCCTTTTGTATGGGAAAGAATCTTCTTCAAAGCCCTATCATGAAATTTTCTAGGACGAATCATTTTTGTTATGAGCTCGCACCATCTGACCGTGATAGATAACTTTTAACATTTTCTCTTCAAATTCAACTGATCATATTGAGATGAAACATGTTCTGTCTCATCCAACTTCAGTTCTGATAAGACTTGGAAAAAGGAAATTTGACTTCAATGGGAGAAACCAATGAGAAATGTGCTACCCTACCAAATCCCGCCAATGTTTGATAAGCATAGAGGGTAAATAGTAACTTCTGTATGCCAATCTTTACAAGTCTCGGTCTTTCTTTCTTCTTCTTTTTCTTCTTCTTTTTTTTTGATGTTTTGTTTTTCTTTTTGGCTGCCTTTACTGTGATGTGGCATCTGATCTTTGAACAGACCGCAAACTTTTGACATTGTGCGGTTAGATATGATCTTTTCGACATTTTTTTGTATCAATATTCTTTCTTTCTTTCTTTCTTTCTTTGTTTTGATGCCTATCAACTTTATAATATTGGCATGTGAAGTGACTTTTTCCACCTTAGTGAAGTAACCAACTTCCACGAAAGTGAATTGATGTTGGCCAGAAGCGTTTGATGAGACTGGCTTGATAACATTCATGCCCCACATGTAGGAAATCTTATTTCTGCATTGAGCTAGGCATTAATCTTCATCTCCTTCCTTGGCTCACGAAGTAGGATCTGTTTTTCATCCAGTATTAACAAATCGGAAGATATGTTGCAATTTCTGTCATCTTCAAAGTCCTGAGATCCCTTAGACTCATATATCATTCAAAAGGGAGTTTGTAACAACGTTGCTCCTGTCGTTGATATCTAGGTGCCTATTTAGGTACGAAGGCAAGTTCCAAAGAATAAATGATTCTAAGGATGATTATTTATGGTATGGTCATGAATACAGAATGAAAAAAATATTCTAAAACATGAAAGAATGTACAGTATGAAATATAAAGAATGAAAAATATTTACTTAAAAGATGCATTTTATTGAAATAAAAATTCTGGACACAGGCCTATTTCACAAAAGGATTCTTATTGCTTCTGGGATTGAAGCAACAAGCATGTTTTGAATATTACCCTAGATTAATTCTAAAAACATATGGATCTCTTCCACAGCCCCATTGTTCAAAACATCCCAAGTACATAAAGGCAGAAGCTTGGAAAAGTCTTTTCACTGGTTCACTCTTCAGATATGTCATTAATGTTCAAAATCACCAGTATCATGTTTTGCACTAGAGCCCTGAACTTGATGTACTCCTGATCTCATGCCCCTATTTATCATGGGACTCACAATGTTTACCCCTTCAACAAAAATTTTGGGATACGAATTCCCTGTACTAGAAAGATTGTCAAATTTTACGATGCCCAATCTGATGAGTCTTTCGACTAATTTCTTGAAAGTAGTACAATTTTCCGTCGAGTGCCCTATAATTCTTGCATGGTATTCACATTGGGTGTTCACATCGTACCATTTAGGATATGAAGACCGTACTGGTTCTATATGAAAAGGGGATACAACATGTGCGTCAAACAAAATTCGGTACAACTCTCTATACGAGATTGGAATGGGAGCACACTGGAGTTTTTTCAAATTTGATTTTGCATTGGTCTCTTGTCTTGGGGAAATCTGATAGCTGGTAGCAGTTGTCTTTTGCTGAGCTATCGTAATCGGCTTTGAACTACCCCTATTACACTTACTCATATTATTCATTTCCTTTTCTTTCTTCCTTGGGGCCTTTGAAGTCCACTCTCCCCTTTCCTTTATTTCTGCCAGAACAACTGGTTTGGCTCGATCATCCTTCAGGTTAAAACTTGAGCCTATCGGGAGATTTAACAGTGCCGAGGTATTAATCTGACATTAGGGTTTGATAATGACCGGTACCCCTTGCGGGGGCATGTCTGGTCCAGCTGAGACACTCATTGGAGAATAAACAATGTCCTCATCATCATCCACACTGTAGACCACTGGGCCACTCCTTTTTTTAAGCCCTCCGATTAGTAATTGAGTTAACTGGTGCATCATATTCATTTGATTTCGCAAACCCTATTGGATTTCGGCCAATTTCTCCTGCATTTGTATTTGTCGTTGCTCTAATCTCTCCAACCTTTATTCCATGTTTTCCTGGTTAACTGAAATAATTTCACCTAATTAGGGACTTCATGTGAAAATGCAATGCAAATGATGTAATGCAAATGCATGAAATGAATGCAAGAAGAAAGAGAGACGTTTTCAACTCCATTAGAAGAACTTCTCTAGAAAATAGATTTCTTTACATAAAATGGATTGAGTATGTGGCTTTGTCCTCATAGTCTAGGTGAAAACATCGATCTTTTCCTTCATATCCGGATGCTGCAGTCGAATCCTTCAAGTCCTCCCAAAAGATATATCTTTTATTTCAACTTAGCTTGATTCGGGTCGTGGTTCGCTGCTCACTTATCCCTTGCGATATTGATTAGCTTCTTTAAGAAAATTGAGGCATGACGGCTCTTGCACAATTCTTATCAATTTAAATTTTTCGGGCAAGGTTTTGTATTCCTCCACGGACTATCAACTTTCTTCTATCGTGTTTACTCAGACCATGTCCGGACAACAGTATTATAATCCACTTTATCAAGAAATCCATTTTCTTATGACAAACTCCTCTATTTAGCAATCAAATTACTAATCAACATCTCCTTTCTATAATGATGCAGTGCAATGCAATGCAGTGCAATGTAATGCAGACATAAACACAAAACACGATACCACAAGAAAAATAAACAACGAAAATAGATTACCTAAATGAGTGACCATTAGGGTTTGGCGCGGCTCTACTTAAGGTGGGCTCCTAGGTCTCTCTAAATGTGGTTTGGCTCAAAATAAGGGGTACCTGAACCAGCAGATTCCTCAATCCTCACCCGTTATAGGCTCATATGGATCGACTTCGGTTCAGGGGAATATATTTTTCTATGCCCATGCGGAGGTGAAAACCTCACGAAGACATAGGTACGGATGTATTCTGGAAGCAGTCCACTAGCCCATGCGGAGGTGAAAACCTCACGAAAGCTTAGTTTCTCACTCCCATTCAAAGGTGCGACCACAACGGTCATGTAATGCAAATGTAAGTATTATAAGACTCGACATTATTGCAGTTACAACACGAACAAATGCTTTAAAGGAAACATGATTTTCTAAAACAATTTTTCAAGTTTTCAATCAAAGGACAAGAATTAACCAATCTATGGCTTGACTCTCAACCAGTCCCCAGCGAAGTCGCCAAGCTGTCGAAACCATTTTTTATCAGTTTTTGAAAAAATGGGAATCGACTTGGAAAAAAATGGGGAGTCGCCACCGATCCTTTTTGTTTAGGTGTGATTAGGTCACCTATAAAAATATTTTGGTCTACAAAACTTGAGAAAATGGGTTTGAGAGTCGATTACGTGCAAGGAAGGGTTAGCACCTTGCAATGCCCAAAGTTGGTACCAAATTGATTAACGTTGTCCTAATGTCAAAAACTAGAAAAGATTTAAGGTAAACAATGTAACATCCTGAATAGGGCCTATGCATTTCCAGTTTAATTGTATAAAATGACAAGTTTCAAGTACTATGAATAAATTTTTGATACTTTTGGAAACCTAGAAATGCATGAAAATGGAAATGAAAATGAAAATGGAAATGGAAATGGAGATGGAAATGAAAATGGAAATGGAAATGGAAATGGACATTTTTGGAAACTTAGACATTTTTGGAAACCTAGACATTTTGGAAACTTAGACATTTTGGAAACTTAGACATTTTTGGAAACCTAAACATTTTTGGAAATGATCCAAAATGGAAACTTGAACATTTTAGGAAACTTGGATATGTAAGAGAAATAAAGGAGTTTTATTCACATAAATATGTGAATAATAAGAGATAAATAAAGGAGTTTTATTCACATAAATATGTGAATAATAAGAGAGAAATAAGGAGTTTTATTCACATAAATATGTGAATAATAAGAGATAAATAAAGGAGTTTTATTCCATAAATATGTGAATAATAAGAGTGAAATAAAGGAGTTTTATTCACATAAATATGTGAATAATAAGAGATAAATAAAGGAGTTTTATTCACATAAATATGTGAATAATAAGAGATAAATAAAGGAGTTTTATTCACATAAATATGTGAATAATAAGAGATAAATGAAGGATTATTTTCTAAGGAGATAATTGAGGAGATAATGGATGGATTAAAGGCTTTTATCTTTTAAATAAAAGAGATAATATTATCAAAAGAGGAGTGGTGGACAAGTAAGGGACTCCTAGGTCGATAACTTTGGCTATAAAAGGAGGCGGAGGGCTACTCAATCACTTTTGCTTCCTCTTTGCCAAAATTTTCCTAGCTCTCTCCCCTCTCTCGAATTTTTCTTCAAGCAAAATCCATCTTTTCTTCTTCTATTTTTCTTCTCTGTCTCTCTTGTCAAAGCGAATCTTTGTTGATTCTAAGTAAAGGAGCAATCAACTACAACATCAAAAGGGTTTCTTCAATGTCAAATACAAGGATCAAGGATCTAAGGTAAGATAAATTTATTTGATTAAAGGTTATGATATATATGTTAGATTAGATCTAACATGAAGATTTCGACAGACATATAGGGCAAGGAATCCTCTTGATTTGGAATTTGTATGGTAAGTGATATTGACAAATGATTAATTTTGGTATTTGGAATTATTTTCATTATTTCAAAAGCCGAAAACTCACATGGTTACATGAATTAGTGTTAGCCGATTTCAAGGAAAAGGATACTAGCAATTGTTGGATTCGATTTACAATCATCCAATTCGGCAACAAGGTAAATAATACAAATCCTACTAGGATTTGGTTTTTAAGCCAAATAGGCTTGTTAATATGTTTTAATAATTGGCCGAATATAGGAGATAAAGATCTAGATCGGTAGATCGTTCTTCGTAATTTCAAGGAATCTATTAAGCCAATCAGGTGTGTACCCTTACTAACCTTCGATATTTCATATGGCTATTATTTTAATATATGAATATGTAAAGAATGTGAATGTGGCTAAGTACCACAAATGTGGTAAAAAGTACCCAGGTACGTTTCCTACTTCTGATAGGATTGTGAAATATGTTATTTTATAACATGCGAATATATGTATATGAACATGAAATTAAGTAAGTTATGCATAATGTATAATTTGGGGCATTCGGGATTTATGTGAAAGGGGAAGAGTAGGTGTTGACTTGGTCTCACCAACGAAGGTGTTGACTTTGGTCTCACCAACGAAATTTGGTAACTCCGGTTACATTAGTTGAATATAGTGTCTAATGACACAACGTATATGGGCGACTGCCTTCGATGGTGTGTAGCGGATAGAGGGTTGACTTAGTAGTCCCCACGGTGTGAATGGTAGGTACGGGTGGTGTGTAGCGAATGGACCATTAGGATTGGGTTTGGGTTGCATCATAATTTCATTTTATATGGATCGATGATTTGAACATGAATGCGATTTGTTGAATGTTAGTATTGTGTGCACATTGAGTCTGTTGACTCACCCCATTGTGGGAATTATTTTCGGTGATGAGCGGTGATTTGAATGGGCGGTGGACCTTGAGGTGGCCATGCTACATTCGGAGATTTTATTTTATTTGGACTTTATTTTATTTGGTACCTTAAACTTTATTTTGGGTTTAGTTGATGTAATAAGGCCATAAGACCCAGTGGATTATTCTTTATTTTTACTTTACTTTTAAATATTGTGCTAAGAACTATTTTGGACATATTAAATCAAATTGGATTTACAAGATTAAATAAACGGGTTCCAACCTAAGCCCAATCCACAACAACATTTTTCTAAATATTTTTTTTAAAAAATTTCTCTAAGTAACAAAAATTATTGAAACCAGTTTACTTTAGGAACAAACCAGATCTGGTTCAGGCTCATGGGTCGGGTGTGGGGTGTTTCAATTTGGTATCAGAGCCCAGTTTTAAACTCTCGGCCTGTGGGCTAAGGCCCAAAACATTTTGAATTCGAGCCCCAAATGATTTTCTTTGAAAATAAGCAGGCTTCTGGCATGGCCCCTAAGTCTCCGACCCGCAGTCCACCAGGTAAGAACCCCTAACTCTATGTGTGATTCTATGATTTATATAAGGGTAGAAAAGGCATGGAACGTAGAATAGAATGATAGGAACTTAAACCCTAGGATTAGACTACTCAAACACAAACACATAAGACTTAAAGCACTAAACAAACCTTTGGCTAAGTTACTGAGCTAAGGTGTGGTAACCCTTGTACGCATGTCTAGGATTGGATCCGGAAGAGCTTGGTATTTAAGCAGTCCTAGTGACTCACCTCCTCTTCAGAGAATCCTACCAGTGCGTAGCTTTGCTCACCCTAACTCGGAGGGCTCGGTGGTGTGGCAACCTCTCATGCGCATGTCTAGGAATGGTTTCGTGGGAGCTTGGTATTTAAGCGGTCAGTGTGACTCACCTCCTCTCCACATGAATCCTGCCTGGTGCGTAGCTTTGGTTCACCCTGACCAAGAAGGCTCGGTCATAGGCTAAACCCAATAACTAAAACCCGAAAGGGAACTAGCCATTTTTTTGGAATCTTAATATTAAAATTCTTAAATCATTTTTTTCCTTAATTCACGAAAACTATTTCTTATACACAATTTCCTCCAAAAATTTTTGACTTATAAAATTACAAAAATACCCCTAGTGGTAAAATTACAAAAATACCCTTGGTTTATAAAATGCCCAACTACTCAACGGTTTTGCCAAAACATCATTATTTCATAAATATTCAAAAACCCTAATTTGCAAACTATCAAAAAATATATATATATACCTTGATTTATGGAAAATTACAAAATTGCTCCTAACTCACTAAAATTACCAAAATGACCCTAATTCCAAAATTTTTGCAACTTCATCGTTTTGAAAAAAAATTTCTCAAAAGAACCTTCAAAATTTTACAACTTTTAAAATATCCCTAACTTATTAAAATTTACAAATTTACCCTGATTTGTGAAAAATTACCAAAATACCCCTGAGGTCGAAAATTACTAAAATACCCCCAGATTTTGAAATTTTTCCAAAATTACCGAGACTTCGAAATCTTCAAAATACTTTTTGACAAAAACACCACGAAACATTTTTCTTCTGAAAAATTATGAAAATGCCCCTGTAGGACAAAATTACGGAAATACCCCTAGGTAGTGGGAAAGGAGCAACAACAAGAACTACAACGTTTCTCTGAATGAACGGAAGTTCATACTTGGTTGATGGATGAATGAATGAATGGAAAAGACTTTGTGCATGTATGAATATGAAAGAACCACTATTAAACTCCTTTTCATAAAACTGTTCGCGGATAAACAGTGGAACAAAGAACTAATGCATAAAACTTTTTAATCAGATTAAATCGCGACGTTAGTAATGAGTTCTAGTGGACGTGGTCGAGGTAGTATCTAAGAAATGTGTTAGTTTTGTTAAGATCAGAGTGCGCAGCGTAAGCATAGTGCGGTGAGAAGGATTGTACGACTGTTAGTAAGTAATTTCGAGGACGAAATTATTTTTAAGGAGGGTAGAACTGTAACATCCTGAATAGGGCCTATGCATTTCCAGTTTAATTGTATGAAATGACAAGTTTCAAGTACTATGAATAAATTTTTGATACTTTTGGAAACCTATAAATGCATGAAAATGGAAATGAAAATGAAAATGGAAATGAAAATGGAGATGGAAATGAAAATGGAAATGGAAATGGTCATTTTTGGAAACTTAGACATTTTTGGAAACTTAGACATTTTTTGGAAACTTAGACATTTTTGGAAACTTAGACATTTTTGGAAACTTAGACATTTTTGGAAATGATCCAAAAATGGAAACTTGAACATTTTAGGAAACTTGGATATGTAAGAGCAATAAAGGAGTTTTATTCACATAAATATGTGAATAATAAGAGATAAATAAAGGAGTTTTATTCACATAAATATGTGAATAATAAGAGATAAATAAAGGAGTTTTATTCACATAAATATGTGAATAATAAGAGATAAATAAAGGAGTTTTATTCACATAAATATGTGAATAATAAGAGATAAATAAAGGAGTTTTATTCACATAAATATGTGAATAATAAGAGATAAATAAAGGAGTTTTATTCACATAAATATGTGAATAATAAGAGAGAAATAAAGGAGTTTTATTCACATAAATATGTGAATAATAAGAGTGAAATAAAGGAGTTTTATTCACATAAATATGTGAATAATAAGAGATAAATAAAGGAGTTTTATTCACATAAATATGTGAATAATAAGAGATAAATAAAGGAGTTTTATTCACATAAATATGTGAATAATAAGAGATAAATAAAGGATTATTTTCTAAGGAGATAATTGAGGAGATAATGGATGGATTAAAGGCTTTTATCTTTTAAATAAAAGAGATAATATTATCAAAAGAGGAGTGGTGGACAAGTAAGGGACTCCTAGGTCGATAACTTTGGCTATAAAAGGAGGGGGAGGGCTACTCAATCACTTTTGCTTCCTCTTTGCCAAATTTTCCTAGCTCTCTCCCCTCTGCGAATTTTTCTTCAAGCAAAATCCATCTTTTCTTCTTCTATTTTTCTTCTCTGTCTCTCTTGTCAAAGTCGAATCTTTGTTGATTCTAAGTAAAGGAGCAATCAACTACAACATCAAAAGGGTTTCTTCAACTGTCAAATACAAGGATCAAGGATCTAAGGTAAGATAAATTTATTTGATTAAAGGTTATGATGTATATGTTAGATTAGATCTAACATGAAGATTTCGACAGACATATAGGGCAAGGAATCCTCTTGATTTGGAATTTGTATGGTAAGTGATATTGGCAAAGGCTTAATTTTGGTATTTGGAATTATTTTCATTATTTCAAAATCGAAAACTCACATGGTTACATGAATTAGTGTTAGCCGATTTCAAGGAAAAGGATACTAGCAATTGTGGGATTCGATTTACAATCATCCAATTCGGCAACAAGGTAAATAATACAAATCCTACTAGGATTTGGTTTTTAAGCCAAATAAGTTTGTTAATATGTTTTAATAATTGGCCGAATATAGGAGATAAAGATCTAGATCGGTAGATCGTTCTTCGGGATTTCAAGGAATCTATTAAGCCAATCAGGTGTGTACCCTTACTAACCTTCGATATTTCATATGGCTATTATTTTAATATATGAATATGTAAAGAATGTGAATGTGGCTAAGTACCACAAATGTGGTAAAAAGTACCCAGGTACGTTTCCTACTTCTGATAGGATTGTGAAATATGTTATTTTATAACATGCGAATATATGTATATGAACATGAAATTAAGTAAGTTATGCATAATGTATAATTTGGGGCATTCGGGATTTATGTGAAAGGGGAAGAGTAGGTGTTGACTTCGGTCTCACCAACGAAGGTGTTGACTTTGGTCTCACCAACGAAATTTGGTAACTCCGGTTACATTATTTGAATATAGTGTCTAATGACACAACGTATATGGGCTTAACGCCTCGATGGTGTGTAGCAGATGGAGGGTTGACTTAGTAGTCCCCACGGTGTGAATGGCGTGTACGGTGGTGTGTAGCGGATGGACCATTAGGATTGGGTTTGGGTTGCATCATAATTTCATTTTATATGGATCGATGATTTGAACATGAATGCCCGATTAGTTGAATGTTAGTATATTGTGCACATTGAGTCATTGACTCACCCCATTGTGGGAATTATTTTCGGTGATGAAAGGATTTGACCGGGCGGTGGACCTTGAGATGGCCATGCTACATTTGGAGATTTTATTTTATTTGGACTTTATTTTATTTGGTACCTTAAACTTTATTTTGGGTTTACTTGATGTAATAAGGCCATAAGACCCAGTGGATTATTCTTTATTTTTACTTTACTTTTAAATATTGTGGTAAGAACTATTTTGGACATATTAAATCAAATTGGATTTACAAGATTAAATAAATGGGTTCCAACCTAAGCCCAATCCACAACAACATTTTTCTAAATATTTTTTTTAAAAAATTTCTCTAAGTAACAAAAATTATTGAAACCAGTTTACTTTAGGAACATACCAGATCCGGTTCAGGCTCGTGGGCCGGGTGTGGGGTGTTTCAAACAAATTCATTAAATTGGGATTGAATCTCAAGATTAACTCGTTTCAAAGAAATAAAAGTATCATACTCAACACGTAAGGATATAATACTTTTATATTCTGACGTCGAGATCATCTTTGATCTTCAAAATATATGAAAAGGGTATTTGGTTATTTAGTTGAACAAAAAATCAACACCTAACACGTTAGGATGTAATTTTTCGTACTTCTAAACGCACAAATATTGCCTTGTTTTTAAAAGAAATTTATGTACGTGAAATTTTAAAATGAACTTAATGTATACAAAATATTTGATATAAGGCATACATGCATTGGAATTTGAAGCATGCTATGGTACAAGATGTACAAACATTAATTGAGTATTATTCACAAATTAAACGCTATGTAAGAATCAATAATATGTACAAAAATCTTATTATTATAGATGTATATATGTATAAAATAATAACATAGAAAGAGATTACATAAGTCATCAAAGAAATACATAATATATGGTTTTGAAATTAAATATTTATACAATAAAATCAATATATATATATAAAAGAAAGGGAATTAAAAAAACGGAATAAATAAAAAAGGGACCAATCAATAAAAAAGGGAATTAATAAAAAAGGGGTAAAATTAAAAAAATGGAATAAATAAAAAAGGGACCAATCAAATGTCGACACAAAACTGGGTGATTGGATGCACAAATTAACCCTTATTAATAAAACACGAGGATCCTGAATGGTCATCGGGTCGGGTCAAATCGGGTCAATGGGTATTGGTCAATACGGCGCCGTTTTAAGGTCACTGAAACGACCCTAAACGACGTCATGTCACGCCTTTATAAAATGCAAATTTTTCTCTTTTTTCTTTCATTTCTGCTGCCACTCAAAAAAACTAAAGAGGGCTATCATTTTTTGCTCTGCTAGGTTTTAACCCCCTCTCTTAGTGCCGCCGTAACAAACCAAACGTCACAGGACCTCACCTACGGCCATATGCTTCCGGAACTGGCAAAAGTGTTAGTTAGAGGCCGAATATGACCCCTCTGCGTGCATGCACGTAAGGGTTATCACCTCCTTACCCATATTCCCCTTTCTAACTTTGATTTTGGCAAAGTGAAGAGGAATCTGACGACAGAAATAAACGGGTCAATATCTCTCCCTTTTCTTTTTATTTTTGCATGCACAAAAGAAATAAATCGAAAACCAACAGATTGGCCTTTGAAAAATTGAAAGAGATCAAAATTGAAAATAACCTTGAATTTCTATTATTGATCTGTATTTCTTTGTATTTAATGTTTTTATATCCCCCCTCTCGTTACAAGTTTTGCTTCAGTCTTATATACAACCGAAAAGAAAAGAAAAAGTAATCAAAATTACAACTATTTTTCGTTTGTTTTATCTGCTGCTTGTTTGTTGTCATTGTTTGTAGGTGCAAGGTGGCACGTTCAGAGGCACGAGGGTGCTCACGGAGGTCATACAGTGGCGGACGTGGCACGCGTGTGGACAGGGAGGCAATCCAAACGCCTAGCTAGGCGCACGTAGGGACACGCGCGATGGAAACTCAAACGTCTGTTGGGGGCTGCGGCGTTGGAGTATTCTGGAAGGTCTCTAGGGTTTTCTAAAGTTCTAATGTAACTGGGCCTAACGAGTTAATTTAGCAATGGGCCTTGTAGGGTCTGAATTTGGGTCTATGTTTTGTAAAGGGACTATGGACTCAATTGGACTGCTATAAATATTTGATTTTTATTATGGTTTTATTATTGGTTTTTCAAAAAATGGGCCGGGCAAAAATTGGGTCTTACACCGAAATTTGATGAAGAAATAGCCATGGGAGAAGTCTAAACATTCGGCCATTGATACCTTGTGCATGTACTCGGTTTTTAATGATTTCTATGTTTTTGGAGTTGTCGTAGCTTAATCTAGCTAGACTAGGGACTAATTTGTGAAACTGTTAAAAGTTTAGGGTTTTACCATTGATAAATATGTATGTGCTTTGATGTTTTATGATAGATAATGAATGGTTTTTTGTTAGATAAACAACAATTGTTCAGTGATTTTTTATAAAATTGTTAATTAGGGATTAAATTGAAAACTGTGAAAATAATGTAGCAAATGTGTGAAATAATAAAAAATATGGGCTACTATGAGTATTGGTGAAATTAGGCTAGCATGGGTATGGACTCAGTTGCATGAATTTGTATTTTTATGAGCTAAGGACTAAATTGTAAGGAAGTCTAAAGTTTAGGGGCAAGAGTGTAAAATTATCATAATATGAAATTTGGATTAAATTGTATAGAATGATGGTTAAATGAGTTAAATTTGATTATATAGATCAAGAAAAGCAACATACGAATCTAGATCGAAAGAAAAATAAGGTGTTGGACTAGTTAATCATGTTTCGAAGTTTTTGTGATTGAGGAAAGTTCATATGTTAATAAGCATTAATGTAATTGTGTTTTAAATGCTTTATAATTGTATTGTTAATGAGTATGGCCTTACGGAAATGTTTGATGAAGATTCGGCAATATTTTAACCTTAGAAATAGATATGATACAAATGACATGTCATTAGGGGTTAATGTGTTTTGGGTGCTGGTCCGTACGTTCTACCGGTGGCTGAGTTTCCTGACATGAGTTTTCTGGCTTGTGTGAGTAGCACCGTGTAGTTACGTCTTGACCGTCAGCTTGTGTGAGTAGACCCGATGATAGCTCTAGATAAGCAGTTACATATGAGATATGAGATTGAGATGGTTTCGACCATGTATTGGCACTTAGGGTGCGAGATTCTCGAGTATCCGATACTATTCCAAATGGTTCAACGGGTATATCGATGAATTGGAAGAGTATGAAATTGATAAGAATTGGTACAGGTATGTACATGAACTATATAATCATTGAATCGAAGAAATTGATGAAATTCATGTCTAACCTTGGGATTAAATATGTGTTAGGCTTTTGGATTTAAATTGAGTTACATTATCTGATATTTAAATACTTGAATTTTAGTTGAATGGTAAGTTTTACTTATTAACCATACGAGCTTACTAAGCTTTATAGCTTAATCTGTTTACTTTTCCGTGTTTTATAGTGATTTCGAAGCCTGCTTGAATTGGGAGTTGTTAGAGATCTCATCATACTATCCAGCTGTCATTTTGGTACTTTTGAACTTCTGAATTTGGTTTTATGGTATGTATAGAAGTTGTAGTTTATATGGCCTATATGTTTGTAATATATATAGCCAATTGACTTGGCTTGTAAATGATGTATGTTTTGGTTATGTGTATAGCCATGTGATTAGGCTTGTTTTGGTAGTTTGGTTATGTATGAGTAAATGGCCTTTTGATATGTGGTTTATAAATTGATATGTGAATGCCTTGTTGAGAATTGGTATTGAAGGTAGAAAATGGTTGAAATTGAAATTGTATTAGTATGCTAAGTATTAGGCAAATAATGCATATTTGAATGTGACCAAATAGGTCAATTCTTGAATATGATATCAGTATGTTTTGGATTGGAAAATTTATGATGTTATGAGCATTATAGTTGTTGGTATTGGAATAGCGTGATTTAGGCTGGGTTGAGATTAGTTTAAATCATATTGATGCTATGTTATATGCCATTGAAATGTTTAGGTGGATGCAAATTTAGGTGAGAAGGTTGGCTTGGAAAATAGCCTATTTTTGTCCACATGGGCAGAGACACGAGTGTGTGTCTAAGCTGTGTATGATACATGGTTTGGTGACATGGCCATGTGCCCCCTGGTACTTAATTAGAAAACCAAGTTAGTAGCTCCACACGGCCCAGCACACGGGCACGTGACTTGGCCGTGTGGCATAAGTCAATATACCCTACAGTTTTGGCACGGCCTAGCACATGGCCTGACACACGGGTGTGTGAGGCCATTCTGAAGGATGCATGGGCTGGTCACACGGGTGTGTGGTAGGCCATGTGACCCAAGTCAGGGAGTTACACAGGGTAGGACACGGGCTGTGACACGGTCATGTGATCCCATTTCGAATGTCCCAACGGCCTGTGACACGGGTGTGTCCTTGGCCGTGTGAGACACACGATCGGACCACATGGGCGTGTGTCCCCTGTACTTTGAAAATTTTCTATGTTTTCTCCAAAAATTTCCCAAGCTCTCAGTTTGGTCTCGAACCACTTCTAATGCTTGTTTTAGGCCTCGAGGTCTCATGTTAGGGACTATATGATTGTATTTGTCTGACTTCTATTTGGATATAAAAAATGTATGAGAAATGTATGCTTATTTTAATAATAAGCCTGGTAATGCTCTGTAATCCTATTCCGACAATGAATACGGGTTACGGGTGTTACATGTACATTTTTCCTCGACATAGGATGATTATAATCAAGCAGTGCAATGTTGGCATTTTGTCTTGCAACATTGTTAAAATTTCCCATACTGTGATTATTCCAACCAAAGTTTGGTTGTTGCTTCAGCCCTGGATTATAGGTGTTGGAATAGGGATTATTATTCCAATTAAAATTACCCATGTAGCACACAGATGGGATTTGGTAAGCATTCGTCAACATGGTCTCCACCGTAATAAACACACGATTCTTGAATTGTAGTTGGCCTCTTCATTATTTTGATCATATTAGTTAAAGATGATACCTAAGTAATGAATGAATTGATTGCATCAAGTTCTATGGTACCAGCAGCTTTGTCACCCGTCCAAACTCTCGTGGTTGGATCTTGATAATCATTGTTGGCAATCTTTTCCAAAATCTCATATACTCCATCGTAAAATTTATCCAACAAAGTACCATTGGTAGAAGCATCAACTACCATCCTCGTATACGCATTCAACCCATTATACAATATCACCATTTGAGTCCAATGCTGAAATCCATACATTAGGCATTTTTGTATTAACTCTTTAAATTGTTTTCAAGCTTCATATAGTGTTTCATCCTCTAATTTTCGAAAAGATATGATGTCATTTCTAAGTTTGGCATTCATATTTGGTGGATTATACCGTAGAAAAAATCTCTGGCAAAGATCATTCCATGATGCCACTATTCCCAACTACAAAGCATTCAGCCATGCTCACTTATGATCTCTTAAAGAATATGGAAACAGTTAAAGTTGCAGAGCGTCTTCAGGAACACTCTATTGTCTAAACGAGTCACAAACCTCAAGAAAAAGTGTTAAATGCAGTCTTACATATTCAGTGGGTAGTCCTCCAAATTGTCCTACTATTTGTAACATCTGAAACATTACTGGTTGTAGCTCAAACTGATAAGCTTGTATTTGTGGTCTGAATATCCCTGGATTCAGATCATCCAAAATTGGAGCAACGTGCTCTAGAATTGGTCTGTCTTAATCATCTATCACACTACGAATAGGAGGATTAGCATCCTGCCCATTTGGATTATCATTGAGACTAGGATCATTCTCGTTCCTAGCCATTTTTGCAGTTCTTTCCACCTTCATAAAGTTCTCTCGATCTCTAGGTCAAGAGGATACTCTTTATTAGTAGGAATGTCTCTTCTCATGCACTGATGGCAAACATATAGAAATTAAATAAAACTAAGTTAAATAAAATAATGGAATTAAGTAAAATAACCAAACCAAATTACACCAAATTGTCGATCCCCAGCAACGACGCCAAAAACTTGTCGCGTGTGAAATGATATGCAAATTGTGCAAGTATACATGTCGGATGAAGTAATAAAGAGATAAGTGAGATTGCCTCCACAGGGATCGGATTAGGTATACAAATGGTCAAGTTATTATAATAAAGTTAGATTGATGTTATAGCAAAATAATGATAAGAACGCAGTGGTAAAAAAATGAATATTAATGTGAACAAAATGTGTAACTAATGAATAATTGAAAATGTCATGGCAATGCAAGAGTAAAAATGCAATGGCAATTATGAGAATAACTATGTGAATAATATGTAACAAACAAGTAAATAACTAAGGATGCGATGGCAAAGATACTACAGCAGGGGATAAGGGATATTCGATATTGATAGGTAAGGCCGGAATTACTAAGAATCTACGCTTATTATCAATAATGCCTCGACAAAATTGTAATCAATATACTACTCAGAAGAGTTCTAAAGTGGCATGTTTCTTTCTAGAGCAAAAACCTCAAGCTACCTTGCCAGTGTCTATAGGCCTTTAATATAGTACCTTACATTATTTCTTTCTGTATAAACGTTGCTTTATGTCTAGAGTCTACTACAAGTATCTATCGGGTATTTGCTCATATCATTCAATTTTTGATCAAATTAATCCAACATTTTTTGAATTAGATTAATTTAAGAGTATGTTGCGCAGTCATCTATGCCTAAGGATTGCACAAATAAAATTGGAAAATAAAAACAATTGAATGAAATAATAAATTAGTTCAGGTCTTATACTTCAATCATTAAAGAAAATAAAGGTTTCATCATGTAATCTCAACCCTATGAGATTTAGCTCATGGATTGGAAAATAAAATTCAAAACCAAAATATCATTCAACATCATTTTCATCAAATCAATTCACGGAAAAATAGTTAAAAAATAATAGAAGAACGACGGGAAAATAGCTTTCGCATGTCCAGTTCACACTCTAGTGGCACAGTGTCTTGTAGTGTCTGAAAAGGACTGCCTTTGTATTCCTCTTTCCATCTCTACTCCACCACTACCCTCTAGTTTCGTCTAAGGATCTTCTCTTTTTTGTTTTGTTTTTCTCCCTTTTTGTTTGCCCCTTTAGGGTTTCCTCCTTTTCATTTTTATAAGCTTTTTTCCTAGGATAAATCTAACAGTCTAAGATTATCCTCTCCTCTTTTTTAGATTTTATTTTTGGTTTAATATCCCTTCCTTTAAGGTAGGCGGTTATCACCCTATGATCACATGATCTTTTTCCTCTTTTTAGACTAATTTTTCTAGTACAAGTAAAGTTGAGCTGAAACTGATATGCGTTGAATGCTAATTTGGTCTTCCTAGAATTGTCACGGCATTCATGTTGGTAAACTATCCAACCTTTTGCGATGATAAACCTTTATTCCTTTATTTCTTTATTCGCATCCTACACCTGCCAAACCACCAAACACAACCCTTCTACACGCAATTAAAAGTAAAATATAATAAAATTTAAGCACACTCCAATCTTATTAATGTAATGCAATGGAATTACGAATGGGATTCCCTAAAATGCAATGAAATTTACTTAAATACAAGCAATTAGCTAAGTCTAAAGACATGAAATATAACACTTGAAACACCCCAAACCCGGCCCACGAGCCTTGACCGGATTTGGTATGTTCCCCGGTGTAAACCATTTCAAATTCTTTTGTTACTTAGGAAAAACTTGTGTGTTTTGAAAGAAAGATTGTTTTGGGTTGGGCTTGAGTTAAAAACAAGTTTATTTCATTATTAAAATCCTTTACTTTAGGTGACAAAACGTTTAGGCTTTGTTTTAAAATAAATTTACTTAATCTTTTAATAAATAAAAGTTTGTAAGCTTAATAAATAAAAGCAAAGTAAAGTAGTTCTACTATGGCCTTATTACATCAAATAATTCCCCAAAAAAGAATAAATTCAAAGTACTTAATAAAATAAAAATCCAAATTGAATAAATTCCTTCTTGTGCATGGCCACCTTTAAGCTCGCCGAGGCCGGTCCATTCTTGATCGTTACTAAAAATAATCCCACAAGGGGTGAGTCAAAGCAGACTCAATGTGTAACCAACACTAAAATTTAACCATTTAGGCATATGTTCACATATTACATGCATATTCATATAATGAGATAGAAAATAATGATGCAACTTAGAACCCAAACCTATATGCCATCCGCTACACATCACCCGTACCATCCTGTACACCGTGGGGACTACTAAGTCAACCCTCTATCCGCTACACACCATCGAAGGCAGTCGCTGCAGTCGACGTGCAAATCGCCCTTATAAAGTTCATGGTCTTAGGTCACCACATTCAGATATCGTGGTCTTAGGTCACCACATTTAGATATCGTGGTCTTAGGTCACCACATTCAGTTATCGTGGTCTTAGGTCACCACATTTCACTTCCCCTTTTCATATAACCCATATGCCCCATATCATACATATCATGCATTAACATGCCAAATTCTTATTTCACATTATTATAATGTCATATGTGTGTCGTAACAGATATTTAACATAATCCTCATAGGAGTAGGAAATGTACCTGAGTACTTTGCACCATAGCATGGTACTTTAGCCATATTCACATTCTTATACAGATACTTATATTAAAATATTGCCATAAATCTTATTAAAAGATAGTGTGGGGTACACACCTGATTCGCTTAAGGTTTCCAATCCAAATCCCAAAAAGCTTGATCTAATGCCTTAGATCTTAAATCTCTACATTTAATCAATCACTTAATACTTAGTAAAGAGCCATTCGGCCATAAATCCAAAACCTAGTAGGATTAGTACACTAAAACTTACCTTGGTGCCGATTTGTTTACTAATCAAATCCCGGAATGTTGTAGACTCCCTTCCTTGTAATCGGGTGGTATTAAATCCCTTCATAGATTAGTTTTCGGCTTTTAAATCATGTAAGAAAATAGATCTAGTGCTAAAATAAGCCTTGGCTGATTGCATATATATATATACTTTACCTTGTGATTTGAAATTCGAAATTTCTATTTAGCCCCTTGGTATCTGTCGAAATCACTGTGACACATGTTAGATTAATTTCTAACATGTAAACATGGTAAAAGCGGCCTGTGGCCGAATGTCTTCCTTACCTTAGATCTTGGAAGATTCCTTCCTTATGGTTGACTTAAGGACAGATCTCGAAGCCTTCTTTCCAAGTTTCGACTAACATAATAATGGGGTTTGATTTCCTGGTTTCGGTTTTAATCTTAGAAGAAAAAGAATAGAAATCGATAATCACTAACCTTACCCTTAATGCACAAGTCGACAACCCCTCGCTTGAAGTCTCAAACTATTCGGCTATGGTCTTGATAATAGCAAGTTTTCAGCTTTTGGAACTTAACAAGAAATCGGCTAAAGGTTATCTGTGTTGTCGATTTATCAAAAGAAAAGAGAGGGAAAAGAGTCACTAGAGGATTCGGCAATGGTGGACTTATGGAGAAAAAGATTTCGGCTATGGCAAAAATAAGAGAGAAAGGAGAGAGTTTGCTAGGAAATTTTAAGCAAAGACTTCAATGGAAAAGAGAAGATTGATGAATATCCTTATTTTCCTCCTTTTGCCGAAATTACTAGGCCAAGACTCCCTTACTTGGCCATCGCTTCTCTTATCTTTATTAAAAATTAATGAAAATAATCCCTTAATTATCTCTTATCTCTTAAACAATAATTATCCATCATTGATCCACCTATTTAGCTGAATTTTAAAGAGAATTAAACTCTTCCCCAAGTGCCTTGGTGCCGTCCAACTCCCTTGCTCCTTGCAGCAAAATAAAACTCCTTTATTTGCTTCCCACGTGACTCGAACCTAGGCTCCTTCCCCCTTGATTTTGGCGTCACTTACTAGGCTTTAAGTGGTGCCTCCTAGCCACTTCTCCAAGCCCGTTCTTGTGTCAAATTTCTTCTATTAATTTTCTTAAGACCACCTTGCCTTAGTTTCCTCTTTAAAACTTAACATTTCTAAAACATTTCCTTACATTTCCAAGTTTCCAAAAATGTTCACTTTCCTCTTTTAAACTTAACATTTCCAAGTTTCCAAAAATGTTCACTTTCCTCTTTTAAACTTAACATTTCCAAGTTTCCAAAAATGTTCACCATACATTCATAATACATAAGACATGCCATTTCGTATAATTAAATCAAAAATGCATAGGCCCATTTTCAGGATGTTACAGTTCTACCTCCCTTAAAATAATTTCATCCTCGAAATTGCCTGGTTAAAATAAATGAGGGTATTACTGTCGCATTGCCTCTTCTGGCTCCTATGAAGCTTCCTCCGATCCATGATTGCGCCACAACACTTTGACTAGGGGAACTGACTTCCTCTATAATATTTTCACGTCTCGTTCCAAGAACTAAATCTGCTCTTCCTCGTAGGATAAGTCTGGCCTTAGCTCCACTTCTTCAACTGGTACCACATGAGCTGGATCCGATCGGTAGCGACGTAGCATGGATACATGGAATACGTCGTGCATCTGCTGCAACTCTGGTGGCAACTCTAGCTGGTATGCCACTAGTCCAACTCGCTTCAACACTCGATAGGGTCCTATAAACCTTGGACTTAACTTCCCTTTTCGACCAAATCTCATCACCTTCTTCCAAGGCGAAACTTTAAGAAACACTTGATCTCCCACATCAAATTCTATCTCCTTCCGTTTGAGATCCGCGTACGACTTTTGTCTATCGGATGCTTCCTTCAACCGTGCACGAATTATCTCAACCTTCTCTTCAGACTCTGCTACTAATTCTGGTCCCAAAACTCGACGTTCTCCCAATTCCGTCCAACATGTAGGAGTCTGACACTTCCGACCATACAGCGCTTCATAAGGTGCCATTCGAATACTTGCCTGATAGCTGTTGTTGTACGTAAATTCCGCTAGAGGCAAATATTCTTCCCATCTTCCTCTGAAATCCATTACACAACCCCTCAACATATCTTCTAACACCTGGATTACCCACTCAGATTGCTCGTCCGACTGTGGATGAAAGGCCGTAGTGAAATCCAACTTAGTGCCTAAAGCTTAATGAAGTGCCCTCCAAAATCGAGATGTAAATCTTGGGTCTCTAACCGAAATGATAGACACCGGCACTCCATGTAGCCTCACAATTTATGCCACATATAATTTAGCCAATTTTTGAAGAGAATAATCAACTCTTACCGGAATAAAGTGCGCAGACTTGGTCAGACGGTCTACTATTACCCATACCGAGTCCTTCTTAGTAGGCGTAAGGGGAAGCCCACTAACGAAGTCCACGGTAATTCTTTCCCACTTCCACTGCGGAATCTCGATTGGCTGAAGCAATCCCGATGGAACTTGGTGTTCAGCCTTAACTTGCTGACACGTCAGACATTTCCCCAAGAATTCAGTAACTTCCCGCTTAAGATCAGGCCACCAAAACTGTTCCCTTAGATCCTCATGACTTGGTGCCTCGGGATGCATAGCATAAGGGCTACCATGCGCTTCCCGAAGAATCCTCTGTCTTAACTCCTCGTCCCTCGGCATACAGACCTTTCCTTTGAAGCACAATACTCCCTCATCACTAACACCATAATCTTTCAACTCTCCATTCTGTACTTGTTGTAGCTTAGCACTTAGGTCCTCATCAGCCAACTGTCTTTCCTTTACCTCATTCAACCATGTTGGTTTGATTTGCAATTCTGCCAGTAGACTTCCATCATCATACAAACTCAAGTGTGCGAATAACACCCTCAGATCTGACACCACCTTCTGACTTAGCGCATCTGCTACCACATTCACCTTGCGGGTGATACTCTATCGAAGCAGTCATAATCCTTGAGAATTCCACCCACCTTCATTGTCTTAAGTTTAACTCCTTCAGAGTCAACAGATACTTAAGGCTCTTGTGGTCTGTGTAGATTATCGACTTTTCTCCATAAAGATAGTGCCTCCACCCTTCAAAGCAAAGACCACTACCGCCAACTCCAAGTCATGGGTTGGGTAGTTAACCTCATGCGGCCTTAACTGTCGAGACGCATAAGCGACTACTTTACCATCTCGCATCGAACACATCCTAATCTCAGTATGCGAAGCGTCACAAGACACCACAAAATCCTTTCACGCCTCCTATTTGAACCAACACTGGAGCTTCGGTCAAAACCCTCTTGAGCTTTTCAAAGCTCTCCTGCTGCTTATCCGTCCATACAAAGGGTACTTCCTTCCTTAACAACTTTGTTAAAGGCGCGGCTATTGACGAAAATCCTTCCACGAACCTTCTGTAATAGCCTGCCAATCCCAAGAAACTACGAATCTCCGCCACTGGCTTAGGTGGTTTCCAATCCAACACTGCTTCAATCTTTCTAGGATCCACCCTTATTCCTTCCGCTGACACCACATGCCCTAAGAATGCAACCTCCTTAAGCCAAAATTCAAACTTGCTGAATTTGGCATAGAGCTTCTTTTCCCTTAATACTTACAACACAATCCGGAGATGCTCATCATGCTCTTCTTCAGTCTTGGAGTATACGAGGATGTCGTCGATGAACACAACGATAAACCGATCCAAATAGGGTTGAAAAACCCAGTTCATCATATCCATGAACGCGGTTGGGGCATTTTTCAACCCAAACGGCGTTACTACAAACTCAAAATGGTCGTATCTTGTCCTAAAGGCTATCTTATGGATATCCGCCTCCTTTACCTTCAACTGATGATATCCTGACCTTAAGTTGATCTTTGAGAACACTGCCGCCCCCTTCAGCTGATCGAACAAGTCATCAATCCTTGGAAAAGGATACTTGTTCTTGATAGTTAGCTTATCAAACTGACGATAATCTATGCACATTCGCATAGTTCTGTCTTTCTTCTTCACAAACAAGACCGGTGCTCCCCACGGAGACACACTGGGCCGGATAAACCCACGGTCAAGTAATTCTTGAATTTGAGCCTTGAGCTCAACTAACTCTTTTGGCGCCATTCGGTATGGAGCGATTGACACAGGAGCTGTTCCCGGTAGCAAGTCTATTCCAAATTCCACCTCCCTATCTGGGGGTATTCTGTAACTCCTCCGAAAAAACATCCACGAAGTCCCTTACCGTTCTAACTCCACGAATTCCCCCTTCCTTCGCATCCACAGCACTAACAAAGGCCAAAAATGCCTTGCATCCTTTTCGAACCATTTTCTCCGCCTTCAATGCCGAAACTACGTTAGACAAGTAGTTTCTTCTTTCTCCTATCATTACTACCACTTCATCTTTCGAGGTCCTTAGTTCCATTCGTTTAGCCGCACAATCCAACACGGCCCGGTGCTCTACTAACCAATCCATACCAAGTATGAGGTCAAATTCTCCGAAGGGTAACTCTATTAAGTCAGCCCGAAAGCTCACCCCTTGAATTTCTAGGGATACACTCCGAAAGATCTTATCAGAAAGTTCAGAGTCTAGGCCTAGTGTTTCCACTACACTACATGCAACATAAGAATGGGTCGAGCCCACATCAATAAGAGGGCTTGCCATGAATGAGGAACGTACCAGTTATGACGTCCGGTGCGTCTCCATCCTCCCTACGGTGAACCGCATAAACCAAACCCGACTGTCTTGCCTCAGTATTAGTAGCACCTCGGCCCGGTGTTCCACGTCCTCTACCAGTACCATTTCCTCGATTATTTGGACCACGACCTACCGAGGTCATTGTCCACCTCTACCACTGATTAACATTACGAGCTCTTGGTTGATTCCCATCTGGTCTCTTCGGACAGTCCTTGATCATATGGTCCTTTGACCCACATCTGAAACATCCACCTGCCTTCTTCCAGCATTCTCCTAAGCGCTTCTTTCCACACTGATCACAAGGACGATACTGCCCTCCTGTACCAACTTGCTGACCCCGCGGCCCATCAGCTCTGGCCTTTTCTGCACATTTCTCGATGATCCTGACAACCCATAACCCCTCTTGGGTCTATTCCTATCAGAGCTCTGCTTAATCGAATCCTTGATTCCCTCGGCTACCTTAGCCTTTTCTATCAACATGGAAAACTCCCACTCCTAATGTGGAGCTATCAATAACCTTAGGTCATCCCTTAAACCGTCTTCGAACCGAACACACCGCTCATGCTCCGTAGCCACTACTCCTCGAGCATATCGGCTTAACCTCAGAAATTTAGCTTCATACACTGCTACTGACTTGTTCCCTTGAACTAGCCCCAAAAACACCTTCCTCTGCTCATCAATATAACGTGTGCCGACATACTTCTTCTGATATGCCGCCTTAACATATTCCTAGGTCAGATCCTCAGCTGTGGCACCATCCCGAATTGTTAACCACCATTGATACGCTTCATCGCGTAGCAGTGCCACCATTCCTTTCAACTTCTCTTCAGGAGTCAGATCGAGCTCATCCATAATGCGCTCGGTCGCCTCCAACCAATATTCAGCTGTACTGGGTGCCACACTAGATACTCCACGGAACACTTCAGCTCCGTTGGCTCGAGTCCCTCGGCATGATTTTGAGCTCCCATATTCCTCCAAAGACCACCACCATTTCAAGAACTCACAAAGACTGACTGCGATACAAAGATCTTCTCCCGTCGATCTTCATTGTTCAACACCAACAGGTGGTGGTGGTGGCGGTGGTACCTCATTCTCAGATCCTTGTCCTGATCTAACGGGTTTTGACACGGTCATTCTACCTCGACCGCGTCCTCGTACATTGCGACCACGTCCCCTAGAGCTCATTTCTACGATCGCGCTTTAGTCTGATTTAAGAAATTTTATGAATTAGCCCTTATTCCACTGATTATTTACAAGAAGTTTTATGGCAGGAAGTTTAATAGGGGTTTTTTCGATCATTCAAAGTTTCAAGTCTTCTATCCTAATTCACAGAAAAGCACATCCATTCCATAGTATCTCACATACACATTCACTCTTCGGACATTTTTGTCTGTTCCTATCCCAGGGGTATTCTCGTAATTTATCCTATAGGGGTATTTTTGTAATTTGTCAAAATAAGGTTCCTTGGTGTTTTTGTCAATAAGGGTATTCTAGAAATTTTTTTCATTCCCGGGGGTATTTTGGGAAATTTTGAAATCTGAGGGTATTTTGGTAATTATCCCGGGTAAATTTGTAAATCTTGATAAATCAAGGGTACTTTGAATTTACAAAACATAAGGGTTGTTTTTGAGAATTTGTTTTCCAAATCAGTGTTGTTGCAAAAATTTTTGAAGATCGGGGGTCGTTCTGATAATTTTGTAACTTCGGGGGTATTTCGGTAATTTGCAGGTTAGGGGTAATTTCGTAATTTTTCCTAAAATCAAGGTATTTTGGTATTTTGTAAATTTAGGGTTCCTTTAAGCAAAGTAATGAAATTTTGATAAGAATTGTGGGTATTTTGAAAATTTTTATAAACTAAGGGCATTTTTGTAATTTTACCACTAGGGGTATTTTTATAATTTTTTTATAAATCGGACATATTTTGAAAATTTTCCAAAATAAGTTTTTGCTACTATTCAAGGGGTAATTTGGTGATTATAAAACTAGGGTTTTCATAAAAAAAATACGGCTAGTCCCTTTCGGGTTTTAGTTATTGGGTTTAGCCCGTGACTAAGTCTTCTTGGTTAGGGTGAACCGAAGCTACGCACCAGGTAGGATTCGAGTGGAGAGGAGGTGAGTCATGCAGACTGCTTAAATACCAAGCTCCCACCGAAACCAATCCTAGACATGCGCACCATGGTTGCCACACCCTAACTCGGTGACTTAACCACAGGTTTGTTTAATTAGGCATTTAAGTCTTATGTAATTGTTGGGGTAACTAGCCCTAGGGTTCAAGCACTAAATCTCTATTCTATGTTCCATTTCTACCCCTTCTACAAGTCATAATATAAATCACACAAGAGATCAGAGCACTAACCTGGTGGACTTCGGGTCGGAGACTTAGTGGGCCATGCTAGAAAATCCTGCTTAATTCACAAAAATTCTTTTTGGGCTTAACTTTGAAAACGTTTTGGGCCTTAAACCCAAGGCCGAGAGTTTAAACCTGGCTTTGATACCAAATTGAAACACCCCAAACCCAGCCCACGAGCCTTGATCAGATCTGGTATGTTCCCCGGTGTAAACCGTTTCAAATTCTTTTGTTACTTAGGAAAAACTTGTGTGTTTTGAAAGAAAGATTGTTTTGGGTTGGGCTTGAGTTGAAAACAAGTTTATTTCATTATTAAAATCCTTTACTTTAGGTGACAAAACGTTTAGGCTTTGTTTTAAAATAAATTTACTTAATCTTTTAATAAATAAAAGTTTGTAAGCTTAATAAATAAAAGCAAAGTAAAGTAGTTCTACTATGGCCTTATTACATCAAATAATTCCCAAAAAAAAGAATAAACTCAAAGTACTTAATAAAATAAAAATCCAAATTGAATAAATTCCTTGCTGTGCATGGCCACCTTTAAGCTCCTGCCGACCCGGTCCATTACTGATCGTTACCTGAAAAATAATCCCACAAGGGGTAAGTCAAACAGACTCAATGTGTAACCAACACTAAAATTTAAAAATTTAGGCATATGTTCACATATTACATGCATATTCGTATAACAGATAGAAAATAATGATGCAACCCGAACCCAAACCTATATGCCATCCGCTACACATCACTCGTACCATCCTGCACACTGTGGGGACTACTAAGTCAACCCTCCATCCGCTACACACCATCAAAGGCAGTCGCTGCAGTCGACGTGCACATCGCCCTTATAAAGTTCGTGGTCTTAGGTCACCACATTCAGATATCGTGGTCTTAGGTCACCACATTCAGATATCGTGGTCTTAGGTCACCACATTCAGTTATCGTGGTCTTAGGTCACCACATTCAGTTATCGTGGTCTTAGGTCACCACATTCACTTCCCCTTTTCATATAACCCATATGCCCCATATCATACATATCATGCATTAACATGCCAAATTCTTATTTCACATTCTTATAATGTCATATGTGTGTCGTAACAGATATTTAACATAATCCTCGCAGGAGTAGGAAACGTACCTGAGAATTTTGTACCTTAGCATGGTACTTTAGCCATATTCACATTCTTATACACATACTTATATTAAAATATTGCCATAAATCTTATTAAAAGATAGTGTGGGGTACACACCTGATTCGCTTAAGGTTTCCAGTCCAAATCCCGAAAAGCTTGATCTAATGCCTTAGATCTTAAATCTCTACATTTAATCAATCACTTAATACTTAGTAAAGAGCCATTCGGCCATAAATCTAAATCCTAGTAGGATTAGTACACTAAAACTTACCTTGGTGCCGATTTGTTTACTAATCAAATCCCGGAATGTTGTAGACTCCCTTCCTTGTAATCGGGTGGTATTAAATCCCTTCATAGATTAGTTTTCGACTTTTAAATCATGTAAGAAAATAGATCTAGTGCTAAAATAAGCCTTGGCCAATTGCATATATATATATACTTTACCTTGTGATTTGAAATCTGAAATTTCTATTTAGCCCCTTGGTATCTGTCGAAATCACTGTGACACATGTTAGATTAATTTCTAACATGTAAACATGGTAAAAGCGGCCTGTGGCCGAATGTCTTCCTTACCTTAGATCTTGGAAGATTCTTTCCTTATGGTCGACTTATGGACAGATCCCGAAGCCTTCTTTCCAAGTTTCGACTACCACATTAATGGGGTTAGATTTCCTGGTTACAGTTTTAATCTTAGAAGAAAAAGAATAGAAATCGATAATCACTAACCTTACCCTTAATGCACAAGTCGACAACCCCTTGCTTGAAGTCTCAAGCTATTCGGCTATGGTCTTGATAATAGCAAGTTTTCGGCTTTTGGAACTTAACAAGAAATCGGCTAAAGGTTATCTTTGTTGTCGGTTTATCAAAAGAAAAGAGAGGGAAAAGAGTCACTAGGGGATTCGCAATGGTGGACTTATGGAGAAAAGATTTGGCTATGGCAAAAATAAGAGAGAAGGAGAGAGTTTGCTAGGAAATTTTGGCAAAGACTTCAATGGAAAAGAGAAGATTGATGAATAGCCTTATTTTCCTCCTTTTGCCGAAATTACTAGGCCAAGACTCCTTAATTGGCCATCACTTCTCTTATCTTTATTAAAATTAATGAAAATAATCCTTAATTATCTCTTATCTCTTAAACAATAATTATCCATCATTGATCCACCTATTTAGCTGAATTTTAAAGAGAATTAAACTCTTCCCCAAGTGCCTTGGTGCCGTCCAACTCCTTGCTCCTTGCAGCAAAATAAAACTCTTTATTTTCTTCCCACGGGACTCGAACCTAGGCTCCTTCCCCTTGATTGTGGCGTCACTTCTGGGCTTTAAGTGGTGCCTCCTAGCCACTTCTCCAAGCCCGTTCTTGTGTCAAATTTCTTCTATTAATTTTCTTAAGACCACCTTGCCTTAGTTTCCTCTTTTAAACTTAACATTTCTAAAACATTTCCTTACATTTCCAAGTTTCCAAAATGTTCACTTTCCTCTTTTAAACTTAACATTTCCAAGTTTCCAAAATGTTCACTTTCCTTTTTAAACTTAACATTTCCAAGTTTCCAAAATGTTCACCATACATTCATAATACATAAGACATGCCATTTCAGTATAATTAAATCAAAATGCATAGGCCCATTTTCAGATGTTACAACTCTTTTCAAGAGTTATCAATATATCACAATATTCATATAATCACATAACATTTAAGCATATATCACAATACTCATGTAATCACATAACCTTTAAGCATATATCACAATACTCATATAATCACATAACATTTAAGCATATATCACAATACTTATATAATCACATAGCATTCAAGCATATATCACAATACTCAAAAAACATGTTAATAGATAAATTGCATAATGGTCACATGTCATATAAACACATATCAAAATACACACATATTCATAATTTAAGATAACTTTGCACTTGAGCTATGAAACATAAAAGTGAGTTCTATCATCACTCATCAAATACACGGATTTCCAACACACCACATAAGCTCCTAGAGTCAAACATATCCCAAAAGTGTAACATAAAGCTAACACTCCTTATTTCCCCTCACATGTCCCGTTGAATGGAGCTTAGCTCACATTCCCTTATCCCTCTAACATGTCCCAAGGCCTTAATGCCCAAAATCACTGTACATATAGGTGAGTACTAACAATCCTATGGCATGCCAACTATATCCAACTATTTCAATATCAGAAGGTCAAAATATTTGAAATCAAACACATATCACTTATTGATTATCTATACACTATCACTGCATATTTGCATCTTTAGCAAAACACTATCACTAACATTTAACATATACATAACATGTACACATTTGCACTTTCACAAGGGTTATCATAACCACATATCACATGTTATAGTATCTCATCTCAATTCACATATTCACATAGTTTACAAGGTAACATAGGTATGAGAAAATTTACTCTCAAAATTTAGAGTAGAGGTTTAAGCTACAACTAAATTCCCAAATAACACATTGATTCATGTTCACAAGAAATTATTCCAAACACTTACCAATTACGCTTTTGCCGTAAAGTTGAAAGCTCAAACTAGCTTTTCATTGCCTTTATCTCTACGTGTAGAAGGTCCTAACGAATCCTAAGCTTCAACACGATAATTCACGCAATAATACATTCAAAAATTAGCTAATGAATCACCACAAGCAATCAAAAACATAAGCCTAAGCTATGTTCTTATGTAACCGAAACCTTTAAATAGCCAACATAAAACTCAAAAATCTCGGTTTATACTAATTCTTTTTGCTTAAAACCAATTCCGTTCATTTTATAATTCACCTACGACTAATTCCCAACTTTTAATCTTCAATATAATAATCAATTCATAGTATCGACCTTTTGACATTTTTATGGCTATTTTTTGAAAATTCATTAAAACCTCAAGAAATTTTTAACAAAACTTCAAAGTAAGTTTAGAAACTTCTTAATCATGTCAAAACTAATTGAAAAACACTTTGAAACCATATTTTTACCCAAAACCCCGAAAGCCACCATTAATGACCCAATTTTTGGCTTTTATTTAAAACATGTGATTTAAAGGCTAAAAACTTAATTTTAAAGACTAAATAACATTTAAAGCTATTTAGGTGCTGAACTGTTACCTTAGGCAATGAAAAACCAAGCGTTTGATCGAAAACTCGAAAAACTTATAAACTTGACGATGGAAAAATCAATGGTAATTTTGGCAATTTTTCTTGGTATTTAATAGAGGTTTATAGCTCTTATAGATTATAGAAATCGAAATGCATTAGGATATGGAAATGAAAATTGAATGGGAGAGTTGAGAGAACTATGGACGGCACAAGTATGAGAGGAGAATAAGACTAACATGAAAATAAAAGTATAAATGGGGGCTTTTAGGTTGGATTTTAAAATTTGGTCTAATTACCTCTTAAAAACTCTAAGTTTTGACTCTTTTACAAATCAGTCTTTTTTTAAAAATTAAAGGTATTTAAAACTCATTTTCATAAATTGATTTAATTTTCTAAAAACCATAGTTAAAAACATTACCGATAAATTATGTCGCAAAATTCTGAACACTCTAAGGCTAAAATACCCCTAAAACTCTTATGCCCTATTTTTTGGTGTTACATAGGTGAGAAAGTTTGCTTCGACGAGTACCCTCAAAGCATGCTCCCATAGTGGGAAATGGGAAGGTAATCGATCACCGACATCTCTCATTCTCGACATATTTTTTATGTAGAAAGGAAAGGTAAAGGATAGAAAAATTAAAGCCTATGACGAAAAGTTACTAAAATTTACCTTGAGAAAATGCTTCGATTGATTCTGGTTTTAGAATTGTAAAGTGTGTGAGTTTTAGGGCTTCAGAAGACCTCCTTTTAAAGAAGTCTCTTCCCCTTGCATTTTGACAGTTGAAATGATCGATAGAAGCCAACAGTCAGATACATACAAGTGCAATCCACCCATACACGTGGTGAAGTTAACATTAGATGCCAGTAGGCAATGCGCATTTTGCAAGTTGCATTAAATGTAAAATCATGGCCCTAAAGAGTGCCACTTTGTATGTAACACCCCTCACCCGTATTCAATACCAGAATTAAGTTATAGAGCATTACCGGACTTACAACACATTAAAACATACTTTTTACATACATTTAGTCATTTCATATATTCATCATTTAATCTCAATCAATTTGTCCCTAATACGAGCCTACGAGGCCCTGAACATGCATTGGGAATGGTTCAAGACTAAATCGATAACTCTGGAAACTTTTTAAACACTTAGAAAATTTTTCTCAAAATAGGGGACACACGCACGTGTGGCCCAGCCGTGTGTCTTACACGGCCAACGGACACGCCCCTGTTACAAGCCGTGTGGACATTCCAAATGGAAGCACATAGCTGTGTCCCAGCCTGTGTCCTACCCCATGTAATTCTCTAAATTAGGTCACACAGTCAACACACACGCCCGTGTGGCTAGCCCGTGTGCCCTAAAAATGGCCATACACTCCCATGTGCCAGGTCATGTCAATCTGTAGGGCATACTGACTTATGCCACACGGCCATATCACACACCTGTATGTGAGGCCTTGTGGAACATACTGACTTGGTTTCAAAATCAACACCAAGGGATACACAGCTGTGTAACCTGACTGTGTGTCACACATAGATGAGACACACGTCCGTGTCTCTGCCCATGTGGACAAAAATAGGCTATTTACCAAGCCAATTTACCACCCAAATTTGAATGTACATACAACACATCAATTTTCACCATCTCATATCATAAATAGACATTTAGTCCATCCAATTCAAACCTAATTCATGCATATTCTATACCACATCTCTCAATACACACACAAGTTACAAAATAGACCAACCAATCCATTTATACCCCAAATCTCATAAACTTAGATCATCAATATGGATACTTAAAATATGGATTCTTTCCCTTGGTTCACAAAAAAATAACATTACCAATATCAACATTCAACTTTTATAATGTCAACTATTAATAAACATCACAAAACCAACATCAATTTACATAACATAAACAATATGCACATACTATAACAACCTGATTTAGGGGTTAGTCGAAACAATGATCTCAAAATCACTAATTCGAGGTTATAGAAAATTATTTTCATGTTATGTTATGTGTTATAATATGTTTATGAGGATACATGGAAATTTTGGTGCTTTAATTTTAGCGATTTCGTGCTTAATCGCTAAAAAGGACTAAATCGCATAAAGTGCAAAAGTTCTATTTTATTTGATAAAAGTGCTAAATAGCTATGGATTAATATTTGGAGGTCCTAATTGTGTAATTTAGCCTTGTTAAGTGGCTTGGCCGGTCAAAGAAGTTAAAGGGACAAGTGCATTTATTGTGATTAAAAGTTAGTGATATTAGTTGGAGAAAATGAATAAAATAAGATGGTATAAGAAAAAGTTATCATCTTTTTATTTTACCTTCTTATCCAACCAAAAATATAAGCCATGGGAGGGCTTTGAAAGTTTAAAATTTCCAGCAAGATTTTCTCCATTCAAGTAAGTCAATTTGATGGTTGTTTTTGATGATTTTTGTATATTTAGAGTCCCCAAAGCTTAAGCTAGCTAGTGAGGGGACTATTTTGCAATATGGTTGAGAGTCTAGGGACTTTATATTAGAGATTTTATGCTGGTTTCTGAGTTTTTATGGAAGAAAATGAATGATAAGATGATGAGAAACAACTTTTGTGAAGGGTGTTGTCATAAAAACACTTAATTTGGGCTAAAATGCAAAAGTTGTAATTTATTCATTAAGGCATGAAATAGTTGGAATTGAGACAATTTGTAAGAATATTAAATGTTCATATAGGCTTGTTTAGCAAGAAAATGTGATAAAAAATTATTTACGAGCCTAGGGGCAAAATCGTAATTTTACCAAAGTGTAGGGGCAAAATAGTCATTTTAACCTAAAGCATAGATTATGGTGTATTATGATTTATAAGTGATTAAATAAGTAAATTCCATTGTTCTAGATCAAAGAAAATAAGTTTCGGACCTAGAATGAGTGAAAAGAGAAATGTGGGCAAAAAGGTCCCTTTCGGCCCTTTCGTCATCGAGGTAAGTTCATGTGCAAATGTGGTAATTACGTATGAGTTACTTTAATATTCCAATGTTGTAGGGAATGTATAATTATGCAATGACTGTATTAAATAAGTGTTGATGAGTTATTAAGAAAATTGGAAATCTAAGAATAGTAAGAAATGCAAATAGTATGAACTGATGATGGCTAGGGTTTCGTGTAAGACCATATTGAAATATGGCCTCAGTGAGAGATTTTGTGTAAGAC